>OY728157.1:1861630434-1862880434 GCA_963277665.1 Viscum album
GTGGACTTACATATACTATTTTATATAAAATAGTTTATTCAAAATATTTCTGTAAAGGACAATTTTATTAAACTAATATCCATTATTTAAAATTTATTTCCATCATCTCAAATATTTAGAATGATTTTTTAAATATGCCTTTTAAATTCCAAAAAACATTTACATGAATATTAAAATATGTTTACCTGGATAATTAAATATTGGAATATTATTATGGAATCCTTAGTTATTCTGTAATGTAAATTTATTCAACAAACTATTTGTGCCTTTGGGTGTTTTTATATTATTTGTTTTATAGTTTGATTAGGGGTAAAGCACCACATGGAGAGGGTTATAACTATTGATCCTTGGACATGGAGAGTTGTGCCTGTTTGGACGTGAGATTTTTTTCCTCACAGTTTTATGGTATTTTATATATTACATTATACTATATATACTTATTTTATCTATTGTTCAAAACTCCATGATATTTTTATTTTTTATTGATACTGATTTGTTATCTTGATTAAATAATGTTTGTGAAAAAATTCCAACATTCTAGTAGTATGATTTCAAATGCTAGATTCTAACCCATGCAGACTAGGGATGACCTTAAGGGTATTTCATGACTACATTTTTAAATGGGTTACAAGGGCACTTGGGATAGTTTATGAAAAAAACACACACTATTATGGAATTCACAAATCAGCCACCCATATACTGAAAAATCCTTATTAAATAGAAATGATAGTAGCTTTATTATCAGATTCTTTACTTAATATCCAATCCACCATGTTTGATATAGGATATTTTAGGATATCCCAATATATAAAAATGTTATAGGAGGTATTATTCCTTCTTTTTCACATACACACTAGGTCAAGAACATCACACATATAAATAATATTGTTATCTATAAGTAGAGAGTCATAAAAACACTATTGAAACATAATAAGCATAATTATTGTCTTGGACATGAGACACTATTATTCTCTTGGTCCAATGATTTTTATTCTTGAGGCTCCATAATATTTTAGTTTTTAAGATACATTAAATAAATACACTAGGTTTTGATTCTTGTATTACACAAAACACTAAAATTAAATAAACCATGATATAATTTATTATAATAAAATAACACAATATAAATTATGATTTATACATCATTATTGTGTAAAATAAAACAACAATAATAATTCAAAAAGTAGAATAAAACCAAAACTAAATATTTTGGCATTGATCATTAAATATTTATCCCATTGATTTTCATTGAATAACATACATCTGGTTAAAACACTATAGTGAAAAAATATATAATAAAAACAAAATATATATTTAGAATGATGTAATGGAATAGAAACATTTATTATATACTAATAATTAAAGTTGTATATCGGATTATAATATAAAAATTATATTTATGGTTGTTGGAAATATGTTCATTGGACATATAGTAATTGGAGATACAATCATTACAAATATTGCCTTTGGATTTATGGTCATGGTCTATACTAGTATCCATTAGGTATATTGAATTTTTAATCGATAATAAATAAATAATATCAATGTAATAATAAATAATATATAATTCTTCAATGAAATAAAATTAAATAATTTTGATTTTTTATACAGATGCATTGTATCATCCCTTTTATTACTCTTATTATTATAGAAACTAATGATTTTATATTTCAATCAAATTAATAAAAATAATATAATACTGATGAGTTTAATAAAAATTTAATGGTTGGATTATTAATTATTAAATTAAATTTGATGTGTTTAAAATAATTTTATGCTAAAAATGATATAGATCGTCAATGAATTTTTATTTCTATGAGCTGTGTATTTCTATAATTAAAAATATATTTATCTATTATATAGTATTATTATAATAGTATTTAGTTTTTAAATTAATAAAAAATATATTGACACTCATTCATTAATATTTGATATGAAATAATATTAAGAATACAATATTTTTTTAGATCATTTTCCAATATAAATAGTTTTTTATATATTTTATTATTTATATAAAAGTTAAATTTCTAAATTTTATAAATTGAATTAGATGAAAAAATATTATATTTATAAATTGAACTAGATAAAATATATTTCAGTATTATATTTCAAACATATAAATATTCAAATAATTATAGTTTTATTTTTTTTGGAAAAATAATTTACAATAATATAATTTTTTTAACTGAATAAAGGTAAAATGTAGTAAAATGGGGTAAAATAACGTTTATATCTGAAACATATATATAACAATCTTATAATTATATTTTATGAGAGGTTTCATGCCATATATTTTAAATTTTTCTAATTTGGTATTGATTTCAATGAAAAATTATAGCATTACAACTTTGGGAATGAGTATTTGTTGAAAGGACACTCAAAACACACATGATCAATTAGTCATAAACAACCTTACCGAACTAGCCATTAATATTATTAATATAATAATCATATAAATTTTACTGTATTATAATACCTTATTTGATGTTAGGTTGCCTATGATTCCAAGAAGGTGGTGTAAATACTTCATTCTGAAGGATCCTATATTTAGAATGTGTAAATTCATCAATGTATCTCTATGAGTTCTTCCAAAGAAATAAAATTTCATAGACATATATATGATTCTTAAATATCATTTTCTAATAAAATTTTGTTCTTTTTACATCATTATTCATCTAGGAATATGACACTGTAATTATATAACTCTTAATTAGTACATAATCACATTTATAACATGATCTTATCAGGTGGGTTCAACCCCATACTATAATAGATAAATACGAAAATCATCAATTTCAACACAAGTTGTATCAAAAAAATAATATTACAAATAAATTCGATCATGGGGTAATTTTTTTAAAAGATATAGTTAGGGATATTTGAAAATTTAAGGAATGATAATTATACTGAAAATTATTATTAGTTGTAAATTAACTAAAATATTATCATTTTTGAATTCCATCATAAAAAATCAATCAATTAATTTTTAAAAAATGAAAATGGGTGTGAAAAAACAAATAAATTTGGTTATTCCAGAAATTAAAAAAATTTAGTATTGATTAATTTATTATCAAATAGTGAGTATCAACATCGCCTCTACAAAATAACTTATGAATAAATAAATTTCTAACATATTTATATAATAAGAAACACTAACTAATATAAGTGTAAATTTTTTAACAATTATTGATTATTAAATTTAATAGTAACCTCATAAATAATTAATTATGTTAATTATTATTATTATTTAGGTGGTGAAAATATTTTCTTTTGAAATTGGATATATAGGTAATGGTTTATTTCAAATCTCACTTTGGAATCAAAATTTATAATCATTAAATTTTCATTTATGCAAACAATATATTATTTTTTCTTAAAAATATATTTTCCAATCCTATGGTTATTTATTTCTTATATTTTTATTACCTTTTAATCTCCTAATTAATAATAAGAAAATAAAAAGTATTCATATATGTTGAACTTGCATTATCTCTTCATTTTGGTCTAGAAAATTTCTTATATATTACAATATTTCTATCACCTTGAAGGAATTTAAATTGTAATTACTTATTTAATAATATTATTAAATAAAGACTAAATAATTAATGATTTAATGAAAAGGTTTTATAAATATTTTTAAATTATAATTTTTATGACTCAATATATAACATATTACATTGTATATAGTTTTTTATATATTAATAATAACAATATATATATATATATTACTATATGTTGCAAGAAAATAAGTATTTGAAGGTTATTATTAATAATAATTGGTTAATTTTATAGTAGATAAATATTTAATAAAATTATTATATATACTTTTTTCATGATAACATTTAATAATATTATATTATATAATTTATAATTGATTTAAATTTAAAATTATGAATTATAAGATAATTAAAATTATATTTTGAATTATAAAATTTATATTAAAATTACAAATAATACAATTAAGATGATTTATGTATGATTATATCTTATTAAATGTAAATAATATTTGATAAAACTAGATATATTATTAAATTATGAAACTATAAATTATATATTTTATTATTTTATCAACTTATAAATGCATTTTAAAGAAAATTAAAATAATAATGAATGTTTTAAAATAAAATGATATATATTATTTTTAAAATATCAAAATCTAGATCGGGATTTCAGGTATAAGGGTTTTGTGATTAGAGAGTGTGATAAATAACATTCATCTTTTATAGATAAATGAGGATCGAGCGGTGGTTTCATCTTCATAGCAATCATGAGGTGAGCACTTCATCGACTAAATAGGAGATGACCATTGAGCAAGGTGGAGCACAGTGTCGGCTAAGGTCGAATACAATCATGGTTAAGCACATGGTATGTCTTCAACCACTAGATAACTTCCAAAAGATCTGATTTGAGCTTCAATGAGGGATACATGTGAGATCTGGGGGGAAATAACCTACGAATTTGGATATTCCGTCTAGCATCATCCAGATCCGCTAGTAGGTATTTTCATTGAATTTTTGTATATCAGAATTTGATTTCAAGATTCTAATTTGGTGTCATATTTTCCCTCTGTGTCAATATTCATCCACTTTTATTATTGCTAAATGTTTTCTCCTATTGGTATATTGAATTTCATCAACTCCATTTATCATCAATTTCAATTTTTTTTGTCAAATCTCACTTTTTAAAACAATATATACTACTATGAATAACTTCTTGTGATTCACGAAAAACACAAAAAGAGTATCTGTTATTTGATTATGATTACTTGAATACACTAAAGCTATTTCAATTATACCACTTCATTCAAGAAGAAAATATTGAATATAATTCTTAATATTTCTGTATTTTATTCCTCCTTAATTGATTTAATCATCATTCAATACTACCCAAATTTTATTATCATCCATCCTTGACCCACAAATTTTTAAAAAAAGTCATATCATATTATATTTATCATATATCTGAATAATATTTAATATTTGATAGAAACTATTTTTATTTTTTATATTGATATATTTATAACAAGAGTAAACATCACACTCACACAATACGATATAAAGAAATATTGTCCCAAGGGATGTCTACTCAGATTCCACACAATATGTTTAGATACCATAGAGTAATATAGTTATATCTATTCATTTATTCATGTGTGTTTTATAGTTATGAATATATGAGAAACAGACAAGTTTGAGAGGTTGAGTCTTTTGTTAGCAACATCCGGATGGTATTTTGCAATGAAATTAGAAAGGGATCTTTTTTTAAATGGTTTTAGTTTAATGTTTATCTATATTATGATGTTGAAGATAATTCAAGGGAGTTTCTATAAAATATTTCATGATTATCATTTTATTTATAAAAGTAATTTCAATGGGATATAATATATCAATTATTTTAGATATTCTAATTTTTAATAGTGAATAATTATAATTTTATAATAATTATTTACCTAGATTTTTGTAATCGAGATTATATATTTTATTTTCGTGTTCAGTTTCCATTTATTTTCATGCTTTAATTTATGTTTCTGTAAGATATTTCATTTCATTAAATAATGATTGGTTTTTTTGATAAATGTAATTATTTTATCCATAAAAGTTATTTATTCCATAATTGTGTATTATTTTAAGAAAAAAAGCGAGGGCAAAATTACAATTTCAATGTCTGGTTTTTTATTTTAAAATTATTAATGAATTTCGTTTATCTATGTTATGTTCTGAATTAATGAATTTATCTTCTTGATTTTATGATATTTCTTATAAATATAATTATGAATAGACTATAAAAATATTTTTTTCATGCATTGAGTTGTATGTCTATATTCCAGATTTTATTTATGTATTTTTGATGGTATGAGATCAAATTATTTTTGGAAAATAAAGTTCTAATTAAAATATGTGGTAAAATATAATTTTATTTATTCTTTACTATGTATTATTAAGAATTTATGGCAGTGTATATATATATATTTGTATTCTGTAGTTATTTATGTTGTGATAAAAATGATTATATTTATGATAATCCAATCTATGTTTTAAATATTATTAATTATTAATATTTTTATTTACCAACGTTTTTATTATGTATGAATTCATTTGGTGATAATTTTTATTAAATGTTACATGTCATATATATATATATATATCTAGGGAATAAATTATTCTAATGAAGTTTATAATTTTATCTTCTTCCCATAAAAATTTAATCATGTCAACATGCTATATAGAAATTTGGGATATCACATTTTTAAATGGTCATGGCCACGCATTATCCATAAAATCAAAATACCATACATTAATAATAAAGTCATGATTTGAAGTTCTACTTTATAGTTGAATGTATATTTCTCCAAGATATTTTTTTAAGATGTTGTTTAATATGTGAAACATAAGTAATATTTATTTGGATCATTTTTTTATATGAATAATTAATTTATTCAGTGAATGAAAAAATTAAATATTTTAGTTGTTCATGTGATGGCATATGTAATGAGTTTTATTTGTACCAAAACTCACATGATAAATCCAATTAATGTTAAAAAAATTATATATATTCAAATAAATATATAAATATATATGTGAATATGTATCATAATTCATTGAATTTTTTTTAATTCCAAAACTCTAGTGAAGGTATGTATATCTAAAGGAATATAAAATTGTTTTCAAAAAATATGGCACTTGAACATTGACAATATAGTTGGGAATTAGGGTGTGAACCCATCCCTCAACAAGTAAGTATGACCAAGATAGCCTTTAATGTTTCAAAATTTTCTAGTAATTTCTTTTCAAAAGACTACGTTGAATTTTTCTAAAATATCTCTGGACTATTTATTCAAATTTTTTAGTTTATATATTTTCAAAATGATGAAGTACTTTCAATATGAAAATTACTTAAATATTATTTTCAAATGTATTTTTAAATATATTTTAATTTTATTTCAAAAATAATTTCCACAACATATCTCAAAAATTATTTTAAAATAAATTTTTTATCCATGGATGTTAACAAGTTTAAAACCTCTTACTATGATGTTATATGATCATTATATATTTTAATTTTGTTTAATGGGAATCATATATGCTCAATGTCAGACTTTGAGGCTTTTGGAGTTAGCGTGCATTGAAGCGTAGTAGGTATATATTTCATTTTTGATTCACCTCTCATAAATGTAAGTTGTATTCAATTCATCTAGAACATAGACCAGTAAAATTTCTTCTATTGTTAAAAGCACTATGTATTTTTCAATTTTCATTTCTAAATATAATAAATAGCTTGTTTTTAGCCCCTAATTCTGTAGCATTGGTTCATGCATGGTAATATTCATTATTTTATTATATATTTGTTCTTATCTATTACTATATGATATTAAAAGGACATTTTATATTAGTATTAACTTTAATTACTCAAAAATGAATGAGATCAAATTTTAATATTGGTTACATTAAATAATATTCTATTTACATTAAATAAAATGTTGTTAATATAATATTTTTTACTATCCTCTTCATAGATGATTTTTACAACTATATTTATTTATATGTTTTATGAATATTCATCCATATTTTTCCGATTTTTTTGATCAAATTTTAATTATTTTTTAATAATTGATATTTTTTAAAGTTAATTTTATCAAACATATAGAGAGTATTTCATAAAATATGTACGAATTTTTTTACTACCCTTAGTGATTATTTTAATCCATATTAATATGTATAATTTTTTTATGTATCATTTAAGATATAATTAAATGATTACATCCAAAATATTTCAACGATTTTTTTATAATCATTTGTAGATTTTTTATTAAAACCATTCCTTTTACACATGTTATTAAGATACAAGGAGATAATGAAGGTTTTATGGATCATATGAACCATATATCTATGGATTATCATTATGTAATGGGTAAGACCTTTATACCCCATAAATGCATTAGGGCGTGTTTTATATGTAGTGATATCGAGATGCGACATAGGTGGTTTCCAACACAATGATATTTTGGTATAAATATTTCTCTGAAATAATATTAGACATGATAAAATTAACTTCTACAATACTAATCTAAAAGGATTCATGAAATATTAGATGAATATGATAGGGTTTCCTAGTATTTTATGGTTTGTCAATCCAATGGGAAAATTAAGTAAAATTTTTTTTAGGATGTGGTTTGATCATGTTATTCTTATGAATAAAAAAATAATAAATTTTATATATTATTATTGAAATAGAAATATGGGCACTGAATAACCTGAATTAAAAATGAGGAGAACCCTAAATATTTATATATTAATGGTCGTCATAATGTTTTAGAAGTCTTTCTTTCCAAACTGTATGTTTTCGTTATTAATATTCATGTTTTAAAACAAGAAAATAATTTTTGTTATGTGGTGCTTATAAAAATCCTTTATATGGCCTCCCATTTTAGGATGAGTTGTGGACACAAGATGGTAGAGGTCTATATTGTATTATTTGAAAGGAAACCATGAGGTTCCATACTAATAGTCTGCAAGGTATATAGAAAATGAGTTGAAAACTGTATAAGGAAAATAACATCACGTGGGAGATAAAAATGATTCTATTCAATATATAGATTCTATGAATTAATTTGGATATTTGGGTGTGGGGTAATTTTATGGATTCGAATACTTTGTGTTTTAGAAACCCTTCTATTGTAGACAACCAAATAAATGAAGAATTGAATAATAAATGAAAATTTAAAAAAATTGACATAAATTTCATATATATAGAGAATAATTACACCTCAAAGAATATATAATATATGGAAGATATTTAAATGGAAATGGAGTTAGAGATGAGTTAATTTTTAAAGAAAATATGAAAAAATAAAGTTCAATAAATGAAATTTTCAAGATGAATCCCGCCATGAAATGCATATATTCCTCATGTGGTTGATAGACTAATGATAATTAATTCAGTCCATCTGAATATGTGTCAGGCTCAAATTTAATAGTGTGGAATATTATTTCACAATAAAATGAAATTGAATAGTTTTAAAATAAATATATTAACTAATATAATAAATTATTTTAAAATTAAATTGATATTAAATAATATTAAGGACACAAAAAATTTCATTTTTTTAAAAAACAAATTTTATTGTAAACAATTTTATAAAAGATAAATTGTTAAATTTTTCAAAAATGTATTATATAAAATAAACTCATTCTGGAATTCTGTAAGAAAAAATTATGTCATTATGAATTCATAACATTTTTAGGATAATTATTAATTATTGAGTGAATATTGAAATATACATTAATGTTAAGGGCCTAGAAACCACTAAACTAGTGACTCGATCAGAGTCACTACATGACATCAAGCAAGCCTCCACATACACTAGAGGTTTACAACTACCAGTGATGGTATAATAATAATTGTGGGGATACTATACCCTCATTATAATAGTAAACCAATGAAGATAACATATATAATAAGTAAAAAATTAAACAAGAAATTAGATACATGTTTAATAATAAATTTCTAAAAAAAAGGTACAAAAACATGATCGAATGATAAAGAGTCCAAGTCATGATTATAGTACCCAAAAGAAATGAAATACCAAAATAAATAAAACTATCCAAATCATCAAAATGGGTTATGACACCATGTCTAGATCCTAAACCATGCACATAAAAAGCCCAACTGAACTACCTATAATAAGTCTTTTTCCCTTATCTTTAACCACAACCATGAAATCTACATGGGTACCCAATGTTTCCCCAAGAAGGGTGTGAGTAAATCTCATTAGGCCACCAAAAATGGTGCCTATAAAATATATTTTTTAAACTGATAGTGCACCCTAGTACGAAATAAATTAAATATGAAATCAAAATAAAATCAGAGCTCCACTAGTTAAAAATATTCACTTCAACCATTAAAATCACATAAACCATTTTGATCACATCCTCCATTGGTTAAAACTTTACACCATTTACATTATGTCATAAAACATCCAATAACTATGAATAAGTTTGAATATATAGTTCCTTATCAAAATAGAGATATAAATTTCACAAACTAGTACAATACACTTACCTTGGAACCTTATTCTAGGTATTCTAGTCAAATAAAACCATTAGGGGCCATGAGAATCAGTCTGACTCCCTCACCCATGCATTCTAGGGGTGGGGTTTAGAACCTCACTCCAAAATGACCCTTTTGAGAAGCCTCGGTCCAATATCACACATAACCCCAAGCCATGATCAATTTAATATTTATCCATTTACCACAAATAACATTTTAAAATATTATTTAATAATAATCAAAACAATACACCATTTATCAATAGTTCAACACATAAATCATTCTCATTATATAACTCGATGACATGTTACCTCTTCTAATTTATTTCCCATTATTCCATAAATTTATGACAAATTAACACTTATTAAACATTATAAACAAAACAACATTTACATTTATTTAAATTTCATTCCATGTTAACCAATTAAACCTATTCAAATTTCATATTCCTTCAACATGACAATCAACATCACGATCTAACCCATTACTATATTTTAAATTAAAATTTCATACTTATTTATCCAAATTCCCTTTCTTATACCATAACCCATATAATATATTAAAATATTCACCATCACTTACCCATTTCTTACAATCCTTGAATCATATGCCTTCACAAATATCCACATTCTCATTTACATACAGTAACATATTTTAACCATTTACTATTCACATGACTTATTCAAAAACCCAATCACCATTCATGATACAAACTCATTTAACCAATTAATATTAAACCAAAAATAGACTTATTTCTTGATAACAACTAAATAAAACAATTAGTAGTTCCTCTTTACTACTCAACCAGCAACCAAAATACTTTATCACACTATCTATTTTAGAAAAATTCAATGAAACTATTAATATGAAATTTTTTCATTTTGATGAATATTGGCACAAAACATGGGTTGCACTAAATTAGATTAATAAACATAAACTCCTACCATGAAGATAATGAATGGTTCAACCTATCATTTATCGAGAAAATTTACAAAAATATACTAATGTGACCAAAAGCTCAACCTGGAAACACCATAACACTTCCAATATGAACATAACCCAACATGAAGACTTTATGATATGACTTGTAAACCACATACCTTGATTTAGTAGAAAAACACTCACCTATCGATAACCATAGATCTAGATTCATGTACCCTTTAATGACCCAACACATGATCTTATGAAAAATAAGTGTTTTGGGCTTCAAAAATAGAAGAAACAATATATAGGCCTCAATCTGTAAATGAGAATAAAAATGAGTGTTAGAAAAACCTAGTGATTATATATATTCCCAATGACACTCCAAATGGTGTTTAAATGTCCGAGATCAGTCATTGCGAATCCTAGGTTGAAATGGTTCATCACTATGGTTTTTGAAGACTAAATAAAGGAAGAAATCATGTAGAATTATTAAAATACCAATTGGTAAAATCATAAAAACCCATAATTAATGCCGCCTATGATAAGGCCTCATGGTTTCCAAAATTGTTCACCAATAGTGCACATGGATTTGTCCATGTGGGGTCTAATTTGCATGGTTACCTAGGGATTATGCATGCTTTTAAAAATCATGAACCAATCGTTCAAAACAATTCTGTCCAAGATGACATCGTTCCGATTTACCCCTTTTATGGTTTACATAACCGTGGACACCTCCTCTGGTATAGAATAGTTTGGATGGTCAATTTCCATTTACCATAAGCGAATTATGAAACATTCTATTGTTTTATGTGTTCCCTATTTATCATGTCCCAACCCCCCAGGACACCACTGGGCCTCCCCAGACAGTTATTAAACACTTAATTATCCAACATTAAGGGTATTAAAATATAAATTTATACAAAAATATACATATATAAAGTTTGTGATCTTAAAACCTCAATAAAACATAATGGATAATCCACAAGCCACACAAGAAGACATCACTACACATTTAGGGGAAATGGATTGTGTCATTGGGCCCACATATCCCTCTCCCTCTCCCACGTCTCTTCCTGAATACTTCCATGTTTCAATAGAAATTTATCCAATGACATAATAATTCCCTAAAATATACTCTCACTCTGTCCCATATAGTGTATATAATTATTTACAAAGGACACAACTACCATAAACAAAACATCCAACTCAAGAACATCATTGGGAATCATTTGAAGCAACTCTTAAATCACGTCACTAGGAAGCGTTGTACATATAATTATACAATCATATATGATCCAACAATTGCCTCATTATTCTGATAGACTTCATAACTCATGAACCTTGAATTTTTCTCCTTATTATCATGACTTCACAATTTTAATGGTCAACCATACACAACATCACCCTATGAATCACATGTTTGACCCTACCACATTTCTCAATACACGTAAGCTCAAAAATTGATGCCTAACAACCTCATTTCATAATCAGAAATCCAAAACATAACCAAACCACTTAGGGTGCTCATTTGGTGAAAATTTGAGATACAACACATTATCATGGTAAAAAAACCAGATTGGTACATACTCCACTCCATCCATCCTAAAACACTGATCATGTCATCATTTGACCCCATTCCTATTGTGGTGCTCCCAACCATTCACATTAGCTCAACACCACAATATTCAATTGTTTAAATAACCACTATTTAAAAGGTCACCATACACTCAACCTATCTTTCACAACATTATTTATGTGTTTCCTAACTCACCATATCAAGATATGCATGAGGAATTTTCCCAACACTAGATTCCATCCTTGTTATCAAATGTAACTAGACTGGACATTAATCAACCGTCCATTACAGATTAAGAATAGCATGAACACTAAAAAATTATCATTAATTTTTTAAATGAACATTTCATAAGTAATCAAACTAGTTGTGTCCTTCAACATACCACATTTATTTTCCTTTTCTTATATTGTTGAACCATTATTTATGGATTATCACAAAACAACCATTTTTTATTTTTGAAATGATATTCCCTAAACCTACTCATGGGGACTCTTCAATCAAGGAAAAAATCCATCATCTGATGTACCTATCAGAGTCATTACCTGACATCATGTAACTCTACCATGATTCTGTCCACTAACATCCAAAAAACATCATTCTTTTCCTCACCCAGTATTATTCATTACACAATTAACTTCTTCGTCTGTACATTGATTGAATTCAACTAGGTTAATTATCGAACTCAATTTACAAATTACAAAATTTAAACCTCCCTCCAAACATTCACAAATTATAGTTTACAAACCACCATGTTCATCCTTGACCCCTAGACAAATAGATTTATTGCAAGACGAATCCTCATAGGAATTCTCAGCTTCACTATTGATACGTTACTACCTCACTCGTCCAATATGCCTTCAATTTTAACGGAACTACATAGTCCATCAATATCAACCATTAGATTCCATGGTCAAATTTTAAGGAGGCTATAGTATCCAACCCCCTTTTCAAAAACCATGGTAATGAAATACCACCCAAATAATAAATTCTGACATAGGTTACTGAAATTCTATTTAGAAAAATCTTAATATCAAGGACATTGTTTGTCTCAATCAACCACAACATATAAGAACCATGTGTCCATTTATATAGAAACTAATGTAAACCTCATATATTTCTTAATTTCATCATGATGCCTCCTTGTTAACTCCACTAGCATCTACATACATTTCGAACTAACCTATCACTCTACACCTCACGAGTTTCATTATCACCACTATCCTCAAGAAATATCAACCAACTAGGTTCTCATATTGTCATAAGTTGAACCCCCCAAAACTGGAAAATGGTCATCTATATTTCCCTATAAAACAAAAAATAAATCACCAGACACCCATTCCCAACTCCATAGAGTGGAAATTATGACATTTGTTGACATTTGGTCCATCCTAATGAAACAACCTGTAATAGGTCGATGGTGAACCCCTATACCAAACCGTTAAATATATACCACCCCAAGATAGTTACCTCCAAAATACCCATGTCTTACTGACACATTAGGTAGCTATGAATTAGTCCAGAGATCTATCATCCTACATGAGATGATGAAAATATATTTGGAATGATAATAAATAGATAACGGTAAGCTATGATTTTTTTGAAGGACACCACAATGATTTTTTCCGTCAGCAATGTCACCACCCACCCCTATGATTCCATGACCTATAAATTCTCATGGGCTTCCTATCACGCCAACATTTCATCTAACCCATCACCACAAATCAGGTGGGGTTTTTCAACTGAACTCTACAGCACATCATGACTCTCTACCAAGATGTTATGAACCAACACTTCCAATTTAACTACCACCACCAATTCACTCAATTTCATCCAACATGTCTCAGGATCCACAAAATAAAAAATAAAAAATGATCTGTCTCACTAATCCAGAACAGAAAGGTATCTCACATTGCAACAAAAGTACACTAGTTTAACATAAATAACATTCAATTACTTCTTATCCACATATGTACATTTCCAAAATGGAATCATTCCTTCATAGAATGTGATCACATCTACACCTCCTTAGATCCCTTGACGTATCTCACTTTCATGAAAAAAAACTAAATCCTTCTTTATATCACACCATCCAACATCACCAAATTATACCAGAGACGCCTTCTTACTCACCTAACCATGCCCTCTTGTTTTTTACCTCATCGACCTCAATTTATTATAAAAAATTCATCTAACAAACAAACTACTCATATAGACAAGCACAACCATATGGCAATTCTCACCTCACGTGTAACCATCATAGAAAATCCATCGATCCATTCTTCGGTCACCCTTGTATTATCCACCAAAAATAAATATCAAGGCCTCCAGTATTTGTATTCAAAGGAGACTAGCTAGGGATAAAAACAATAATACTCTTTAGCTATCTTCACAACCACATAAGTTACTCATGTTCCTCCATGAGAAATAATTCAATGCATAACCATTCCCTTTTACAAAAAGCATGATGATTCCCACTATGCTTTTATTACAAATCTGAAATGACCATATTTTCCTCGCATTCTATGACACCCTAAACACCAATTAAAACTCCCTTTGTGTATACCCTCATTTAAAAAAACATTCACAAACTAACTACCACATGAGTTTCATACCCATAGCCACAATCTTTCCCCACATTTCCACCTCTGTTAAACCTAGATTGGGAAACACTCTTCATGTTCCACAACCAATGTCCAAATATATAACTTTTTGATACACAACCAAATCATTAGAAACTTTGTTCGTCCACTCTGATGGTGGAACTATTACCCATGTTTCAATACATCAAACACATAGTTCACTATGAATGCACTTTCTCTGTGTTCCAAGCCTATGACAACACAAACACCACTAACAGAACCCCGAACCCAGACATCCTTTTTTAAACCTAATTAAATCCTTAAATACAAACCCATAATGGTTACCCCATCCATTCTTTCATACGATACCTCCCAACCTCATGTCCACAACCTAACTTGCGTTATAAAATTGAACACCATTATATAGAATATATAAAACTCACTATGTTGCCCAAAAAAGGAACCACATTATTCATAAACAATTCATTTTGGATACCTTATCCCAATAGGTCTATTAAATTTTCAAACACTACCCCCAACCTTCCCTATAAAGGGTCATGGTAAACATAGGTAAACTACCTTCTACTGGAAAAAACCTTTTACTCAACACCATTTTAGCATTCAACCTTTTGAAATTTAAATCATTTTCATTTTGCTTCTCCACTATCATCTTTTCCACAAAAAACTAAACAGTAAAATATTAAACTATTTAATGATTTTAATTAGGGACCAATTAATCTTTTTAATCCATTTATTCCATTAACCCAATCAGATCATCAAGTTTATGCCAATATCTTACCAGCCCAAAGAACTAGAAAATCATGTTACATTACAGAAACCGAAATGATTTTCCCACAAATGTTCCTATAATTATTCATTACACATATAACCATATGATCCGAGATTGATGCATGAATTTAAAACACCATGTAATTACATACAAAAAAAAATTTCATAAAATAGTCACATTACACAACAACTACCACACCCAATGTTGAAATATCACTAAACTGTGACAACAGAAACTAAAAACAACAATTCCTACCCTGGGTGCCTAGGGTTTCCCTCATACATGGGTTTCCTACAACCGAGAAGGGTCTCACTGCTAGGGCTCGACACATCCTAATATCCCATATACCATCCCAAAATAAAATTAACATCGATCATAACTTCCCTCTAATTCCACTTTGTGAACTCACCAACCCGAAATCCATTAAACTAGATCCCCAATCCTTGTCACTCCATGACTTCAAGAGAACCTCTATGTATGCTAGAGGTTTTCTAATAATAGTGATCGACTAATAAACTATGTTTGGTTACAATAACATATTTACCAGAGATAGAAACACCAAATAACAAATTAAATAAGGAATCACTAATAAAAAAATTTGAATCATGTCTGACCAAGCATTTATGAATCATCATACAAAACACAACAAGACGATAAAAATTTCTTGTCCTGCTAATAGTCCTAAAAGTGATCAAATACCAAAATAAATACAAAAAGACAAATACTATAAATGGTTCATTTCTCCATGTTCATATCCTCATCCATGCACATCCAAGTATCAAATCAACTCCCTAGTTTACAACCTTTTCCCTTCTCTAGACCTGCAACAATAAAATCTACATGAATAACCAATGACATCCTGATCAGGGTTTGAGTCAAATTATTTAGGACCCCACCAATGGAATTTAAAAAATATACTATGTAAATATAATGTTCATTAAATTACTAAATAAATGAAAAAATAAAACAAATGGAAACTCAGGTTCCACTTGTTAACAATAATCACATTAACCATTTAAATAAATTAAAACATGTTTGTCATGTATTCCATGGGTTAATAATTTAAATCATTTACATTAAAGATTAATCTAGTTATTTAGAATATTTAAGAGTGTAAGTCAGGTTATCATTCTCAAAAGTGAAAATAAAATTAAAAAAATTACAATAGAAATTCTTTGGAGCCTCAGACAAGGTATGCTGATCCAATACAATCATTAGGGCCTTGGATCATCAGTATGGCTCCCAAACCCATGAATTATATGGGTGGGATGTAGAGCCTCAGTCAACCATATCCTGTAAGAGGATATTCTATCTAATATCCCACATACCACTAAGCCATGTTCACATGGTTATCTATCCATTCACTACCTAAAATGTTTCACAAACCTGTTAAAAAATAGATTAAAAATACACCATTCATTAATTGTTTGATAGATAAATCATTATCATTCCATAACTCAATAACATATTTACCATTTAAAATTTATTCATCAATAAAAAATTAACATATTTTAAAATATCCTTTATTACATAATTCTAATAAAACAATATTAACATGAATTTTAATTTCTTTGTAGGTAAACCAATTAAACCCATTCAAATTTCACATTCATTAAATATGTAAACCATCGACGTGATATAATCCATTGTCAAACATACCATTTACATTGAATAATGAATTTAACCCAATTAACTTTATCATACTTTATCACATATAACATATTCAAATATTCCAATTAATTATCCCATTTAGAACATTCACCAACCACATTTTATAACCCATTTTCGAATTTTTATTTACATACCATAACACATTTAATAATTTATCATTCACATGCTTCAGAAAACTAACCAGTTACATATCAAATTCAATAACTTATACAACCCATTAACATTAAACCGTAATACCCATTATTCTTTCAAAAAAAATACATGTACTATTGATTATTTTTTGTAACTCAATCAAAATGTCAACGTATTTATCATGGGATCTATTTCAACATAATTCATTTAAATTCTTATCAATATAATTTTAAATGTTCGAGAATATTTTCACTCCCCATCGATGGTCCCAAACCAATCTAATCAACATCAACACATCCCATAGTGATCATGAGGGTTTCACATTATCATTTATCAATACAATTTACTAAAACATACTAAATTAACAATTATCACAATAAGAAAACTTGATTTCACTTCCAATAACCACATGAAACAAAAAAATGATAATGGGATATGATGAGTAGACTACCTATATCGAATTCATAAGAGAAAAATAACGTATTGTTATAATTTCATACATATTTAGTAACCATATGATACATAAAGATATGATATAATAGATAATAGGGTTTTAGGGGCTTAGTGGAAAAATAAAAAATCTACAATCCCAAATCAGAAAAAGTGAATTAAGATGAGACTTATCCATTCCTAGAGCTTTGATATGCACCCAGTAAAACTCCAAATAGAAACGAAACAAAAGATATCAATCCTTGTAAAGCCTTGGTATGAATGTTTCATCCCTAGGGTTGTTAGAGAAGAAATTAGAGAAGAAATTGGGTAGAATAAATAAATACAATTAGGTAAAATAGTAAAACCCCTTCTAATGGGACAGATGGGAGACACTATATTTTACAAATCACGTACCAACACTGTGATTGCCTCTATCTATTGAGTTTCCTAGTCCCACAATTACCTCTGGATTTTTCATGGTTTTCCAACCCATTTGTTATCCATGTGGAACAACTCTATCCAAAAATGCATTATTTGGATTTCCTCATTGCA
The DNA here is from genome assembly GCA_963277665.1 of Viscum album. Taxonomy (NCBI): domain Eukaryota; kingdom Viridiplantae; phylum Streptophyta; class Magnoliopsida; order Santalales; family Viscaceae; genus Viscum; species Viscum album. The sequence goes on from OY728157.1 coordinate 1,861,649,138, forward strand.
TGGATTTCTCCATTCCCTGGGTTTTGTGCACAATTTCCACTTTCTGTGATCCAATAGTGAAACATGCACAATATGACTCAACTTCCATTTCATTGATGTCCTAAACACCCGAGACCCCCCTCCCCCTAGAGCCTCCTCATACACATGATAAACACATAATTAACCGACTTTAAGTGGGGTTCAAACTGAAATTTAAAAAATGACATAAATCAACATTGACTGATATCTTACACCTACCAATTTGGAAAATAATATCAACATAATGAAATTAATGAAAATTAAGAAACACATTAAATCCTTTAGAAAAACTAATATATTAAATTAATTTTCTAAAATAAAATTAAAATCATATTTTATCATTTTAATTAAAAGTATTGGGTCTTACATTCATGTTACTTATGTAATATATAATATGATAAATAATTTTTTTCCTATTTCTCATAATTATTATTTCTCATGGATTAAATATTATTATTGATATCATTGAAACAGAAATAACTAATATTTTTTAATAATAATCAAATTAATGTCTGAAAAATAGTTTTTCTAATGATTTCATCTTAGTCATAATTTTCAGGCCTTTAAATACACCTTTTACGAAAAGGCTTTAATGAATTATGAAAACAAATATAAAAGTTAATTATTATATCCCACTATTTATTTAAAAAAATTATATAGTTCATAAATAATTTGATTAAAATATTATAATATTTCATGTTCTACTTTTAGTCATTAAAATAATAATATATAATTTAATATTATTTACTGAGGCATGTCACATAAATGGTAAAAGTAAAAAATATAAGATAAACGTCCGAAAAATTGATTTAAAGAAGGGTAAAAAAGAATTGTTAAGGATAAATATATACTAAATATTACCCCACACAATTTTTTTCCATTAATATGGACATTTTATCTTTTTATATAGACTTTACTTTTATATTTTTAGGAAAATGATACTCCTATATCTTATAAAAGATTCTCTCAAAACCCGACTTTTATACACACCCCATGCCACATAGAAAATACATTAATAAAATGGAATAACTCACCAAAACTCATATATGGATCCTAAAATATATTTTCTTCGTGAAATCCAACCTACAAAAGTCTTAATACAATTTGAAAATTATATTTTCCAAGGATAATGCGAAAATATTCAATTATTCCATTTTCATATTTATTAGACTATTTTGTCACATAATTCTTATATATATAAACATATAATAGTTAAATAATATAATAAGTATGATAAGTTTACTAAAGTTTTAATATGTTTATTACATTATTATTTTTAATATATCTTCCATCCTTTTGAAAAATGAAAATGATAATTATGTTATGTATAGACTAACACCTCCATGAGAAATATGATCCAGATTTTAAAAACCTCGATAATTTTATAGTTAAATAGGTGTTTAAATGGATTGATATTATATTTTATAATCTTATAATATTCAAAAAATTTAAATCCATTATAAACATATTCTTCTATATGAAAAAATTGATCATTGCTCATGTGCCTGTGTAGACTACCACCCAGATGAAGAAACAAGACTTATTTATTCGTTTAGAAATTTAATCATTATCAAAAACTCATAAAATATTATTCAACACATTGATAACATATAAATAATTTAATTACACAGAATTAATAATGATCTTATTCTAATGTAAAAACATTATTAACAATACTCAGATATAAATTATAGCATTTTCTTTTTTTGGTCGATTTAACCACCAATAAGAAAAATTCTATAAATTTATATCCTAGATAGATATTTAAAACAAAATAATAATGTTAGTATTGTTATGTTAAAAAAATATTAATTGTTATATGGTTCTATAATTGATATATTAATATTTAATTTAATTTATCTATAATCATTTTAATCCGAAAAAATACGAAAATACACTCACCATTAATTGTATCTCCACAAATCATGATTAGAAATATATTAAAATTAAATATAAGGTTTATACATCATTGAAAAACACATTTAAATACCATAAATAATATATTAATTTGGAAATATAAATCATATATTTGAAATTATATCAATATTCTAATGCAATTACAAATCAATTCAAATTAAAAACCCTAGGATATGAAAATGTAAAACATATAAATAGTATTTGAATAATAAATAATTCTACTTTTTGAGTAAAAAAATTTAATAAATAATAAAATGGTTTGTAAATAATTGATTTTACCATTATTATGAAGGAATAAAATATCAACAAGTACTAAAGATACTTTTAGGGAATGTAAATCTATCACTTGGAGAATCTCTTTTGGTCGTATGAAGCTATATATGATGATAAATTTACAAAAGTAACAGGGTGACCATGCATATATTTTATCAATAATATGATAGTTTAATAAACTATGATAGAAATAATGAAATGTAATCAAGTGCTCGCAACACCAATCAACCCATATGATCATTGGTCATGGCTTTTTCTCAATTAAATGGTTTTATATTATTAAAATAGCATCAAAAAAATGCATATTTGATTGATTATGCTATATTAATTATTATGTCCTCAATTGACCAAATGAGGAACCAAATTACCATTAGTTTGATTGGAATTGATTACATAGTTTTCTCAATTGAATGAAATAACACTATTTAGTGGTGGAATAAAACATTATGATCTAATTGATTACATGATAAATAAAATGAAAAGAAAAAAATATCAATTATTTACAATGTATTTGAGATATTAAGAGCCTTTAATCCATCACATGTAGTTATGATCCAAATGCATGAGGATGGATGATTTTTAAAAATTGATGATGTGACCTCATGGTATATTTAAATGAACGTGATAGTTAGTCAAAAAAGTTTAATGTAATGGATTGACTACAAATACCAAGATATAGACCTCATGTCTTGTCAAGGAATAAAAAAACAATTTTCTAAATGTATTTAATTTTCCATGGTTAAAAAAATGTAGTGTAATTCATGTTATGGGGTTAATAAGAAGGAATTAATAATTTATAAAATTTATTCAATACTAATTTTATAGTATATTCAATTTAAATAAAAGAAAATTATTTCTCTAATATTTCAGTTTGAGTATTAAGATACTATTGATTTATTTTACATGGATCATCAGTGAGCTAGATTTATTTTTATAGAAGATTGATGTAATAGAAATGTATTTTAATTTATAGAATAATTTTACAATTATGGGAAATGTGAAAACTATATTCTTGATGATACACTAATTTCATGATCACCATACATGTTGATCTATAAACATCTCCTTATATTAAAATATCATATGTGAAAAAATAAAACATCATAAAGAAAAATATAAATCTATAGATAAATAATGAATTATTAATTTTCAAGATCAAATTCAAATCACATCATATTATTTATGTTTTTATAAATTTGATATTGTTCATGGAATTTTTGTACATTTGTAATATAATTATCTATTGTAGAGGATAGATTAGTACTTAGATATTATTACATAATTTTTCTATTATATTTTTACACAGATGAAAACTATAGAAGCAGATGTGTATTAGTAAGGATATCTATGGGTGCTATTGTATTAAAACAAATATCTGAGTCATGTAATATTTTTTTATTTTCAACAAACACTCTTTCCAACAAGTGAATATCAAGAGGGGAGGATTAGGTCCCAAATTATTACATATCCTCTTGTATTACTATATACTATTTTCTATTTCAATGTTTTTCGTACACTATTTTTTGAAACTATTTAATTAATACATATTATGAACCAACAAATTTATAGATATTTTTGACATTTTAGGTTTATATGTTTTAATTAATTTAGATTTTTATATTACTATTCATATAATAAAAAAATTATTTATTTGTGTTTCAATAACATTTCAAATTATTTATTAAATATAATTATATTGTATATTTTAATTTTAGTCTCTAATATTTTGAATTTAAAATTTGGTGATTTTTTTATAAATATTTTACCATAATTATATGGGATACTAAATCCCCCCATCTTGATTAATCCACACATTCCCAAATGATTCGAAAAATTTGTATCTCTATAAAATTATCCCAACAAAGTGAATGTAAAGGATATATGTTTATTTATCAGTTTAAAATATCCCATCTAAAACATGCATAAGTGTACCCTAGTCATAGTAACCATTAGAACTCAGATATTCCTCATCATGAGACAAATTATACAAAAAAATAATATTACTATATGATTAATTATCAATGGATTATAATATGAATTTATATTCCATAAATCACAATAAAATCCAAAAAATCATTAAGAAAAACTATAGTTTGCATAATCAATGACACATACATGCAGTTAGAAATAATAATGTAACGAACAAACATCTCGAGTCCATGAAATAGGCCTGCTAACCCCATGAGATTCCTATAATATCATAACTACCTTCTACCCACATCACTAGATATTTATCATTGGAGTCACATAACAAAATAATGAATATCCACATATTCTCACTCATTTCCATTCATTTTGATTTATCTTTACTCATACACACCTTGTGAAACATATAATGAGGTCATTAATCAAAATAAATACACTAGTCCACTCATACATAACTGTGGAGTTTTAATCTGGTAGGATCTGAAATATACAGGTGTACCTTGTAGAAATTGGTAATAATATTTTTTATTTTGATGCCTCATTTTTTAAGGGTGTTACACTATCCACCACATAAAATTATAACTACCTCATTGTGGACTCCAAACCCTAGACCAAAGAAGTGAATATATATTTTTTAATGGTTATTTGTTCTGATAACATTTGTCTTCTACCAACCTCTATGGGAATGAAACCAATTCTTTTTACCCTAGGGATCGCATGTAACACATTGGATTACATCAAAAAACACAATTATATATAACCAACATAGAATAAATATAAATCTAAGGATCATACCCATAGGTCAATACATGTTCATTCAGTGTAATGTTTCCTCAACCACAGAAATCTCGAGAAACATCTCAAGATACCACTCGTCACGAAACTATCCCATTTGTGGAAAACTGATCATTGGGTTTGTAATCATTTAATATCCCTAAATTACTATTACACCTTATAGAAAGGGGTGCTAAATTTTATTATATTAAGGCTCACATTTCATACCATTTTTAATAAATTATATTATATGTAGAAATAAATCATGATTGTTCTCATACCAGACTGACCGTATTTACAATATAAACAATGGATTTAAATTCGTAGGTTGATACACTAAGAACCATGATCCTCTCCTAAAACCCAACACTATTATCTGTCTAGTTTGTCCAGATAGATCTATTACACAACCTCTGATAAAAACAAAAAACAAATCATATGTTCTATAGAAGAACCTAGGTATCAATACTTGTTGAGAGAATTATTCCTCTTCATTCTCTCACAATCTGCAAATATACTCCATAATATATATAAGTATTCATTAATAAAAAAATTAACTATAGTATAAAATCTTATTATGTGTGTTAGGATATAGTGTGCTAACCAAGACACCACGCCACCTGAATATGCCTAATATAATATATTCTAGAGAACATCCCATCATGATAAAAAACCATGAAATCTTTTTTTTGTCTGATATGGTTAGTTATATATCATCTCATCTGACACCCTCTGTCATAGGAAAGATCTATAACAGAACATAGTCACAACATACTCTGTCTAAAACTCCACCATCTCACTTGTATGGGGAAATAAAATATTATATCCACTAGTAGAAAACCAATTTATAATGTCACATATTTCATGATTTTTATTTATAACCAACATGAAAATATGTGGAAATTTATTTTTCACATTGGTTATAGTATAAACCATACAAAATATATTTATAGATTTTTTCACATCATTTATATATGAACTGACGTGAATAGGAAATTTACATGGATTTTTCACTTCAGTTCTAAATTACATGTGTGAAAATTTTGGTTTTTTCTTTAGTTATCGAATGAAAATTTTGAAAAAAAACATGACATCTTTATCTGAGAAATTATTAAATATCTTATAGTATATACATTTTAAAATTTTAAGAATTATTGATGGATTAATTTCTAGGTCTTCCATTCTCACAATGTTAGCCTGTATTTCTATATTGTAGAGGCCCTAAATCTATCATGTCATCAATCATGATGGATTAAATATCTTTTTATGATATTCCTACACCATCATGTTTCATCATCATCATCATTACACATCAATGATAGATCTTTTCATCTATCTAGTAAGTGTCCCACATTTTGGTTCCCTCTTTTTGGTCATTTCATACCATGAAATCTAAATCTGTTGTTTGTTCGATTATGTGGATTCCATAATCACATTATCATCTTCAAAACCCCTTAGCTTATATCATCCTAATGAATATTCATTCGAATAAAGATATTCCCTTCTGAAACTAAATTTCCTAATGGTTGAAATATAATTTAAAAAGTATATTATTTTCACAAATTTTTCATTCAATAAATTTTATGAAGGAAACTAATTATGAACATGAATTTACCACTATATTTTTATAAAATATGTAAAAATGTATTTTTATTTTTTATCAAGAAAAAAAAATTCTTGACCACCCTTAATGATTTTGGTTTTTCTTCATTTCATACACAATGAACCATCATGTAGAAAAATTAAGGGGTTTAACTCTTGATGAATATGCACACCCTTTTTGGTCATTTTTTCATTAATTTAATTAATTATGAATTAACTATTAACAAATAAATATTATTGATTCTTACTTTTTATATTGATACTTTATTCACATTTTTTCATGTATTATGAAACAACAACTGGATAATGAGACATAATAAAAATATTCATTCCAAAATGAAATAATGTATCCCTATTTATAATTGAATCATGATTATAATTTCTTGATACTAATTTATAATAAGAATTATTTTGACATGTATATATCAACACAGATAATATTTTGTTATTTTTTATCAATTTTTACAAAATAATCAATTTTTTGGAAGTAGGGAGAAACCACCATAAGTTTTCTATGGTTTCTAAAAATAAATGGATATGTAGGTTATATACTATATATTTTCAACAAAAATGTTTCTAATATCCATATGAAAAAGAAAATAATATATGCAATGGTTAATATACATAAAGTTGATGATTATTAATAAATTTTGTTCAATTAATTATAGTTTTTATTCTAATAACCTTTAATCCAGATTTGATGAAAATAACATCATGTTTGATGTTATATCTATTTTGATTTGGTTTTATAGAATGACGGTATATAATATCCATATAAATATGAATATTTAGGGGATTTTTAACCATTAAATTTGATTTGACCCTATAAAGAAGATATTAATATAACTTTTTTATGTTCATATCATCATTTAGTACCTTTTTCAAAGGATATTAATGTTTTTTCTCCACTAAAATTCTTATTTAATCATAAATTAATATATAGTAACTAAGTGATAATGATGAAAATAATGTAATTTATTAAAAGGTAAAATTTAATTATTTGATGGGTGAATTTATTATATCCCAAAATGCATTGGAAATATAATAACATATTCAACGCGCTAGTTTAATTAATCTGGTTAGAAAATTTTATTTACTTTTACTTCAAATAATTTATTATTATTACAATAATCTTCAAATTCCACCTATAACTAAATTTTCTCACAACTATATTACTTTTAGTATAAATGTTTTTATATTTATTTTTAAATTTTTAATAGATAATAATGAGTCAATGTTGGATTGTGGTACATCAAATAAGTTATGAATATGAGTATTGTGTTGAATATTTCTTGGACTTTTCTAAATAAAAAGGTTCAAACTATAACAAGTTTTTCAATCTAGGCCTAAAATGATTAAACATAAAGAAGTTGAAAATTTGATTGATCAAATCTCATTTAAATTTTAAGGGTTTTATCAGAGTAACAACCCTTGGATTTGGTGTTATGAAACAAGGAAGAAAATTATATCAATTTTTTATGATTTCTTTTAAGGTGATAATTTAACACCCCAAGCATCCACGGTATGTTTCCCTTTGAATAATGCAATAGCTTGCATTGTACAAAACATCGAGATTCTAACACACCGTGAACAATCAAACTATCTGTTATGAATAGTAATACCCACATTTTAAAATTATATAAATTAAAAATTACAATAAAGACATCATTTTTGAACTCTGAATATCGAAATTATCTTAGGGTGAATTTTCGGTATTTTTCTGAAAACATTCAATTTTTGATAAATAGTAAAAACAATGTGTTATTATTTTAAAATGACTTTTTATTTAAATAATTATTTATTTTTTGTAAATTTATTTTAGTTCAAAATAGATACATAATACCTATATAGGTTCAATGTAATTCATTTGATAAATTTTATAATATGTTTAGATGTATAAAAATCTTATTGAACTTTTTACCATCTTTTACCGAACTCCTAGGAATATTTGAAAATTGGCAGAAAACATTATTTTACTGCTTATGTGAGTTTAATTTAAAAAATATGAGAAACAAGGTTAATATTAGTAAGTAATATTTGGTTAAATAATATTAAAATAATTTTTGGTGAATAGTAACTTTTGACTTTTATTAACACAATAAAAAGAAAATAGGGTCATTAAGGGTAACAATGATATCATAATTACCCTATTACAAGGTCTAATTTTATTGGATAAGTATAATTAGATCAAAAAAACATCAGGAAAAATATATGATCCTCTTTGGTCCAATTAGACTAGATTAAGACATTTATTATAATTTTATATAAAAAAGAGTAAAAGGAGTTAAATTCAGTGTTTAATAACGAAACCAATTTTAATATTGGGTTATACATGATATAAATTAGACTATAAATATTAATTTGAAATATAAATAGATTAACTATGTAATAGTATTTTATTTATATATATTAACTATTAAAAAAATTAATTTTTTATGACACAATGTTGAAGCAGTAATTACCTTATTAATGAATGATTAAAATAATTGATATTATAAATATCCAATTAAATGTAATTTGAGACTTTTGATAAATTAAATTTATTTTATAGGTCAATATGACATGTAAAAAGTTATTGACTAATTTTTTTTCAAAGTAATCATGCTTCTATGATATTCGAAAAAAATACACTAAATAGTGTCAAAATTGACATCATTGAGTTTTTAAAAGAAATACTATATTATTAATTAATATAATATTCCCAAAAATATATGTTTCGGCCAAAGGACATAGTTAAGGTTATATATTTTAATAATGAACCAATTGGGGTTCTCTTGTCTTGTTATAGTATGCTTATAAACCATATAATATAAAAATACAAAGAGACATGGTTAATGTCAAACTATTTAACTAAGAGTTAAATCTAAATGATAAGGTTAATATGGGGTCCTAAACCTATTTAAAATTTATTATTTGAGAGTTTTTCTACCCATCCCAACCTTATATTATAAATTAATTATTTTGGGGACATTAAAAAACAAAAATGAATTTATTATTAAATATTATATCATGATTTACTTAATGTGACCCTTACCTCTCTTATGAAATGGTACTTCACTTTCTATTAATTTCAAACCTCCAAATACATTTTTTCCAAACAACCCTACCCAAATATCCTCCCAACTCTCATCAATTCATCCTAGAGGCCTTCCATTGGTCATAAAGGCACCCTATGGAGTCCTTTTGATCAAATCCAAAGGAAGAACCGGAGGAAGAGGTAAATATTTCATCACCTCTTTCAAGTTCATTTATTCTTCCACATCCTCTTTCTTTTTTGTTTCCATTATAAAATAATTAATCTAGTATATTATATATACATTTATGTTATTTAAAAAATTTACAACCATATTCATTATTCTATCCATCATATGAATGACAAAGTCACCAAACGTTCGTACGTACGGCTTGCGGTCTCCACATTGTGGGGTAGATTATTATTCGAACACTTCGTTATATGGATGGGTAAAATAATAAGTACAACTGATTTAAATAATAAATATAACATGTTATTTATTTTATATATGTTATATACCATTCAATAACATATGATTTCACCATCAATATAATGATATTTTTGCTCGTGCGTACGTACGGATTATCGTTTCCATGAATGCGATGAGATTCATTCCCCATAGTAATCATTCAAGAATAATTTTCATTTTATGATTAAAAATAATTTTTACAAAATTAATATCATTTTGGATAGGAATATAATATATCCTATCCATAACAAACATGGTTTACGTAACTGATCATATAAAGGAAAACATATCTGTTAACACCCGAAACGATGATATTACTAAAATATTATTAACAAATAAATATTAGAGGATCATATATGATATCATATTTATTTATATAGTTCTTATATAATTTAATAACAATGATTTAACTATTATACAAGAGCTAAACGTACCCTCAACCAAGGAAAAGTACAATGTAAGTGTTAATTCCACAGTCTCTTTTTTATCTGAGGTTGTTTTTACGTAAGTATATACTGGGACCTATTTATCATCCACATCCATATTTTCTTAAAAATGTATTTCAAAAACTTTTTTCAATTTACTATACAATCAGTTAATTTCATTTATAACATAATTTTACCATATATATTTTTAAATCAATCATTCCGTCATTTTCCAAACAAGGTACTTTATGACCTTTTTGACAAAATTAAGGTTAGAATAGTTTTTTAACTTATAGAGAGATTGTGATTATAAACTACTATTATAACATCATTTATGTTTCCATAACAATGATTATAAAAATACTTTCAAAATAGATTTTTTCTTTTTATAATTATAGGACTTTTAAATAATTACAAAATACAAAGAGATGTTTATCTAAAAATGTTTTGATTTAATCTATGTTAATATCCATTTGATGGATTTAAAGCTTGTTCGAAGTTGATTTTTTATGATAAAAATCTTTCATATTTTATTAGAGGTTTTTAGATATGTTTGACTATGGATGTGTTATTCTTAAACCATTAATGGTTTATGGATAAAGTATTGACATTTCGTATGCTAGTTTTAATACGAAATTTTATGTTTTGTCTAAACCTTTTCATGTGAGGAATACATTGGACATAGTTAGTGACAGGAGGAGCTTGTTATATCTCATTTATGCATAGGTAGGTCTCATGAGACAAACTCATGTCTTAGCATAATTCCTTGACAAAATCTTAGTTGTATTCTTGAAACAGGGCATTGACTATGTGGTTATGAATTCTGGCATTATCCATTCCATCATTATGAAAGTGACTACTCATATTTCATGTGATTATTATACAAGTAGAATATCCCAGTGAAAATTTATGTGTCGTTATTTGATTTTATATTTTCAATATTATTCTAATGTTTAAGTTTAAAAGGCTTTTGTTTTAGTCTTAAACATTGCCTTAAATATTTATGCATATTTATGAATGTTTTCTCTATATTATTATCCTTACTGAGCATCTGAGATCACCCCATTCTATGTTTTATATTACCCAAGATATAAATGAGTATTTTATGGATGACCTACAGGGATATGCTAAGGATATAAGTCTTTTCAAAAGGGTAAAATTGTTGTTGATGTTTTTATTTCATGATGTAATGTAAAGATTATGATTGAATCTAGTACTTCTAAGGCTACTAAACTAATAATTCGTTTGGGACATGATTCCTTGTATCATGCCAATATTAATTAATATTTCACCTACTCTAGGTAATAGGGGTTGGGGCATTACAGTTGGTATCAGAAAAAGTTTAGTATAATCCTTGGAAACTAGATTTAGAAAAACTCTGATTGGAGAACACGAACCTAAGATAGACTTTGAGTATTAGTATAAAAGAACTTCATATAATTTTGGTATGGTAGAGATTTTGTGAGTTTTCTAATAAATACATCTATGTCTGTATATGAGCAGGTTGAGGTGACTCTGGCACAGATGTAGCTAGAGGTAAAACACGAAAACACCACTTTGAGATAAACATGAACGTTAATTGGTTCATGACAACGGGCCTTGTTGCACTCTTGGTTACGACACACCTGGGGGATATTCATAGGACAATCCAAATTTTCTATAGAAACCATTATTAAGGATTTATAAGTATATACTTCCTCTAAGAAAACATTTTTATTATTATGGATTACATTTATAAACTGTTCAATTTATGTAAACTATTTTACTAGTTTGGAATTTTGTATTGTGGTTTATAAACTAATCTACTATTTTCCATGGTTTATAAATGGCGCTTAGTGGAAGGAATAGAAACTCTATAAATGCACGTAATCCATGTAGGGATTTACCTCTTACTCAAGATAATTATAGTGGAGCCAGTGTTTCACCAGGTGCTGATCATCTTATCACAATACATGTACAACTAAAACAAGTTATCAATAATAACCATACCTGTATAGAACACCCTGATCCAAATGGTAGAGGAGCATTGTATTCCTATTGATAACGCATCAAAAACCAACATTCAATGGGACTAAAAATCCACTAGTCTTTGAGAAATGTAAATGTTCCTTAGAAAAAATATTGCATGCTTTGGGGAGTAGCGAGAGGGAAAATGTTGTCATGACAGTTTATTGCCTCATGGGATATGCAGATAAATGTTGGTCATTGATTCAAAACACAAAGCAAGATGACGAATTATCAAATATCGAATAGAGAGAGTTTAAAAGGATTTTCTTAAAAAAATCCTCATGAACATCGACCAGATATCGAAATGAAATTTTTGAGTCTGAGACAAAAAGACGGTGAGAATGTCACAAAATAAGAGGCTAACTTTACAAGGATTGAATGGAATGAAACATATTATATACATAAATCAAGGATTAATATTTATCGATTCATTGATGGTTTAAACCCATTTCTATAGTGATCAATAGTCTTACAATCTTTCTTATCATATGAAGATATTTTCTTATGTGATATCAAGACAAAAAAAGAATTCTCTATGTCTTATGACATTAATGAAAAGATATAGAAAAAAAGATATGATGAACACTTTGGAAATGGAAATAACGGGAAGAAGGGAAACGTTTAATATCCATCCTATTGTAAATGTGGGATAAAAAATCTCAATACTTTCCTAAAGGGAATGGATGTCTGTTACAAGTGTGGTGAAAAAGGACACCAAGCTCATGATTACAAGGGGAATAAAGAGTATGTCAATGATGAATTCTACAATTTTAGGGAAAAGTTGAATTATTCAAATGAATTTCGTAATCACCAAGGGAACTAACCTTAAAAGTCCAATAGAGAAATCCTTGCTTATTCGATCACTGCTGTTGAGGTTGAGGCTCTAAAAGACATGGTGGTAAGTAATTTAATGATTTCTTCATGTTTTTCAAAGGCTTTTTTTGAATTTGGATAATCACATTATTTCATATCATCCCAGTTTTCTAAAGAAACTAGATATTTTCAATTTGACTTAACAAGGGAGTTTTCAGTCAAAACAGCTAAGTATCATCACCATAATTTTTTGGGAATCAATTCCCATTAGGTAAAATAAATGTTTAGTATCTACTGATCTAATTGTCATACCAATTATTAAATTTTAAATAATCCTCAGAATATATTGGATTTCAAACCATGATGTATAAACTTATTGTAATAAGAAGGTGGTTACAACATTTTATGATGATAAAGATTACCTTATCTTTAGAGAAGAAACGTCAGCAAATAATTCTTATCTATATCATCCACGAGTAGCTATACTAAATTCAATTATTGGGGGGGAGAGGAATTAAATAATTACGGGTGAAGAAAATAATGTTCGAATATGGGAGGTACCTATTGTACAAGAATATGTTGATGTGCTTCTAGAGGATTTACCTGGACATCCTCTAGAACTAGATATTGAGTTTTTAATTGATTTAATTCTTGGTTCAAGGACCATATTGAATACCCCTTTTAAAATGGCCACTGTGGAATTTCTAGATCTAATTAATCAATAAAAGGATTTGAGTAATAAGGGATTTATTCTCCCTACCTTTTCTCCTTGGGGATCCCTTTTCCTTTTTGTTAAGAAGAATGACATATATATAAGGTTGTGCATTGACTACTGTGAGATCAATGATATAACAATAAAGAACAAGTATCCCCTACCTCTCATTGATGATTTATTTGATCATCTTCATGGAGATCAATATTTTTCAAAGATTGACCTTTGATCTCGATTACATTAGTTGTGTGTGAAGAAGGAAGACGTTCCGTATACAATATTTAGAACCTGGTACGAGAATTATGAGTTTACAGTAATGACTTTTGGATTGAATAATTCACCCTCTGTCATCATGGATCTAATGAATAGAGTTTTCAGGGAATATCTTGATTACATTGTAGTGGTATTTATTGATATTATCATAGTTTACTCCAAAAGCTACAAAGATCATTAAAATCACATGCGCATTATTATAAAGACTCTTAGATGAAATGAATTATATGGGATGTTTAGCAACTGTGAATTCTGGATTCAAGAGTTTTCTTTTCGTGACATATTTTCTCCTATCATGGAATCTTGGTTGACCCTTCAAAGACCAAGGCAATCCAAAAATGGCCAGCACCAACAAGTATAACCGAGTTACATAGTTTTTTTGGTTTAGCAGGTTATTATCGGCATTTGGTCCTAAATTTTTCCCGATTGTAAAACCCATTAACCAAGCTCACATGTAACGGGGTAAAATTAATTAGTACAATAGAGTGTGAATAATGTTTCTTCGACCTGAAGAGAAGATTAGTCAATGCTATTATATTGACTCTATCCTAGGGGAATGATGGGTTGGTTATTTATAGTAATTCTTCATAAGATGGACTTGGTTGTGCCCTTATGAAGAATGTTAGAGTTATTGCATATGCATCACGATAGCTAAAACATCATGAGAAAAACTATCCTACTCCAGTCCTTGAGTTACCAGCTATAATCTGTGCTCTAAAAATATAGAGACAACATCTCTATGGTGGAAAATGTGAGATTTATACTGATCACAAGAGTTATTTGTATATTTTCTCACAGAAAAAAACTCAAAATGAGGAAAATAAGAATGATTCAACTACTCAAGGATTATGATTTAAATTTACACTACCCCCCCCCCCCCCGGGAAGGAAAATAAGGTGGCAGATGCTTTCAGTAGAAAGGATAATGGACTTTTGAACAAGATGATATTTTAAAGGGATCTTATTTTCATGGATCTAGTAATGTTGGATATTGGAATTACCATGGTAGGTGAATCATTAATACTTTTCCAAATGGTTTCCAAACCAGATTTTTTACAAATAATAAAGAGTACTCAAACAGTTGTTGAGGAGTTTCAAAAAAGATTAAAGCTTTGAATAATGGGAGATTGAGTGAATTCATATATGAAGATGAAATTTTGATATTTGTGAAGAGTCTTTGTGTTCTTATAATACCTGATGTAAAAATGGAATTGTTGGAAGATTCTCATATCTCGAATTTCTCTATACACCCCAGGAGCACCACGATGTATTGATATTTGAAGGAATATTTTTGGTTGGATTACATGAAAAGGGAGATTTCTGATTTTGTGTCAAGATGTATGGTTTGTCAAAAAGTGAAATCCTGAAAGCAACCACCTGGAGGATTCATGCAACCTCTTCCCATACCTGTGTGGAAATGGGATAATATTATGATGGACATTGTCATGGGTATTCCCAAGAAACCTAGAAGGAATGATGCAATATGGTTCATTATTGATATTCATACAAATTCAGCACATTTTCTTGATATAAGAGATGATTTAACACTTGAATGTCTAGA
The DNA here is from genome assembly GCA_963277665.1 of Viscum album. Classification (NCBI taxonomy): domain Eukaryota; kingdom Viridiplantae; phylum Streptophyta; class Magnoliopsida; order Santalales; family Viscaceae; genus Viscum; species Viscum album. The sequence continues at coordinate 1,861,664,920 of OY728157.1, forward strand.
AAGACTATATAATAATGAATTTGTAAGACTCCATGGTGTACCTCCATGAATTTTTTCTGATCGTGATCCCCATTTAACATCATGAATCTGGAAAAGTCTTCAAGAATCCACGGATACTGAACATTGTTTGATCACTACCTACCACCCTCAAACCAATGGACAATCATAATGGACTATTCAAACCTTAAAAGACATGTAGAGATCTTGCTCACTTGACTTTCAAGGAATGTGGGATCAATATTTACATCTGGTAGAATTTTCATATAACAATAAGTTTGATTAATGTATTTAGATTATAAGTCCCCCACCTAAACATTACTTAATATTGAGTTATTACAAGATTACACATCGAGGATATTTTCAAGTTTAGAGTTTTAGAGAATTAGATCATAAATCATGCATTACACTCCACATTTAACCAAAGTGGTTACATAAAATATAGTATTCATTTTTTCCCATCAACGGAAACATATTTAAAACAAAACAAGGATTCTTTCATGACACTTCCTTGACCCTATAATCACATCATGTACCTTTTCTTCGACATGTGAAAAACATTTCAAAAACATGGGATGAGCATAAAAAGATCAGTAAGGGATATAAAAGTAATAAATGAAAACATTAGTCCATGTATGAAATCATACTTTACTCATTAAACATAAGTATTTTAACATACCTCATCAAATCATGAATAAATCGTAGAAATCATAAGACATAAAGATATCATGAGGCATTCATAACATTCTTACGTAGGTAGTAACCCTCATGGTTACGTTTGGAATACCCATCACAGTATAATCCAAAAAACTATTCGGAGAAACCTTAATGTTTAACTCCTTCGCATTACCCAATGCATTGGAGAGATATATCGAGCTCACCCGCCCTTAGTTTTTCATGAAACCACCCGTCTTCAAAACAATTCCCAAGAACCATAACATTATCGTATCACGTAAAACATCCATAAAGGAAACATAACATTTCCATATTTCAATCACAAGATATCAATACAACACATTGATATAATAAAAACATAATGAAAACTATTTTCAATACCAAAATAATTGAAAAGTAATACATGGTATTTATTTTTCATTTTAAAAAAAAGTTAGGTTATGGCTTGTAGAGGAATCCGAAACTCAATTAATGGTCACAGCGGCGGAGAATTCGTTGTCGCCTCATACGAACGACAAAAAACATTCCTTTTGACATTTAGTAAAATGATTCGTATAAAAAAAGATTCCTTTTGAATATTCATAGAAGTAAAAGTGGATTATACATTGTATAAAAGAAAGTTGTGTATAAAACAAAATATGCCTCAACGGTTGGAGATTGAGACGAAGCCCCTTACCACATATCCGAATTGAATCGATCATTATTTAATCTCCAGAATAATAAACTTGAGTAAATTTTTACTTTCTTAAGAACCTTTTTAAAGTTCATGATTCATTTTATATAACTTATTACCATGTCATGAACACTATGTAATTATTTAAGTTAATAACGGTCGTTTTAACGATCATTGGTACTTGAGTCAAAAATAAACTCTTTATCATTACAATTTGTTCATGTATCCATTATATCCGGAGTTATATTCATGATATAGATATCATATATATCATATATATATAGTATATACATGCATTTATAATATTACATAACATTTAGAGGTAAGAAATGAAATGCACCGTTCATGGAGACGGTAAGCCGTACATACGCATGAACGCTATTTTCATTTCTATTTCGTATTTTATGGAATGGATTCATAATGACATTAAGGTATATTATAATTCCAGTATAATATCATATATAATATCATTAACTCTATCTTTTATACGTCACACATATGGCATTAACGAATCAAATCACTTTGATGGGGCGGTAGTCCGCACTTCCTAAAATGAAGATATCGCATTTACCCATAATGGAATCCCCAAAGGTATGAAATAAATGAAAAATACAAAAGCTTAAGGAAAACATAAACATATTATAAATCATATATAAATATAGTGACATCTTAATGGCCACCTTTGAATGTGGTAGAAGAATATTGAACAATCATCGTTTCGTGAGGCAGAAATTCACCATCCACAGAAACAGTATGCCCATTAACCATTAGATGTAGGTGTGTGTATGTGTAGCTAGAATACATATTATAAAAACATTATAGTATATGTAAGTTACTGGTTTTGTTACAAAAGAAAGGAAAAAAAGAATTTAGGGGGTTGGAGAAGCAAAATAAAACAAAAGAGCCTTAGAGAAGACATTACCTTTGAATCCGGTAACTCCCTTTGGTTTGAATCAAAAGGGTTTCATGAAAAGCTTCTTGTCTAAAGTAAGGCTTCTAGGATGAGAAGAGGGATGTGGAGAGAAAAAATGAGAAGATCTTGAATGAGCCAAAGTCTTGAGAGGTGTGGGTATGGAGATAGAGGTGGGGGCATTTTATTAGAGGAGAGGAGGGGCACTCTTGGATAGGTATAAAATGTTACTTTAATTTCAAATGAGTTTCGGATTTTAAAGTTCCCACATTGATGTATTTAGAAGATAAGGTGATAAGGTTTCGAAATATACTCATCCAATAGGTCTTTGACAAGTTTATGTCTTAGAGTGTACATTATATTTTCATTTTATTTTAATCGTTTATTAATGAGGTAATCGTTGCATCATCATGATGTCATAAATAATTTAATTTATTTAATGTCTAAAAATTATAAAAAAAATACTATAATGTAGGAAATGTTTTTATATTTCCAGGGACTATTTATAGTCCAATATATCATTTATGTATATAAAATTAAGAATTTTTTACTCAGGTGATAAATTCTTTTTTATATTCAACTTTCTTTAAAAATAAAAAGTTAAAGTGTCACATTCACTCAAAAGTTATTCCAAGGGGTCCCTTAGTTTTGCACAAGGCATCCCATGGTCGGCCATGACACAACCATTATCATTAGGACACATGTTGTGGTCATTTGTTATTATTATGATATTATTTTATTATCCATAACTACCGGATTACTAATTAATCAAAATATTTAATGATATTTACCGTCATTACTATTCAAAATGTCCAAAAACAAGAGTCTTGATTATATAATTTGGACCTCCTGATTCCAAATTTGTAATCCATTTTACCAAATTCCAAAAACGAATTTGCAATAATTAATTTAAAAATATTTCACGTTGTCAAAACAAATAGCGGGTTTTTTAGAAACAATATCTATGAAATGTTTGTCACTTGTTTATGCCCAATTCCATAGTGAAATTAATCCTAATTACCAACATTGGATTATATTGTAAAAATATAATCTAATTACACTTTAAGACCATTTAAAATATTATCTAACCATAAAATTAAATTATATGAAATAGAAGTTTTAATGTAAAATGCAGTATTTTTTACTATTCATTAAAAAATGAACATTGTCAGAAACATACCAAAAAATTATCCAATGTAAAATTTAAGGTCCCAATCATAAATAATATGTTTATTTTGACAGATAGAGCTTATAATATTTTTAAAACTTTGATTTAAAAAGGATTTTCCATCAAAAGGCAGTAAAATAATCCTTTAAATATATTAGTGTCTTTCATGCTTAAGATTGGATTTATTATCCTTTTAAGCCTATAAAACACTATCTAATTCATAAATAGACATAGATAAAAAATATATTATTCATTACCTACTTGGTATGTTACATACTTCACCCCTTTATAAAATTGCATCCCCGCAATTTATTTACTTATCGAATAAGTAGGGGTATTTATCCCTCATTGCATTTTCAGATTCCTATGTTCCCTCTTCACTCATGTGGTTTATTCAAAAAACATTTATGTGATGAATCACCTAATTCCTCAACACTTTCTCCCTGGGTTCAAGAATCTGGATAGGTTGTTCCTCATAAGATAGATTCTCTTCCTACTGAACTACCTCTGGACTCAAATCATGAGATGGATCTGGCATGTACATCTTTAACATTGAAACATGAAAAATATTGTGTACCTAAGATAAACTCGGATGTAAATCCACTTGGTAATAAACCGATCCAACTCTCTCCAGAATTTCATATGGTCTAATGAACCTTAGATTCATCATTCCTTTATTAACAAATCACATCACAGTTGTCCATTGTGAAACATTGAAAAAAACATGATCACCTACCTCAAAAGAGAGATCCTTCCTCCTGTTGTCTGCATAACTCTTCTGCCTTCTCTTAACTGTTCTAATGTGTTTCTATCAGCTAAACTTTTTCTGCCAAATCTTCTCCCAATTTCGGTCCCATCAACATCCTTTCACCCACTTCATCCCAGAAATCTACAGTTCAACACCACTTCCCATATAATGCCTCAAATGGTTACATCTGTATACTGGAATGAAAACTGTTATTATAAGAAAACTCAACCAAAGAAGGATGTTGGTACCAAATTCCCTGATAATCCATCAAACAAGAACATACCATAACCTCCAATGTCTGAATCGTTCTTTCTGACTTACCATCTGATTGAGGATGAAAAGCTGTACTAAAATTTAATTCAGTACCCAACGACTTTTGAAGTCATTTCCAAAAGTTAGAAGTGAACCTGGGATCACGGTCAGATACAATGGAGAGAAGAACTCCATGTAACCTGACTATATCTTTAAGATACAAACGAGAAAGTGGATCTAGGGAAAAAGTATCTCGTATATCAAGGAAATGAGAAAATTTAGTCAAGCGATCAACAATAACCCAGATTGCATTATTACCTAGAGGTGTCTTCGGCAATCCCACAACGAAGTCCATGGATATATTCTCCAATTTCCACTCTAGTACTGGTAAAGGATGAAGCATCCCTTTCGGTAACTGTCGCTCTGGTTTTTCCTGTTGACAAGTCAAACACTTCACAATAAAATCAACAATATCACCTTTCATTCTATCCCACCAATAATACTCCCAAAGATCTCTATACATCTTAGTACTGCCTGGATGAACTGGAAACGGAGAACTATGAGCTTCACATAAAAACTCTCTCTTCAATTGTGAATCACAAGGCACACACAATCTCTTCCCAAATCTCAAAACACAGTCATTAACAATGTTGAATTCAGGCAACTTACCCTTCTAAACCAGCTCTACCTCTTTCTGTAACTCGCTGTCTTGCTTCTGTGCTTGTTTAATTTTGTCTGATAAGGAATCTTTCATTGATACCTGAAACAAAACAGAAGGACATCCTGCAACAACAACTTCTATGCCAATGTTCATCAAATCCTTTACTAATGGATCACGTTCCAAACAATACATTGTTAATGAAGCATTACTTTTTGACTCAAAGCATCATCAACTTTATTTTCTTTTCCCGGATGGTAATGAATTGTACAATCATAATCCTTGATTAATTATAGCCATCTCTTCTGTCTCATGTTCAATTCATTTTGAGTCAATATATACTTTAAACTTTTGTGATCGGTATATATTTCACACTTTACTCCATACAAATGATTCCACCAAATTTTTAAAGAAAAAACAACAACATCTAATTCCAAATCATGTGTAGGGTAATTTACCTCATGAGTTTTCAACTGTCATGAAGCATAAGAAATTACCTGATAATTCTACATTAGGACACAACCAAGTCCTTTCAATGAAGAATCATTGTAGATAACAAACTCACCATTCCAGGAAGGTAGTTCCAATACTAGAGCATTCACCAATCTTCCTTTCAGTTTCTGAAAACAATCATCACATTCTTTTGTCAAGATAAACTTAACACCCTTCTGAGTTAGCTTAGTCATTGGACTAGATAACCATGAAACATTTCTATCAAACCTTCGGTAATATCCTTCCAAACCAAGGAAGCTATGAATCTCAATTACATTTGTGGGTAATGGCCATTCTTCAACAACCATAGTTTTTGCAGGATCTACAGTTATCCCATCTTTAGAAACAATGTGACCAAGGAAAGAAATTTGTTGCATCCAAAACTCACACATTCTGAATTTCCCATACACTTTATTTTCATTTAAGGTTTGAAAAATAACCCTTAAATGTCTTCCATGCTTTTATTTACTTTTAAAAAAACCAAAATATCATCAATGAAAACATCCAAAATTTTATCCAAGAAATCATCGAAAATTCTATTCATAAGGTCCATGAACACGGTAGGTGCATTGTTTAGCCCAAAAGGCATTACTAATAATTCATAATGGCCATATCTTGTACGAAACGTGGTCTTCGGAACATCTGCTTCTTTAACCTTCAACTGATGGTACCCCGATCTCAGATCAATCTTTGAAAAATACTGAGCTCCCTGGAGCTGATCAAACAAATCATCGATATGAGGCAAAGGATATTTGTTCTTAACAGTGATGTTATTAAATGCTCTATAATCAATGCAAAGTCTCATAGAACCATCTTTCTTTTTAACAAATAAAATAGAATCACCCCATGGTGATGTACTAGGTCGAATGAAACATTTCTCTACTAAATCATGCAATTTCTCCTTCAACTCTAAATGTTCAATTTGAGCCATTCGATAAGGGGGTTTTGAAATTGGCATTGCATCAGGAACTAAGTCAATAGTAAACTCAGATTCTCGATCTGGTATTATTCCAGGAAAACCATTAGGAAAAACATCCGAATACTCATTTACCACTGGCACATCATTAATCTGAATAGTTCCCTTGTTTTCAATGATATGTGCATGGTAACATTTATTTCCATCTTTTACAAATTTCTCAGCATGTTGATATGTTATCAATAGTAAGGGTTCATTCTTATACACAAACTGAAAGTCTTTCTGAAATGAAACATCTTTATCTCTACAGTCAATCTTAGCATGGTAAATAGAGAGTCAACCATACCCAGGATAACATCAAACTCTACTAGAGGTAAAACAATATGTTTTTTATGTAATTTCATTCCACGAATAAGGAAAGGAAGATTCTTATAAATTATTTTTGCCTCAACATTTAACCCAGGTATTTTTACCACAAGTTCAAGAGTCATTTCTTGAGATGGTATTCCCATTTTACTAGAAATGTTTTCAAAGATGAAAGAATGTGTAGACCCCGAATCAAACAACACACTGGCATAATCTGAAAAAACAAAACAAAAAAGTAGCTGATACAACTTCATTTTATGGCCCAACATCTGCTGAAGTAGTTTCAAAGGATTTCACCGCCACTTTCTTCTTGTAGTCTAAATACTTCCCATCACTCGAGCTATTTTTTGGACACTCATTTTCATAGTGACCCATCTCATTGCACTTAAAACGTTTCACTAACTGTAAATCAAATTTGGTCTTACCATCACCCCGATATTTTTCAGTGCAATCACGAGCCTTATGTCCCATCTTACCACATCGGTAGCACTTCCCATAATTTAGAAGACATTCCCCATCATGCATTTTACCACATTTATCACAAACTAGAAACTTAGTTTTCTTACCATCAGACCTTTTTGAAGAATTCTTTCCTTTCTTCTGCCACCTTGGTCTCTTCTTCTGCTGGTTGTTATTGAACACTTGATCATCGGAAAACATCATTTTCACCTTCTCAGCACATTGAACAAGATTTTCGTAACTTTTTACCTAACGAGAAGCTAAATCCCTCCGATATTTTGGCTTTAATCCTTAGTAAAAACGATTGATTTTACTATCAAGGTCTTAGATAAAATTTGGAGCATAACTTTCCAATCGAGTGAACCTTTCTTCATAGGCAGCCACAGAGTCTTCCTATTGCCTCAATTACCGGAATTGTTTTTCCATCCTAAGTTGAAATGACTTTGGAAAATACATCACAAGAAAAATACCTTTGAATTCATCCCATTCGATAGCATCAATCTCATCAGCGTCCCAGATATTTTTAACCATCGACCACCATTGATCTGCTTCACCCTTCAAATGGTAAATAGCAAGACTAACCTTTTGATTGTCTGAACACCCCATGACATCGAAAATCATCTCCAGTGATTTAATCCACTCTTCATCTAGCACCGGGCCAGATGATCCTCTGAATGATGGGGGATGTTGCCTCATGAAATGTTCCACCACTGACATATTCCTCTGCAGCTGATCTGGCTGATCTCATGCATGGATACCACCACCATTTATCGCTTGACTCAACTACGCCATCAGTGCAACAAACTGTTTAGTTCCAATCCTGACCATCTCAGGATGCTAATTCAGGAGGTCATTTCCTTTTGTATGCCTTCCTAGCATTGCTTCCCTATTTCCTCTATGGAAAACCATTCTGAACAAACATGTCTTAGATGAAGAAACTTGGTAATCTTCAAATGCTATATCATTTAAATTTGACCATAAAAAATATTTTTGGATAATCATTTATTAAAATCAAGACTCATAAAGTTATCTAAACCGACCTCTGATACCAACTATAAGGCCCTAGACTTAAACATTCATAATCTTGAGTTATTACAAGATTACACATTGAGGATCTTTTCAGGTTTAGAGATTTAGAGAATTAGATCATAAATCATGCATTACATTCCACATTTAAACAAAGTGGTTACATAAAATATAGTATTCATTTTTTTCCCATCAACAGAAACATATTTAAAACAAAACATGGATTCTTTCATGACACTTCATTGACCCTATCATCACATCATGTACCTTTCCCTCGACCTGTGAAAAACATTTCAAAAACTTGGGATGAGCATAAAAAGCTCAGTAAGGGATATAAAAGTACGAAATGAAAACATTAGTCCATGTATGAAATCATAAATTACTCATAAAACCTAAGTATTTTAACATACCTCATCAAATCATGAATAAATCATAGAAATAATAATACATAAAGGTAACATGAGGAATTCATAACATTCTTACGTAGGGAGTAACCCTCATAGTTACGTTTAGAATACCCATCACAGTATATTCCCAAAATCCCTTCGGAGAAACCTTAACATTTAACTCCTTCGTGTTACACAATGCATTGGAGAGCTATATCGAGCTCACTTTCCCTTAGTTTATCACAGAACCACCCGTCTTCATAATAATTCCCAATAACCATAACATAATCGTATCACGTAAAACATGCATAAAGGAAACATAACATTTGTCATTTCAATCACAAGAAATCAATACAACACATTGATATAATAAAAAAATTCTGAAAACCATTTTCAATACCAAAATTAAAGAAAAGTAATACATGGTATTTATTTTTCATTTTAAAAAAAATTAGGTTATGGCTTGTAGAGGAAGACGAAACTCAAATAATGGTCACAGCGGCGAAGAAGTCATCGTCGCCACATACGTTTGACAAAACGACATTCCTTTTGTCGTTTAGTAAACCACTTCGTATAAAAAATGATTCCTTTTGAATAAGACTAAAATTCAAAGTGGTTTATACACCTTATAAAATAATGTTGTGTATAAAACAAAATATGCCTCAATTAATAGAGATTGAGACGAAGTCCCTTACCTCGTATCCGACTTGACTCGATCATTCTATAATCTCCTGAATTATAAACTGGAGTTAATTTATACATGCTTAATAACCCTTTTCAAGTTCATTATTCCTTTTATATCACTTATTAACATTTCATTAACACTATGTAATTATTTAAGTTAATAACGGTCATTTTTACGATCATTGGTACTTGAGTCGAAAATAAACTCTTTATAATTAAAAGTTGTTCATGTATCCATTATATCCAGAGTTATATTCGTGATGTAGATATCATATATATCATATATATATAGTATATACATGCATTTAGAATATTACAAAACATTTAGAGGTAAGAAATGAAGTTCACCATTCAAGGAGACGGTAAGTCGTACGTATGCATGAATGCTACTTTCATTTCTACTTCGAATTTTATGGAATAGAATAATAATTACATAAAGGTATAATATAATTCCAGTATAATATCATATATAATATCATTAAATCTATCCTTTATACATCCCACATATGGCATTAACGAATCAAATCACTTTGAGGGGGCGGTAGTCCGCACTTCCTAAAATGAAGATATCACGTTTACCCATAATGGAAACTACAAAGGTATGACATAAATGAAAAATACAGAAGCTTAAGGAAAACTTAAACATATTATATATCACATATAAATATAGTGACATCTTAATGTCCACCTTTGAATGTGTTAGAAAAATATTGAACAATCATCGTTTCGTGAGGCAGAAATTCGCCATCCACGGAAATAGTATGCTCATTAACAATTAGATGTAGGTGTGTGTAAGTGTAGCTCGAATACATATTATAAAAACATCTTAGTATAAGGAAGATACTACTGTTGTTACAAATGAAATGAATAAAAAGCGTTTAGGGGGTTGGAGAAGAAAAATAAAACAAAAGAGAATTAGAGAAGACTTTACCTTTGAATTGGGTAACTCCCTTTGGTTTGAACCAAAAGGGTTTGTTAAAGAGCTTCCTACCTAAGGTAAGGATTCTAGGATGAGGAGACGGATTTGGAGAGACAATATTATCAGATCTTGGCCGATCCAATGTCTTAAGAGGTGTGGGTAAAGAGGTAGAGGTGGGGGACTTTTATAAGATGAGAGGAGGGGCACTCTTGGAAAGGTATAAAATGTTACTTTATTTTCAAATGAGTTTCAGATTTTAAAGGTCCCACATTGATGTATTTAGAGGATAAGGTGATAAGGGTTAGAAAGATACTCATAAATTAGGTCTTTGAAAAGTTTAAGTCTTAGATTTTACATTATCTTTTCATTTTATTTAAATCATTCATTAATGAGGAAATCGTTGATTCATCATGATGTCATAAATAATTTAATTTATTTAATGTCTAAAAATAATGAAAAAAATACTATGATATAGGAAATGTTTTTAGATTTCCAATTACTATTTATAGTCCAATAGATAATTTATTTAGAAAAAATTAAAAATGTTTTACTCAGGTGATACATTCTTTGTTATATTCAAATTTCATTAAAAATAAAAAGATAAAGTGTCACATTCACCCAAAAGTGATTCCATGGGGTCCTTAAGTTTGAAACAAGGCCTCCCATGGTCGGCCATGACAGAAAAAGTATCATTAGGACACATGTTGGGGTCACTTGTTATTATTATGATGTTATTTTATTATCCTTAACTACCTGATTACTAATTAATGAGGATAATTAAAGATAATTATCGTCGTTACTATTCATAATGTCCAAAAACAAAAGAGTATTGACTACATAATTTGGACCTTATGATTCCAAATATGTAATCCATTTTACCAAATGCCAAACACTGATACTGCATTAATTAATTTAAAAATAATTCTCGTTGTCAAAACAAATAGCGGGTTTTTTAGAAACAATATCTATGAAAAGTTTTGGCACATGTTTATGCCCAATTCCAAATTGAAATTAATCCTAATTACCACCATTGGATTAAATGTTAAAAAATTAATCTAATTACACTTTAATAAAAATTATAAATATAATTGAAAAATATAATTAAATTAGATGGAAAATCATTTTTGATGTAAAATGCAGTATTTTTCACTATTCATTAAAAAATGAACATTGTTAGAAAAATACCGAAAAATTATCCAATGTAAATTTAAATTTTCCAATCATAAATAATATGATTATTTTGACAAATAGAGCTTATAAAATTGCCCAAATTTTGATTTAAAAATGGGTTTCCATAAAAAGGAAGTAAAACAATCCTTTAAAAATATTAGTGTATTCCATGCTTAAGATTGGATTTATTCTCCGTTTAAATCTCTAAAAGACTATCAAATTCATAAATAGACCTAGTTAAGAATATCTATTATTCATTAATTACTTGGTATGTTACATAGATGGAACAATAGGAATCGTTATATGGAAAAATATGTCGCACACCCACATGTTTGGATAATGTTGGTGAAAGAAAACATTTAGGCCTAGAACTTTTTGAGGAAACTATGGAAAAGGTGAAGGTTATCCAAACCCAAATCAAAGAAACTCAAAGTATGAACTGGATTTATTCCAATAACCAAAGTAGGGATTTGGAATTTCAGGTTGGAGGTCATTTTTTCTTGATGGCATTTCCGTGGAATGGTATTATACGTTTTGGTAATATGGGTAAATTGAGTCTCAGGTACATCAGAACTTTCAATATTGTAGAAAAAATTGTATTTGTAGATTATCGGTTTACAATGCCTCTAAGTCTCTTCAAAATTCATTATGTGTTCCACGTGTCACTATTGAGAAAATACATTCCTGACCTAACTCATGTACTCACCAATGTGGAAATTGAACATGAACCTGATCTGCCTTATTGTGAAGAGGCTGTCAAAATTCATGATATCAGGGAACAAGTGCTAAGAAACTAGATGACTTTTCTGGTTAATTTTCTATCGAGAAACCATAAGATGGAAGATGAAATGTTGGAACTGGAGGAACATATGATGAAGAACCACATGAATTATTTTGTGCAGAAGTATTATTGAAATTTCCAAGAGAAAATTATTTGAAGGTGGGAAGAATGTAACACCCCAAGATTCCATGGTATGTTTCATTTTGAATAATTCAAATGCTTGCATTGTACGCAACCGCGAGAGTCTAACACACCGTGACCGGTCAAGCTAGTTATTATGAATAGTAATACCCACTTTTTTTAATTTTTTAAATTTTAATTTTCAAAATATACATCAGTTTTGAATTCGTAATATCGAAATTAACTTAGGGTTAATTTTTGGTGTTTTTTTGAAAACCATCAATTTTTTTTTGAATAGTGAAAAACACTGCATTATTGGTTAAAACTGACATTTTATTTAATTAATTATTAATTTAATTTAAATTTATTATAGGTCAGAATATATATATATAATACATATGTAAGGTCAATTTAATTCGTTGGAGTCATTTTATAATAATTTTAGATATATAAAAAATTTATTGAACCTTTTACGATCTTTTACCCTACTCCTAAGAGCTTTTTCAAATTTGCATAAAACATAATTTTATGGATTATGTGAGTTGAATTTCAAAAATCTGAGAGACAAGACTAATATCAATATGTAAAATTTGGTTCAATAAGATTAAAATAATTTTTGTTTAATAGTATTTTTTGACTTTTCTTTACCGCGATTAAAAGTAAATAGGGTAATTAAGGGTAAAAATGATATCATAATTTCCCAAACACATAACCTAATTCTATTGGATTAGTATAATTAGACCAAAAAAACCTTAGAAATTAAATATGATCCTCTTTGTTCCATTGTGATTATATTAGGACATTTATTATAATTTTATTTTAAAAAAGAGTTAAACGAGTTAAAATCAATGTTTAATAACTAAATTATTTATAATATAAGTATATACATAAGATAAAATCGAATATAAATATTAATTACTATTCTAAATATTTTTCCCACATAATGGTATTTTATTTTTATTTTTAAACATTATATAATTTAATTGATTTATGAAACAATGATGAAGCAGTAATTACCTTATTAATGAAATATTAAAATAATTGATATTATAAATATCCAAATAAGTGTAATTTGAGATATTGGATGAATTATACTAATTTTATGGTTAATATTACATGTTATGAAATATTAAATAGTTTTTTTATGTAATCATGCTGTTAGGATTTTCCTAAAAACAAAATACTAAATACTGTCAAAATTGACATAATTGAGTTTTTAAAACAAATATTATATTATTAATTGATATAATATTTAAAAAAATATTAGGTTCATACAATGGAATTATTAAAGGGTATATATATTAATAATGAAACACTTGGGGTTCTCTTGTATTGTTATAGTAATTTTATTGACCATATAATATAAAAATACAATGAGACATGGTAAATTTCAAACTATTTAACTAAGAGTTATATCTAAAATATAAGGGTAATATGGTGATCTAAACCTATATAAAACCTATTGGATGAGATGTTTTTGATCCATCCCCACCTTAGACAATAAATAAATAATTTTAGAGCCATTAGAACCAGAAAATTACGTTATTATAAAATAATATTTCATGCTTTTCTTAATGTGACCCTCACCTCTCTTATAAAATGGAACATCCCCTTCTCTTAATTTCACACCTCCAAAGCCATTTTTCATGGAAAACCCCCGACCAAATATCCACCCAACATTCTTCCATTCATCTTAGAGGCCTTTCATTGGTCATAAATCCAACCTAACGATACCTTTTGATCAAATAACAAGGAAGAACCCGAAGAATAGGTAAATATTTCATCACATATTTCAATTTCATTTCTTCTTCCACTTCCTCTTTCTTTTTTGTTTCCATTCTAAAATAATAACTCCAGTATCTTCTATATACTATGTTGTTATTATAAAAATGGTGAATTAATCAATTTATATGAGTGCTTCGATCAATTAGGTGAATGAATCAATTTTATATTTTTAAATAGAAAATGTATTTTCCTTTATCTTTTTTTGATATCATAGTGCATTTAATGGATCATTTGGTGTGAGGGATTAATATTTGAGGAAAATTGTATCCACAATTGATTTGTCATATTGATTAGTAGTAAATTTATTAATTGGGTATGTTAAGTATCTATATCAACATAAAGACTCTATTTGTTGAGAAGAATATTTTTTAAGAGGTTGTGGAGTTTGGTACAAGATCCTTTAATTTAGTGGAGCAGATTGGTTTTCCTCCATTTCCCTATGATTGAGTTAATTATAGGAAAAAAGGATAAAAATATTTAATGAAAAATCATTAATATTTGAAAAAGTTAATGAAGGTACATTTTACATCTTGAATATCATAGATGATGCTCAACCATATATATCATGTCATATTATTGTTTTCAAACAATTTTATAAAATTAAGAAAGATATGTGGATTTTGAATGAGCATAACAAAAAAATATGGTTTAATGAGACCATACATTATAGATTAGATGCACTATAGACATTGACTTGGTTAGTTATTTGTCAAACATTATATTTTATAACATTTTCCATATTTGACATTAATGGAAAAACATTTCAAATGATATATCAGGTCAACAATTGTGTAGATCCGAATAATATTGCATTGGTGTTTATAGAAACAATTCATTTTTAAATGATTAATAAGAAAACAAAATTTTCAATAAAATGAATATTATGGAGTCTTTGATGAAATTTTATAGGTTTAATATAATAAATTTCATGTTATTCTCAAATTGCTAGAATACACAGATTATCCTATAAGAATGGAAAAACATGATTTTTTTCTATATTATTGATCAATATTACATGCAGTGGTTTATTTTTTATAAGGAAATGAACAATAAGATAGTGATGATAAAATTAATTTATTTGATTCTTTATTTGATATCACTACTTATGTGGAATGATTAACAGATAATATTAACGAGCATATCGTAGACATAGTCTGTAGAATAAATAATGTTCATGATAGTGGAATTTGGGAAAAGATCATTTGTTATGTTCTAAATATTGTAGGTAACATATTTTTATTTTTCGTTTTTTTATTTCATTATATGTAAGATATTTAAAATTTATTTTCATATTAAGAAAACTACTATTAAAAATAATTAATTTTTTCTATTGGTTTAGTTTTTCTTATCTTACCATTTTTACCCTTATATACCTTATCTATTAAATATTTTATAAATCAATTATATTAAATATAATATTTTAAATAATAAAGAATGTTTTTCATAATAGAATATTGGAAAAAATATTTTTGGTGTGAATAATTATTTCTTATATTAGAAAATTAAAATTTTATTAAACCATATATTTTTTTGTTTTCATTCATTTATTTGACATTTATTATCTCACTACAAATGTTAAGAATTATTGTTATCTTCAATATGAAATATATGTTTTAAGAATAATTTAAATTACTATTTTTTTTCTATTTTTTTTTTGTATTTACATTATTATATTAATAGTTGATTTTAAATATTTGTAGACTAATTTTTTGTTACTATGAATTTTAGGATAATGACAGATCAATCAATTGGTCCACCACATATATCTAGATATGGTAATACTCATAAAATTGGGGAGGAACATTCATATGTTCCACTTGGTTATCCTCATCTTTCATTTAATGATATATATAACCCCACATGGAAAGATAAAAGATCGATGATTGGAAAACATGGATGAATTTTTTTTTCAAAATTATCATTTTCTCATAACTAGGACCAAAGAATACCTGAAAAACTTGATGATATTGACATTCCATGATTCCAAAATTCATATCTTTTCAATGATTTTATATAATTTTAGGATAAATGATAACTTTAGTATTTTGAATGTAGTTTGGTTCACTGTTGAGCAGATTACACTATCTCACTATTGCGAGAGAAGTTTAAAAATATGAGAGTAGAGTCTGGAGGTTCTTGAGAGGGCTCCCCTCCACCTGTAGCTAGACATGAAACATAAAAGAGGTCTGGAATGTTAAATAAAGACAATATCTTATAAAAGAGTTGGGGGTTGTAGCTATGAGGATTGTAAAACTTTTACATTAAATGTTTATAAAATTTATCTGAATTATTTTTATATTGTGATTCATTATATATTTCATTAAAATATCTCCTACATGATTCTGTGGAGAAAAATAACACACATGTGGTTTTATAACATAGTGTAGGTAGGATATTTTAGTAACAACATTGTGAAATCCCAAACACTTGAGTCATCTATGTAGATACTTGTTGGCTGTATCATTAAAAAAATATCCCCACATTTCGTATATTAATCAATTGATGGTGTATATTAAAAATAGAATATTTTGAGAATGCATTTCAGGATATTCATGTGATGATGGATGATTCGATCAGAGGTTCGGTATTGTGGATGTTTATAGAAAAACAAAGATAGTTTCATACTACAATTCACACTCCTCCACCGCCACCAGCTACTTCCAATTCACCAACTCCACCTACGAACCCCACTCACTATCCTACTCTAACACCCCTCCTCCAGAATATAAATTATTATTATTATTTTTATGCTGATGATCCTGAGTTTCAAATTGTTCCACATGATATGATGTTTTATATTGGATATTTCATTCATCATCAATTTATAGAGATAACGCTTTATACTGTCATTTTATAAGATATTATAGATACATATAGATGAGATGAGTATATTTGGATAAAGTATCACCCACTTTTTAATTTCACCATCTAGGATTTTGAATCATATTCTCAAATAATTATGTGTATATTATATAATTTATTAATTTTTTTATTAAATTTGTTCTTACATTTCAATGTTTATATATTTATCTATTTTTTCAATGTGATAATTTAATGGTACTAAAATAATGTATAGAAAACAAAAAATAAAATGTTCTAAAACATAGGATATAAATTTTATGAGTTTTTATAGATTTTAAAAATATCAAAATTTGTTACTGGATGATTATGATATTACCATTAATGGGGATATTTATGGGTGCGCAATGACAATGGTGATTTTAAAAAATGATATCACGGTGCTTCTAAGAAGAGATTAGTCGGTAACCAGCATGATGGATGTTTTTTCCATGAATTTCTAAACATAATTTTTTTCATAAGAATTATTTATTGAAAATTTATATTTATGTATGTTTTGCACTTTTCATAAATATAAAATGTATTAGGAGAATTAAAATAATGATATATATGGATTTATGAACCCATATATTATTTCACCTATAAGGATGATAATGAATGAAGCAGAAAGAACCTTTTATGTTGATGAATGATTTATAAATAATGAAATTATTCAGTGATGGTTGTTTCCTTATATTGAAGTGTTTCAATCCTATGTCTCATAAATAAATATATTTATTTTATCACAATGACAAAAAACATTAAATGTGCTTTTATATCAGTGTCTATTTGATGTGAAGTGTTTTTTAAATAGAAAAGGAACTTTACATTTTTATTCAATCCATAGAGAAGTGTGATAAAAAAATTTAGAATTTTTGTGACACGTAAGTTTGAATTTTTTAATACTATTTTCATATTATAATGAATTTAAAATTTATTTCATTCATATTACTATAAAACATGGCATGAAATTTTATCTATGAAACCACAAGAAATAATACTTTCTAGATAAACATGTAAATGAAAATATTAATTTTTATTCATAATTAGTATATTTTGGTATATTATATAATAGCATAATTTTTAATTGAAAATTTTATTTTAATATAGTATTTTAAACAAGAAGGTGTGAAAGAATGTGGATATTATGTGTTAGGATTTATGTATGAAATAATTTCAATTGGTACTACTCTGAAATTCCATAATGTTATATTTGTTTATAAATATCTCCATAATATTTCATTCATTTTATTCATTATAAATTTTAAATGTTTTATTTTTAATTATTTTCATTTTTATGATCCCATGACTTATAGTTAACATGATCTGAGACAATTGAAAATTTAATGGGAAATTAATTTTTAGTTGGGGAATAATTTTATTTTTTTAATATATATTTATATTTTAAATTTGTTAATTTTTAATGAATTTGGATGATAAAATAATTTTATTTTTTTCATTGGATTTCATTTTGTTTTTACTATATATTTTAATTTTGAAATTTTATAAATAAATCACCATTGTTGGTTTTATATTGACACTTATGATTCATGGATTATGATAGATTTACTACATATATATATACTTGTTTATAATGAAGAGGAGGGGTGTATATTGAAATATATAAAAATAAATTAGTTTTTCATTTCGGTTATAGAATTAATATTGTGAAAGGCCTTAAATATAGATGGGCTTTTGAATTGGTTATCCATAACCAATGTGAAAGACCCTGAATCATGATGGTTTCTTAGGTCAGTTATGTAATAATTGACATGAATACAGAATTTAAATATGTATTTCAAGCCAGTTATATAATTAATAACATTAAAACCAAATAAAATATTCATTTACAAGGTATATTTTTTAAACTGACTTGATACATTTAATTACAACTTCCCATGAAATAATGTCACTTAAAAACTAAAATTTATAATAATGAAAAAATAAAATGAGAACCTTATTTCTTAATTACTCATGGGATGTAAACACATTCACTATGGGTACTCCATTCAAATACTCTCTCCCTCTCCCAAAAAGAGATTATAAATCCTGTCCCTAGTTACAAAATAATGACTCCTCCCCTATCACATAGGGTGATTATCATAGTCAATTTATAGCGTAATATTTAATAAATAAAGGCCTTACACTCCAACACCATCTCACCAGGTTGAGTACTCACAATTAATATCCAACCCAATCATATAGACCACTCTATCCCACAAATATTTTCTCCAAAATCATACCCAAGTCCCATACACTCTCACTCAATCAGGTTTTTCAACACAACCACTCCTCAAAGGGAGTTCTTATCTTGACTCCCATCACTTAGAATACAAGATATTATACATGTGTAAATAGAATTGAAAATTACAATTAACTTGTATCATATAAAAAAGATGCATCACAAAAAGATAAAATTGATTTTACATCTCATGTGATCATTATATCTCATGAATAGTTGGACCTATCAAAAATATTCTCAACAATAACATGATCAAATATATACTTCATTCCAACACATCATAATTCCCCTCATGTCCTGATCTTACCCACTAGAATCCAACCTAGACCAGAAGTAAGACTATTGTGTAACCCCAAACACACCTTTAGTAGGTTATAGGTTGACCATTTATAACAACCTGATATTTTTTGTGAAATATATTTTTTCAAAATAATTTAATAATTTCTCTATTTTATTTTACAAATAAATGAGATTAAAAATATTTTTTATAAACTAATCATTTTTATCATTAATAACATGCCACAATGATTTTCATTTAAACTGTTCATGAAAAGTGACACAGAGCGTTAGTGAACCATGAAATAATATAACTGTTAATATCTCCACCATAACATAGACACTAAATAAAAGGTTATAAATTGGAATAACAAATATTAGAAATATACTTATAAATTTATTATGAAATTTAAATTTATATATAAATTATTATTAAATAATCAACCAATTTTATGAGAATAATTTATATTCATAAAAAAAACTTTCATAAAAAATTTGTTCTGATTTATTTATCTAAAAAAAATTTTAAATTTAATTTATATATATTTTTTAGTAAATTTATTGGATTATATTAACATTATTTTACAAATAATAATACCACAATGATATTTTAGTGGTGTTTTATGATTTTTCGGAAAATATAGTTTTTTCAGAGAATAACAAACAATACCGATTATTGTAAAACATTTATTTTTTTCACTAAATTAAGTAATTTATAATCCATTTTTTTAAATTAACCTAATTATTTTTTATTAAAATTTAATACACTTAAATAATTTTTATTAATCATTATATTTTCTATTATTATATCTTTATTTTTTAAGAAAGGGGAATTTTTTATAAAATTATTTTAATGTGCAAAATGTTTTTCCTTTTTAATTAATAAAAATAATAAAAAATTATGAATACTTTAGAGGAAATATATAGATTATACATAAATAAATTTTAATTTTACCTCATAATAAATATAATATTATATATTTTTTTAATATAAATTATCCGGTAAATGAAAAAATACATTTTGCAAAAACGACATTTTTCATCATTTCTACAAGTTGTTTATAAATTGATTTTTCGACAGTTATAGGTAATTTATCTAAAAAAATGAAATTAATTTTCTAAAAAATAATTTCAAAATTATATTTGGATAAAATTTTTGGAATTTTCTCAAAAGTATAATTTTCTGATAAATAGGGAAAATTCTAAATTTTAAATAAAAACTGCCTTTTCCAATAATTAGTTTATAAAATTATATTATAATTTAAATTTTATAGAATTTGAAAAATGGTTAAATTATATGTATATTTATCTGGTTTAGATTATTTTTATTTATTTAATATTATATTTTTCTATAACAACTTCGTAACCCTTGGAATATTATTTCTATAAACCCTTGCGTTCTCATCACGTATGTGAGGTCAATTATGAAATTTTTTTTTTTTTTAGTTGAATATAATTTTGAACATATTATTCCATATTTATAATCAAACTAATATATTTTATATAATATGGTCTATTTAATTTTTTACCAATCCAAATTTGTAAAAACAGTAAAAAATATTTACCACAATTAAGGGAAAATGGGTTTATCGGGGGTTAAAATAATAATATAGTGGTTCAAAATAACAAAACAACATATCCAAGACCCATTATTATGTATATTTTGACATTATATGTTATATTATTGATAATGGTTTATTATTTTACCCTCATTAACTGAAAAACATGTGTGTGGATTTCTTTCGTTGAACAATTTACAAGCGTGTCACTCACATAAATTATAAAACACCACCCCCGCTACTCTATTATTCAAAAAGTAAAACCCTATAGGTTTGTCCAATCCTAAAAAATATAACATTCCCAAATCCCACCTCTCATTATAGAAGATTTATTATCTATAAAAATCTGATAAATAATTGATTTGGTGAAAACCTAATAAAGATACATGAAAAGAGGTAACATTAATCAACCAATGTTTTTTTGTTTCATTATTCACATACATAAATTAAAATTACACCATTATTATATAATAAATAAATTTTATTTAATATAATATTTTAATTTTATTTTAATAAATGGACATATAACTATATCGATTTTAATCAAATGGGTTATGAAATTATCAATCATGTTTAAGATGGACTTCTTCCTCATAAAGAAATGTAATTCATTTTTTCATTCCAACCCCCCAAGGATAGAACATTTGATGAATTAATACTATATATATGATAATTATGATATTATTATTAATATTTAATAATTATATAAAACAAACCTTGATTATTTCCAAATTTTTATAAATATAATAACATTGCACATCTATACTGTATATTATTTCATCATGAAGTGATGTGATTGACTCATGCTTAAAATTGATGGAAATAAGGGTGGGTTAAATTAACATATGTTATATATATATATATATGAAATGAAAAAGTAATAATGGAAATATTTCATTTATCTTATTTCATTCATTATATCATGAAAATGGAGATAATGTTCATGCACACGTGTTAACTAACATCTCTATGAATGTTGTTTTACATTTTCTACCTCTATCATTTATGTATTACTATTTATTAATATATAATGAATATATGTGATATTTATAACAATTTAAAAGTTTACATTTTTTGTAACTGTGATCAATGTATCATGATAGAAAATTACAAATCATGATATATACGAAAAACAATGAGGTTATTAACCAGAATGTGAATTTAACATTAAATTGTTAATAAATAGGTAATAGGAAAAAATAAAAAAATATTTTATGATATATATATATAATTAAGGTTAAAAAATATCTATACAAGAAAAATATATTTATTATACAGGACATTCGAATGGGTGTGAAAGAATTAAATACATACTTTATTGTATTTTTTTGTCTCACATATATTTGAGGGAGAAATATGCAAATTCCCCAATAATTTATTTTATTTGGTCTATATACTTCTCTTATGAAAATTTTTATAATTAATAAAAATTTATTAATTATATTTAATGATTTGTTTGAAGTTATTATTTTTTGGGATTATGATTCAACGAATTACCAACTTGATAAGTGATTTTCTCAAAAAACTTCTTATTGGATATAATTGTGATCTTACAAACCGAAATTCTTTCACGAGGTGTACATACAGTCCATTTAGTAGGTAATATACTGAATTTTTTTATCATTGTTATATATTATGATTCATTTAATTTTATTCATTCTTGGGTATTACAATTCAACTGTACCAAACTGGGAGTGATTTTATGTTACATTTACATCGTTTATCAGCATTGTAAATTATTTTGTTTAAGAGGATAAACTATTATGATCCACCTCTCAAGAAACTATTGAATTTCATTGGACTATATATTATTACTGTTATTTAGATGTAATAGTACTATATTTTCACTGTTTTTTACATAAAATAAAGGTGAAAATATTTTTATTTATATATAAATTTATTTATTTATTTTGGGAAGAAAACCATTTTATTCAATAACTATGTTCCGTTAATGATATTTCAAATTGGTTTTCAAAAACCCAATAGAAATTAAATAATGTAATTTTTACCCATAATTTATTTTATTTAAATATTTTTTAAATTAAATCTTCATGATGTTTTCAAAAATAATTATTGATTTCCTTATAAAAAAAAATGTGAAATGAATAATTTTATTGACACGTACAACATAAATAGTATTTTTCGTTATCATAAACCCTAAATGGCTTAAATCATTATATATATGTTTTAAATTTTATTTTAAAAGGAAATTATTCTAAAAATATTTTCTTCTTTCTATATAATTCTTGAAAATGAATAGGTAATTTCCTCAAGAAATTTTTAAATTAAATTTTAATACATTCTTAGAAATTGTTCATTTTTTAAAAAAATAAAATTATTTTAAATCTTTTTTTTAAAAAAAAATTCATGAAGAAGCCTTATTTCCCTTATAAAATTATACATTTTATTTTTAAAAAACCTTCTATATATAATATGACATCATTGGAGTTTATTTATTATTTACTAGGAATATGATCTAATGATACCATTCTTAATTTTTTTAAGGGTTTCTATTTAAGATGAAAACATGTTAAGAATCCCAATTATCTCTCATGTGTAATACAATGAACAAATACATATGATGCTTAATTATATTAATTTGTTGGGATATATTTATTTTTTATGATATTTTTTACCAAAAAAATTATTTTTTAATTTATGATAAGTGTTCCATATATATCTAACAATAATGAATTGTGTAATGATATATATATCTCATGAGAAAGACAATAATACAATGAGGGGTGAACATGGTCACAAAGGGAATATATATGTTATGATGGTCATCTGAGTGAACCTTCACTAATATGATTGTTTAATGAGTAAACACATTACACAATGATAGAATTAAAAGTGATTATTGTTTATTATGAAAATATATTTCTATAATTATGTGTTTGTAAAATATATATGTCTTATTCTAATGTTATAATCTCATGGACCATTTTATTTGATTTAATTATGATCTTCACCATATAAACTACCCCAAATTATTCATGGAATCAAAAATAATATCTAGGATATGTAGGGTATGGTTTAAAATTTTTAAACCCATGTTCTCATACCCATATACTCACATTAGCAAAGAAATAATTATTTTTACCCTTATAAGAAATCCAGGTCGAACTTTTATGATGTTTCATTTCCCCATGTTATAATGAAATTTATTACATTTGATATGTGAAAGAAGTGTCTGAGCAATGAATATCATAGTGTGTGATGATTTAATAGACATATTGGTAGTATTATTTATTCCAATTTTCGAATGGAAAAAATCTATTACATTCCTCATGTGTGTGTTTTTGTAATGTAAATTATATTCATTAAAAATGACTTTATACTTATTTTTTATTAAACTCACACACTATAGTTGGTATTGAAGGATAGATTTAGATTACCTTTGAAAACCTATATTGTAATACAATAGTGGGTTTTCTACGGACATTATAATATACAAGTATAATAAATATTCCGATTATAGGAAGATATCATTGATTTTTGTAAAGGATAGATATTGTGGGTTCCATGAAATTACATCCCTGTATTGATACTATATTTGGATGTTTATCTAGAATAGGCTATAAATAGGTAATAACAACACCAAGGGTTAATTTATCTAGGTTAAAACGTTAGCGTTTTCATGAAAATGGATATTGTTCCACACCTTTTTTGACACTCTATGGGGATATGAATTGTTAAATAAAAAATTCATTATAAACCATAATTTTTGGTTTAATTATATAATGAATTTTAATGACCTAGTAAAAGCCTACAATTTCATAGATTATATAATATATTCGGATTTAAAAGTACTATATGTGACTTTTGAAGATTATGTGGTCCCCTATCATGATTATTGTTTTCTACAATATACTTTTCGTTTTAAGATAATGATTGGAACCATATAGAATCGTGTTATCATAGAATAATAAGAAAATTTTGGTGACTATGAGATAAAAAATTGAATGAATATTTTCATGAAATAAATTACATTTGTTCCTAACTATATATCGTGATATATGATAAATAACATGGACATTAATGAGATCCAAAACACATTGAATTAGAGGAAGAATGTATTTAATAATGTACCTGTGGTAATGAAAAGATATAAAAGGATATTATAATTCTTGCAAGACAATATTTATGGAATAAGAACCCATAGTAATGCCTCAAATGAGGGAAATAATTTACCTTTTTTGAAAATTAGGCCATTGAGGGAAAATAGTTTTGGAATTCAATATATTCTTTGTGGAGAACATGGGAATTACCCAACTCAATTTCCTAAACTTTTAATTAACTTGTAGTCCATGGGAGGACCTATTCCATTCAAATAATTGAAGTGGGTGGATTGATGTATTTATGTGTTCGGATTGAAGAAATATTTTACACTAGTTATGAAAAATATATGAATTTTTCAGTATATGCTTTTATATTAAGAATTAAATAAATGTGTCGAAAGATATTGACATTGTTGAAAATTGATTTAATGGAATAGTTATATAAATGGAAAACACATTATTATGTTAATGAAACCCTTACAAAGTTTTTATATTATGAGATAATTATTTTGGGATAAAGAGATGAATGATTTTTATTAAATAAATTTTATAATATTGATGTCCATGGAATTAATTAAATAATTTTTGATAAAGTTGTTTATGTTATCATTGATAGAGTTTACATTATTATTAAATATATAGAATATTTTCAATAATTATGGGTTTTATTCCAGAAATTATAATGAATTCATGTTTTCATTGAAGATATATGGTAAATCTAATTGTAACCATGTTTAAATAGAATGCATTATAATGGAAATCACATGTTGGGTGTGTAAAATTATGTGCTATATTTTGATAAGTGGGGGTTAATTTAATGTTTATTTTATTAAATATGGTGATGTTATTTATAAATTTTTTATTTTTTAAGGTTAATAAGGATAAATATTTATAGAATAGTTCATGTTGAACATTGGATGTGGTGTTAAAAATTAACATATTACATCACCATATGATGATTTATCTATATTAGATAACCAGTGATACCATGGTTTAGTGATTCACATAGTAAATAGAAATCATCTCTCTGATTTTGAGATAAAGTGGTAATTGATCAAGGAAAAAATAAATAATGAAATTGCACCTATGAAAAAAAATCAAGTATATATACTTTCATATGTTTTTAGTAAATATTGTAAATGAATTCCCCGATGTTTTGAAAAACATATAGAAATAAAATCATGTCTTATTGTCATATTTGTTTATGATATAATTGACCTGTCTATTGATATTTGGATTTTCATTTTTTTCATTTACCCTCTCTAGAGAACCCAATTTCTTATGATCAATGTTCTATATCACTCTCACCATTTATTAGGTTTTAGCTATGTCTTCTTTGTCCATGATATAATTTCCCAACAATATTATCATATTTGGATACCTAGTATGTGTAATTGTAGAATCAATTTCATACATACATTTAAAATTTTCAAAATTAGGTATTATTAATCATTTTTACAATTTGGGTTTTATGATGTAATTTTTAAATGAAAAAACTATGATAACTCAGAAAATTATCAATGAAGATATTCATTTTAAGGGGGTATAATGTAGAACCTAGACAAAATTAGAAATATTTGTTTAAAATGAATTTAAAATTTACAATATTATGTTATACATGAATAATTGTGTACAATGTGTGGTATAAAGAACATATACATTATATTATGTTACAAAAAAGAATGAGTTTCTTTGAAAGCATGCAAGGAATTTTAAACAATTTTTTAGTGAACCGTGAAATAAAATTAGATTATATATAGACACAATAACATAAACATTCACTATGTATTTATGAATAGTATTAACTAATAAATGGAATATACATATAAATTTTATATTAAATACAAAATACTTATAAATTATTATTAAAAAATTTACAATTTCTTATTATATAATTTTATTCATCATCTTTTATTCAAAATAATGATTTTGATTTATTTTAATGGAAAAATATTAAATAATTTATAAAATATACACAAAATAAATTTCAAAAAATATAGTTAATTTTTAAATCACCATATTGAAACTAACTCATTGTGTAATTTTTGGATTTTTATAATATATTAATTTTTCATAAAATTGTAAAAGACAACGATTCTTTTAAAACAAAAACTTATTTTCAATAAATTAAGTAATATAAATTCCCAATAATGTTTTAAGGTAACATAATTATCCATTAGTAATATTTTTTATACACTAAATAAACTTTTAATTGAAATTATATAGTATTTTGGTATCTATTTATTTTTGTGTTGAAAAAGTGTGTTTTCTGAAAAAAAAAATTAATTTGAATAGTGCATCTACATTTTAATTAATTAAAATAATAAATTTTTGAGAAATTTTTTTATTAAAATTTATTTATAATATATCAATAATTTCTAATTCATATTAATAGGTTGATTATTATTAAACATAGTGTTAATATAAATCATATTGTGCTTGAGAAAATAATTACTTCTAGAAAAGACACTTTTTCATCATGTCAAGGGGTTTGGTTTTAAATGTAATTTTTTATAATTTTATAAAATTAATTAGATAAGATAAAAAAATTTCATGAAATAATAATATATATATTATTTTAGGATTATTTTTTATAATTTTACGAAAAAAATAGTTTTTTGATGAATACTGATAAAATAATGAAATTTATTTGAAAACAACCTTTTAGATTAATTTATTCCTATAGTTAAATTATATTTTAAATTTTTTAAAGATAAATTAGTAATATTATATATCATTTAATCCAATATATTTATATAGAATAAATTTAAAATTAATTTTCATTATAAAAACTTTTTGAACTTTTGAAAAGTTTCTTTTAATATATATATGTTCTCTTCACATCTGTGGGATTAAAATTAAATATAAATATTCTAACGATATGAATTGAATTTGGGAAATTTTATTAAATATATTGAATCATCATTATATATGTTATATAAAAATTTCAAATTATTTTTTCACATAAATTAATTGTAAAAACAATAGAAATTAATTAGAACAGTTATGGAAGAAATTTGTTTCTCAGTCACTAGTCTAAATATATAAGTTGTCAAAATAACATTATAATTTTACAAAACTCATTTTCCATCAATATATCAAAATTAAATATTATATTATTGACAACGGTACATTATTTTGTTTTTCAAAAATAAATTAACATAGTTGGAATACCATCATTTCAATATTTATAAGTGTGTCGCTAAACTCAATTATTAGTGGTCACACCGACTTCTATTTTATTCAAAATGATAATAATCTATTTATTATTTAATTAAAATTCCTAAAAACTTCTTATATTCCATCATATAATCATACAAGCATTATTTTTTACATTATCCAATCATATTAAGTCTTTTCGTGCAATCCTAAAGTAGATACATAAAGAAGATGTAATAATCATCAAAAAGAATTAATTTTTTTATTCCACAACCTCAATAAATTATTATTATACCAAGATGATATAATAAAATACATATCTTCAATATGATAATATTTTTTTGTGTTTTTTAGTTGATGTACAACCATACCCACTTCGGTAAAATGGGTTAAAAAATCAGTGTATGTGTGTAGGGTGGGCCACTACTTCACAAACTGATGTCAATCATTTTTCCATTACTACCTCTTAAATTTGGAAATGACGAAATATTAATATTTTATATATGATATTTAAAATATTATTATTCATATATAATTATTATATAATACATACATTCATTTATTCCATATTGTATATCTATAATAAAATTCCTCATGTGTATGTAATACATCCGACCCTCTAAGAGATATGATTAATTCATTCATAAAATGGAAGGTAACAAGGATGGGTTTAATGAAATTATTTCAGACATGTGAAATAAAAATTACTACATAATTACAATGAAAACATTACCATTTTTCCTTCAATACATTTGGAAAATGGAATCCATGTTCGTGTGTGTGTATAACAAATCATCTCCATGAATAGTTTATATCATTTTTTACTCTTCCTTTTATATATATTTATAAAAATACAAGTATTTTTAATATGTAATATAATATTATCATAATAATAAATATTTATATCATCTACTATGATAGACATAATATGACCGAAATTGAAAAATCAATACATATATGAACAAACCCGTTAATATTTGAATGATGACATTAACATTGATTTTTTTATGAATGGTTAATAAAATGATATAATTAAATCATATATTGTATTATATATATTTTTATGGATCTATAATAGATGTATAATAAAATTATATTTATTATATATGAGGTTCAAATGAGTGTGATGGATGTCCAAACATGCGTTAACGAATTTTTAGTATATATTTTATTTCTAGGATATAAATGAAAATTCACCAATTTTTTAACTTATATATTGTATATACAATGACATTGATATTTAATATCATAAATAAAAATATTTTAAATATATTTGATGTCTAATTAGGGTGTATTCTTTATTGGTTATTATAATGAAAACAATTACTGAAGTAGTGAGGTACTTTTGTCTAACTTTTCCTTATTTGTAATGTGCATTATGTTTTTCACATATATTAATTAGTATGGTCTATATATAAAAACATATCATATAATATAATAAATTTAATTATCCTGATGATATTTTATGGTTTATTCGATTTTATTCCATCAAAGGGATTAAGATTCAATGTTACCAAATTGGTAATTATTTTATGTTAATAACTCCTCATTTATTGGGTTTATTTATTATTATGTTTCTATTGATAAATTATTATGAAAGATTTCTCATGAAACCCACTATTTTATTTTCATATTGTAATTCCTTATATTTTAAAATAATAGTACAATTTTCTTA
This sequence comes from Viscum album, assembly GCA_963277665.1. Lineage (NCBI taxonomy): Eukaryota > Viridiplantae > Streptophyta > Magnoliopsida > Santalales > Viscaceae > Viscum > Viscum album. The sequence goes on from OY728157.1 coordinate 1,861,694,915, forward strand.
CACTATCTTATTTAGAATTATAAAGAAAATGATTTTACAAAAATCAAAAATTATTTTTCTATTTAGTTTGAAAACCGTTTAATTCCCAATCATATTATCAAAAATAATTTAATAATTTTTTTCAATAATTAAAAATAATGATTTAACCAATTACATTTTACTCATTTTTTACTTTTTCATATTTTTTAACGGAATGTTTATTAAATTTTAAAAAATAAGGGATGTTTCACTTTAACTAAAAATGTGAGTAAAATACATGATTTCCCTAATATGTCATAAACCATTTCAATATTCTATTATATTATTTCATTGTTACATTAAATGAATTTTTTAAAATAAATAATGTTTTATATAATTATTTCCAACGTGAAATGTTTATTATTCAATAATTTTTATTTTATTTTTATAATATTTCTCTATAAGTTTTCAATTTTATGTGAAAAGAAAAGGATTTTGATAACTAATATCCTTTAAAAAGTTATTTGTAAAGGATTTTTATGTCACTTATTGGTTGTTCAAAGTGATTATTTAAAATCATTCTCCATATATGATAATATATTTTTGGGTTACATATTCATTAGAAAAGATATGATACAATGATATTGTTCATATTATTTCTGTAAATAGATTTTTTTTATGAAATAATGTTCATGTAACCAGTTTCTATTATGAATATAATAACATAATATAATTATTATAAAAAACTTCATTTAATTGGATTATTATATGATTAAATGATAAAATTATTAAAAACATGTCTCTTTTAAATAGTTTTAATATAACGAAATTTTTATGAAGGCCATCTTATTTCATGGGTGATTATATGTTGAACATTTATAGTATTTTTCACACATAGATATTGTTTTAATTTTGAGAGGTATGGGACTTATATCTCCCTCCAATGGGTTGGGTAATTATTTATATCCCATGAGATATGTAAGGAATGAATAAGGAGTTAACTCAATTTAGTAAGGTACATTGTCCACTATGATGTTATTTGAAAGAAAACATGACTACTATGATAGATTAACGAGTGAAACCATTCAACTATGATATTGATGGTTGTGATCCTTGATTATTATTCAAATTTTTTATCTATTCATTTGTGTATTCCACACATCTATATATTTTTAAAATGTAATGATATCATGGATCAGGTTCATTGGGTCCCACATAATTCATTTCTTATGAACAACAAATCGTTATTCTATGAATCAGGATTATGATATTTAATATTCATAGTATGGTATTAAAATGATGTAATCTTAAATTCCCTTATATTTATGTTATGATTACTAACCTCTCTTATTTAACTGTATAGAGAATTTGAGCTCACCCATTATTATGTTTCTGTTCCCAATGTTTTGATAAAATGTTTTACTTATGACATATTTATTAATGGTTCTAGTTATAAAGATCATAGTTGGAGATGATTAATTTTACCAATAGATTAGTTATTGGGTTTACATAGTTTCCAGTGTCATTAAACTATTATTATTATTGAGATTTTATTTTTTAATGACTAGAATATTCAATTGGAATGATGTAATATCTATGTACGATAATCATGAGTTTCAATGTAATTGTATTTTGGAAGGCATATCACATTTTTGTGAGTCATGTTTCCACTAATATTTCATGTAGTTACCCAATATATTACATAACGATAATAAAGGATAAACACAATAATACCAACTCAAGAAGAAATAATACATGTGATGACCTATAATAATAATTAGAGAAAAATAAAATAACTACACCCAATTTATAAAATTGGAAAAACTCATGCAAAATAATACAAAATTGACTTCAAACATAACAACTAATAAGATGGAACATCCTAAGCATGAGTTCTAATAACAAAAATGTCCTCCCTTTTTCATCACTATGTACTATTTACATTTAGAAATATAAGATATCAAGAGGTATCTATCATACTTCTCTTTATCTTCATAAGACAGATAAATGATATAAAATACCATAAATGGGCGTGTTTATACATACCAATATGGAAACCATGAAAAACAAATTAATGTAATATAAATATACAGTTTTGTAAACACATAATACAATGAGATGATAAGAATATCAAAAACTAGATATGCTCATAAAGAAAGACAAGTCATAATTAGAGGAATCTTGTTCATCAAACACTAATATACATGTTGAATATATACAAACCCCCAAGGTAAAATGATTTAATTTTTATTTTATCCAAATATAATAATCAACAGATACCTGTCGGGAACCAAAGAGCACCAATTATATTTCATGATTGAGGGTGTGATGGACATACAAGGGTAGAGGAACCATTCATCAGTTACACTTGGTGAGGTGAGGGTTTTTAACACCCCGACCCTAGTTGCCTAGAGTCAGTGCATTATTACATAACATTGGCATGATCACAAGAAATATCAAATATCGAAAGACCGATTGGTTTAGTAGCCTTGGAAACACAAGATATATTCATAAGTCTTACATTACATCATAAAATGAAAAACTACGACAACAAAATATTGTCTCCATAATCCACACTCATATCCCCACATAATATCCCTTCAGGTCATTCATAATTTACTTCTTCACTTCCTGGGAAAAATAAAACATAGAAAAGGGGTGAGCTCAAATGCCCAGTAAGGATAACAATATAGCGGAAACTTTCATAATAAGCATAAAAATTTAATTCAATGCATTACTAAAACAAAAGACTTTCAATCTTGAACTTTTAACATAGTATGGCATAAATAAAATGAAATAATTCCCTTTACATATTTACATGGATATTCTACTAATCGAATAATCACATGCAAAATCAATAACCACTTTCATAGTGATGGAATGCATAACGCCAGACTATCATAACCACATTTCCAAGGCCTCGTGCCAAGACTAAAAATAAGATTTTGTCAAGGCCTTGTGCCAAGACACTAGTTTGCATCATGAGACCTACCGATGCATCGAGAAGCTATAGCGGGCTCCACCCGTCACATATTAAGTCCAATGCATTCCCATATGAAACAGTTTAAACATAACATAAACATCCATATTAAAACTAGCATACGAAATGTCAATACTTTCACTATAAACCATGAATGGTATAAAAATATAACATCCACAGTCAAACAAATCACAAAACCTTCAATATAATATAGAAGTTTTGTATCATAACAAATCAACTTTAAATAAGCGTAAAATCCATCAAAGGATGTTGACATAGATGAAATCAAAATTCTTTTTAATGAAATATCTCTTTTTATTTTGAAATCATTTAAGATCCATATAAAATAAAACATTTTCTTTGAAAATATTCTTATAATCTTGTAAGGGAAGCTTTGAAGATTTTATAACGGCGGAAAATAGCCGCACCCGCCGTATAAGTTAAAAAAACATTCTTTCCTTAATTCTGTCGAAAAGGTTAAAAAGGCCCTTGTTTTGAAAATGACGGAAATATTCCTTTATAAACCACTTATAAAAGTCAAAAAGGGTATAAAGGACTTTAACTCATATTCTAGTAAATAGTTAAAATGTTTTGAAATACATTTTTAAGAAACATGGATGTGGATGATAAAGATATCCCAGTAGATTATTACGTATAAACAACCTCGGATAATGAAGAGATTGTGAAATAACCCTTACCTTGTACTTTTCCTTGGATGGGGTAGTTTAACCTCCTGTATAATGGTGAAATAATTGTTATTAAATTATACAAGAATCATATACATTAATATGATATCATATATGATCTTTTAATATTGATTTGGTAATAATATCTTAGTATTATCGTTGTTTCGGGTGTTAACTTACTTGTTTTCTTTTATATGTTTTGTTACGTAAGAGATGTTTGTAATGGATAGGTTGTATATTCTTCATATCCATAATGATATCAAGTCCTTAAACATCATTTTTAAATCATCAAATGATAATTATACTTGAATGGATACGATGGAGGATGAATCTCATCGCGTTCGTGGAGACGGTAGTCCGTACGTACGCACGACCGACAATATCATTCTTTTGATATTAAAATAATATATAAATGGATGGTATATCATATATAAATAATAATTAACATGTTATATTTATTATTTACATGTGTTACACATCATTATTATACCCATCCAAATAATAATATATTGAATAACAATTACGCCTCGACGTGGAGACGGTAAGCCGTACGTACGCACGTATGGTGACATGTTATTCAAAGGGTGGATAGAATACTGAATATGGTTGTACCATATTTATAATAACATTACAGTCTATGTGAGAGACTGGATTTATTATTTTAGAATGGAAAAAACAAAGAAATAAGAAGTGGAAGAAGAAAGGAACTTGAAAAGGGGTGGTGAAAACATTACCTCTTCTTCGGGTTCTTCCTTTTGATTTGATCAAAAGGGCTCCTTAGGTTGGCTTTCTGATCAAAATAATTCCTCTAGGTTGTAGTGAAGGATGTTGGGAGAGTATTTGGGCAGAGTTTGGCCGAACCAAAAGGCTTTGAAGGTGTGAGTAAATGAGAAGGAGGAGTGCCCTTTTATAAGAGGGGTGAAGGGCACCTTTGGAAAAGCTAGAAATATTAATTTATAATAAATTTATATTCGGTTTATAATGGCTCCAAAGTTTATTATTAAAAGTTTAATGTGTGGATAGGTCTAAACCCACTCAACCAATAGAATTTAGACAGGTTTGGGTACTTATATTAACCTTATCTTTAATTATTAACTCTAAGTTAAATAGTTTCACTTTTACAATGTCTCTTTGTATTTTTATATAATATGGTTAATAAACATACTATATACATCCAAGAGACCCCAAAGTGGTATATTAATGATGAACCTATCATGATATAAGTCTCTTGGCCGAACCTTAGATTTTTAGGAATTTAATATCAATTAATAATATAATATTTGTTTTAAGAACTCTTTTATGTCAATTTTGACACTATTCAATAGTTGATTTTTGTAAAACTCATAACAGATTGATTACTTCGAAAAAAGTCAATTAAATCAATCCTAATATATCATATTATCATAAAAAATTAGTTTAATTCATTAAAAGTTTCATATTATATTTATTTGGGTATTTATAATATCAATTATATTTATTTTTCACTATTATAGTAATTAATTCATCATCATTGTGTCATAAATAAATTAAATTATTTAATTTCTAAAAATTATAAATAAAATATCACTATGTAGGAAATCGTTTTATCTTTCTAATGAATATTTATAATCTAAAATCCAACATATATAACCCTATGTAAAAATTGTTTTTCTAAAAGATTTATGCTTGTGTCATTTTTGTATTCATTTTAACTTAATTAAAATAAAGTGTCCCTATCACCTACAAGTGGCACCATGGGGTCCCAAAATCGACCCAAATATGCCTATGGTCTAAAATTTATCAACCAATAAGGCTAGGACACGTTTTAGGGTAATTTAGTATTATTATAATATTATTTTTTAACCCTTATTTACCGGATTTACCCTTAACCATGGTAAATAAAATATTTACCGCAGTAATTATTCAAAATGTCTAAAAATAAATGTTAAAAATTTACACAATTTGGACATCCTGATTCCAAATATGGAATCCATTTTTCTATATTCAAAACACAGAAGTGGCTGAAATTAATTTAAAATTAATTTCCGCTGTCAAAACAAAAAGCGTGTTTTTAAGAGATAATAACTATCAAAAGATTGACACTTGTTTATGTTCGGTTTAATTGTAAAATTATGTCCAATGACCAAAATTATATTAAATAGTAAAAATATATTATAAATATACTTTAAAACCACTCAAATTAATAATTTATCACTATTAATTATTTTGATTAAAAAAGTTGTTTTTAATTAAAATTTAGTAATTTTCACTATTCATCAAAATATGAAAGTTATCCAAAATGTACCAAAATTTCACCTTAGGCTAAATTCGATATTATGAATCCAAAAATGAAGTCCATTTTAAAATATAAAATATATATAATTTCAAAAAGTATGTATTACTATTCATAACGGCTAGATTGATTGGTTATGGTGTGTTAGAACTCGGTGTTGCGTACAACACACGCTATCACGTTATTCAAAGAGAAGCGTACCGTAGCAGCTTGGGGTGTTACATTCTCCCCTCATTCAAATAATTTCGTCCTCGAAATTTCTAGAATACTTATCACATGGAAATACTCGGGTGGTTCTTCATTATAAGTTCCTCGGGTACCCACGTTGCCTCTTCCATCTTATGGTTTCTCCACAAAACTTTTACCAGATGCATTGTCCGGTTTCTCAGCACTTGTTCTCTCGCATCAAGAATCTTGACGGGCTCTTCGCAATAAGAAAGATCGGGTTGCAGTTCTAACTCCTCGTAGGTGAGTACATGCATTGGGTCAGGCATGTATTTCCTCAACAGAGATACGTGGAACACATCGTGAACATTGGAGAGACTTGGTGGCATTGCCAATCGGTAAGCTACAGCCCCAATTCGTTCTAGAATTTTGAAAGGTCCGATGTACCTGGGACTCAATTTACCTTTCTTACCAAAACGTATGACTCCCTTCCATGGAGATACCTTCAGGAAAACATGATCACCGACTTGAAATTCCAAATCCTTCCTTCGATTATCGGCATAGCTCTTCTGCCTACTTTGAGCTGCTTTGATGTGATTTTGGATTACCTTAACCTTTTACACCGTTTCCTCCACCAGTTCTGGGCCTACAAGTTTCTTTCACCGACGTCATCCCAACAGGTTGGTGTACGCCATCTCTTTCTGTATAACGCTTTATATGGTGCCATATGAATACTCGAATGGAAGCTATTGTTATAGGAAAATTCTACGATAGGTAAATATTGATCCCACATACCCTGAAAGTCATGTGAGCAAGATCTCAACATGTCTTCTATGGTTTGAATAGTTCGTTCTGATTGTCCGTCTGTCTGAGGATGGTAAGCAGTGCTCAAATGAAGTTCAGTATCCAAGGATTTCTGAAGACTTTTCCAATAACTTGAAGTAAAACGGGGATCACGATCAGAAACAATCGATAGGGGTACTCCATGAAGTCTCACAACTTCATTAATATATAGTCTTGCTAGATGTTACAGGGGTAGATCTTCTCTTATAGTAAGAAAATGTGCTGACTTGGTAAGACGATCAACAATAACCCATATTGCATCATTGCTTCTAGGAGTATTTGGTAGCCCCATGAGAAAGTCCATCGTAATATTGTCCCATTTCCACTCCGGTATGGGAAGAGGTTGCATGACTCCTCCAGGTTGTTCCCTTCCAGCTTTCACATGCTGACAAACCATACATATTGACACAAAATCAGCAATCTCCCTCTTCATGTTGTCCCACCAAAAATGTTCCTTCAAATCTCTATACATTTTGGTGCTCCCAGGGTGTATAGAGAAATTGGAACTATGAGCATCTTCCAGCAATTCCCTTTTTAGATCAGGTATATCAGGAACACAAAGTCTCTTCCCGAATTTCAAAATTCCATCTTCATACACAAAGCCTCTCAGTCTCCCATCATTCACAGATTTAATCTTCTTTTGAAATTATTCATCATCGGTCTAAGAAATCTCAATCCTTTCTAGTAAAGATGGTTTGGAAGCCATTTGAAAAAGCATTGATGTTTCACCTTCCCTGGTTATTCCCATGTCCATCTTCACTAGATCCAAGAAAATTGGATCCCTTTCAATTCTAATATTATTCAAAACTCCATGGTCTTTTCTAATCAAAGCATCTTCCACCTTGTTTGCTTTCCCCAGGTGGTAGTGTATTGTACAATCATAATCCTTGAGTAATTCAAGCCATCTCCTTTGCCTCATGTTGAGTTCTTTTTGTGAGAAAATATACTTCAAACTCTTGTGATCAGTATAAATCTCACATTTTCACCATAGAGGTAGTGCCTCCATATCTTCAAAGAAAAGATCACACCTGCTAACTCAAGATCATGAGTAGGATAGTTTTTTTAATGAATTTTCAACTGTCGTGATGCATAGGCAATAACTCTATCATTCTGCATAAGGACACAACCAAGTCCTTTCTTCGATGCATCACTATAAATAACGAACCCATCATACCCCGATGGTAGAGTCAATATAGGAGCATTGACTAATCTTCTCTTCAGTTCATCAAAACATTCTTCACACTCTTTTGTCCAAAAAAATTTAACCCCTTTACGTGTGAGCTTCGTTAATGGGTTAGCCAATCGGGCAAAATTCTGGACGAAACGTCGATAATAACCTGCCAAACCAATAAATCTATGTACCTCAGTTATACTCGTAGGTGCTGGCCATTCTTGTTTTTCCTTGGTCATAGAAGGATCAACAGAGATTCCATCTTTAGAGACAATATGGCCAAGAAAAGAAATCTCATGAAGCCAGAATTCACACTTGCTAAACTTCCCATATAATTCATGTCTTCTCAGAGTCTTCAAGATAATGCGCAAGTGATTTTCATGATCTTCATAGATTTTAGAGTATACCAAGATATCATCAATAAATACCACCACAAATTCATTGAGATACTCCTTGAAAACTCTATTCATCAGATCCATGAATACAGAGGGCGCATTAGTCAATCCAAAAGGCATTACAGTAAACTCGTAATGCCCGTACCTGGTTCGAAATGATGTCTTTGGAATGTCTTCCTTCTTTACACACAACTGATGGTATCCAGATCGAAGGTAAATCTTTGAAAAATATTGAGCTCCATGCAGTTGGTCAAATAAATCATCAATGCGAGGTAGGGGATACTTGTTCTTTATCGTTATAGCATTGATCTCCCTGTAGTCGATACATAACCTCATAGATCCATCTTTCTTTTTAACAAAAAGAACAGGGGCTCCCCATGGAGAAACACTAGGGCGTATAAATCCTTTATTACTCAATTCCTCTAGTTGTTTCTTTAGTTCAACTAATTCTACAGTGGCCATTCTATAAGGGGTATTCGATATAGGCCTTGATCCAGGAATTAAATCAATGGAAAACTCAACTTCTAGTTCTGGAGGATGTGCAGGTAAATCTTCCGGAAATACATCTACAAATTCTTTCACAATAGGTACATCCTCTATTTGAACATTCCTTTCCTCACCCACAGTTATTTCATTCTCTTCCTCCCCAATAATTGAATTAAGTTGAGCTACTGGGGGTGGATCTAAATAAGAATTAGGTGGTGAAGATTCCACTATAAAGATAAGGTGTTCCTTATCATTATCATCATGAATCGTAACCTCTTTCTTCTTACAATAAATCTTCACATCATAGTCCGAAATCCAGTCCATACCGAGGATTATATCAAACTCAATCATAGGTATGACGATGAGATCAGCAGATAAAGAACATTTATGTGCTCTAATGGGGACTGATTCACAAAACTTTGTTTCAATGATACTTCCCTTAGGAGTTTTAACTGAAAACTCCCTTATTAAATCAAATTGGGAATATCTAATTTTCTTAGCAAACTGGGAAGATATGAAACAATGTGATGATCCAGAATCAAAAAATGCATTTGCTAAACTTGAGGAAACCATTAAATTACCTGTCACCACGTCTTTCGGAGCTTCTACCTCAGCAGTAGTGATAGCATAAGCCTGGCCTTGATCCCTTGGCCTTTTCTGAGGTAAGTTCTCCTGACGCTTAGGAAATTCATTTTCATAATGCCCCATCTCCCGGTAATTGTAGCACTGAACGTTGGTAGCTTCCTTCTTCCCCTTGCAATCACGAGCTTGGTGGCCTTTTTCACCACATTTGTAACAGACGCCCATACCCTTCAAGCAAGTACTGGGGTGTTTCTTCCCACATTTACCACAAGATGGATATTCAACCATTCCCTTCTTTCCCTTATTTCCATTAGCATATTGATCAGCAGGTCTCTTCTTCTCTTGCTTTGCTTTAAAGTCATAAGACTTAGAGAATTCCTTTTCGATCTTGATATCACATGAGACAATGTCTTCGTATGACGAGAAGGATTGTAAGACTAATTCTCAACGGAGAAATGGTTTTAACCCATCAATGAAACGATCAATCTTACTTCTTTGGTTACGTATATAATCACCAGCGTACCTTGCTAACCTTGTAAAGTTAGCCTCATACTTTGTGACATTCTCATCCTCCTTCTGTCTCAGACTTAGAAATTGCCTTTCCATATCTGCTCGATGGTCGCGAGGAAAGTATTTTTCTAAAAACAGATCTTTGAACTCCCTCCATTCCATATTTGATACTTCATCATCTTCCTTCGTATTTTTAATCAATGACCACCATTGATCAGCATCTCCAGTGAGGCGGTAAACTGCCATGATAACTTTTTCTTTTTCACTTCTCCCCAAAGCCTGAAATATTTTCTCTAGGGAAAATATCCGTTGCTCAGCTACTAAGGGATGTGTACTGCCATTGAACGTTGGTGGTTTTTGCCTCATGAATCGATCTAACATTGATTCTCCACGCTGCGGATCAGGGTGCTCCATATGGGTAATGTTATTATTCATAACCTGAGTAAGTTGTCCCAGTATGGTGATTAGATGATCGGCACCAGTTGCATCACCAGCTCCACTATAATTATCTTGAGCAGGAGGGCAATCCCTACATGGAGTGTGTGCATTGATACGGTTTCCATTTCTTCCACTAGGCGCAATTTCTAAACATTGTCATAAACTAGATCAGTTTATGAATCAAAATACATAATCCCATACTTATAAAACACTTAACATAAATTGAACTATTTATAGATATAATCCATAATCATAAGAATGTTTTCTTTGAAGAATTATATACTCATAATCCATTCAAAATGATTTGTAAAGAAAATGAGAGTTATCCTAAGCATATCCCCCGGGAGTGTCGTAACCAAGAGTGCAGCAAGGCTCGTTGTCGTCCACCAGTTCCCGTTCGAGTCTAGCTCAAAGCGGTGTTTTCGGGTTTTACCCCTAGGTACATCTGTTCCAGAGCCGCCTCTACCTGCTTGTATCCAGAAAGGGATGTATTGCTCGGAAAACTCACAAAATCTCTAAAACACCAAAATTCTAGGAAGTTCTTCTATACTAATCCTCAAAGTTCATCTTAGGTCTAAGTTCTCTAATCAGAGTTTATCTAAATCTAGCTTCCAAGGTTTGTACTAAACTTCCTCTGATACCAACTGTAACACCCCGACCCTAGTTTCCCAGAGTCGGTGCATTATTACTTAACACTGGCATGATCACAAGAAAGATCAAATCTCGAAAGACCGATTGGTTTAGTAGCCTTGGAAACACTAGATATATTCATAAGTCTTACATTACATCATAAAATGAAAAACTACTACAACAACATATTGTCTCCATATTCCACACTCATATCCCCACATAATATCCCTGATGGTCATTCATAATTTACTTCTTCACTTCCTGGGAAAAATAAAACATAGAAAAGGGGTGAGCTCAAATGCCCAGTAAGGATAATAATATAGCGGAAACTTTCATAATAAGAATAAACATTTAAGGCAATGCATTACTAAAACAAAAGCCTTTAAATCTTGAACTTTTAACATAGTATGGCATAAATAAAATGAAATAATTCCATTTACTTATTCACATGTATATTCTACTAATCGAATAATCACATGCAAAATCAATAACCACTTTCATAATGATGGAATTCATAATGCCAGACTATCATAACCACATAGCTAAGGCCTCATGCCAAGACTACAAATAAGATTTTGTCAAGGCCTTGTTCCAAGACACTGGTTTGCCTCATGAGACCTACCGATGCATTGAGGAGCTATAGCGGGCTCCACCCGTCACATATTAAGTCCAATGCATTCCCATATGAAAAGGTTTAAACATAACATAAGCATCCGTATTAAAACTAGCATAAGAAATGTCAATACTTTCACCATAAACCATGAATGGTATAAAAATATAACATCCACATTCAAAAAAATCACAAAACCTTCAATATAATATAGAAGTTTTGTATCATAACAAATCAACTTTAAAGAAGTGTAAAATCCATCAAAGGATGTTGACATAGATGAAATCAAAATTATTTTTAAATAAATATCTCTTTTTATTTTAGAATCATTTAAGATCCATATAGAATAATACATTTTCTTTGAAAATATTCTTATAATCTTGTAAGGGATGCTTTGAAGATTTTATAACGGCAGAAAATAGCCGCACCCGCCATATAAGTTAAAAAAAACATTCTTACCTTAATTCTGTCGAAAAGTTTAAAAAGGACCTTGTTTTGAAAATGACAGAAAGATTCCTTTATAAACCACTTATTAAAGTCAAAAAGGGTATAAATGACTTTAACTCACATTCTAGTAAATAGTAAAAATGTTTTGAAATACATTTTAAAGAAACATGGATGTGGATGATAAAGAGATCCCAGTAGATTGTTACGTATAAACAACCTCGGATAATGAAGAGATTGTGAAATAACCCTTACCTTGTACTTTTCCTTGGATGGGGTAGGTTAACCTCCTGTATAATGGTGAAATAATTGTTATTAAATTATACAAGAATCATATACATTAATATGTTATCATATATGATCTTTTAATATTGATTTGATAATAATATCTTAGTATTATCGTTGTTTCGGGTGTCAACTTACTTGTTATCTTTTATATGTTTTGTTACGTAAGACATGTTTGTAATGGATAGGTTGTATATTATTCATATCCAGAATGATATCAAGCCCTTAAACATCATTTTTAAATCATCAAATGATAATTATACTTGAATGGATACGATGGAGAATGAATCTCATCGTGTTCGTGGAAACGGTAGTCCGTACGTACGCACGAGCGACAATATCATTCTTTTGATATTAGAATAATATATAAATGGATGGTATATCATATATACAGAATAATTAACATGTTATATTTATTATTTACATGAGTTACACATCATTATTATATCCATCCAAATAATAATATATTGAATAACAATTACACCACGACGTGGAGACGGTAAGCCGTACGTACGCACGTATGGTGACATGTTATTCAAAGGGTGGATAGAATACTGAATGTGGTTGTACCATATTTACAATAACATCACAGTATATGTGAGATACTGGAGTTATTATTTTATAATAGTAAGAACAAAGAAAGAAGAAGTGGAAGAAGAAAGGAACTTGAAAAGGGGTGGTGAAAACATTACCTCTTCTTCGGGTTCTTCCTTTTGATTTGATCAAAAGGGCTCCTTAGGTTGGCGTTCTGATCAAACTAATTCCTCTAGGTTGTAGTGAGGGATGTTGGGAGAGTATTTGGGAAGATTTTGGCCGAACCAAAAGGCTTTGAAGGTGTTAATAAATGAGAATGAGGAGTGCCCTTTTATAAGAGGGGTGAGGGGCACCTTTGGAAAAGCTAGAAATATTAATTTATAATAAATTCATATTCGGTTTATAATGGCTCCAAAGTTGATTATTAAAAGTTTAAGGTGGGGATAGGTCAAAAACCACTCAACCAATAGAATTTAGACAGGTTTGGGTACTTATATTAACCTTATCTTTAAGTATTAACTCTATGTTAATTAGTTTCACTTTTACAATGTCTCTTTGTATTTTTATATAATATGGTTAATAAACATACTATATACATCCAAGATACCCCCAAGTGGTCCATCAATGATTAAACTATCATGATATAAGTCTCTTGGCCGAACCATAGATTTTTAGGAATTTAATATTAATTAATAATATAATATTTGTTTTAAGAACTCTTTTATGTCAATTTTGACACTATTCAATAGTTGATTTTTGTAAAACTCATAACAGATTGATTACTTCTAAAAAAGTCAATTAAATCAATCCTAATATATCATATTATCCTATAAAATTATTTTAATTCATTAAAAGTTTCATATTATATTTATTTGGGTATTTATAATTCAATTATTTTAATTTTTCACTATTATAGTAATTAATTCATCATCATTGTGTCATAAATAAATTAACTTATTTAATGTCTAAAAATTATAAATAAAATATCACTATGTAGTAACTCTTTTTTTCTTTATAATGAATATTTATAATATAAAATTCAACATATATAACCCTATATAAAAATTGTTTTGCTAAAAGATTTATGCTTGTGTCATTTTTGTATTCATTTTAACTTAATTAAAATAAAGTGTCCCTATCACCTACAACTGGCACCATGGGGTCCCAAAATCGACCCAAAGATTCCTATGGTCGAACATGTATCAAAAAATAAGTCTATGACACGTTTTAGGGTAATTTAGTATTATTATAATATTATTTGTTAACCCTTATTTACCGGATTTTCCCTTAACCATGATAAATAAAATATTTACCGTAGTAATTATTCAAAATGTCTAAAACTAAAAGTTACCTATTTACACAATTTGAACATCCTAATTCCAAATATGGAATCCATTTTTCTAAATTCAAAACACAGAAGTGGCAGAAATTAATTTAAAATTAATTCCCGCTGTCAAAACAAAAAGCGTGTTTTTAAGAGATAATAACTATGAAAAGATTGACACTTGTTTATGTTCTGTTTAATTGTAAAATTATGTCCAATGACCAAAATTATATGAAATGGTAAAAATATATTCTAAATATACTTTAAAACCACTCAAATTCATAATTTATCACTATTAATTATTTTGATTAAAAATGTTGTTTTTAATTAAAATTTAGTAATTTTCACTATTCATCAAAATATGAAAGTTATCCAAAATGTACCAAAATTTCACCTTAGGCTAAATTCGATATTCCGAATCCAAAAATGAATTCCATTTTAATATATAAAATATATATAATTTAAAAAATTAGGTATTACTATTCATAACAGCTAGTTTGATTGGTTATGGTGTGTTAAAACTCGGTGTTGCGTACAACACACGCTATCACATTATTCAAAGAGAAGCGTACCGTAGAAGCTTGGGGTGTTACAGGGTTTCACTCTACATATATAAAACACACACCTTACATAGAGTACCGAGGTGGAGGGGGTTTTGATCGGTCCTATATGGAATTTATTGGACCCATTCCCTTACTTATGTATTCCATTTTGAGGGTTTCTAAACAAAATAAGTGTATATAAATCACAGTAAATCCTAGAAATATTCTGATCCTGATATAGTTATTTATAGGATCATAGTACCTTAAATCAAATCTCAACTATCAAAATAGGCTTGCATCATGATCTATTTGGAAAAATACTCATAATATAATACTCACATACACATATATTTGTCTACATGAATAAGATATTGGAGATTAAAAATTTTAATAATGGTACACAATGTGTCCCTTATTGAAAACAGGGTGTACTCTCAAGTACATTTCATGTATTTCCATGCAATCCACATGATGTGAAAAATCATAGGTACATTTTTTATGGTATGATACACGTCATTTTGGACTATAAAGGACCCCATCAGTGTAATTTTCAATCATGACTCATTTTTTTGGGTGGAGTTACATGGAATTTCTATTCAGGATCACAGTGGGTATGACCTAAGATGGTCTTAATAATTTAATCCCAATATATGGATCTGATGCTTAGCTAGATTCATAAAATGTGTCATCCCACCACTTGAAAATGTGTTATTTTAGATGATCCAAAAACCCGAACCTCCTTTAATAGTGAACTACCTGACGTATTCTCATCTAAATTAAATAGATTGTAGTTATATTTATCACACAATGATTTAACTTATTTATGATGAATTCCATTTCTAATTAACCCATTGAAAATCATTCTCATCATATCATCCATGTCTTTAGTATAAAAGGAATAATCATTGATAAAAAATATTAAAAATATATTGCAAATTGTAATTAATTTCATTTATCCCACATGATGTCAATAATTACAATCAAACCTTCACATCCATCCAAAGGGTTTTAAATTTCATCATTAATCAAACATCCCCCATTAATTCATATCAGATCGGAAAATCAATATCATTGTCTTTGATCATACCATACATAATGGGTCAATGGTTTGATCATTTTTTAAACTATACCAAAACTAGAATATCCTACAATACATATTTCAGTAACTAACATGAAATGAATAATGAGATAACGACAAAAAAAATGATAGTGTATCAATGGTCAATGAAATCTCATATATTTATCATCTATGAAAAAAATTATTAAAAAAAGATAAAACATGATTAATTTTTATTTTTGGGCTATAAAGATTTAATAAATGTAATAATTCTAATGGAGGATATTTTTGGGGTTTATATTACAAATCATATTCCATTATAGTAATCCCAATGTAATGGGAAATGAAATAATAAATTAGCATCTAATCCATATTTTAAGAATAAAGATCAGCGAAGAATGATTACGAAACTCAAACATTTGAAATCTATAAATATTACATAATTGATGATGACTATTTCATAATCTAATTGATTATACTATAATCCCCATAATGAACGTAAATAATAGTCATAATTAGAGATCACCCTCTACTAAATTAATATATCATGGTAAAGTACTTAACCATGAGGATTTTCAATAATTGTGCATAAAAATAATAGATCCATGTTTATAATAATTAAATGTGTATAGGAAATTTATTTATTTATTTATTTATTTATTATAAAAACTGATGGAAGTGTTCATTGAAAAAATTCCTTCTATGAATGAACCTCATATCACACATTGGGTAAACCCTATATTCTAGATTAAATGGTTGTTATAGTCTCCCGTTCTGAGACTCTGTTCAATGAGAATTTTATTATTTCAAAAAACATATATGTTCAGGGTTTATATTATTTACTATTTTTAATTTATAATTTAAAGTGTCCTACGACACTCGTAACACCAAAACTGGACGAATGGAAGACACATACTAATATATAAATGTATCCAGATAGAATAAACTTAATACCCAGATTTGTTAGACATCTTACCGATCTGGAAATCCACTAGGTTATCAATATCAACAAAATACCTATTCTTTATTTCTAATATAAACTAATTAAACCATGGTGAGTCCCTAGACACATGATCTACTTGACCCATACCTATATACTCTAGTTTGCAATATTGTAGTTACTTACCTCTAAATAACTATATTTTACATTATATTACATATATATTTATGGAAATGAACATTAAGTAATTTCTTATTCCGAATAGATTATTCTTATACATGAATTTAATTTCATAATTCCTATGATTATATATCACATTGAATTTTTACTATCATTTCCTTGCTAAGATTAATTCTTTGAAATGTAATTATGATACAAAAAAAAACTCAATTTATGTTGTCTATATAACATCATCATATGGTACGTATATGAACATGAAATGAATGTGTGGGTACTAATAAGAAGATAAAACATAATATCATGAATTTCATGGATGGTATTCTGTAAATTTTAATGTATTTAAGATATTATCATTTGTATGAGTTTTATATATATACAAGTCATTGGATATTACTATCGGTTAAGGTGTATAATGATTCTTACACATTATGATTATTATTAATACATATCATGAGTTTCATACATAGATGTAATTTTATGAATCAATATGAGATATATTGATTGAATTTTTTTGTCTATTGGGTATATCATGATAGATGTATTATTAATTAATATGATGAGGGAATATTTTTCCATTACAGCAATATAAAAGTTGATACTTCATCTGATTGATTGAATTGATATTGAAAAATAAAATTTCATTATAATGGATTATATAAGGCTTCATTATAAGAAGTCTAATAAGGAATAATAAAGAAAATAGGACAAGATTAAAATGGTGACACATAATTTATGATATATAATGTAAAATTAACTACATTATATGGTGAGTGTTTGTAATCTATTATAAATTTTGTGACAATAATATTTTTCTCTTTGGTGCTATTATGTTTTTTATAAGTATGTATTGGATTTTGATCGACATAACCTAATATCACTAATGATGAATCCTTCTGGGTTAAACAATTAGTTTTTTATTATTATCAATTTAATTATATTTAAATTTATTTAAAGAAATAAATATTATTCTCAAGACTGGGGAAAAATATCTATTATTTTTTTTGATCATATATGTTAAATTCCTATTTTATTTTAAATGAATATTTAAATATATATTTATTCTCCGAATAATGATTAAGGTTTTTATTTAATTACCAATTGAATAAATATTATTTATCATTATAATTTCAATTAATGTCATGGAAGGTGTGTATAACGAGAAATGAATTGTGTAATTGAAATGATATACTAAACAGTATTTAAATAAATATATAAATATTAATTTATATATACCTTAAATGTGATTCATCAATGAAATATTATTATTATTATTATTATTGGGCATGGTGATTTCTAAATATTAGAGGATTAGATGTGAACCTTTTTTTAATTAGAATCCATCTTAACCTATCCCTATATATCTGCTCAAATTATTTATTTGGTGGGTTGAGAACCAATTTTTATACAGAATATTTCTCTTATGTAGAAATTTATGTCCTCAATGAAATTAATTTTAGATTCTATTTAGTCTTAAGAGATCTTCTTCACCCTTTTCCATCTTTCTCAGTAATTATATAATAATAATCATTGCATCAATCCTAAAAGATTGTGTTGTGATTAAATTAAACTAACATAATAATATCAGTGCCTCCACAATACCACTTGGAGAACTATATAAATTATATTTGAGATCAAAGAAGAATATGTGAATTCTCACTATATAGATTCTACATTATATTGTCATGCTAACATGATTGTACAACCTGACCAATGGTTTGATAAATCACACATACATTGAAGAAAAAACTCAATACAAATATATTTTTTTTCTATATATATTTATTATAAAAATAAATTAAAACATTTTATCTCTTGTTCCTAAATACCTTTGATATGAATATGTACATAAAAAATGGGACATGTATTTATTCATAATGTTCTTATGACTTTTTTCTCAGATTCAATTAAATACCATAATTGGTCATGGACCCTACCTTCTTCTTTTGTGACCAAAACATTCATGTAGTAACATAGTAGTCACTTTTAAATGTGTATTTCTAATTTTACTGATCAAATTATTCATTGGATGTTATTTTTTAATATTATATTTATCTGATCATTTATCTAAATTATGAAATATCACCATCATTATATTTCACATGATAGTGAAATATTATTAAATAAATGGAGAATAAATATGTTTCTCTTATATAGGTAAAAATGATTTTTTTCGGGTGACAGAGGACTACAAGACATGTATAACATAGGTACACACTATGTATCCCATATTCGTTCACATGGATGATCCTTAAATTATTTTGGATGTGTTTTTAGATGAAAAAATATATATAGAATCATTACATTTCGTATTTTAACTGAGTAAGTCCTACACGTGACATTACGGTAAAACATTTTTTGTAAATTGTGTAGTAATATTATAGTCTATATGGTTTCCCAATGAAATATACAGAAACAATATAGTAAAATATTTTTCTTATATATATAAAATTTCATGTGTATGTTTCAGTTATTAAAAAATGAGATTATATTATTTTAACTTGGTGTACGAACCATTTAACTAGTAAAAGACTATGGATAAATATAAGATGATTTGCAATGCATGTTTTATATATAGACAACGAGTGAAATACATGGAATGGGGAAGCCTGTACTCACTATGTATCTTACCTACATACACATAAACGAATAAATTAACTAATTTCACCATTAAATCATATATTAGACATCATGTGATAGGATTTATAGAATAAAAAATGTTTAATTAATTGTTTTTTAAAATTATATCCACACATTATGTCATGTATTTATATAGCATGTAATCTACAATACGTAACTGTAGCATACAAAACCTAAATAAACGCATGTCCTTATTTTATTTATTTAAGGTAAATTCCATGTAATTTAATGGGGTTTCATGTATTATATATGTCATGTGGGTGTATAGTTCCAAAAAAAATACTATGCTAAATAGTTAAAATTGGTATGCACAATTTTTCCTTGATATACTTTCCATGTACATAATTAATTTTAAATATAGGTAATTAATTAAATTTTTAAAAAATTATAATCGATATAATTCTCTAAGATAATTATAGAGTATATATGATAAATGAAACCATTAATTATCTATATAATTAATTAAAAGATAAACCATATGATTATAATGAACGATTGACATGAATTATAGATACTTGGTTTAAATATGTATTTTTTATATAGAGAGATGATCATGTTCAAAAAAACACATATTTGTTTTGGATTCTGTTAATTTTTGTTCATGGGTTTTTATGTTATTAAAATAAATTCACATATTTTCACACCTCTTCATTAATTAACTTTGAATTATGTTTCATGGTATTATTTTATATAAAATTATTATTCATTTTAATGGTTTCCCATACTATAATGTGGGTAAAAATATTCTATGGATATACCTCTCTGGTGGGGGAGAAGTCTGGTACTTGATACAATAGTAAATCAAATGCGAATATTCAATGGTCAATGGTGAAATGATACAAACGGTGTAAAGGCTAGGTCTTGCAGTTAATATGTATAATTTTCTGTATTAATTTACCAACTACATTATTAACTGAAAATTTTAATTCCAATGATCATTCCATTATCTTTTCAATGTCCATGGCTAATTTTAATAGTCTTTTTTTCATAGTCACATATATAAAATAGTTAATAATATTAAAATATAGAATTAAAAATAAATATAATTTTCCTTATATAATTTTATAAACATGTGTTTTATCTCTTATATAAAATCAACATCATATTAATAATAAATTTAAAATGATAAACCATATAAATTTATATATACTAGAAAAAAATCGATCAATATAATATTACGTTATATTTATACATTAAATATATTATTTAATATGGACGTGTAGTTAAAATATTTTCTCAGGTACATTCTGAGGAATATTTAAATTATAAGGAAGTATTAAAAATGATGGTTGGTGGACATAAATAAACATGTATTGTATCAATATAAATTATTTTTAGTTCAATATTATAGATAAGTGTTGTGAAAATCCAAATCCTAATTTTAGGATACATCCCACTTAGTGGGTCTGGTATCTACCAGAAGGTAGTTAGCAGGGCCTCCAACATAAATCGGTCACATGATTTCAAGGCGTTCATCTAGGTAATTAAACGAGAAATATGTAATCCTTACTATAGAATATCCATTAAACAGTACATTATATGTCCAATGGAATGGAATATCAAAATTGGATAATATAGTATGAGACTAATTTGTGGATATATATAATTTCATCTACCATATTTTTTCAATCATATAATGTAAATAAAATAAAATTTTATTTTTTTTAGTGAAATAAAATGTTCATTTACCACCTTATTATGTGATTAGTGGATTAAAATTATAAGATCCTTTTAACCACTATCATATTATAATTTTATAGGTACTTGTGTGTTGTATCACACCATGAAAGAAAATTTATGTGCCAAAACCCGCTTTTCCTAATCACACTATTTTATTGTTTATAATAACATATTTTTTAAAATACATGAAAAATATTCTAGATCAATAGTATAAGAATATTATTTCATTTATTTATAAACTCCAGAAGTCCCATGAGCATATGGATGTATATAACATTATAAAAAATCAAAATTATTTAAATTAATAAAGAGATAGATATGAGAGGTTATGTATCTACAAATAAATAATTATGCTCAAATAAGGATGAGAGGAATTCAATAAAACACATTCATTTAAAATGATTGAAAATTTTAATAACCTATACATACTAAGATTTAGTATTATTATAATATATTGGGATACCCTAATAGTGTGGAGTGAATTAGGGTTTCATCCTTTTATTTTACATTAAATAATAGTATCCCAATGTTGGTTTGAACTCATTTACCATGTTCAATTATAATTAACATTCTATATTGACAGACATAAATAAATAAATAAAACCTAAAAACATTTACATAGTCCACCATTGAGAGGTGGTACAAGGAGTATACACTGATGATATGTCGGTCATACCAAAATCTGATTTTCTTCAATAGATTTTTTATATTAGATTTTTCTATACATAAATAGTTATTTCTAGACCTACTACCATTATAATTAATTTACCGAAATTACACTTCCTCCCCCTATTCACTATGTAGATTCATTACACAATACTCTAGATGATTCATTCCTTGGTTTTATGACTTGAAGGTTGTCCCCATACTATTAAGAATCTATTCGTATTTTTCATCATAACTGATTATATAAGATTCTCAACTAAAGTCTTAAGATTTTATAATAACCTATATGAAAACTCATGAGATACATTCCAACATATAACTATATGGAGTTTACGTACTACACAAAGCACTTTTCACCATGCACATTTCCCATGCACTACTTGTTAGAATTTCTCATATTTACAAAATCCATGAATAACTCATATTCTTATAGCTCTTCTACATAGTTCCTTCTCATGAATACTATAGTATCTCTAACCCAAAAACCCACCCAAACAATTCTGTTGGGCTGGGTTCTGTTGTTATTGGGAACACCTCCCCGAACTCTAAAGGATGCTGGCTAGCAACGAGGGTGTAATATAATAGTGGGAAAGACTATACTTTCTGGCAATAGATGATGTACTAGTCTGAGTAATAAAAATATAACATGAAATTTAATTAAATAAACCATATGAATCAAATTATACCCATAATATAGATGCAAAGAAATTGAAATAAGTAGTAGAAACAATAAATAAACAACTTATGTAGCTGAAATAAAACAGACTATCATATGAAATTCCACTTGTATCCACCACTACAATACAACCAAATAAAGAATTTCATAATAGCCATAATGTTTTTACATAAATGTAACCTTGGGAAAAGAACTATAGCTTGATAAAAATGAAAAATTAAATGATAATACCAGTATTTAAACTCAAATTTGAAAACATAAACATAACTCAAACTAAAAATGAACTCATCGACCATGACAACTCTAAAAAATAACTTCCAGAACCCAACTCTAGAAGTTGATCCTTTACCTGAATGTCGATTCATTAAGTATACACATGTCCGGAAGGGCCCATGTAACATGTAAAAATAATCTCATAGGATTCTACCCAATGGTATGTAACAAAATTATGTTCTCAAGTAGGGGTGATATAATTAACAAAGTAGTACAACTTATCATAATTAAACATAATCTCCACCAATCTTCAACAACCATCATGGTGATTCCTTATGCTTCTTCCATATCTAGAATCACCAATGTAAATAGAGTCATTGGACCATGTCCCATGATACCCCTATAGTATAAAATACTACGTGAACCATTAGGTTCCACCTCAACCACATAACCACACACCATGTGCTTCATGGAACCTCATGTCTCAAAGTACTGACATCCTGAAGGCATGCCCAATCAAAAGTACCCTGCTCCCACAGAACCCTTCTCAAAATATTACATCATCATAAATTCAAAAACAATAGGAACAATGATACATATCATCAAATAAATATCCAGGCCCACGACCACAATCATGGTAGGCTTAATCACCCAATTTTCATCCACCACACTAACATCTGAAGGCTCCTCTACTTCTACCATTGTATCGATTGAAAGCAATTCAAACCATTAATACCTAGTATGAAACTATTGGGGGACTCTAGCAACCTATTTTTCATAACCACATCATCACCAGAGTCAAAATTTGTGCACATGACTCAATTCAGCACTTGTCCGTCATGTGTGTGTGGTAATCACTAAATAAAGAACCTATGCTACACCAACCAAAAACTCATCCCCCTACGACCATGTGGCTCAAATATGATGGAATTACCATCCAAATAGCAAGTTCCATGCTCTACTTTAAAGTCTACGTACCTCAAACTAACATCCACAATGCCCAATCTTATGGTCAATACAACTCAAGAGAATCCGGGATAAGCCTAACCATTGATCAATATCACTCAATCATGATGGTCATCCCATCCCAACCTTGGGCCAAGCCCATCACGACCACATGTGTCTCAAAATATTCAATCTATATCATTACACAAATATAAATCAATTTTAAACACTTTACATAATAAATTGAATATAATTAATTGAATTTCATAGTCTATCAATTAAAATATATGAACATGGAGGTCTTGAATACATATTATTCATGTAGCCAGTCTATAATAATTTATACGAATGATTTTTTTAAATCATTTTAACAAATATAATTAAACAATATAACATTTACAACATATCAACATGGAGTTCCTGAATTCCTCAAATTCATTTATCCAATATATAATAATTCAAATTAATCCACATAAATGTAATTCAATTTAAACACTTTTTTGAAACCCTATCCCAAATACCATGAGGTGAAATGTCCTCTATCTCGTCCAAACTCGATCAAAATTGGTTCAGGCATGCCCAATTGTACCACATTGGGTGAAACTTTTATTTTGAGATGAATAATAATGTATATCAGTGTACCACTCAAAAGACAAAAAATGTGAGCATTAATATAAGCCCCCAAAAAACTGCAATATCACAAATCATGGTATATAGCACCAACCTTAGACTCGTACATGTTGGAATGTTTGAAATAAATATCCAAATCAAATTGGATTGTAATTTGATTGAGTTTTGATTATATGACTTGAAAATAGGGGGAATGGGATCTAACATATTTAGTGATCCATGCAGTGAACATTAAATAAAGAAGAAACTTGGGTGATTTTATCCTTACCAATGCGAGTCAATTGTAACACCCCTAAATTTTATGAGAAAGATAATTTTTAATTATATTAATGTCTTGTGTTGTACTATACACCAAGATTATCTTTCTCTATACGCAACAATGTATTATCTTGTGGTATACGCAACACTATTCTTGGCTTTTGTTGCATGCAAGATCAACCTTCCTCAATAGCGTGTGTTGTACACAATACCGAGTTTCACTAAACAACGATATATTGTCATAATATTATAATGAAACACCTGTTATGCATAATATTAACCAAATGATTAATTTTATCAAATCTTCATTCATCTTACTCATATTCTAAATCATGGTATGAGTACACAATTAATTTTCTATATAAAAGATTTATTTTTCAAAAAATGTATTTTTGTCGCCTTTTGATGGAACACCCATTTTAAATCTAATTTCTTAAAAGTTTATAAATTCAATTTATAAAATTCAGCTTCTTATTTTGATTCAGGATTTAAAAATTTATGTTGGATTAATTTTTGACATTATTCTGATAACATTCATATTGTGATGAATAGTAAAAATACGCTACATTTTAATTAAAAATAAGTTTTTTTCATTTGGATAATTTATAATATAAAATGGTTTAAAAGTATAAATAGAATTTATTTTTACCATTTAATATAATTTATGTACTTATCATTAATTTTAAATTGAATTCATAGGTAAAAACATTTCAATCTTCTGCAATTTTTTAAACAAAACCCTGTTTTTTCGACAACAAGATTTAATTTAAATTAGTTACTGAAACTTCTGTGTTTTGAATGTGAAAAAGTGGATTCCATATTTGGAATCCATAGGTCTAAATTATGTTAATATGTTACTTTTATTTTTGTCCATTGTGAATAGTAACTACGGTATTTTTTATTTACCACGGTTAAAGGTAAATCGGGTAATTAAGGGTAAAATAATATTATAAAGTTACCATAACACTTTTCTTAATAAAATTGGATGATTATATTTCGTCCAAAAATATACATGAGTCTAAGTGGTATCTATTGTAAACCACCTGTATTTGATTAAGTCATTTAGTTTATTTTAATTAAAGAAATGTTAAATATGTCCCACTCAAACATTAATAATTATATTATTTTTAATATAATGTTATACTGAATATAATTTCCATTATAAAGAATCATTTGAAATAAAAAATGTTTTTATTTATTATGGTTATTTATTTATTGTTTTTAAAAAATAAATAATTACCTTAATAGCTTATAAATTAATGATGCAGAGATTATTTATTTATGAAAAATCAATAATATATTTTTTATTGAAGTAATAATACCCATCAGAAAAACCAAATACTTTGCCAAACCTTATTAATCGAGTATATATAACCCATAATCATTAAATTCTAGACTTGTGGACCATTTGGATCCTTATAAAACTGATTTTGATATTTATAATATTTTATTTTAAATGATGTCAAAGTTGTCACCATTATAATTAAATAAATATAACATTTTAAAATTTGGATGTTTTAGAATATAAATTTGACTAAAATTATTCATATGAAATATATTATAGTTATATTCATCATATTATTTAATTTTTAATTTTTATGCAATAAATATGTATATTAAATAATTATACAAAAATGTTGTAGTAATTATTTGATTAAAAGAAATATCAAATAAATGGTTTTAAAAATATTAAAACAAATATTATATGAACTAATTAATGTGCTCCACGAATTTTATAGATGAATAAAACATGTTATTAATCTATTAAATATTTTGTTTTGAATAAATATTCTATTTGTATTTTATTTAAATTCAAATAATTCACTAGTGTCAAAATTGATTATATTGATATTTTATAAAAATAACATATTATTAAATTGTTCAAAAATCCCAAAAAATATTGAAAAAAACAAATTAAAATTTATATGGTCGACCATTTCATAAATTAATCAAATATTTACAATTAAAAAAACATAAGTAAGTATTTATAACTATTTTAAATTTATTACATTATTACCACAAATAAAATTAAATAGACTAAATAAGGATAAATCAAAATGATAAGGTTTAAAATAAAATAAAAACATTTCTAAATTTGACTTGATGCTATGATTACAACCCTATCTTATCAGATATCCTAATTTGAGTCACTTTTGATGTTTTAAGTGCAGTTTGAGTTTACTATAAATTTATATTTTGGAGGATTCCAAAAGTGCCACTCTACTCTCTTATAAAAGGGAACCTACTCTCTCTTCTCCTCACTCAACTTTGAGCCTTCAAGCATCGAAAAACTCTACCAATTCCACTTCCAAAACTCTATAGTTACATTATAGTGGTGCTTTTCTTCTCAAAATACCAACTCTATTTCCCTAAAATGAATTTTAAAGGAAACACTTCGAGGAAGAGGTAATATATCATACCTATTCATTAAAATTTATTTCTTCTTTAACATTATTTTCTTTAGTTGTTTCATTATAAAGTTATAATGTCAGTATAAATCATATAATGACATTTTATTATAAATATAAAACAACCCTATTTCACCTTCTACCCATCATACAAAAAACAATATCACGACGTGTGCGTATGTATGGAATATCGTCTCCATGTCGTGGTGTAATTTTTTTTATCACCAACATAATTGGATGGGTATAATGATGGAAGAAATTACTTTATATATGAATTTGTAAAATATATATTTTTCAAAATTATTACACACCAGACACTTCAATACGATTCCACAATCGTGGGAATGATATCATCGCTCGTGCGTATATACAACCTACAGTCCCCACGATATGATGTGGTTTGTTCTACATGATTTTCATTGAATAATGATTATATAAATGAATTAAATGAATTAATATGATATATATAATACTAATAAATTTTTTAAATGATATATCTATAACCTAAAAAGAAGAATACAAATTTATTCGACAAAACATATATAATAACATAAAATTCTTAACACCCTAATAACGAGTAACAATGAAATGTTACTGATAAAAAGATAAGAACATAACCATATATGATATCATAAAAAGAAATATGATTCTGGAATAAGTAAATCACATTATTTAAAAAATTATACAGGGGGTTCAGATGCGTACAAAGCAATCGGACCAAAGGTAAGGGATAATTTTCCTATCTCATTTTATCTGATATTTCTTATACATAAGTACTTACTGGGGTTATATTTATCATCCATGTCCATGTTTTATAAATTTATTCATAAAGTGTTTACTATTCTTCCATGTATTTTTAAAGTCATTTTTACACTTTTTTGACTTTTACACCATTGTATGGAAGGAATATTTCTTTTCTTTACTATACAAGGTAATTTTTCACTTTTACGGCAAAAGTACAAAGAGAATGTTTCTTAACTTATACAGCATGATAGGATTTTTATGGTTTCATAACAACTTATTTACATGATTACTATTTTAAAATAATTCACTATTATTTTCAACATAATTAATTTCTTTTAAAATTGTAAGGCATTTGGAGATAAAAATTATTTTGAAGAAGAAATGATATTTTCCTCAGTAATTAATTTCAAGTCTTTTATCAAAACTATTTTCCATCTAGGATGACATTTTTTTAATATGGTCATGTTTAAGGTATAATGTATCTTTTATTTAAATTATTTTATTTTGTTTATGATGAAATTATATCCATAGTTTTATATGGATTATGTTATGATGGAATGATGTAAATGAAACCCATTTTATTCATTGGGTTATAATATATGATTAATGTTTATTTTGTGGAACATTAAAGAATGATATCATTATGAGATGAGTGGAACCTATATCTCCCTCCAATGCATTGGTTAATATTTATATCTCATGTGATAAACATGTCTAGAACGAAAAGTGAATCTAAATCAGTAATACAGGGCGGGAACGACAAGTAAACCTAGTCCAGTAATGGACTTTTTCCACTATTATGGTCTTAGCAGTAATGCCTTGGCTACTATAGAAATTATATCATGTGCTTAATGGATTTACCCAATTACATGTTTTATTCCCATGCTATTTTTTCATGATTGATGTTCCTTTATGATATTTTCCTTACGTACTACCAATATTTATTTTACAACACAAGATTTTAACATTTAAACATTATGTTTATGTTTATATATTCAAATGTATATGGTTTGTTTTATTTTCACCAAGAATACCATTATTGTGCATTTGAGCTCACCCTGTATATGTTTTTTCCTCAGGATATAAATAATGTTTTTAGGTAAGGAATCAAAAGGGGAATATCTTTATCGGAGATGTTGAAGATCTTTCACCATGATTAAACGATTATGTTCTGAGATTCTAAAGACACTAAACTATTACTGTCCTTGGGTGTCTGTTTTTGTTATGTATTAAGTATTCCAAAAAAGTAATGTAATTTCCACGTACATTAGGCACGAGTCTCTACATTTGGCATCATAGGGAGGTTTAGTTAACCTTTGAAACTGAGATGTGAAAACTATAGTGAGATCCATTGAGATATTTCTAAGTTATGTCTATGGATGTCCATAAGGTTATGTATAAGTATAGGTTAAAATCCTAGAATTATGATAAATATCATTAATAACATAGGATTAAACCTAAGATGATAGATATTGAATGTACTCCGATTGATTATTTTGTCTTCCTAGTATAATTTTTTCCTGTCACGCTATTTTATTTCGGTTTTAGATTATTGTTGGAACCTGAAGGAACCATGTTAATGATTAATGCACTGGGCAATGCAATGATTTTCATCTTGAACAACCAAGTGATAGGGGAAATGGAGTGAAAAATATTATTTCTATACATACACAAGCTATAAATCATTCTGGACTTTCATATGAGCATATAAGGGAACTATATTCTATTGAGTCCATCTTGAGGCAACGTCCACCTTCATTCAGTGGGACTTCTGATCCACTTATTACTGACAAATGGATCAGTACCATTGAAAATATATTTTCCATATTTCATTGTTCAGATCATGAAACTCTCATTTTGGTTGTTTACCATTTTGTAGGTGAATCAGACCAGTGGTGGTCTCTAATTAAGAATACAAGGCCACAAGATGAAATTGAATCCATGGAATGGGACGAGTTCAAGAATTTTATTTCAATAAGTACTTCTATATTATTTTTCGAACAAATATATAAATGGAGTCCCTATGGCTTAAGAAAAAGGATGATGAATATGTTGGTATATATGAGGATAATTTTACAAGGCTTGCAAAGTATGCATCTGGTTTATCATCCAACCTAAAAGTAAAATTGATCGATTCTTCAGTGGCTTAAAACCAAGTCTTTGAAATTTATTAGTTATAAGAGAATTTAGTAGTTATTAAGATATTGTGCTCTTTGATATCAAGGTAGAGCTAGAATTTGGTGTTACATATCCATGTCAAGGTTTTGACAATAAAAAAAGATGGATTTCAAGGAAAAATCTAAAAACTATGGTGAAAAGAAGACAAATGATTCATTATTCTCAAAGTGTAGAAGTAATCATGGTGGGGATTGTATTAAAGGGAGTAGAAAATGTTTTAAGTGTGAAATAGAAGGTCATCAAGAAGATGAGAGCCGATGTAATGTAAATAATGTAGCTAATGATATGAATAGAGAAAAAACAATAGAGAACGCACCACCAACACTTCAATTCTACAGGTGCAAGGAAATGGGTTATTATGTTAACCAATTCCCTAATCCAAGGGTTAATGATGATTGACATCAACAACCACTTGAGACAAAGAATTAAAGGAAGTCACATGAGGTCACTATTGGCGATGTTGAATATGACAATAAAGTGGTTGAATGATTATGTGTTTATGTAGAGGGATTAAAAAAAGAGTGTTGGGGAATATCATTTATAGTATCGTCAAATTTTGGATTATCTATATATTGGTTTCCTGTGGACTTAAATAATTATATGGTACCAGTAACCAGGAAAAGTGATTGAAATATTTTTGGAATTCAGTTGATATGAAGATAATGAAGGGACAAAGTGAAACTAATATGTTTGATATTATTATTGAGCTTATGACTGGTATATGGAGAAAGTGATATCATGATTTGAGTATACATAATCATTTGGAATTTTCGTATGTGGAAAGAGTTAACTTTTGACAACATTCGTGTTTTCACAAAGGTTCTATGGTAATTTATGTTTCAAAAATACATTATTAAGGTATTCACATGTTTCGAATATAACCAAAAAATTATATGTTTTGATATATGGGGGATAAATGATGGTATTCACAGTCTTATTATATGACCATTCAAGTAATCATTTTTTTGAGAGCGTGAGTTTGGATAGAAGTATTTTGGATAAGCCTAATGGTTGAAATGAAATATGTGGGACATCATATAGTATTGTTTAAGGCTAGAACTTTTTTATGATATTATTTCTCAAATTTTATATTGGTGCAGTTTTAAGAAAATTGACAACCCGTAGGACGGGTGACAACCCATCTCATCGAACAAGGCTGTGAGAATCAAAAACACAACTGATGTGAGAAAGGCCTTTATCACCTACCAATGGCCTACAGGAAGTCCCTAATTAGTAGAAATTAGTTTTACATTATTTAGCGGTATGATAGATTAAGTATAAGTCAGTTTTTGTAACCATATATGAATAACATCACCATATATGGACTTATGCATATTTGATAATGTTTGCTAAACTTTTTTTTAAGATTGATATAATGACACCTCATTCTATCACATGATCTGCTAACACTTCACGAATGAAAAATTCAACTTCATTTCATTAAATAATAGATGAATTGGAAATTTTTCATGGAATGACCAACGATGATATTAAACTGAAATTATTTAAGAATTTCTCGTAATGAAAAAAATCATCAAATTTAGGGAAATGATCTTGAAAACCAAAAAATTTGTCCTAGTACCCTAATATCTAGTGAATTAGATGGTACCATAGATCATTACAAATTTATGTCTTGGTGATTGTTTGATTTTTCCTAGCCATGTTCTTTACCACTCTCCATCAGAACATGATGGTAAGATTTCTCTTCCATATCCATATTTTCAACTATGTTCTCCTATGTTGACACCCAGTGATGAGTTAATTTGGGTAACCGTTATAGTTCATACATTAATTTTTAAAATGATGTTTTAGTATTCCATTTTATGATGTGGGTTTCTAGGAAAGTATCTTTCATGTAGTAAATCATTTATAACCCCAAAAAGATTTGAGGGAGAAATTCATTTTAATGGGGGTAGAATGTAACACCCCGAAATTTTATGAGAAATAATTTTTTTAGTTTTTTTGATGTATTGTGTTGTACGCTACCCCATGATTATCTTTCACTATACACAACATTGTATTAGAATTTAGTATACTCAACACTATTCATGTCTTGTGTTTCACTCAAGAGAGACCTTCCTTAAGAGTGTGTGTTGTACGCAATACCATGGTTCACTAAACAATAATATATTATTATAATATTATTATGAACTATTCGTTATGAATATTATTATGCTAATTTTTAATTGTATAACATTATCATTCAACTTACAAATATTCTAGAACATGGTATGAGAACAAAAGTAATTTTTCAGATTAAAGAAGCATTTAAAAAAAGGCATTTTTGTCACCTTTTGATGGCACACCAATTTTAAATATAATTTTTACAAGTTCATAAGTTCAATTTGACAATGTATAATTCTTATTTTGAGTCAATATATAAAAATTTACATTCGATAAATTTTTAACATTATTCTGATAACCTTTATATTTTAATGAATAATAAAAATATGCTAAATTTTTATTAAAAACAACATTTTTCATCAAGATAATTTATATTGATAAATTATAATATTAAATGGATTTAAAGTAAAAATATAATATATTTTTACCATTTAATATAATTTGTGTAATTATTATTAATTTTACATTAAATCCGTAGGTAAAAATATTTCAATCTTTTGCAGTAATTTAAACAAAAACCCCTTTTTTCAACAAAGAGATTATTTTTAAATTAAATCATTCAACTTATATGTTTTGAATTTGAAAAAATTGATTCCATATTTGAAATCAGTAGGTCCATTTTAAGTTAATAGGCTACTTTTATTTTAGGACATTATGAATATTAACTAAGGTAAATTATATTTACAACATTTAAAGGTAAATCTGGTAATTAAGGGTAAATATAATATTATAAAATTAACTTAAGATAATTATTAATATTATAGGATAATTATATTTCGTTATCAAATATACTTGGGTCTAAATGGTTCATATATGAACTCACTTGTATGTGACTCAGACATTTAGTTTATTTTATTTAAAGAAAAGTTAAACATGTCTCACTCAATATTTAATAATTAAATAATTTTTAATATAAGGTTATAATGAATATAAATTATATTACAAATACTAATTTGAAATCAAAATTATGTTTCATTATCATGGTTATTTATTTATAATTTTTCTGAAGTATATAATTACTTTAATAGCTTATACATTAATTATTCAGAAATTATTTATTTTGTAAAAAATCAATAATATAATTTTTATTAAAATAATAATACCCATCAAAACGACCAAAAACATTACCAAACCTTATTTTTAGGGAATATAAAACCCATAAGAATCCACGCGTCGACTTGTGGACCATTTAGAGACTTATCAAACAGATTTTGATGTTTATATTATTTTATTTCAAATGATGTCAAAGTTGTCACCTTCATTATTTAATAAAGATAACATTTTAAAAGATGGCTGTTTTAGAAGTTAAATTAGACAATAAGTATACATATGAAATATATTTTATTTATATTAATAATATAATATAATTTTTTATTTTTATGTAACAAATATGTATATTAAATAATTATACATAAATGTTGTAGTGATTATTTTATTAAGTGAAAGATCAAATAAATGGTTTTAAAAATATTAAAATAAATATTATATAAACAGATTAATGTTCTCCAAAAATTTTATAGATTATTAATTCCTGTTGGGAATTCATTAAATATTTTGGTTCGAATATATATTCAATGTGGATTTTATTTAAATTCAAATAAATGAATAGTGTCAAAATTGACACTATTGATATTCTATAAAAATAACATATTATTAAAATGTTAAAAAATAAAAAAAAATATTTAAAAATTACAAATTAAAATTTATATGGTCTACCATTTCATTACATATCGAATTATCTACAATTAACAACATATGATAAGTATTTATAACCATTTATAATTTATAACATTATTACCACAAATAAAATTAAATAGATTATATAAGGATAAATCAAAATGATAAGGTTTAAAATAAAATTAAACATGTCAAAACTTTATTGTTTGATGATATTACAACCGTATATTATCTCATAACGGAATTTGAGTCACTTTGGATGTTTGACTTGGGGTTTGAGTTTATTATAAATTAATATTTTGGAGGTTTCCAAAAGTGCCCATCTACTCTCTTATAAAAGGGCACCTACTCCCTCTTCCCTTCACTCCATTTTGTGCATTCATTCTAAGAAAAACCCTGTAAATTAATCTTCTCAACCTATGTAGTAACATTATAACAGTTCTGGTCTTCTCAAAAGACCAACTCTAGTGCCCAAAAAAATGTTCAAAAGAGACACTTCGAGGAAGTTGTTATATCTTCTACCGATTCATTCAAATTAATTTATTCTTCTACTTCCTCTTCTTTAGTTGTTTCCTTATAAAGTCATAACATCAGTATCACTCGTATAATGATATGTTCTTATAAATATGAAACAACCATATTTAACCTTCTACCCATCCTACGAAAAACATAAATCACCATGTGTGCGGACGTACGGAATACCGTCTCCACGCCGTGGTGTAATCTTTTTTTTCATCACTAATATACATGGATGGGTATAATGATGGAATAAATTAATATATATATATATATATGATTATTTTAAAAGTTATATGGATTATGAAATATTATAAACCTTACACATTAATATAATTCCACAATCATGGGAATGATATCATCACTCGTGCGTACGTACGGCATACCGTCTCCACGATATGATGTGATTCGTTATACATGAAATTCATTGAAGACTTATTATACAAATTAATTGAATTATTTAGTAAGATATATATTATACTAATAATTTTTTAAAATTATATAGTTATAACCTAAAAAGTGGAATACAAATTTATTCAGCAAACCATGTATAATAACACAAAATAGTTAACACCTGAATGACAAGTAACAATGAAATGTTACGAATAAACCGATAAGAACATGACCATATATGATATCATAAAAATAAATATGATTCTATAATTATTCAATGAAATTATTTAAATCATTATATAGGAGGTTTAGATATGTACAAAGAAATCAGACCTAAGGTAAGGGATAATTTCGCAATCTCATTTTTATCTGATATTTTTAATATATTAGTATTTACTGAGTTTATCTCTTACATCCATGTAAATTCTTTATAACATTTTTTTGTAATGTATTTACAATTCATCCATGTATGTTTAAAGTCATTTTTACACTTTTTTGACTTATGAAGCATTGTATGGAAGTAATCTTTCTTTTTTTAACATATAAGGTACTTTTTGACTTTTTCGGGAAAAGTATGAAGAGAATGTTTTTTTAACATATACGACATGAACAGATTTTTACGGTTTCATAATGACTTATTTACAATAAGATTATTCTAAAATATTTCATGATTATTTTTTAACAGAATTCTTTTCCTTGAAAATTGCATGGAATTTGGGGAAAAGAAAATGATTTTGAAGAAAAAAGGGTATTTACCTCAAGAATTCATTTGAAATGTTTTATCAATAATATTTTCATATATAATGGCATTCTGTAATATGGTTTTGTTTCAAGAATAATTTCTCTAATATATACATGTTTTGATTTTGTTTATAATGAAATTATATCCATTGTTTTATATTGATTATGTTATGATGGAATGATGTATATGAATCCCATTTTATTCATTGTGTTATGAATAATAATTTATGTTCATTTTATAGCTTAAAAAAGGATTATTTCATTATGAGATTTGTGGGACCTATATCTCCCTTCAATGCATTTGGTAATTATTTATATCTCATTGGATTAACATGGCTGAAAATACACGTGAAACTGGTTCAGTAATACACGGTTGTAACGGCAAGTAAAACCGTTTTAGTAATGGAATTTGTCCACTATTATGGTATTTGTAGCAATGCCTTTGCTACTATGGAAATCATATAATGTTCTTAATGGTTTTCCACAATTACATGTTTTAATCCCATGATATTTTATCATGATTTATGTTCCTTTATGATCTATTCCTTACGTACTGCCAAGATTTATTTCACAACATAATATTTTGATGTTTAATCATTATGTTCATGTTTTTAAGTTCAAACATATATGGTTTGGTATATTTTCTCCATGCCAATCCTTTCTAAGAATTTGAGCTCACCCTTTATATGTTTTCTTTTCCCCAAGATATAAATAATGGATTTACGTAAGGAAATAAAAGAAGAATATCTTTATGGGATATGTTGAAGATTGTTCATCATGATTAAAAGATTATGTTCCTAGTTTCTAAAGACACAAAACTATTACAGTCCTTGGAATTCTGTTTTTGCTATGTATTAAGTATTATTAAAAAGTAATGTAATGTCCATGTACTTAATTCATGGCTTTCTACATCAATAACATTGGACGGATCTAAAATCGCAATAATGATAGAGGAGGTGGATTAATTTAGGTGGAAGGAGGATAAGAGGGGAAACACTCTATGAATGCAATCTAAGAGAAGAAGAAAGAAAAAAAGGAAAGAACCATTAAAATAAATATAAAAATTATAGTGAAGGAAACAAAAAAATCATCCAGAACAGGCCAAATGGTTTTCTTGCATGGTTTACCAGCACGGTTTTCCAATCTATGTTGCAATCGGATGACAGTCACTACCTAAGACACCACGCCGACATGGGATACACACTGGATAATCCAAGCATGAACAAACTGTGTCATCAATCTCTGTCAAAACTGTCGTGAACCCCACATGGCTGGGCACCTACCTTGGGTCGTTTGCTTAATCCTTTTGTAGTTCAAAATTGGGTAAAATATTACCTTAAAGGGGAAACACTATTTACCTTAAACCATGAGCACTAACTTTCTACATCAATGTATCCCATATGGAAACTTACATTCTCAATACCAAACTGAACAAACTGGGGAACTCTCTAAAACCCTTCACTAACCAATAATAATCATATATAGCCAACATTACTCTCATAATTGAGTTCTAACCAATAAAACAAATATTAGGAAAAACACTAACTAAATATTATTAATCGAGAGTGGCTTTTGAACAGAAAAAAAAATCAATGACATTAAAGTCTCCCCATCATAACATATCTCATCCTCGAGCTATGATACAGAACCCATAGATGCTGCTGAAAATTCTCATCGAGTTAAAAGAAAACCCAGGCGTCCCAGGTATGAAAGGTATAGGTCAGCTTACTCCATGAGGGTCTCCCCACTATAGGAATTTCCTAACACAGTCTCAACCAAACCAAATATAAAATAAAAAAAATTCCAATGAAAAATTTACCAGACCCATGTCCCTGTTATGTTGTATGCTCACTCCCACACCTTATCAGGTGTTTTTTCCATTCCCAACACCTATTCATGTTCTGCACCACATCGGCGCATACCTCGATCCCATGTAACCCATAGCGGAAACAAGGTCCTACATCCCCATAGATACTCAAATAAAGGCTTCATGACTCAAAACTCAATCAAATCTCACATACTCAATGCCCCGATGCTCAATTCACCTCATGTAACACACATCCATTGCATGTCCCGATTCTTAGGTACCTCAAATATCACTTAAAATTATGCCCATAATTTCATGCACTTCATATATTTATATATATATATATATATATATATATAATAAATAGATCCATTTCCAACATACCGACCAATTTATAGTTAGTCAATTTGCATAGTTCATGCACCTTATTCATCAAAACAGACATGCCTTAATTGGCTATTAAAAAATAAACAAACTGCGATCGGCCAAGGAAATCCAAAAGAAATGGTAATCATGTCCCCGCTTGTGGGATGTCGATGATAGCGGTTGGCTCACCAACCTGCTCAGAACATTCTATATCTATGGTGTGTACTTATCTTGACACATGACTACATAAAGACTAGGCTCCTTCCAGTTTTGCACCATCCACCAACCACTGACCATCCCCCCCCCCCCCCGTTAGGTCTCACCATCTCTTCCATATCCCCTAAATGAAACTGATCCCCATCTACTATCACCTAGCACTGATCCTGATCTAATCTCTAGAATATGAGTCTACCACCAATCCCTATTTATTGTAAATTTTAGAAGACTTCATGTAGAACCTCTATAGATTGTCGCCCTGTCCAAATTCCTAAAATTACATTGGAGGCTGATCACACTATTCCCAAATATGTCCTGGATTCACACACTAGAATATAACTATAGAAGACCAACTTGAGGTTGTCTGCTCGCATCCTTGTCCTTACCTAACAATTGGAACTCATCCCAACCACATTTCGAGGCATCTTAATCATTAGTTGAAGCAACGGCTTAGTGAGATTAAGAGCATTCGATCATATTTTCATCATCTAGGAGTAATTAGTTCATTACCCATGATAATGAGGCCAACCTAAATATTTTTATCTCCACCAGAATGGCATTCCATAAACCATCATAGAAGCGCCTCACCCTCAAGTTCTCATCACTTACCATACTAGGTGCTAAGAGAAAAAAATCAATAATTGCAGCTACATAGTTGGTGATAAACATTTCAATATGCTAAAGGCTTATGAACTACTGAGTTGTCTCCACCCTAATCATTTCATGGAGAAATTGCTAAATGAACCAGGCATCAAAGCCCTTTCAGGACAGTCCCTCGTGTCTTCCAGAATGAAACATTACATCCCACTATTGTTATTATTGCCCTATATGAATATACATTGCTAGCTTGATCATCCTCGCATGAGGAATCACAAGCTCTTCAAAGATCATCTGTATTCTCTCTATCTAGTTATCAACTACATGTGGACCACCCTATCTCTATGAAAGTGGCGGGTGATGAGACTGGAACTCCTGCGTAACGTAAGAAAGAGTGGGATCTTCTCCCTGAGCACATCAATTTATCTTCTGAAAGATGTGTACTGGTTAGAACATATATTATCATCATGCCAAGTCCCAAATACCTTCAGGTCTGACACCTGCCCTGCCTGCACTGGATTCAAAACATGATCATATACCTCTTGTTATACCTATGGCTCATGCTCTGCCTAACCCTCAAGGGTATCAACCTGATCGTGCACCTTCAACATTGTGTCCTCGCCTACATCACACTACATCTTATTGGTAAATTTTGAAACCTCTTGAATACAATAAATGGTTAGTCAAACCAATTTCATATATATAATAGGTAGATAAGGGAAGCAGGAAAAGCTGGAATACACCCTCAAACCTTATGATCACTTATCGCAACCATGTCCCATGACATCTATACCTCATAGACTTCATTCCTAAACTCAAAAGAGGCACGTATAAATATAATCATTAAGCCTCTCACATTCTTACCACCACCATTGCATCAAAAAGATGACCTAGTCATCCAATCAGGGTGATCTAAATCACCTCAACCATAGAACATGCTTTCGCCTATAAGATCCAGGAACATTTATCATGCCACATTAAATTCTAAATATATATAAATCATGGAATTTCATGTTTCATATATAAACATAATTGTAAAA
This sequence comes from Viscum album, assembly GCA_963277665.1. Lineage (NCBI taxonomy): Eukaryota > Viridiplantae > Streptophyta > Magnoliopsida > Santalales > Viscaceae > Viscum > Viscum album. The sequence goes on from OY728157.1 coordinate 1,861,734,459, forward strand.
TACCATGTAATTTGATATTTAACAAATAAAATAAGCACTTCACTAATCATATGTGAAATTATAAAATTGAAAAACCTAAAAATATGCCAATTAATGACCAAAATTTATGAAATCACACCTTTCCAAACCATAACAAGGGTACAATATCATATCATAACTTATAACACCGCATTCCAAAATAACCACCGAGGTGGAAATATTATAAACTGTAATCTAAATGAAAGAATAATAGAAATTACCACCAATGATAACACAATCCTTCCCACATACATGGGGATGAGGGAATCCATGAATGAGTTCAAAAACAGTTCTAGAACAACATAATCTCTCATTTACAACATCCCAAATTTTAAAAACCGATGAAAAGAAAGGAGTAAACATGATCTCATTAGTATCCAATAAATGGTAGCAACTAAATCCCATTAATAACTTCTCTAATACCAATTGTAGCCTCCCCAACCCGAACTACCAGCCAAATAGTGCAATCTAGTCCGCTGCCACTAGCCTTAGGCACACCTACCTGAACAAGATAAAAAGATGACCTTAAAAAAGGGTGTCATTTAATTCTTTCAGAGACTATACCCTATGGAACAGATGATATAACGATACAAGAAATAATAATATTACCATAAGAACAATTATATGACCTAGTTGACATGAAAGATAACCTCAAAAAGGAAACAGAATAATAGAAATTAATAGAGGAAGAAATTAATAAATAACATCAGAACAAAAGAGTGATCAAATCAACATTCAAAGCACTACTTATAGTTACTAATATATAACAACCAAATCATGTATTTCATAATACAACATACATGTTATGTACAAAAAGGGATCTCATAGCTAACCAGTATAGCTACATAAAAATGTGAATTGATGTTATTATATAATAATATAAATTAAAATTGGAAAACTAAAATAGTAAGTCCAACATGGAAATACCTCAAGGTCCATGATAGCTCCAAGAAACAACTTTGAAAATCTATCTCGAGAAGGAAATAATTTGCCTAAATATAGATTAATAATGTCTACATGAATATTAAAGGTCCAATATAGGGTGTGATATAGATCTTTGTAGGATTCCACCCAACGGTTCATACCAAGATTAAGTTTTCATGCTTTTATAATATAAAAAATAAATTAGTACGATGCATTAGAATTAAACACAATATCCACTAGTGATCAACATACACCATGGATATGTCACCTGATTTGTACAAAGCCATAATATTAGATGTAAAGGGATTCAATATCCCATTTTCCATGGTTCCCCTATAACAAACCTCATTTTTATTACAAGCATTACCATGAATTATAACTTATGATTCTACATAAGAAATCTCTGAGAATAAAGAGGTCTAGTTTATTTGGAAATTAAGAACATTACATGAAAACATAAGACCTAAAATATAACATCATTATTGAAATATTATTTTACAAGACCCCAACATTACTTTATACTTAGCATTTTATAGGATTACCTAGGAAAATACATAAGAAAAGGGTAATCTATAATGCTTAGTAAGGGAGTAAACAAGGCATAACATGAACAATACAATACATGTTGGCAATAGCATTATTATTGGAGAATAAGATAAACATGAACATAAAATAATTATAAAGCATGGTTATCATTTCATGGAGATGTGGAAACACCATTTAAAATGATAATAACATGATCCTAGGCTCTTTGCATAGGGATCGTGAGTAAACCCTAATTTCATATGAATTATCATGAGTAAACCCTAATAGCACATAAAATAGCACGATTGAAAACTAATTTTTCATGATGATGTAGGATAATAATTGATACCCAATGGATTGGAGTGATATCAAGGAGCACCATTTTTAATCCTTTCACTTCAAAAATTAGTGTGCCACATATATCATACCACACAGATTCAGTTAACATCATAATTTATTCCAAGAATAAGAGATGTGGAATACATAAATGTATGTACTCAATAAAAATTTACATGTTCATAAATGATAATACTCTTGATTGAGAAATGGGAATGGAATTAACTTACATGATGAATTTGGCATGGAAAATTTTGGTGTAACTTCACAAGCATAGAAACATGAAATATAAATCATAAAATGGGTTGATGAGAGAGAAATGGGCATCTAATCATTTATACATTAAATGGAAAGCAATGGGTTCATTGAAAATAATATACCAACCTTTGTAATGGGATTTATATTCTTAATATAAAATAATTGATTGAATGTAATTGAGGAGAGAGAACCCCCTTATCAAATTTTGGCATGGTTATGAGTGCACCGGAGAGGAATTAATGATAGAGATATAGGTCTCTAATCATTACTCTCCCAACATCCTGCTCCGTTGTGGTGGCACATCCTCCAGTGTCGCTCGATCCCGGTTTTGATCGGCTGGCCGGTGTTCCTCTTCCCAGTAAGGGGTCAGGTTCTGGGGATCCTCCCCCTGATATTGGACAGCCGTCCTTGTCCTTCAAGGATATGATATGTGGAAATAAAACAGGTGGGTTGGATCTTTGTTTCCTCGTGATATCTCATTTTTCTCACTCAGTTGTGAGGGAGGGTGATCAGATCTCGTTTATGGTGCATGTTTTGGCATACAACAAGGTGGTTTCTAGTCTTAAATGGTCTCTAGTGGCATGCTTTGGACTGAAAAACCCGTCTTTCTTGGCCATCAAGAGATTCATAGATTCCTGGGGTCTGCGGGATGAGGTTTTGGTTTCAGTTCTTCACAGAGTTACTTTCTGTCTCTTTTTTAAGTCAGAGGAGGAATTTGTGAAGGCTTGGTGTCCGACCCCACGTAGGATGGGAAACTTGCATTTTAGTTTATCTTGTTGGCCGATGGAGGCTCACTAGTGTAATAAAATGCCCCGGGTGGCGGTTTGGGTGGTTTTTACTAAACTCCCTTAACCTTTTCAGAACTGTACCTTTCTGAAGGCCATGGGGGATTCGCTAGGGGGATTCCAGTGCTCGGATGCACGCACTTTTTGTGGTGAAGAGATCATGGATCTTCATATTTGTGTTGAGTTGGACTTATCATCTCTGGTCCTAGAATCATCTTCTGGGCATGTGCTAGACTCTGTGTCTTAGAAATAGGATTTAGTGTTCCCGGTGATCCCCATGTATTTATCATGATGACTTCTACAAGGGAACTCATCTCAATTATGTAGGTGTCTACTCCATATGGGTCGTTCAAAAACCGAACGACTTTTCAAATTCAGATGTTCTACGGCCACTCATATCGGGGGTTCGCTCTCGCATCATCCTTCACTAGTTGCTTCAGAGGTGGTCTCGGGTTGTGGGGATGATGGGGGTTCTAGTCCGGAGTAATATTCCATGTCTTCAACTTCCAATGATGATAGGTTGATTTTGGGAGCTAGGAGGGAGTTAATTATTGTTTCTTCTGGACCCAGGGTGTCCATTGGGAAAGAGTATTCCTTTATCTACACCCCTGAGCCCTTAAAAGACTGGATGAACTGTTTTTTGTCTTCTCTGCTGAAATAGGTGGTGTTTTATGTTCAGTAATTCTCCCTGACTCTAGACACGGGGGAGGAGAGGTTGGTTAAAAAGAGGGCATCTCCGATGGACTGTCCCTCAGGTCCATTGTTACTCCCTTCAGCTCAAGAAGGAGGACTAGGTTTCGGGGGTCAATGGTTCAAGGAATCTGTGGGTCCTTCCTATTTTTCCCCATGCAAGAGATTGAAAGGGAAATATAGCTTGCCTGAGTCAGCAGGTATCCCAGTTTCATTAGTGACCAGCCTGGGGGTTATCACACAGGCATAGTCGAGAAATCATTATGAGGCTTCCACTCCTATCCCCAATGTGACAAAAATTCATGGGGCCAATGTCGGACCATGTGTTTTTCAATGTCGTCCATTCTCATTTGGAATGCCCGTGGTCTGGGGGTTTGGATGAAGCTCGAATTCATTGCTTCGGAAGTAAAGAAAAATGATAATTGTGTAGTAGAAGTTCTGTATCATAAACAGATGTTTGATAAGATCAACTCCTTTGCTCGTAAACATCACATGCATGGGTCCATGCACGCTGACCCGGTTAACAAGCACATATGGATTTTTTGGAGTAAGGACAGTTCGGTGGATTTGGATGATTCGAGAGATCAATTTATCACTTAGAATGTAAGGAGGGGGATGGAGTGCTTCTTTTTCTTGTGTGTGTATGGAAGCCATAATCTCTAGGAATTGAAAAATCTATGGTATAGTCTTGGGTCCTTAGATCCTATAGACATACCATGGATTGTTGTGGGGGATTTTAACTCTATTTTGGACCCCCAAGTGATAAAGGGTAGAGGTGTGTTCCCTCAGAGTGCGAGCATGGACCTACCTAGTTCATAGCGGATATAGGTTTACTTGATCATGTCTACCCAAGAGACAGATTCACATGGTGTAATAACCAAACAGCTAGAAGGAGATGCTGGAGTTGGATAGACCAGTGCCTGGCAGACAACAACACGATTTTCATGTTTCCGGATGCAAAGGTTAAACACTTTGTCCAAGGGTTATCTGATCATTCCCTGATTTTAGATTCTCTGGATCCCAAGTAGGAACGACATGAATCATTTCTCTTCAAACCCCGGTGGGATCAAAGGAATAGCTATTTCTTTTTTGTCGAGGAGTCATGGAAATAACCTGTTTAGGGGCACATGTGGGTGGTTATTCGTAACAAGCTCAGGCATTTGAAACAAGGTATGATGTCCTGGGATCAGGAGCTTCCTCCTTTTTATCAAAGCCTGAAAACTCTTAGACAGATTATAGAAGTTTTGGAGACTAACTTGGAGGAGGAGTGGGATGGATTGGCTTTTGAGGATCTCATGGAAAAAAGGAATGCTGGGTTGTGGATCTTCTCAAACAGGAAAGGTTTTCTCATGATCGCTCTCGGGTGAGGTGGCTTCATGAGGGGGATCGATATTCCGCTTACATCAATGCATGCATCAGAGAGTAAAAAAACATATCCTTTTTTAATCTGCTGATGGATGATGGTTCTTTTTCGAATGATAGGGATACAATGGGGGGTTTGGCAGAATCTTTCTTTAAATATCTTCTTGTTGGACTTAAACTGGGGATGCTCTCATATTATCCTACTGTCTAGAGTGTTTTGTGGGAGGTCATTCTGAAGCGGGCTTCCATTGTGGATAATGAGGCTCTTGAGGCTTTTCCAGAGGAGGAGGAAATTGTTGCAGCCATGCACCATCTCAACCCGGATAGTGCCCCCGGGCCTGACAGCTTCTAAGGATCCTTCTATAGGGGGGAATGGGGAGTGGTTAAAGATGATATAATTGTCGTCATCCAGGACTATTTTTGGTGTGTAGGTATCCCCAGGGGGGATAGTACAACTACATTGGTGCTTATACCCAAGGTTAGTAATACTTCCTCCCTATCACATTATAGAGCAGTGAGCTTATGCAACTTCCCATATAAGATTTTGGTGACTATCATTAATCAAAGGCTAGCCCTGATTTTTCTAGTTTAGATTTTTCCAAAGTAACATGGGTTTGTGAATGATTGAACTATTCAAGGATTGATAGCGCATGCTCAGGAGATGATACAAGATATTGAGATGAAACACAAGGCTCGAACTTGGAAATCAAGTTGGATATAAAAAAGGCTTATGATAGGCTTGAATGGAGCTTCATTAACAGAGTTCTATCATGTATTGGATTATTGGAAAAGGTGGTGGACCTAATTTTCAGAAGTTTTAGCACCCCATGGATGTTGTAGGCTTTTATGGGGAAGGTTTTCATGTCTACTAGAGGTCTTCGACAAGGAGATCCTCTTTCTCCCAGCATCTTTATCCTGTCACAAGACTCCCTCAGCATGATCATTAATAGTGTTTTAATTCAAGGGAGGATATTTCCTTTCAATAGTAGAATTATGGTCCCCTCGGTATCTCGTCTAATGTTTGCGGACGACACAATAATTTTCATTAACGGAAGGAGGGAATCAGTGAATGTAATCCTGAACATTCTGACGACTTATTGTCACTAGAGTGGACAGATCATAAGCTTCTCCAAGAGCAATTTAATCATCCCAAAACAGATCACTAACAGCCGGGTGGCCTCTATATATAGGTGGCTGGACATGCAACGTGGGGAGTTGCCTCTGGAGTACTTGGGCACTCCGATTTTCTTAGGGGAGACTTCATGTTCGTGACTTTGACACTATTTTGAGTAAGATATAAAATAGAATACTAAACAAGAAAAACAAATTTCTATCTTTTGGAGGCCGAATAGCTCTAATTAGCAGCATCCTCTCTTCCATTCCCTTACATGCGATGGCTGCCTCCAATGTACCTCAAGGTTTGATCAATACTATTGTCAGGATTTTTTGTAACATTTTTTGGGATTACAAGGGAGAGGGTAAGAGGCACTGGGTCTCTTGGGATAATATGGAAAGGCCGGTTGGGGAGGGAGGGATTGGTGTTAGGAGCCTATGTAATTAGATCAACTGCATGCATGAAAAGATGGATTGGGAAGTTCATGAGGAGCGCACGTTATGGGGGAGTTCCATGTTGACGATTGGTGGGGAGAAAAAATTGGACACTCAGGGATACATGTCTCTCATATGGGCAAAGATCTACCTCCTGATTCAACTCCTTTTCATGTATTCCCGACGGATTTTCGGTTCAGGGGAATTTCTTTTCTGTCATAAGAAATGGGCTGGTGTTATGTTGGCCTTCCCAGGGTGTCTATCTCCATTGATCACGGTGAAGGAGGGGATTTTTCATCCCAAGATTATGGAGGTGGTTCTATGTCTGGAGTAACAGGATATCCTTGTGTCCATTGATCTGGATTCAAGACCAGATATTTTTATGTTTTCTCCTTTGACCTCAGGAGTTTCTTCTACAAAGGAGTTTTAAAGGTGGGATTTGGAGCAGAGCCCTCCTGATGAGCCGAATGAAGTGGTGTGGGGCCATTTTATACCTGAAAAATATAATTTTCTTCTATGGCGCCTTAGGAGGAATGTGGTGTTCATATATGGGAATTTCAATAAACATGGGTTGAGTTTACCATATGCTTTCCATTATTGCAAGATCAGGAAGGAGGAGAGTGTGTACCATTTATTATTTGAAGGGGATTGGGCTTTAGTGGTATATAGGTGTTTAGGAGGTCCTATTTTTAATAGGTCGTGGTAGTGGGATGTTTCTTATTTCCTGAGGGAATGGTTTCAGGGATCTAACAAGCTTGTAAAGGATTGCATGGATAGATCGGGGATTCTGAGTGTAGGGTGTTGGTGTTTGTGGAAAGCCAGGAATCATGTGAGGTTTGAGGGTTCAAGGTCTTCGGCAAGGTCCATTATAGCAAGGATGATATTCATGATCCTAGATTGGATCTCTCTTCGCATGGAATAGAGGGATGACCCAGTATTTGGAAGGATTTAGGAAGGGGGGCCGTTAGTTTTTCCTTTTAATGCTGAGGTGTGGGGGAGTTAGGTGTCTTTGCCTCCACCTACTTCTGGATTCAAATTGAAAAAGGATGGTTCTTGTTTGGCTGGTGTCATGAAAGGAGGGGTTTTTGTTCAAGACTCTCAAGGGGATGTGAGGTTGTCCTTCTCTTCTTGTTTTGGCATGGGCCATCCTCTTATGGAAGAGACCATGGCTATGCTCACGGGGCTCATGTTGTGCATTCAGGAGGGTGTGGTTATCTCCTAGGCCGAGACGGATTCCCTTATCCTTTATGATTCTATTATGGGTATGTGTGGTGTTCCATGGTCCATATAATATCCCGTAAAGAAGTTCAGATCTTCAATTCAGGATTCCATCTATGTTTCCCACTCACGATGGGAGGGAAACAAAGTGGCTGATCACTTGGCTTCCTTAGCAGATCAGCCGGCAGGGCACAACTGCATCATTCACCCTAGTAGTTTGAAACCGAATACGGTGAACTTAATTAGAGGGGATGCCCTCGGTATACATTATTTTAGACCTCCTTTATCTGGTGGGTTTCCTTGGGGTGTTTTTGGATCTTCCCTTAATAAAAATTTATCTTGGATGAATAAAGAAGGAAAGTGAGGATCTCTTATATGAGTGTGTTACTTAATGATCTTGTGGAGGGGCTTCAAAAGAGCATGGGGGATAGTTTTCCGGATTCTAGAGAGAGGTGGTAATATTAAGAACATTACCCAAGTATTTTGAGTGAATAGATGTGGGGTCTTGGGTGGGTTTATATAAGAAAATATAATGGAATTATTTAATGTTCCAAAAACATAGGATTTGGAATCGATGTAATTAAATAATAAAAAATACATTCCATCCAAGGGTTTTTCCCATGGTTTTGGAAAAAGAGAAGTGTAACACACTATTTTATAAGGCCAATATCCAAAATTATGTAAATATTAGGCTTGCTTATGTGGAGGTGAGTCACACTATTAATGGAATCATTTTCAAAATGTTAAAATATTTTATATGTATTAGAGGGTCCACTAAGGAATTATAATATTAATCAGAAACATATATAGAATCACATAAATTTAATGTTAATACATATAATGGTCGAATATCTCTTTCATAGTATTTTATTACATCACTAATGGGTCATTATGATGTTATAAAACACATTATATACTTTAAAAATATTTTAATTTTTCTCAAAAATTTCACTATCCAAGAAAATTACGAAAAATTCACCATTGGAAAATTTTATTATCCTGAATCCAAAAATAATATTCATTTTATCTAAAAAAATTATATGTATGTGAATTTTCACATAATAAATAAAAACCGACATTTATTGAAAAATAATTGTTTTTCATAAAAATAGCTCTCAAACCATAATGAAAATAAAAATAATATTAAAATTATACAATAATATATATTTAATAAAAATTAATTAAGTAATCATATTTTATTAAAATAATAATTAATTAAAAAATACATTAATTCATCAAAATATATTTTAAAGTTGAATATTAACTAAAAATACAATTTGGGTTTTAAAACCCATTTACAAGGATACAATAATAAAATGAATGTATTCATTATATTCTATAAAAAATAATTCACATAATCATAGTGATATGGTGTTATTACATATCCCTTTAGAACGACCACATAAAACCTAACAGAAAAGTGTGCGATGGGGATATACTCTGGGGGCGTCTCGAATATCATTACTAGGGTGGTAATATTTATTAACATCTACATCTGCTTTAGGGTATTCTGTTAAAGATTAATGTATCAAGGATTAGAATGGAAATACTCTAGAGTGAAGGCCAGTGATGTATAGTTTTCTCGAGCTCTGGAAAATGGGCTTCGTATGGATCATTTCTACTAGATGATTCCATCACATTCTTTGTCTTTGTAAATTTGAATTGTTAAAGCCCTGTATTTACAGTAATCATGTGATCACTTTTCAAAAGCTATATTTTCAATGGTAACAATTATTAATGCTATTTTTAAATTCAAAAAAAGAAAACCAAGGTACTACATATGATTTATATAACCATTTTACATAATAATAAATTTAATAAGATCATTAGGGAGTTTCATTAATAAAATCGTGGGAGGTTACAATCTTCCCCCCTTAAAAAATTTTCCCAATAAATTTTCATTTCTCACAGTAAAAGAGATGAGGCTAACACTACTTCATCACTTCCTATGATTCCCACATTGCTTCATCAAACAATAGGTTTTTCCACAACACCTTGATGAGGGTCATTGTATTATTTTTTAGAATGTTTTCCCTATAATATAAGATCTTCACTCACTTCTCTGCATAGGAGTGGTCATTCTCCAATGGTACCACTATTAGATTGAGTATTTTGGATAGGTCATGAATGTAATTCCCCAAAATTGATACATGGAATACATCATGTGCTTGTGACAGGTTTGGTGGGAGTGATAGTCGATAGGCCACTTCTCCAATGTGATCACAGATCTCAAAAGGTTCAGTGTACCATGTAATATGATTTTACTTCTTCCAAAATTCTCAAAACTTTATTCCACAATGATATGCGGAGGAATAACATCTTTCCAATATAAAACACTAGTTCTCATAAACAATTATCCGCATAGTGATTTTTTCAACTCTAAGCAGGTTTAATGTGTTGAAGGATGGTCTTAAACTTCTCCACAATTTTATTGGCCATTTCTTGACCTAGGAGTTCTTTTTCCTCAACTTCATCCCAACATGCTAGTGTTCTTCACCTCTTCCCATAAAGGGATTCATTAGGATTCATTTGGAATATTGATTGGAAACTATTATTGTAAGAGAATTGGACTGGAGGAAGATGTTGATCCCATCCTCCGTTGAAGTCCATTGAGCATGATCTAAAAATTTCTTAAAGTGTTAGGATAGTCCACATAGAATGGCCACCAGTTTTAGGATGATAAGTCATACTAATTAAATGATCAGTATTCATAGAAGTTTGGATACTATTCTAGAACATAGAGGTGAATCTTGGATATGAATTGCATATAATAGATAGTGGTACTCAATGCAGCCTTACCACATCTCTAATGTATATCTATGCTAGTTGATCCAATGGTAAATCCTATCATATTTCAATAAAGTGTGAAGTATTTGCACAAAAACCAAGATAGAATTGTTTCCTTTAGATATCTTCAGAAGTCTGGTGAAAAATTATATGGTGACGTTCTCCAATTTCCATGTTGGAATTGGTAATGGTTGTACCATCCCCTTAGACTTCTACCTCTCGGCCTTCACTTTCTAACACAACAGACACTTTTATGTATAGTCAACGATATCCTCCTTTAATTAATACCACTAATAATCCTCTCATAGAACTTGATACATCTTTTTGTTTCTTGAGTGAATGGAGAAATTCGAACTATATGCATCAACCAAAAGTTCATTTGTTAACTCTGAATTTCAGGGAACACATACTCTTGTCCCAAATATCACAATTCCTTCATCATTAACATTTAACTATGAGGATTTCCATTTTATGAGAGTTTATATTTTCATCTAATTTCCCACATCATTTTTTTGATCATACAATAATCTTTCAAAAAGAGATGGTTGAGAAATAATTTGTTAATGGATTTTTGATGTTCCATTCATTATGATTACCATGTGCATATTCATCAAATCTAGAAATATTGGATCATTTTCAATTCCCATTAATGATATAATTGAAGGGTCCTTAATACTTAAAAAATCTCCCACCTTGTTCGCATTCCCAATGAGGTAATGGATTGAGCAGTCATAGTCTTTCGTCATCTCTAGCCGTATTTGGTAGTTCATGTTAAAATAATTATATATGAATATATTATTGAGGTTTTTGTGATGCGTATCTATTTCACACTTCTCCCAAATTAGGTAAATTAGCAATAATTTTAAAGCGATTATTATAGTAGCCAACTACAGATCATGTGTTGGATATTTTTTCTCAGGAAAATTCAATTTTCTTCAAGCATAGGCAATGAATTTGTCATTTTGAATCAACACACAACCCATTCCCTTCTTTGATGAATCAATCAATACCACAAAAATTTATCCACATGTGGGTTGTGTGATCATGGGAACAGTGATAAGACTCAATTTTCAAATAGTTGAATATTTCATCACATTCATCACTCTATGAAAACATGACATTCATCTGAGTTATATTGTTAAGAGTGATTGTCCATCATGAGAAATATATCACAAATTGTTCATAATTTATAGCTAAACCAAGGAAGCTATGAATATCTGTCAGAGATGTTGGCCTCTCACATCTCTAAAATTATTTTGACATTGAGGGATCCATAGATATCCCATTTACTATGATGATATGACCCAAGAATGGGACCTCCTTCAACCAGAACTCACACATGCATTACATTTCATTGATCTTCTCATTTCACATGTTCTCTCGTATAGTACTTAGATACTCCTCATGTTTCACCTTGGTTTTGGAGAATATTATAATATCATATATAAATACTACAATAAATTGTTTGATTTAGTCTCTAAATACTCTATTAATTATGTCCATGGTGATTTCTAGAGCATTAGTGGGTTTTAGTGGGATTACTATCAATTCATAGGGCACATACCTTGTATGAAAATCAATCTTGGGGATATCCTCCTTCACACATACATGTTAATATCTCAAACGTGGATCCACCATAGATAATTATTATTCTTCATATATCTGATTGAAAATTTCATAAAATTGTTGAAGGGGATCCTTATTTTTCTCCTGGATTTTGTTGATCTCACTATAGTAAATGCAAAGGTGCATTTCCCCATCATTCTTCTTGGTGAAAAAGACCGGTGCACCCCATGGTGAAGAACTGGTGTTTATAATACCTTTTTTCAAATTCTTATGTACTTGTTTATTTATATCACCTTTCTCTACAACAACCTTTCTATAAGGAGACTTGGATTTTGGAAAATCCCCAGGTATATTATCAATCAAGAATTCATCATCTCATCCAGGAAGAAGATAATACAATTCCTTGGGAAAATCTTCAGTGAATTACCTCACACTAGGCATGTCATCACAGATGGTTGCTTCCATAGAATCCGCCATTTGATCAAGATACGCATGATCCTAGTAATGTAATACCCAAACTTGATATGATGTTGATAAAAAATATTTATCCTCCTCCTTGCACTTGTATAGACTTGGGGGCCGATTCTACATATGGATAGTGATTTCCCACTCAAGGCAATTAATGTTGCCTCTATATAGAAAAACCCAATCCATGCCAGTAATTGCATTAAATTCTACTAAAGGGAGTATGATTAGGTTTTCCAAGAAGATCAATCCAAAATATTTGACATGGGAGGAGTTATATTCATGGGATGCAATAATTTCTCCATTTGTCTTTAACACAGAGATCTCTACTTCGATGATTTTTTTGGGTGTTGGGATTGGTCTATTAATCTCTCAAGATATAAAATAATTCATAAACCACAATAAAAAAGTATGTTCTATATTCATGAATGAGTAACTAGCTCACCAGTCACCACTTCATTTTGTGGGTTCACACCAGAAGTAGTGATGAAAATATATCTCCCTTGCCACCTCAGAGGTTGTTGGGTGTCTCTGAAAACACTTATATTATGGCCATGTATTTCAAATTACCCTTGTTCTTTATAGTTGAAGCAAAGAAAAATGCAGTAAGGGTAGAACAGAGTGTTCCTCTCCTCTATCAAAGTAGAGAGGTTTTCCTTTTCCACAATTAATGTCCAGGTACCCTTCTCATATACACCTAAAACATTTCTTTTTCCCCATCATGTAGTTTGTGGGGTTATTCTTTCCACGCCATTGGAAAGTGGGGTGCTGGAATTTCATAGAAGCATTGGATTTATCAACCAAACTGTAATAATTTAATCCCACTTTTAGCTTCTTATCCCCATGATACCCATGAGATTCACTGATTCCCATTTCGACATTGTGGGTACATCAGATTTATTTTCTCAGAGAAATAGAAGTCACAAATCACTTGGGAATTCCGTAGGCAAGGTTCTATCCCACCAAGGAAGCATTAAACCTTACATTCAGGGGTAACAACAAAGCTTAAGGCATATCATGAAAGTATTGTGAAGTTTTACTTGTACGCTCAAATGGATTCATCATCATTCTTCTTGAGGGAAAAGAAGTCCCTTCCTATCTTAAGATAGAGGGTGCGAGGAAAATATTTATCGAAAAAACATTTTATTGAAATTATTTCATTCCAATAGCTTGATATCTTCATCAGGATTCATATTTTTGATCAATTTTGACCATTGATCATCCTCATCCTCCATAAGATAAGCAGCGAGAATAACTATCTCTAGTTCGGGTCATTGAATTATGGAGATGATCTTCTAAATGGAGTTTATCCATTTTTATGCGATTGAGGGATCATATTATCCATTAATATTATGAGGCATTTGTTTCAGGAATCACTCGATTACGGGTTGTTGTTTCTTGGGGGGTGTAGATGTTCTTCTTGTCCCATGTTTCTATTCAAAACCTATGTTAACTGAGAGGTTATCATGAAAATGTATTCGATTCCCACTCTCATCGGATTGGGAATCTCATTATAACATACATCACAATGATATGTGAATCGTCTATTAGCCTGATTCCTCATATTACAATCCTTTGGTTGGAATAAATGGAATGTTAGGGGTAACACATAAGTGGAATCCAATGAAAAAAGAGATTTCTTATAAATTACATCAATTTTCGTAACATATAAATTTATAAGATTATATATATGTTTTCAATGATCTATATACCTACATATATTATTAAATTGAATTTTTTATACTTTTAACAATGGTTTATGCTTATTATGAATTTACCAAAACATATCCCCTGAGAGTGTTAACCCAAGAGTACGAAAAGGCTCATTGTCATGCACCAGTTACCATTTGAGTCTAGCTGAAAGAGGTGTTATTAGTTTTTACCCTCTAGATACATATGTGACATATCCACCTCTACGTGTTCATCTCAATATAGGTATGTTTTTTATTTTTAAACCACCTACTTTATACTGACCAAAATTTTGGGTAGTTTTTGTTTTAACAAGGCATATCCCTACAACATTCACTAGGGTTTTCTAATATTAACCCTAAAACTAACTAAACCTATCCATTGATACCAGTTATAACAACCCTTCTCATTATTACACACTTTAAAATTATTTATTAATAAAATTTTACTTTAGACAACTCTAGTGATCAATATTTTTACTTCCTTGGGAAATTAAGAACATTACATGAAATCATAAGATATAAAACACAAAATAATTTTTGAAGACATCTTTCACATGACCACAAAATTCCTTCGTACATATCATTACATAGGATCACCTGAGAACATTCATTACAAAAGGGGGAGCTATAAAGCCTAGTAAGGGAGTAAACAGGGAATAAAATTCATAATACAATACATGATATGTAATATGAATATCAATGGATAATAAGAGAAACATGAGCATAAATGTATGATATAGAATGATTATAATAACCTGTAGATGGGGAATCAACATTTAACATGATATTAGCATGATTCGAGGATCATTTCACATGGAGCATGAGTAAACCATCATTGAACATGAATTAGAATTTTTAAACCCCCATTGCACATGAATTTTAATGATTAAACACTCATTTCACAAGACGTATAATGATATTGTTCTTTACCTAATTCATTGTAGTGCTATTAAGCACACCCTTCATAATCAGTTCATTTCGTGCATAAGTGTGCCACCTAGATCATACAATGTAGATTTATTAGACATCATAATTTCTTCCATGAATAAGATAAGAAGAACACATAAATTAATGTCCTGTATCAACATGTACATGTTCATTTTCATTAATCTAATTAATATAAAAATGGGTAATGTATTCACTTACACGATGATTTTAGCATGGTAAATTTTTGTGTAACTTCAACAGCATAACGACATCAAATAGAAATCAAAAATTGGGTTGATGAAGTATAAAGCGGTATCTAAAAATTATACAAGAAATAGAGATAATTATGGTCTTGGAATATAATATCCCAACATATTTAATGGAATTTAGATTTATATTATAACAGAATTCATGAATGTAAATAAAGAGAGAGAAATCCCTTATATAATTTTGGCATGGTAAAGAGTGTACATTGGAGGCATTAATGAGAGAGAAATGGGTCTATAATCGTTAAAACATAAGGAGGGAGGTATAGGGGAGATTAAAAATCATACCCCAACATTTATAATTCAATATAAAATGTAATAACAATATATGGAAACTTGGAAAAAAATAAGGAAGGAAGGAAAGGGAGGATCCCATACTTGAGTGTGTGGTTTGAAGAGCTTCAAGAGAGGCTTCTTGAGAGCTTATGGAACCTTGAGTGAATTATTGAGAGAGGATGGTATATTAGGGACGTGGTCCAAGGATTAGGAGTGAATAGAAGTTTGATCTTGGGTTGGTTTATATTTGAAAAGAGAGTTGAATTCTTTAACGTTGCACAAACATATGTTTTGGAATCTATATAATTAAATCTTGAAAACCACAAACCATCCCATGGTTTTTGCGCATGTTTTTTCCCAATGGTGAGTGTAAAAATTTATATTAGAATATAGTGACTGAACTTATTAAAATATTAGTCTTTCTTATGTGGAGGTTAGTCACACTCTTACGGAAATCATTTTAAAATATTAAAATATTTTATACGTTATGGAAGGTCCACCGAGGCATTTTAAAATTAAACAAATAGATCTAAAATCACATACAATTAATGGTAAAACATATATTGGAATAAAATTACATTTATTGTATTTTATTACATCATTGTTGGGTCATTATGATGTCATAAAATACATTATAAATTTAAAAGGTATTTTATTTTTACCAAAAAAATTGGTTGTCTCAAAAAAATTTGAAAAGATAATTTTTATATAAATTAGATGTCCTGAATCCAAGAATAATATTAATCTTATCTAATTAATTTTCTAAAAATTTGATTTTTCACTTTTAAAATAAATACCTTCATTTATTGAAAATTCATGCGTTTTGAAAAAAACAACATTCAAACCTTAATAAAAATTAAAATTTTATAAAAATTTTATCATCAGTTTTATTTAATAAAAATTAATTTTGTAATAATATTTAATTTAAAAATTATTCAATTCAAAAATTGATTAATTCATCAAAATATATTTTGTAATTGAATACTAACTAAAAATATTATATGTTCCTTAAAACTATTTATGAAGTAACGATAATAAAATGAATGTATATTATTTATTATATAAAATATAATTCGCATAATTATAGTTATAGTTTCTTGTTATATAACCCCTTATAACACCAACATAATATCTAAGGGTATGGTGTGCAATGGTGACAGACTTTTGGTGTGGCTCGGATAGCATCACCTAGGTGGTAATCTCTATTAACTTCATCTTCTCCCATAGGTGATTCGGTTCAATCATAACGTGTTGAAACATAGATTTGGATTGGTCTAGAGAGAAGGCCAATGATGTTACCTTCTTCTTAAGCTCTGAAAACTGTGCTTCATATGGAGTAATTCAACAAAAGATGCAGATGTACCAGTCAGACTACAAGGGACAAGGTTCCTGATGGGGATCAGAGTAGGAATATTCACTAGAGAAAAGCTTATCGAAATTGGAAGAATGAGAGGTTATATTATTTCCATCAGTACTGGGAATGCGTAGCTCTTCATAGGAAAGCTTACCAACCAGCCTTGTGATGGGTGATTGCTGATATCCAGATATGTTCTAGGGAGGATCAGTTTCAAGTTGTCTTGTTTGGGTGATTTCACCTAATACATTTGGGTCATGTAATTTTCTCTAAGCCTTCAGGCCTTGTAAGGGTTCCACCTCACCCCTTGAAAGATGTATTATCAAAATAATAAAATGGCCTTTAGGCCATTCGGTCGGCAATAACCTCAAACCTGGCCTCTCTTGATCCAAAAATATTCAGGCATTCCCAAAGGAATCCATTAGTGTTAAACAAACATTTTGATATGAAACATGAGGTATATATGGATCCCACTCAAAATACCAAAATCAAGCTATTTTGGACACATCAAATAACTTTCCAAAAAAAAATTATGTTATGAAATGTAGAGAATAGACTCATAGATGTAGGCATGTTCAATATTGAGGTCCAATTAAATGTGGATTTGTGTAGATCTGAGTTTTTTCCTTATACCATAATAATAGGGTGAAATGAATCTAACACATATAGTGATCTGTGTGTTGAAATGAAAAAAAAATGTGTATTGGGGAAGATTAACCTTCAAAAAGTGAGTCTATATCTTCCAACGGATCTCATATTAGAAAAATGATAGAGAATATGGATCAAAGGAGGTGGATGGAGGAGAAGTGGGGGAACCCTTTATGAGTGTGATCCAGGAGGAGAAGAAATAAGTAATGAGGAGAAAATAAAAATAAAAATAAAAATTTGAAGAATAAAAATTAGGAATATTCACCAATCATAGGTTGCATAGTTTACCATCACAGTTTTCTAATCCATGTGGTATCCATGCAGAAGCCACAACCTAAGGATCTAGGCCCCCACGGGTTACCCACATAGTTTTCCTTCTAAACTCTAACTGTGTAGTAAAAATCTATCAAAACTACATTGAAACACGAATAGTAGTCTAACTCCCACATATAGTTTAGAAAAACTCTATAGCTTCTCAAAATAGGCAGTACAATTAACAGGAGTTGGCCACATGGTTTACCCTAAACCGTGAACCCTAACCTGCAAAATAATATAATTCCATTTGAATTTAGAACTCCCAAAACCATAACAATCCACCCAGGTAACTGCCCAAGCCACACAAAATAATAAAAACAATCATATAAACCAAACAGAACTATATGAATCGATTTCCGATCAATGAAACAAAATGTAGCATAGCCACTAAATGAAAATTTCAAATCAAGAGTGGGTTTTGACTAGAATCAAAAACCAACGATGTTATAATCTATCCACCTTAATATATCTCATCCCTAAGATAACAAATGAACACTAAATATGGTACCAAACATGGCCATCCCCAAAAAAAACTATCATGGAATTCCCATATATGGAAGATATATGTCAGCATCCCCTTGGATGGACTACCCACCTTATAAATTTCCTATCCCACTCTCAATAAAACTAAAATTAAAATAAAACATATCCATAAACCTATTTTCTAGACCCATAGTCCTCCAGTGATGCATCTTCAACCTTACACCTTGTTAGGTGTTTTCGTTCCATTCTAGGAACCCATTCATGTTCTTCACCTCATTAGTTCCCACCTTGGTTCTATGAAACCCATGGAACTAACTAGGTCATGGATTTCCATTTATGATCAAATAATGTCATGGTGTCTCACACCTTAATCAGTTATTTCATTATTGATGCCTCGAAGCCCATTAAAACACTGGTAACCTGCATCCCTAGTATCCTCGATAAAGAAGCACCTAAAACATGCATCCAATGATGCCCATAATTCCAATAACCTCATATATATATATATATATATAATTTCCCATGATTGTGGAAACCTATTTACTAGCATCTGTTCAGTCCATTTACATTGTGCATTTACCTTATGCATGGAAATGAAAATACGTAAATAGGTCATGCCAGGACAGACATGCCTCGACCGGCCATTTGTAAAGGAAAACAGAAGTAAATCATTGATACATGCATGGCATAACTATGGCCATCATCGGCTCACTGACCTTCTACGAACATGGTAACTACACAACATGCACTTGTCTGGACACATGGCTTTCGGAATCATGGTCTCCCTATATTACTTCACCATCCACTGGCCACTGACTCCAGATCTGGGTTCCACTACCTCCACCACATCCCCAACATTTAACCGATCCCCACCTACCATTACATGGTTTCAATCCCGATCTGATATCAAAATGATGATTTTCCTCAGTCCTTGTTTGTTAATTATCTAAGAGGGATTGCTACAAAACCTCTCAAAATACTCAACCTATTGACATAACCAAAACTCTATTGAAGGAGAATCTTACTGATTCCGTACATGCACTGGATTCCACTCATGTATGAAAACAATAGAAGATAAAATATAAGGACTTTTGCTCGATTCCATTGCCTGACCTCCCTAATGGAACTCATCCCAACATTACTTCATTCCATATCAACCGTCACATGAATATTCATCCTAGCTCGAGTAAGACCTATATGTCAAAATGAACTCGTATATGAGCACTTGGATCACTACCTCTATAAACAAGGCCATCATAGAGATATTTACATGCACCTTAATAGAGTTTCTTAAACCATCATCAATGCACCTAACACTTAATGAATCACCACATACCTTACCATGTGTGAAATAAGAAAATTAAGTGATTTTAGATTCATAGTCTATGAAGAAAATGTCACCCAACTAAAGGCTCAAGAAATCTTAATCCTTATGTTCCATCAGTGTCTCTAGAAAAAAGTAAACAGAGAATCTAGACTCAATGTCCTTTTGAGAAATCCCTTTTGAATTCCATCCAGAACATATATTCCCCACTTGTTCTTTTCTCGCCTTCGGAACATTTACGTCTCCATCTATACCCTCCACCCAGGTGGCTTTTGGAGATGATCAATGATCATCTCCATTCTATCAATCCAATTCTAAGCCACATGTGGACTACCCTCTACCTAAAAAATGGGTATATGATGTGACTGGAACTCCCATTAAATGTAATCCGATAAGGGATTTTCTTTATAACCACATCTGTTTTATCCCTTGTATGACAATAAATGGTCTCAATCAAATATACTCTTCAATATATGTCCTAAACGACATCATGGAATTTGAAAGTGAGGCTATAAATGTGGTTATACATGTGACTCACGCTCTACCAAACCCTTATGGTCTCAAGATTATCATGAACCTACGACACCTTTTCCTCACCTACTTGATGTTCTATCTGATCTATCATAGTAGAAACCTGCTGAATACCTTAATGGTTTAGTTATCACAAAATAATACATATAATACATTTATAAGGGAACTATTAAAATGTATCTTATACCCACATTCCTAAATCTCACTTATCGCAACACTGAACCATGGAATTCGGGCCTCAAGGCCTCCTTAACACCCTCAAAAGATCAATGTATAAATATAATCTGTGGCACTCACCCATCCTAACAAGCATTATTACATCAAAATGATGACATGGTCACCCAGTACTGGTGATCTAAATCTCCTCCACCATAGGTTATCCCTACTATTATAGGAGCTAGGCCCATTTCTCATGGGGAATTAAATCGTAAAAATAAATATAGCATGGCATATCACATTAGATATAATAAATCAATTCACACATATTTTGTAATTATATATTAAACGCATGGTGTAACCACTTTGCAAATAATACATGTAATTATAAAATTTAAATACCATAAAATGATCCAATCTAAATCCAAAAATTAGGAAATCACACCATTTCCTAAAAGGCTGATGTTACAATCTCATATCATAACTGATAACTCCACATTCCAAAATATCCACCGAGGTGCAAATCATATATATTATAATATGAGTAAAATAAAAAAATAAAATACCACCCAATGTAACTCAATCCATCCCTCACACATGTGGATGATGGAACCCAAGAATGAGGTCAAAATCTACTTTCGAGGCAAACTAATGTCCATTATACAATATACCAATTATTTAAACTAGAAGAAAATAAATGAGAAACCTATGTCTCATTAGTATCCATTCAAAAGATGCCACTAAATTTTAGTTAAAAATATACTTCGATACAACATTTACCATTCCCAACTCGAAAAATAACTTAAATAGTGCTATCAGGTTGGGTACCACTAGCCTTAGGAATACCTCCCCAAATTACAAAGTCTGTCGACAATAAATGAGGGTGTGATTTGACAATTGGGGAGACTACACCCTATGGGGATAGATGATATATAGGTTAAATTAATAATAATATACCATGAATTAGAATTAAATGACCCAGCATACTCGAACCAGACCATAAATATGGAAGAAAAAATAGAAATAATTAGTGGAATCCATAAATAAACTAATTAAGATGCGAAAATTAATTAGATCCACATGCCAAACACCACTTGTAGCTAGTAAAATTAACCAACAAAATAATTTATTTCATAATAGGTCACACATGACTAGTACAGAAAGGGATACCATGACTATATATTGTAGCTACATACAAATACAAAATGGCATGATGATACAAGGATATAAACTAAAAAATGAAAACTAAAATAGTAACTCCAACAAGGCATGAACAGAATTCCCATGAAAACTCGAAGAAACTGCTTCTATGATCCATATCACCAAGATGATTCATTATTTAAATATGGACTCATAATTTCTACACACATCCTAAAGGGACTATGTAGGGTGCAAGAAAAATCTTAGAAGGATAGCACCCAATGGTGTAAATACCAGTAAAATTGAAGAAATTTGTTTTTCGTAAATTCCGTGTGATTTTACATGTACGCAGTTTCTGATGGAACCTGCTTCTGAGGCCCGGTGTTCCCCAAATCAATTTACGAAGTTTAGCTCGTGTACGTTCAGTGAACGAATGAGCGGGTTTTTCTAACATTTGAACTGGTGCTCGGAATCAAAATCTGAGGGCACCAATGAAGCCGCAACGACGGTAATTGCTTGAGAAGACATTTTCTGGAGTTTTGTTTGCTCATAAAGAGTTATTAAAAAATGTGGATTAAGTATAAAGTGAAATAAAATAGTGTTACAATTTTATTTGACATATAAGTGGTTAAACACCATGTATGGGAGTTGAGGTGGGACCCACTTAAATTCCATGTCCTCTTGATAGGATATTAGTGAGTTGGGGCCCACATGAGCCCTACCCCTTCAAATTACCCTAAATCCTCTTCCACATTTATGATGCCAACATAACACATCATTTAATTTTGAAAACTCTAGATTTAATTAATGAAATGAATTCAACTTTTGAATTTTGAAACGTTTGGAAAAGTAAAAATAAAATAAGGTGTAGCTTATTTTATTTTGGGGAGTTGCTGTGTTGTGTAGAGATTTGAGAGAGGAAGAGTTCTACACTTTGAAGAACTTCATCTTCCTCCTTGAAGAACGCAAAGAACACCGACACGCCTTTCTATCTTCTCTCCATGTCAATGAAAGGGATACACCGCTTCCTCCTCGAACATTCCCCGTCGACGTACACGGAGCCTCAACCGTGATGACGTATTCTGTGATACGAGCTACCTCGAACTTCTTTGAGGAATGGTTTGTTTTAACGTTCATGATTATTTCGATGGCCATCATAAATATTGGCCGCCTGTTATCAATATAACAGGAGGAGGTCAGACCACACTAACACGGTCGAACCTCCTCCCCTTTTTGTTGATGATTTTTCTTGTGGCTTGAAACGGAGGTGGTGTCGTTGCACTGCGCAAGGTCAAGAGAACCGCGGCCGGAGCGGGCCGCGGTGAAAGAGCACGGTGCCATCGTGCCATGCCGTTGAGGATGAAAGAGGTTGCGGTTGGAACTGGGCCGCGGTGGAGGGGCGCAGCGCCGTCGCGCGGTGCCTGTGTACGATGGAGGGCCGCGGTTGGACTTCACTGGCCGCCGACGTTCCCGAAGGAAGGACCAGCAAGTCCCACAGCAGCACCGTCCGGCCATTACAGCCCACCATTTCAGGATTTCCGGGGGTCATAACACTCATCCAGCACACCTAAGGTGGACCCCACATGGGTCTGACATTTCTGGAAAAGGGGGGGGGGGGGCATTCCCCCCCTCCCCCCCCCTTCCGCGTCTGCTCAGTGCGCGGGCACCCTCATCGGGCCGCACCGGCCGCGCCGGGCCGGACCGCCCGTGCCGGGCCGGACCGCCCGCGCCGGCCAGGCCGCCCGCGCAGGGCCGGACCCCCGCGTCGGGCTGGCCTGCACCCTAACATGCCGGACCCAGACCCAGGTCGGGTCGAACCGGTTCGGGTAGACCCCGGGGGTATTGGGCTGGGTCAGACCTGGCCCAAACCCCCTATTTTCGGACAGATCCTTTCAAATTCCCATAACATGGGTTACAGACCTCCGATCGACGCACCATCAGTTCTATAGTTTTCCGTGGATTGAGGAAGTCGTTTTGGTATATTACACTCAAGGTTTCGAGCAACATTGTGTACATCCGGGTTGGTTCGAACACGAAACCAACCGGGCCCTCGGAGTGGAAACGCTTATAACATGAGCTCCGGATGTCCAATTGACGTGCCTTCAACATTGTTGGATTACTCTTAGTGAGAAAATTCTTTTGGATTACCCCTCTTGAGGTTTGGATGCAGCTGGAGTACGGTCGGGTTGGTTTTAGCTTAAAAAACAATCGGGCCCCTCGAGCGAAAAAGCCAATAACTCTCAGACCGGGTGTCTGATTGATGCGCCGTCAGTCACGTTGATTTCCTATTGACAAGACGAAACTTTGGGATACATCAACTATATACATTTTTCAGTTGATGTATCGACCCCCTTGGCTCGTGGAGCGGACCCTCCAGGAATTGAGCATGCTATATGCAAGAACCCTAGAGCTGGCTGCGACTGTGAAGACGATGACGAATGTACTGGGATCCTCGCTGGTTTCGGTAGCGACGATGGCCATACTGAAATCCTTCGTGGTTTTGATGGTGATGACTACTGTTCTTGTATCCTATGTGGGTCCGACAGTATTTGACTACTGTTATTGTATCCTATGTGGGTCTGGCAGTATTTGATTCTGTACTTGTATCCTATGTGTGTCCGGCAGAGTAGATAGTCTTTTATCTTATATGGGTCCGACAGTATTTGACATTGTACTTTTATCTTATGTGGGTCTGGCAGAGTAGTTCGTCATGTATCATTTGTGGGTCCGACAACTTAGCTTGTCTTGTATCCTATGTGGGTTCGACAACTTAGATGAATCAATGGATACATCTGATCATCTCTATCTCCTTACGAAGAAATATACCTGTGTGAGATGAGTCTTAACTTACAATCAATATCATCGATATGATTGTTGTGATTTCCTGTGTGGATTGGGTTGTGCTTTCCTATGTGGATTGGGTTGTTAATTTCTTTGTGGAATGTTTTTTTTTGTGGACTGGGTTGTAATTTGGGCTCGTGTGCTGGAGTCGAGTTAGAAGTGATGACTTAGTTATATGTATGGGAATATACCTATGTAGAGTTGGTTGTTACTTCATGATTGTTTCTCTACTTTGTGGTTTATACTTCGTGGATTCTAGGAGACCTTGGGGGTCTCGGGGTCCCTACTAAGTAGCGTATACTCACCCATGCAGGAGCTATGCCCGCATTACGTTTTTTTGGAAGTAGACGATGGACAACGCTGATTGAGGTGGGAGCTCGTGGAGATGGATGGTACCTGGAGGTGGATCACAAGATGGGACATAATCGGAGCGGACGAGTAGAGCCGAGGAGTAGAGGAGACTATTTGTACCCACCCTTCATGTGGGATTCCAGAGGATGGCTCAGACTCGCTGCATTAATTTTCAGTTGTTGTACTTTCATTTTAGTTGTACTTTACTTATAGTTGGGTTTGTATTCTGGCCCATTTACTTTCCATCACTTACTTTTGTACTCAGTTTACTTAGTGTTTACTCAGATTGCATTCTCTATGGTGTTTTTTTACATTATAAATGCAATTCCTTCCCTTTTTATCAGGATTTACACCTTTGCTGCTAGTCACCAGCCCCTGGCCTATGGAAGGTGGGCTTGGGGTAGTCATGACATGGGCCCCGAGGACAGGTCGTGACAAATTGGTATCAGAGGGGTTCGGTTCTACCGCAGAACTCATGACTCTGATCTTTCTTCTATGTGAAGCAATAGTGTTAAGGGTATTGAGTGTGGTTATCAGTCCAGAGAGTCCAGTGTTGGTGCGCTGGCCGACGTATCCATACCCCAGGACCCTGACTTCTGATTTCCATCTCAATGCACGAAAAAATTGATTTTATGTGTGTTTCAAAAGTTGTTTTTATGATTACTTTGTGTCATCTCTCTAGGTATATTGTATTGATCGTAGCACACCTATCTCTTTTCAAGATGGCCCCATGACGACATCCAGCTAGGGTTCCGAGCATTGTGCGAGATGACAGCCCACCGAGCGATGAGGCCTCGGTGTAGGGCCCTATTACTGCAGAGCCACCAGCAATATATCTACCCGCTGAGCCACCGATGCCACCAGCCCTAGCCGCTGAGAGAGCACGTCACCTTAGTGCACTGCACGAGTTTCAGCATTAGAGACCTCCCAGCTTCCACGGGGAGAGGGACCCTTAGTTAGCCGAGGATTTGCTGGAGGCTATTGTTCGAGTTTTCAGGTTAGTGGGGGCACTAGTTGGCCTCATCGTGTTCCCTTCAGCGAGTCTCCTGCACGCGGCAGTAGGTATATGGTGGACCCTGATGCTCCAGGTGCATGAAGAGACATATTTACTTTTCATAGACATTGAGAGACTCTTCCGCTCGGAGTTCGTTCCATCCACCCTCCGTTCTGTGCACATTAAAGAGATACTACAGTTGCGGAAGGGCAGCTTGACAGTAGAATAGTACTCTACGAGATTTACCGATCTCTCACGCTACTCCACGGACATGGTACGATACCCATTCATTCGGGCCCAGACCTTCAATCAGGGACTAAGGCATGAGATCTGGGCTTCGATGATCTCCCTCAGCATTCCGACGTAGGCAAGTGTACTGGAGCGATCCCTTCTTATATAGAGCTTTATTGCTGAGCCTACACCATCAGCGATACCTACCGCAGGGCGACATGTAGCATAGGCTTCTGCAACTGGCAGTCGACGGATGTCACAGTGGTCCAAGCGGACCAGGCCATCAGGTGGATGACCTCAGGATACTGGCTCAGAGGGGTGGGTCACACGATGCAGAGCCATCCTTATGAGGAGAATACAGTGCTATGCATGCGGCGGGTAGGGCCACATGGCTTGGGACTGTCCGACCCACCGTGCAGAGGAGCAGCTGACAGTTGAGATACCACCGAGGCAGAGGCAGAGGATCGACCGTGGCGGTCCACAGGGAGAATGTGGATGAGGCAGAGGATCTGGCCGAGCAGCGGGTGGTGGACGACGTTTTGAGACTCAATCACCACCACCACCAGGAGGTCCACCCCGACCACAGGGAGCTGGCGGACAGAGGCAGGCTCAGGTTCAGGAAGTGGAGGCTTACAACCACGGTGCACCAGAGATGATTCAAGGTACTATCTATGTCTACTCTACCCTTTCTGAAGTTCTTATAGACACAGGAGCGAGTCATTCTTTCATTTTCGCTGCCCTTGTTCGGAGCTCAGAGATTCCGATGGAGCCATTGGCTCGATCCTTACGACAAGAGACTGCTACGAGAGTAGACATGACGATTACGCACTGGTGCAGGTAGTGTGAGATTACTCTAGGAGGAGAGAGCTTCGGATGGGATCCTCTTGTAGCAGCGTCATGGCCTTACGACGTCATCTTGGGAATGGATTGGATATCTACGGTCCATGCTCAGATCGACTGTATTAGGCGCAAGGTGCGGTGTGTCCGCACCAATGGGAGCAGGTTCACCTTCACCGGCGAGAAGGGAACCTCTGCAGCGTAGGATGGGTTCACGCAGAGGATAGGACAACTGATCACTCATCAGTTGGCTAGCCTCATCCTCAGAGCAGTGGATATGCGGAGTCTGAGTTTTCCTATTGTGGTGGATCAGTATGCGGACATTTTTCCTGACGACGTTACAGGACTACCTCCTCGTAGAGAGGTAAATTTCTATGTTGACCTGTACCCCTGGACAACCCCTATATCAACTCCAGCATATCGGATGGATCCCGATAAGTTTCGAGTGCTACGGGTATAGCTGGAGGACTTTCAGGGAAATTGATTCATCCGACCCAGTGTTTTAGCCTGGGCTTCCTCGATTTTGTTCACCATGAAGGCAGACAGGAGCTTGCGACTGTGTGTCGATTACCGTCTCCTGAACCAGGTACCTTTGAAGAACAAGTATACACTTCCGAGGAATTATGACCTATTCGATCAACTCATGGGAGCACGATGGTTCTCGAAGATAGACCTCAGGTCAGGTTATCATTAGCTCATAGTTCGAGAAGAGGATGTGCAGAAGACGGCCTTTAGGTGTCTATATGGCCACTATGAGTTATTGGTTATGAATTTTGGTGTAACCAATGCTCCAGCAGTGTTCATGAGTCTCATGAACATGATCTTCCAGCCTTAACTCGATCGATTTGTCATAGAATTCATCGATGACATATTTATTTACTCGACTAATGAGGAGGAACATGCCTACCATTTGAGGGTTGTACTGGACACACTCCGAGAGAACCAACTTTATGGTAATCTCTCGAAGTTTCAGATCTTTATAGGTGAGGTCCACTTCTTGGGACATGTCCTCTCTAGGCGGAATTTGAGGTAGATCATGTGAAGATCGAGGCAGTGCTAGTTTGGGAGCCACCCAGGAGCGTGACGGAGGTGCGAAGTTTCCTAGGTTTTGCGGGGTACTATTGGAGATTTGTACCAGAATTCTCCAGAGTTGCAGCACCACATTCATCTTTGAAAAAGAAGGGGAAACCCTTCGTGTGGTAAGATATATGTCAGCAGATCTTCCAAGAGATGAGATAGAGATTGGCCAGTGAACCCATCTTGAGGCTACCATAGGAGGGAGTATGGTATGTAGTCTATTGCGATGCATTTGGGACCGGACTCGAGTGTGTCCTAATGTTGGAGCGGGCAGTGATCGCCTATGGATCACGATAGTTGAGGCAGAATGAGCAGAACTACGCTACCCATGACCTGGAGTTAGCAGTAGTGGTCTTCGCCCTGAAGATGTTGCAACACTATTTGATGGGCGAGTGATTTACAGTCTATTCTGACCCCCAGTGTATCAGGTACATCTTCTCGTAGAAGGACCTGAACCTGAGACAGCGGCGATGGCTAGAGTTCCTCCAGGACTATGTTGTTGAGATAATCTATACTCTTGGGAAGGGGAACGTAGTAGTCGATGCTCTCAATAGGAGGGTGGGCATCAACTATTTGGAGAGGCAACCGAGCAGTTAGCTGCGTTGTAGATATCCATCGTGGATAGAGATGGAGCAGCCTTTTTTATAGTCGCTCATAGTCACTCCACTTCTTTAGTGGGTCAGAGAGGCACAATGAGGGGATTTTGACTGTGAGACTCGACGTGCATAGATATAGATAGAATAGGCACCTAATTGATTCTATGTAGGAGGAAAGCACGCCGTCCTCTTCAGAGGACATAGCATGGTACCCACTGCTTTACAGGAGGAGATGTGGAGAGAATTTCACATTTATCCATTAGAAGTACATCCAGAAGTGGTGAATATTTACCAGTATCTCAGACAATAGTACTGGTGGCTGTGTATGAAGAAGGCTGTAGTAGAGTTTGTTTCTTTATGCCTCACCTTCCAGTAGGTGAAGTCGGAGCACCAGGTACCAGAAGGCTTGGTACAACCCTTGGAGGTCCCGGAGTGGAAGTGGGATGGGATGTCTATGGATTTCGTGACTGGGCTTCCATGTACTTCCGGAGGTCATGACTCCATTTGGGTGGTTTTTGACCGACTCACCAAGTCGGCCCACTTCTTACCCATCAGAGTGTAGGGATCATTAGAGAGGCTGGGATGCCTATACGTTTATAAGATCTTCAGCTTCATTGTGTGCCATCATCTATCATCTCCGATCGAGATTCTCGCTTTACTTCCCGACATTGGAAGGGGTTACATGAGGCCTTTGGGACGAAGCTATGCCTAATCACCACCTTTCACCCTCAAACGGATGGCCAGATGGAGAAGACAATTCAGACTCTCGAGGACTTGCTCCGTGCAAGTGTTCTTGACTTTGGTCGCAGCTGGGAGGATCACCTACCATAGGTGGAGTTTGCGTACAACAACAGCTACTACTCCAACATCGGGATGGAACCATACGAGGCATTGTATGACCAACCTTGCAGATCACCTCTGTGTGGGATAAGCCCTGGGGAGTCAGCACTTGTGGGACCATAGATAGTCCAAGCCATGACAGAGAAGGTCTAGGTCATCCCAGAGTGGATGAGGACCGCTCAGAGCTGAAAGAAGTCTTATGCTGACAGGAGGTGGAGACCACTAGAGTTCGAGGATGGCGACCACATTTTCTTATGGGTCTCACCTCGACGTGGATTGTGGAGGTTTGGATGGGGCGGTAAGTTATCTCCACGCTTCATCGAACCATTCTAAGTTCTCAGCAGGATAGGAAACATGTCTTATCACCTATCTCTTATTCAGTTGCACCTGGCGCATGTCATCTTCCATGTATCTCAGCTGAGGAGATACGTGCATGACCCGACGGATATCATCGACCATGGGGAGATGGACATCGTTGACGGTGAAACTATTGCAGAGGTCCCGGGGGGAGATCGAGGATCGACAGGAGCGGGTCCTACGTGGGTGGTCGATTCCTCTAGTGCGCATCAGGTTGTAGCACGGGAACCTCCAGGAGATCAAATGGGAGCGGGAGGCTCGGATGCTTGCTAAGTACCCTCATTTGTTTCCATAGATTGTGATGTATCATTATGGGGACGTAAATACATGACGTGGGAGTAATGTAAAGACCCGTAAATTTCAAGGGAAATTTTTTTTATAAATTCTTTGGGATTTTATGAGTACGCAGTTTCTGACGGCACCTGATTCAAGACCCGTTGTGCCCAGAATCAACTTATGATGTTTAGCTCAGGTATGTTCAGTGAACGAACGAGCAGGTTTTTCTAACTTTTTTACCAATGCTCAGAATCGAAATCCAAGGGAACCGATGAAACCGCAGCACCGGTAATTTCTTATGAAGACCTTTTCTGGAGTTTTTTTTCCTCGTGAAGAGTTATTAAAAAAAGTGGATTAAGTATAAAGAGAAATAAAATTGTGTAAAAATTTTATTTCACTTATAAGTGGTTAAACCCCATGTGTTGGAGTTGAGGTGGGACCCACTAAAATCCTATGTCCTCTTGGTAAGATATTAGTGAGGTTGGGCCCATACGAGACCCACCCCTTAAAATTCCCCTAACTCCTCTTCCACATTTATAATTCCAATATAACACTTCATTTAATTTTGACAACTCTAGATTTAATTAATGAAATGAATTCAGCTTTTGAATTTTGAAATTTTTGGCAAAGTAAAAATAAAAAAAGGTGTAGCTTATTTTATTTTGGGGTGTTGATGTGTTGTGTGGAGATTTGAGAGAGGAAGAGTTCTAAACATTGAAGAACATGATCTTCCTCCTTGAAGAACATGAAGAACACTGACACACCGTTTTATATTCTCTCCACATCATAGAAAGGGAGACACCACTTCCTCCTCGGACGTTCCCCGTCGACGTGCACTAAGCCTCACCTGCGACGTCGTATTCCGCGATGCGAGCTTCCTAGAACTTCTTTGAGGTTGGTGTTTTTTTCACGTTCATGATTATTTCGACGTTCATCGTAAATATTGGCTGCCTGTTATCAATATAATGGGAGGAGGTCGGATCGCACGAACACAGGTTAACCTCTTCCCCTTTTTGTTGATGATTTTTCTTGTGGCTTGAAACGGATGCGGTGTTGTTGCACCGCGCAAGTTCGAGAGAACCGCGGCCAGAGCGGGCCGCGGTGGTGGAGCGCAGAGCCATTACGTGGCACCGTTGGGTCCCAAAGAGGCCGCGGTCGGAGACGTTCCACGGCAGAGGAGGGTGGCGCCATCTCTCCATGCTGGAGCACGATGGAGGTCCGCGGCCGTGGCGAGCCGCGACGGAGGGGCGTGGTGCCGCGCCGATCGGACAAGGGCTGCATCGGTGCAGAGGAGGGTGGCCAGACTTCAACGGCCGCTAGTGTTCCAGGAGGAGGGACCAACATGTCTCGTGGCAGCTCCGGCCAGCGATTAAGGCTGGCTGATTCGAGAAGTTCGGGAGTCGTAACCCCTGGCCAGTGCACCTAAGGCAGACCCCACATGGGTCCGCCGTTTCAGGAAAACATGGGGGAAGCACCCCGCCCCCCTTCTGTGTCGGATTAGCGTGCAGGCGCTCGCACTGGGACGAACCGGCTGCACCGGGCCGGACAGCCTGCGTCGGGCCGGACTCGGTCCCAGGTCGGGCCGACCCATGGGGTATTGGGTCGGGTCGGACCGGGCCCAAACCCCCTATTTCCGGATGGATCCATTCAAACGCATATCACCTGGGTTACAGACCTCCGATATACTCACCATCAGTTGTGTAGTGACCCGCGGATCGAGACGGTCGTTTCGGTATATTACACTCATGGTTTGGGAGAACTTTGGGTATGACTGGGTTGGTTCGAAAACAAAACAAACCAGGCCCTCAGAGCGGAAACACTTATAACATGAGCTACGGATGTCCGATTAGCATGTTGTTGACTTTTTTGGATTACTCTTAGTGAGACGGTTCTTTTGTCTTACTCCGCATGAGGTTTTGACGTATCTAGAGTATGGTCATGTTGTTTTTAGCTTCAAAACCAACTGGGCCCCTCGGGCGAAAAAGCCAATAACTCTCAGACTGGGCGTCCGATTGACGCGTCGTCTAACACATTGAGTTAATATTGACGAGACGGAACTTCGGGATACATAAACTACGGACTTTGTGTCAGTTTATGTATCGACTCCCTTGGATCGTGGAGCGGACCCTCCCAAAATCGAGCATGCTGTGTGCGGGAACCTAGAGTTGGCTGCGACTGTGACGACGATGACGACTGTAATGGGATCCTCTGTGGGTTCGGCAGTGACGACGACCATACTGGAATCCTCCGTGGCTTCGACGGTGATGACTACTGTTCTTGTATCCTATGTGGGTTCAGCGGTATTTGACTACTAGTCTTCTATCCTATGTGGGTCTGGCAGTATTTGACTATGTACTTGTATCCTATGTGGGTCCGACAGAGTAGCTGGTCTTGTATCCTATGTGGGTTCGGAAGTATTTGACTCTGTACTTGTATCTTATGTGGGTCTGGTAGAGTAGATGGTCTTGTATCCTTTGTGGGTTCGACAGATTCGCTAGTCTTTTATCCTATGTGGGTCTGAAACCTTAGATGAATTAGTGGCTACATCTGATCATCTCTATCACCTTATGAAGAAGTAAGTTCTGTGAGTTGAGTCTTAACATACAATCAATATCATCGATATGATTGTTGTGATTTCCACTGTGGATTGGGTTGTTCTTTCCTATGTGGATTGGGTTGTGAATTCCTATGTTGAATGGGTTATGTTTTTCCTGTGTGGACTGGGTTGTAATTTGGGCTAATGTGCTGGAGCCGAGCTGGAAGTCATGACTTAGGTATATGTATGGGCATATACCTAAGTAGATTTGGTTGTTACTTCGTGATTGTTTCTTACCTTTGTGGTTTATCCATTTTTGATTCTAGAGACCTTCAGGGGTCTCGGGGTCCCTACTGAGTAGCGTATACTCACTCCTGCACGGGCTATGCCTGCACTACGTTGTGTTGGATGCAGACGACGGACATCTTTGATCGAGGTGGGAGCTCGTGGAGCTGGACGATACCTGGAGGTGGATCACAGGATAGGACGTACTCAGAGCAGACGGCTGGAACCGAGGAGCAGATGAGACTATCTATACCCACCCTTCAGGTGGGATTTCTAGAGGATGGCTCAGACTCGCTGCTTTAATTTTCAGTTGTTGTACATTCATTTCAGTTGTACTTTACTTATAGTTGGGATTGTGTTCTGGCCCATTTACATTCCAGCACTTACTTCTGTTCTATGTTTACTTAGTGTTTACTTAGCTTGCGTACTCTGTGGTGTTTTTTTACTTTATAAAGGAAATGCCTTCCCTTTTTATCGGGATTTACGCCTTCAGTGCTAGTTGCCAGCCCCTGTCCTATGGAAGGCGGGCTTGGGGTAGTCACGGCACAGGCCCCGAGGGCGGTTCGTGACAAATTGGTATCAGAGGAGTTCGGTTCTACTGCAGAACTCAAGACTCTGACCTTTATTCTATGTGAAGCAATAGTGTTAAGGGTATTGACTGTGGTTTTCAGTCCAGGGAGTCCAGTGTTGTTGCAGCGGCCGACGTATCCATACACCAGGACCCTGACTTCAGATTTCTGACTCTATTCATGAAAATATTGATTACATGTGTGTTTCAAATGTTTTCTTTGTGGTTACATTGTGTCAGCTCACCAGTTATACTGTATTGACCGTGGCACACCTGTCTCCTTTCCGGATGGCCCCATGATGACATCCATCTAGGGTTCCGCGATTTTTGCGAGATGACATCCCACCGAGGGACGAGGCCTCATTGTAGGGCCCTATAACATCAGAAGCACCAGTGATATCTCTACCCCCCGAGCCACCGATGCCACCAGCCCCAGCCGCTGAGAGTGCACGTCACCTTAGTGCACTGCACGAGTTTCAGCATCAGAGACTGCCCAGGTTTTACGGGGAGATGGACCCTCAGGCAGTCGAGGATTGGCTGGAGCCTGTTGTTCGAGTTTTCAGGTTTGTGGGGACAGCAGCTGACCTCATGATGATCCTTGCAGCGAGTCTCTTGCATGTGGAAGAAGGTATATGGTGGAGCCTCATGCTCTAGGTGCACGACGATGCATCTTTACTTTAGATAGACTTCAAGAGACTCTTTTGCTTGGAGTTCTTTCTAGCCACCCTCCGTGCGGTGCGCATTCAGGAGCTATTACAGCTGTGGAAGGGAAGTATGACAGTAGCCCAGTACTCGACGAGATTTAACTACGTCTCGCGCTACTCCACGGACATGGTACAAGACCCATTCTTCCGGGCCCATACCTTCAAGGAGGGACTGAGGCATGATATCAGGGCATCGATGATATTCCTCAGCATTCTGACATAGGCAGGAGTACTGGAGAGAGCCCTTCTTGTAGAGAACTTTCTTGCTGAGCCTACACCAGCAGCGAGACCTGCCGCAGGGCGACACGTAGAAGAGTCTTCTGCAGGTGGAAGTCGACGAATGTCACAGGGGTCCAAGAATACCAGACCATCAGGCGGATGACCTCAGGATACTGGCTCATAGGTGTGGGTCACACAACACAATGCTAGACTTACGAGGAGCATATAGTTCTATGCATGCGGTGGGCCGGGCCACATGGCTCGGGACTGTCTGACCCGCCATGCAGAGGAGCAACCGACAGTTGAGTTACCACCCAGGCAGAGGCAGAGGTTCAACCGTGGTGGTTTGCAGGGAGTAGGTGGATTATCATTTCATGTCTTGATGCCTATCAAATCAATCAAATGTTACATCATTTATTACCCAATGCCCAACAAACGTAATGTAACTTACATCCCTACGATTCTGTGATTCCTAAGAACCTAAAAAACATTGATCCAACTATTCTACTAAAGCCATGAAACAAATATATATATATATATAATCACCCAATATAGTTCAAATTTTATGACTAGCATCAGGTCAGTACATTTATATAGAATGTTCACCTAATGCATAAAAATGGACATTAATCAGTATGCCATGTCAGAATTGACAAGCCTCAAAAGCTATGCCAATGGAAGAGAAATGTCACACCCAAACATTTAAATTAATATTATTTTATTATTTTATCAGACTTTGAAATTTTCTATCGAGCTGTGGATCAAGTTTGTTTTTATTTTTTTTTGCATTTTGTTGAAGAATGATTGATTTTCCTTTGACAACATCCAGGGCATGGGCAGTGTGTTTTCCAAGCTGTGCGGCTTTGCCCTGGTCTCCATGCGGCCTGCCTCATGTTCATGACAGATAAATAAAATGAGTTTAATGATGTATTTTAATAATTATAATTATGGTAATTTATTTTTATTATTATTATTATGCTCACCAAGTTTATTAATATAGTGTAGTTATAAATAAGTTATTATTATTAACTATCCATTAATTTTGTTAAGTATATTATGTTTATTAATATCATATTATGTTTAATAAAAATTTTATTATGATTACTAATAAAAATGTTATTATTGTTTAGTTTATAATTCTTATTATTAAGTTATTATTATTATTATTATTATTGGAGTTTATTAAAATTCTTATTAAGTTTATTATTATTATTGTTTATTAAGGTTTTATTTGATTTATTGTGTTTTCTTTTATTTTATTTTCTATCTTATTTATTTCTTTTCTTTTCTTTTCTTTTTTCCTTTCTTTTCTTTTTTTTCCTTGCTGTTTTTCCTCCGTGTGCGTCGCGCACAGGCCCCCCCCCCTTCTCCTGCTCGCGCTACCCGCCTTACCCTCCTTCTCACGCTCCTCTTCTCCCCCCTCCAGCTGAATCCATCGGTGCCTCCCTCTACCTCCGGTGATGACTCTCCTGCGGCGGCTTCACCCTCCCCTGCTCACGCATCTCGGCCTCCCCACTCTCCTGTTTGCACGACCTGGCCGATCGGAGCTCCGGCACGCCTCTCTTCCACTCCGGCGATTAAATCTCTTCCTGCTTTGGCGAGCGAATCTCTTCGGTGAGCCTCTTCTACCTCCCCCTTCCCTTATTTTGATTTTTTATTTGATTTAATGGGGTACACTTTTCTTGGCCGAACCCTAACATGTTTTGGGGTTCTCTTTTTGATTGATTTTTGTTGTTTCGGTTCATCTGGGCTCCGTAGAGGCCGGTTTTATCCACTGCTGTCAATAGAAGTTGGTTCTCCATGGTCTTCATGTGATGATTCTTCAATTTATTCTTTGTGGCTTAATCTTAATTTTGGGGTTTTATGTTTTCATGGTTGCTATTTTGGTTTTCTTGTATTGTTTTGGGTTCCAATGCTTGAATTAGGGTCAAATTGTGGTTGCTTGTGGTGCGTTTGGTGCACGATCAAAGTTTTGCCTCAGAATTCGAAGTTTCATCACCGATGGTAAGTGTTTCCGCATATAAGTTTTGTTGGATGAATTAATTTTCTTGTTTAATTAATTTAGGATGATCTTTAATTAATTTACTGAGTGTGAATTATGTTTATTTGGTTAATTATTTTACTTTATTAAATAAATTTGGTGTTATGTGGTTGATCTGTTTGGAGGGAAACTAGTATTGAAGAAGTTCAGTATGCCTTGGTATTTTATAGCATGTTTGTATATAATGGGGTGTTTTTTGAGGAAAACCCATGTTGTGTTATTTGATGTTAATTTATAAATCATTAAGTTGGTTATTTTGATTTTTGTATGTGATGCGAATGATGATTCAGAAGGTTTTAGTGTGCATTTGTTTTTTTAAAGAAAAGGGATTTGGGTGTTTTTGAGGTATGTCCTTTGTTACATCATTCATGGTTGTTTAATGACCTCTGGAATTGATTTATTTAAGGACATTAAAGCTGCGAATCTAGTTCTTCTTGAGGGTTGGGTGAGTTTTCTTTTGTTGGTACTGTCTTTAGGAGTTGCGCATGGAACTTTTCTGTGGGAAACCCATGAAGAATTGTTTATCAGTGTTTTTTTAAATATGCAGTTCGTCTATTAAAATGTGTGTAGGATGCAGTTGGTGTTTTGGTGTTGCATCTTGGCACGTTTGGTTTTAAAAATGATGTTTTGAATGTTTTTCTTTTGGTAAGAACCCTTGATGCATTATTTTGAAATGTTTGGTATATCGTTCAAGTGTTTATGTTGTTTTATTAAATTATATGTGTAGTGCTTTGGGCCTTACTTCGTTGGTTTTGGGCCGCGCGTATCGAGGCATCCTACATGTACAAGCATAGGGTAAAACATATATATATATGTCCTCTTTTTACATATTCCCTCATGGCGCGGGGAATATGTGCAATGCAGATAGGGGTTTGTATATATATATATATGTATAAATGCATGTGCGTGTGTGCGCCAAGTGTCGGTTCGAGTGACCATTGACAGATAACAATAAGTTTGAGGTAGGTCCTCTATGCCTATGCCTTTAATTTGAGATTCATAATTGCCTGCTTGTTTTAAAAATAAGTTTTACATTTACGCTATATACACATGCTGTGAAATCAGGTTATGTTTGCTTGAAATGATTATGCCATTGCTTTGGAAACTTAAATGCATTTTTAATGATATCGGTCTTAAGTGACCTTTCTTAAAAAAAATTGATTTTCTGAAGTGGTTTTGAGTTGGTAATGTGTATTTCCAAAGGTGTTTGGTCTTTTTGCCAGTTAATTGTAAAAAGTATTCCCTTTATGTAATAAATCCCATTTGGAACCATAAGAATGTTTTATGGAAAAGAAAAACCTCTCTTGAGGCACGCCCCCTTGGTTTTAGAAAATGATTTGTATGTTGAAAGTGTTATGATATGTCTAACGTTGAAGTTTATGCATTGTGTGACGTCAAAGAGGGGGAATGCGCTTAACGAGGAAGAAAAATGGTGAGAGGTTGAATGAGCTTTTGATAAAAAAAATTTTATGTTCATATATGTTTGCATGATAAGGAAAAACTCACCAACACTTGAAATAGAGCACAATGGGAAACCCGAGTATCTAGGTGGGTGACCAGGACTAGTACGCTAGATGACACGGCAGGGGTTTATCCCGGTTTGTCTAGCAGGATTGACATAAAAACAATAACTAATCATATGAATTTCTGAGTGTCGTGGTCTTCTAACCACTTTTTCTGAGGGTCATGGCCTTGTAAGCCATTTTTTCTGAGGGTCGTGGTCTTCTAAGCCACGTTTCACCGAGGTACGAGGTCTCTAGGTTCCCACTTGTTCTAACTACCTATAGGGATTACCCATAGTGCTCATTTGTGACATGTTGCTTGTGATGTAACTTTCTTTTTAGTTGTTTCATACCTGGTGTCTTGTTTTTAAAAATCACATTTTATTCCAAACTGGTTTCTTTTCATTTTGAAAAGTTAATGCATGCTTGGAACCTATTTTGAAAATGTAGTAAGAGTGAAATGCTTTATTTGAAAATTCAAACTCATTACTTGAATTTGAACAGAAGGAAAAACATTATTTTATTATATCATATTTTCAAACTGGCATTGTTGGATTTCTTAATAAATGCAGAGGCATAGGACGTGGTTATATTTTGGCTTTCCTACTAAGCATATCGGTGCTCACGCCTACTTTACTTTTCAGTTGCAGGTTTCAGTCTTGGATCGCTTTTGGGAAAGAGTGTGGTTGTCGTACTGTGGTGATCCACGGGGTCACCTCAGGTATATCACGTTTCTTTGTTTATTCCTTTTTCTGCTGCCACATTGTTATGTTTATTTTCCTCTATTTATCTGCTTGTTCAGTTTATGTTTATTTATCTCTGTCTTGGGCCAAACCAATTCCCAACTAGTTTGTTTTGATTCCCAGCACCAGTTGCCAGCCCGTGGGGATCGGGAACGCCCTTCGGGCCATGTCGCGGACTGGGTCGGGCGTTGGGTCGGATGACGACCCAGCCTGGTTCATGACAAAATGGTATCAGAGGAGGCCCTTGTTATTTGTGGTGTCATGTATCTTGGTGATTAAGTGTGTCGGGACTCAAGGGGTAAGTGCAGGAAGGACGTCATGAACGCTTTCCCATCATGAGACTCGAGTTTCCATGGGTAGTATGAGATTTGAGTTTTTCTTTTGCTTGTTCTGTGTGGATGAGGGATTACAAGGGAAGTGATCTGGTGTTACGTGACGAGCCTGCATGGAGTAGCGACCCATGTACAACCCAAGTGCACTGTTCAAGATACTTCTTGTGGTGGATGCCCGCTTGGAGCATGGTCTGCTAAGCCATGTTTCCAGGATGGCATAGCCACTAGTCCCTTATTTTTGGAAATTTTTATGTGAGTTGTGTTTGACCTTCATTTTGGTTGGTGTGAGTAGATCTCAAAAATGAAAATGGATTTTTGTGAAGGTGTTTTCAAAAGGGAATATAGTTGTTGGAATGTAAAAATATTTTTGAAATGGAAGACGTTTTGGAATTTTGAAATGTGTTTCTTTAATGATAAGTTACTTTCTCATTTTGTTGGGAATTTGTAATTTGTGCTTAATGGTCTGTTTTGGAAATGAGAACTGTCTTGAATTGACCCTTGGTATTCCTATGAGTGATCACATACATTGAGGTGTGCATGTGTCAAGTGGGGAATTTGGTGATGTGAGTGGATGGGTGCTTGAGCTAGCACTGGATATGTATGTGTGAGACTTCATGGGATATCAATGGTGGATATTTAAGTGGTTTTGGTTTCTGAAAAATGGTTTTCAAGAAGGTTTTTTCAGATGTTTAGAAAATTTAGTGAGAAATTGTTTAGCGTTCTCTTTTCGTGTTGGGTATTCTTTTTCGTGGGTTCTTGGTTTTGACATATTGAATTGTGGATGGAATAGTGATTTGAGTTTGAGCTTTTGTTTGTGATTGTGGTGTGGATTTTTTATTTATGATGAGTTTTGATTCGGATTTGTGCCTCTTGTTTTAGAGTATGCTACCCAGAAAACTCCCAGAAGTTTCTCGTGAGCTTCTTCTTAGTTGTTGGTTCTACCCAGACTCTTAGCGAGGTGGTGGAATTGAATTCATTTCTGTTGTTGTTCATATTCCGTGGTGATCTTGATCTATCAAAGGTAGGGGACTGGCTTGGGGAAATCGTTGTTGTTTTTAGGTTATTGGAAACTCCCAAAGCTAAGAGTGTCCGTGTTGGTTCAGGTCTATTTGAAGGTGAAACTTGGAATTGGTGGAGGAGACAATCCTAGCATTGTTGCATGATGGTATGTCTTGGAAGGTGTTTAGGAACACTCTCGTTTGATGGTTTATATTTGTGGAAGTGATGGTAAGGGGAGCGGCATGGCTCGTGAGTGTCCAGTAAGGCCAATGAATAGTGAAGGCCTATGTTGGGCATCTCAAGATGTTGGTTTCCTTTTCTCCAAAGATAACGTCACGAAATCAGTTAAAGTTTCTCTTGTGTGGGGTCTTCATCTATTGTTCAAGGACTGGTTCCCTTTGGTGTTTGGGATGGTTCCCCATTCTGTGAGAGCATGCCGGAGGAACCCATCTCAGACATGTTTTCTCGTCAATTCCATCTTCTATTAGTCGGTCCACTCTCTTGTTCGCTTCTTTTGTGGCTGGTTTGGGTTATTTAAGTCACCTCATCGTCATCCATTGAAGACTTGCTGTCGGTGTGGCTGTTTGGGGAACTTATAGAGGTTCTGCTAGCAGCAATGTCAGAAAGAGTCTTGATTGACAGATGTTATCTCCTGACTGTGGGGAAGTAGATGCTTCAAGACATCAGAGCTCCAACCACAGGTCTCGGAGTGAAGCTTTTCAAGCTGTCAGGAATCGTTGGGTGTGGGGAACCTTGGCCTAATTTTTGTCTCCAATGCTGAAATTGGGACGTTCGGAATTTCCCTGTTGTAGCTCTCCCATCTTTGAAGGTTCTATTTTGATGTAAGAGGCGTAAATGTTTCTTTTTCTTGTTGTAGTCTTCTTTATTTGATCACCCCGTTGTGGTTTTAAGAAGGTGTGGTGATCTCGTCTTTTTTTAATTCTGGTAGTTGCACCTCCTCAAATGTGACCTGTTTTGTTTTAGTACATGCTCATTTGTAGATGCTCATCTCTTGTGGAAATGATGAGTCATGTTTATGTACATTATTTGGTAGAATTCTACTGTGGGTTTTCTGATGTGTCCGTAGTTTCTAGTTTGGGATGGAAGTTCCCGTGTCGGTCTATTCAGGTTGGTTTGAGCTGGGCGGTTCCTAAATAGTGGGGAGACCCACTATGAATCTTGTCGTTCCTTCTTCGAGGTTTGGTCTGTGTGGCGGTTTCCTCTTGGATCAAGTTAGCAGTTCCAGAGTTAACTCATGCTGAGAGTCTCAATGTTGGTTGTTCTAGTCGGGTTCTTGTGGTGGGGAGAACCCTCCTCGTTTCCTGATGGTTCTTCTCCATTCTGTTTCCCTCAGAGTTGGTCTGGTGTGAATGATGGAGTTAAAAGTCACACCATGTTCGTGTTTTTGTGGGTCTAGTCCCGTTTCTAACTCAATTTTTATTCCTCGTTCAGCTGGGTGACTTTCTGGGGGTAGAATGTTTTTGTAGTGGGGAGAATTGTCACACCCGAACTTTTAAATTAATATTATTTTATTATTTTATCATACTTTGAAATTTTCTATCGAGCTGTGGATCAAGGCTGTTTTAATTTTTTTTTTCAATTTTTTGACGAATGAATGCTTTTCCCTTGACAACATCCAGTGCATGGGCAGTGCGTTTTCAATGCTATGTGGCTTTGCCCTGGTCTCCATGTGGCCTGCCTCATGTTCAAGATAGATAAATAAAATGAGTTTAATGATTTATTTTAATAATTATAATTATGGTAATTTTTTATTATTATTATTATTATTCTCACCAAGTTAATTAATATAGTGTAATTATAATTAAGTTATTATTATTAACTCTCCATTAGTTTTGTTAAGAATATTATTTTTATTAATATCATATTAAATTTAATAAAATTTTTATTATGATTACTAATAAAAATATAATTATTGTTTAGTTTAAAATAATAATAATTATGTTATTATTATTATTATTGGAGTTTATTAAAATACTTATTAAGTTTATTATTATTATTGTTTATTATGGTTTTATTTGTTTTATTGTATTTTCTATTATATTATTTTCTATCTTATTTATTTCTTTTCTTTTCTTTTTTTCCTTTCTTTTCTTGTTTTTTTCCTTGATGTTTTTCCTCCTTGTGTGTCGCACACAGCCCCCCCCCCCCCCTCGCCTTCTCCTACTCGTGCTACCCCACCTGACCCTCCTTCTCCCGCTCCTCTTCTCCCCCTCCAGCCGAAGCCACTGGCGCCCCTCCCTCTACCTCCAGTGACGACTCTCCTGCGGCGGATTCCCCCTCCCCTGCTCACGCAACCCAGCCTCCCCACTCTACTGTTGGCATGGCCTAGCCAATCGGGAGCTCTAGCATGACGCTCTTCCACTCCGGCAATCAAATCTCTTCCTGCTTTGGCAAGCGAGTACACCATGGTCTTCAGGTGATGATTCTTTAATTTCTTCTTTGTGGATTAATTTTAATTTTGGGGTTTTATGTTTTCAAGGTTGCTATTTTGGTTTTCTTTTGTTGTTTTTGGTTCCAATTCTTGAATTAGGGTCAAATTGTGGTTGTTTGTGGTGCGTTTGGCGCGCGATCAAAGTTTTGCATTGGAATTCGATGTTTCGACACTGATGGTAAGTGTTTCCGCATATATGTTTTTTTGATGAATTAATTTGCTTGTATAATTAATTTAGGATGTT
Source organism: Viscum album (assembly GCA_963277665.1). Lineage (NCBI taxonomy): Eukaryota > Viridiplantae > Streptophyta > Magnoliopsida > Santalales > Viscaceae > Viscum > Viscum album. Next base: position 1,861,777,077 of record OY728157.1, read on the forward strand.
CTTTAATTAATTTGATGAGGGAGAATTGTGTTTATTTGTTGAATTATTTTAATTTCTTAAATAAATTTTGTGTTATGTGGTCGATCCATTTGGAGTGAAACTAGTATTGAAGAAGTTCAATATGCCTTGGTATTTTATAGCATGTTTGTATCTAATGGGGTGTGTTCTTGACGAAAACACTTGTTGTGTTATTTGATGTTAATTTATAAATCATGAAGTTGGTTATTTTGATTTTCGTAAGTGATGAAAATGATGTTTCGAAATGTTTTAGTGTGCTTTTGTTTTTTTAAAAAGAAAAGGGATTTGGGTGTTTTTGAGGTATGTCGTTTGTTGCATCATTCATGGTTGTCTTATGACTTCTGGAATTGATTTATTTAAGGACATTAAAGCTGTGGATCTATTTCTTCTTGAGGGTTGGGTGCATTTGCTTTTGCTGGTACTGTCTTTAGGCATTGCGCATGAAACTTTTTGTGGAAAACCCATGCCGAATTGTTTATCAGTGTTTTTTCAACTATGCAGTTCATCTATTAAAATGTTTGTAGGCTGCAGTTGGTGTTTTGGTGTTGCATCATGGCGCGTTTGGTTTTAAAAATGATGTTTTCAGTGTTTTTCTTTTGGTGTGAACCCTTGATGCGTTATTTTGAAATGTTTTGTAGATCGTTCAAGTGTTTATGTTGTTTTATTAAATAATATCTGTAGTGTGTTGGGCCTTGCTTTGTTGGTTTTGGGCCGCATGAGTTGAGGCATCCTACATGTACATGCATAGGGTAAGAAATATATATATATATATATATATTTCCTCTTTGTACATATTCCCTAATGGCACGAGGAATATGTGCAATGTTTCTAGGGGTGTGTATATATATATATGTATAAATGCATTTGTGTGTGTGCGCCAAGTGTTGGTTCGAGTGACCATTGACAGATAGTGACAAGTTTTAGGTAGGTCCTCTATGCCAATGCCTTTTATTTGAGATTCATAATTGCATGCTTGTTTTAAAAATATGTTTTACATTTACGCTATATACACTTTCTGTGAAATCAGGTTACAATTGCTAGAAATGATTATGCCTTTGCTTTGGAAACCGAAATGCAATTTAAATGATATCGGTCTTAAGTGACCTTTCATAAAAAAATTGATTTCCTAAAGTGGTTTTGAATTGGTAATGTGTATTTACAAAGGTTTTTGGTCTTTTGGCCAGTTAATTGTAAAAAAATATCACCTTTTTGTAATAAATCCCGTTTGGAACCTTAAGAATGTTTTATGGGAAAAAACCTCTCCTGAGGCACACCCCCTTGGTTTTAGAAAATGATTTGTATGTTGAATGTGTTATGATGTGCCTAACGTTGATGTTTATGCATTGTGTGACATGAAAGAGGGGGAATGCGCTTAAGGAGGAAAAAAAATGGTGATAGGTTGAATGAGCTTTTGATAAAGAAAATTTTATGTTCATATATGTTTTCATGGTAAAGAAAAACTCACCACCATTTGAAATAGAGCACAATGGGAATCCCGGGTATCTAGGTGGGTGACTAGGACTAGTACGCTAGATGACACGATAGGGGTTCATCCTGGTATGTCTAGCAGGATTGACGCAACAACACTAACTAAACATATGAATTTCTGAGTGTCGTGGTCTTCTAAGCCATGTTTTCTGAGGGTCGTGGCCTTCTAAGCCACGTTTTCTGAGGGTCGTGGTCTTCTAAGACATGTTTCACCGAGGTATGATGTCTCTAGGCTCCAACTTGTTCTAACTACCAATAGGGATTACCCATAGTCCTCATTTGTGACATGCTACTTGTGATGAAACTTTCTTTTCAGTTGTTTCATACCTGGTGTCTTGTTTGTAAAAATCACATTTTATTCCAAACTGGTTTCTTTTCATTTTGAAATGTCAATGCATTATTGGAACCTATTTTGAAAATTTTGTAAGAGTGAAATGCTTTATTTGAAAATGCAAACTCATTACTTGAATTTGAAGAGAAGGGAAAACATTATTTTATTATATCTTATTTTCAAATTGGCATTGTTGGATTTCTTAATAAAAGCGGAGGCATATGACGTGGTTATATTTTAGATTTCCTACTGTGCATCTCGGTGTTCACACCTACATTACTTTTTAGTTGAAGTTTTCATTCTTGGATCGCTTTTGGGAGCGAGTGTGGTTGTCATACCATGGTGATCCACGGGGTCACCTGAGGTATGTCACGTTTCTTTGTTTATTCCTTTTTCTTCTGCCACGTTGTTCAGTTTATTTTCCTTTATTTATCTGTTTGTTCTGTTTATGTTTATTTATCTTTTTCATGGGCCAAACTATTCCCAACTGGTTTGTTTTGATGCTCGACACTAGTTGCCAGCCCGTGGGGATCGGGAACGCCCTTCGGGCCATGTCGCGGACCGGGTCGGGCGTTGGTTCGGATGACGACCCAGCCTGGTTCGTGAAAAGAAAAGTATCATAGCCTCGCATGTGGCATACGTCTAACCGTAATCAAATAACCATCCTCCTCATAATGTGGTAGCTAAATGATGTGTTCATGGTCTAACACACATGTTCTTAATGCCTTGACTCCATGTGATGCTGCAGCAACCACTGACCACTGATCCCACAATTGGGCTCCATGGTCACTTCCCAATCACCTGCGTGAAACTGATTCCCTACTTCCATCACCATGCACCGATCCATATCAAATCATATATCGATTAGTTTTCCTAGTCCCTCTATTACACTTATCTGGGAATGATTTCTGGATTACCTCTTGAGATGCGCGACCTATCCACATGCCCAACACTCCTTCAGATCACTACTGGAATATAGGTATATACCCACAGTTTTTCAAAAAAAATTGGTTATAGGCCACCTATACCCACAGTTGTTCCAATAATGGTGGGTATAGTTTTTTTAAGACCTATACCGACGGTTCTTGGAATCTGTATGTATTGACAATTTTTTTAAGACATATACTCATGGTTCCCCAGAACCGTGGGTATAGTGTTCCCACATTATGGAGGGGAAAGAAAATTAGGTGGGACACGAAAAAATTTGTTGGGAAGACATTTTTTCACGATTTAGATAAATATATTTATATACATATAAATATTAACTTTCAAAATTTATTTATCTCGGTTGGTAAACTATTCTCCGCTGGTGATGTAGGTCGCCAGTTCAAATCCCCCTGGCCACGTTCTTTGAATTCAAATACCCCGTGTGGATCATATTAATATATATATATATATATGTAGATGTATGTATATATAAAAAATATAATTCACACCTTGGTTGGTCCGTTAGTGGGGCACGACTGTGATGCTTAACCCAAAGCACGGGTTCGAAACCACTCGGGCGTGTTTTTTGAATTTAATTATTCCATATTAGTATATATAGGTATATATATGTATATATGACAAATAAATATTATATCTCGGTTGGTCTGTTGGTGGGGCACGTCCATGATGTTCTGCGGGAAGTGCGAGTTTGAAGCCCCCCAGGCGCTTCTTTTGAATTTAAATACCCCATATTAATATATATGTGTAGATATATGTATATGTAACAAATAAATAACATAGCTCAGTTGGTCTGTTAGTGGGGTGAGACTGCGAGGCCCACCGCAAGGTGTGGGTTCGAAACCCCCCGGGTGTTTTTTTAAATTTAAATACCCCACAATTTCAAACTACGGGGTCTGTTGTGTGCCATACTGGAACCGCAGTGTGCCAAATTTTACTCCCCTATACCCACGGTTCGCGGTGTGCCACATTTGACTCCCCCATACCCACGATTCTCCAAACCTTTGGTGTATGATGAGACCCCTATACTGAAGCCATTCTAGCCCACGGTTCCCCAAAACGTGGTTTTAAGCCGTACCCACGGTTTTGTGGGCTATACGCACAGTTTTGAACCGTGGGTATAGGTAGTTTTTCCAGTAGTGGAGGCTGGTAACATTGAGTCCAAAATTTTATTATCTACCCACACTAGTAGAACACTATAATATATCTCATATATAGTGGTATAATAAATTCCATGTCTTGGCCTCCCTATTTGATCTCATCAAACATATTTTATTACCATCTGATTCATCACTTGAAGCCGATGCATGGCTTTTGTAAATAATGTCTACCAGATTTCACTCGGTTATCAGTGTCTGATTCATTACCATTACGAGTGAGTCCATCCTAAAGAAGTTTACCTACACACAAATGGTATTCTTGACAATCATCATCGAATCACTTCACCATCGAGGTGTCATTTTTTATCATATAAGGTGAAAACTGAGATAATTTAATTAAGGTAACTTCATATTCCATGACAGACATGTCACCCTAATGAAGGCTCACCAAATCCCGAGAACTCTCCACCATTAGAATCTCTGGAAAAAGGTTCTAATATAGTATTTCCACAAATTAATTCCAAAAAATTACCTAATTTCATTCAACCTAAAACTATACATCCCACAAATGATTTTTTTGAACTATGGGCATGTATATCACCAGTGTGACACTCCTCCCTAGATGCGTCTTTTCCTTTTCATTAATCATCTGCATGATCTCTATCCAATTATTTTCCACCTGTGGACCACCCACTCCCTAAATAAGTGACAGGTGTTGTGAATGTTACTCATGTGAAGGTAATTTATAGAGGGATATACTACCTAAGAACCTCTATCGATACCCTACAGGACCCATAACATCCTCAATCAGAGTTGCTTATCGAGCCACGAAATAAAGACCATTATAACTGCATACACCCTGTCTACACATAATTCAGAACCAAATCCTGTACCTATGTCTCATTATCTACCTGACCCTCAGGGGTATCAACCTAATCATGCACATGATGAACCTTTTCATCTCCTATCTTATGATCCATCTTATCCCTAAAGGTATCAACAACTAAAAATCATACATGGTCAGAAAAACCTATATCATATAAATAAAAAGATATAATACTTCTCTAAGAGAATTAGTAAAAGGAATCTTTTACCCACTAACTTTACGTTCACCTATCGCGACAATTACCCATGACATCCCATCCCCATGGCCTCTATACACTCCCTCAAAAGAGCCAGGTGTCAATATAATCCTAGGGCCTCACCCATCCTGACAACCATCATCACCTCAAAACGATGAACTGGTCTCCCAATCCTAGTGATCTAAATCACCTCACCCATATTACACATCTACCTCTACAAGATCCATGGCCATTTATCTTCACACATTTAATTCTACATGTATATATAGAATGGAATATCACATTGTATATAACAATAAAATTTACACATATCATGGAATTTGATATTTAACACATTTTATAAACACTTTACAATGTTTAACTGAAATTATAAAATTGAATTTCCCAAAAAAATTACAATCAAAAGAAAAAAAGAAAGCAGTCACACCGTTCCCATCTAGACCAAGGGTCCAATCTCATAACATAACGGAAAACAACACATTCGAAAAGAGCCACTGAGGTGGATGTTTTATAGACTGTAATCTCTGCAAAAGAAAAATATAAATTACAACTTAAGATAACTAAACTCATCCATCATTCAAAGGGCTGTAGGAAATGAATTATGAGTTTAAAATCTTGTTCTGAAACTACCTAATATTTATTTTATAATATCTTAAATAGTAAAACAATATATTAAGAATAGTGAAAATTCAATATCATTTGTATCCAATAAAAATTTTAGAGTAAATCCCAAGTAATAACTTCTCTGATACCACGTTTAGTATCCCTGACCGAAACAAAACCCCAAAAAGTGCTCTCAGGATAGGTGCCACATGACATAAACACACCACCCAAAATGTAAAATGATGATAATAAGAAACAAGTCCGTAATTTAATTGTGGGTGGAGAATATACCATATGGGTATAAATTATATACAATTATATGTAACAATAATAGAACATGAAGCATAATTATATGACCCATTAGACTTAATACATACCCACATAATGGAAGAGAAAAATAGAAATAAATCGAATAAGTAATAAATAAAAAATAAAATGTAGTGAAAATAAAATTGATCTTCCTGCCAAACCCCACATGTAGACACTATTATAAAAGAACCCAATCATGAATTTAATAATACGACATACAAGTTAAGTATGATAAGGGAACCCCTTGCTAACCTATATAGCTACATAAAAATTAAAATGACATGTTGATACAAGGATATAAACTAAAATAAGAAAAATGAACTACTAACTCCAACTGGTCTTGTACTCAAGGTCCATGTCAAATCCATGAAATAGTTAATACGATCCATCTCCCAAAGCTGATCCACTGCAAAAATGTAGATACATAATTTATATACATGTCTCGAAGGAACTATGTGTTTTGTGAGACTAGTTTCATAAGGACAACACACAATGGTAAGTACCAAAAATATGTTTTTAGGAAGGAATGATATAACAAATAATGCGGTATTGTGTGTCAAAATTATACAAAACATTTATTATTTCCCACCCTACACCATATAGTTTTCATCTCGTTTGTCCATCACCATAATGAAAAAATTATAGATAGTTATTGGACCATATCCCAAGGTACCCCTATAGTCACAAAACCTAGTTGAACCCTCATGTTCCACCTCAATCACGTAACCCATCACTACATTCCCTCTAACACCTCATGTCATAAAGTATTGACGTCCCAAGGGAATGACCAAACATAAGTATCCGGGTCCCATCTACCACTACTCAAATGATCACATCAAACTATGGAAAAAAACTAGATAAACAAAGATATATGTCCTAAAATATAATTTCATTCCCATGACCTCAATCTCAGCAGGCATCATCCCCCAACCATCAGCCTCAACGCAAACATCTGTAGTCTCCCCACCTACCATGTGGATTTTTACCAAAACATTCCCCAAACCATAAATATCAACATATAACTATCAGCGGACCACTACCCACATGATTTTTCAATCCCATCTCATCAACAAAGTCAACCCATGTGCACACAACTGAATTTAGCACTTTGGCCATCACATGTGAGTTTCAATCAACACATGAAGAACCTATGCCACGCCAAATATAACCACATTCCCATACGAACATGTCTCTCAAATATGATGGCCTTAACATCCCAATATCATGGGCCATGACCAACCTGATGGTCTCACTGCCTCAAATTAAGGCCCATGAATTCCAATACATTGGTCAATACCACTCAAGAAAATCCGAGCCATTCCCAAATAGTGATAACTGTCACTCAATACCTATGTTCATGCCATCCCAAACTCGGGCTGAGCATGTCATGACCCCATGGGACTAAACATATGCAATCAACAAACATACACATATATAAATATATTTAAAACACTTTAAAAAATTAAATTATTTTAATAAAATTAATTTCAAAATATAAGAGTTTCCATATACCATTATGGATGTATTTAATTCCTAAAATTCATTCTTCAAAGTTATAATAATTTAATCGAATCAATTTAAATCAATAAAATTCAATTTAAAAAATATTTTCTCCACTGAAAAATACCATAAAAATAAATTTTATTTAATCTGACCTTGCTCAAACGAAAAAGGTTCATGCATTCCCAAAGGTATCCCTTAGGTATAAATTTCTATTTTGATAAGATGCATGAGGTATATCAGGATCCTGCTCAAAATACATAAAATAAAAAATTTAAAAGACACCCCAAAACCACCCAAAAACACGAATCAAGTTATGAACCACCAATCATAGACTTGTAGATGTAGGCACGTCCGACATCAAGATCCTATTCGAAGTAGATTGAAATAGATCTAAGATTCTGTCTTATTCACTTAAAGTAGGGGGAAATAAATCTAATAGATTTAGCAATGGATGAGGTGAAGATGAAATGATGAAAAGTAAAGGGTGAGGCAATCCTTACCAATGTGAGTCTATATATTCTGAAGGATCTGAAATCGGTTGAAGGATTGTGGGGATGGATCAAGGGATGTGGAAGGAGGAGAAGAGGGGGAACTATATGTGAATGTGATCCATGGAGAGAAGATGGAAGGAAGGAAAATAAAAAATAAAATAAAAATAAAAATAAAATAATAATAATAAGTTGTAAAATTTACCCAACATGGGCTGTAGGGTTTACCAAAATGGGTTTCCAAACATTGTGTCGACTGTGCGGAATCCAATATCTAAGGATCCATACCCATATGGGATACCGAACCATTATCCAACTGGGTACAAACAGTACAATAACCCTTCATCCAAACATCATAAAAACATGCACATCCTTGCACGTCCCATGCATTATTTTCCAAAAGTATTCGAGATTACAAAATGGGCCACTTTGCTACCCAGAAGGGGTTTCACATTTTACCCTAAACCATACACCCTAACATACTATGTCAAAGCTATCCATTTTTCAACTTACACTCTTAAAAGAAAACTAAAGCACCCAGGGAACACTCCAATCCCCTATACTAAACCAAAGCCCTCTTATAAAGAAAAATGAACTCTCATAATTGGGGTCTGATCAATGAAACAAAAAGTAGGATAGACACTAATTGAAAAGTTCAAATTGGGATTGGTTTTTGACTATACTTGTACTACCTCAGTATGAATGGAATAGGAAAACATTTTCCTAAAGGGGCACCCCACATTAACAATTTCTTATCCAGGTCTCAATTGAACCAAAACTCCTATAAAAAGGTCCATCAACCTATTTACCATACCCATGATCCTACAATGATTTTTTTTCATGCCCACTCATTATCATGATATCCCATACCATTCCAAGAACCCATTCAAGTTTGACCCTAAATTGGTGGCCACATCGAGCACATGGCACCCATGGCACAAACAAGGCGCTGCATCCCAATAGAGGCTAAAATAAATTTATGGTGCCTCATACCTCTATAAAATATTTCATTCTTGATGATTGATCCATAAGTAATCACATGTTACCGATATCCCTCAGATTCCATGAAAACATCAAAGATCACATAAAAAATGATCCTGATGCCATGAAATGAATATATATATATATATATAATCACTAGATCCTGTGGAAACCTACTTACCAGTGTTTGGTTAGTCCATTTACATAGATTGTTCACTTCATGCACCAAAATGGAAAATACCCAATAGGCCATGCTAAAACATAATTCCCTTGACCGACATAATAAATGAAAACAAAAGTGAATCATGGTCACTCCCATAGCGTACATATTCTATTCATAAAATCAATATACTTGTCAACACTGGGAAAATCCATGGCATTCACTTGGCCTAAAACATGGCTACTTAATTCCTAAAATCATTGCAGTGCAGCAATAGCTCCTAAACACTGACCCCACGGCTAGGTCCCACTGCCTCTTCCAAGTTTATCTCATTTAGCTAGTCCCCACCTACCATCACATGGCACCAATATTGAAATATTCTGAAAATAAAATGCTTTATGAGTCCCTATATTTTATCTATTTGAGAAAAAATCTTATATAATTATCGAGATTCCTTCCAAATCCACATGCTCGACCATCTTTTAGAGGCCGATGACACTGAGTCCAAACATGTCCTAGATTTCCACACTAAAATAGAACTACAGAATATCAACTCTAAGGTGGTATATATATGAGTCCTTGGACTGACCTACCTATTGAAACTCATATTAACCTCATTTCATTCTTTCTAAAACACCACCTAATGCCACAACCTGTCTCATGTAAGACTTGTCTTTTAGATTTCCCCCAGCATTGAGATCTTGGTTCACATCCTTTGAGAATGAGGTCAACCTGAAGATGTGTAAATGCACCTAAATTGAATATTGTAAACAATCCTTGACATGCCTCACCATCTATGTATCATCGCTTAAAAGACTGGATATTAAATGAGAAAATTTACTGAAGTTATATTCATAGTCCATGAAGTACATGTCACCCTACTGAAGGATCAATAAGACCCAATCTCTCTCCTCCCTCAACATCTTTTGGAAGATATGCTCGATGAATATAGCCTCAATTTCCATCTAGTCCAGACCCTCATGTCTTCAATATTAGTCATGTATGTCCCACCAACTCTTTGTTGGCCTTCTAAACACATACAACTCTCTCTAGACACTCGGCCATAGAGGCGCCTCGAGCTGTTAAAAGATAATTTTCATGTTGTCAATGTAGTTCTCAGCCGCATATATACCAACCTGTACCTTAAAAAAGTGAATGGTTCTATGACTAGAACACCCATGTAATGTAATCCCTAGAGGTATATTCACCCTGAGTACCTATTTCAATCCCCTAAAATACATGTATCAATCTTGATCAGAGATTATCATTAAGACACATCCCAAATGCCACAAATTCTTGCAGCGTCCCTTATTACACCTGATTCTGAACATGAGCCTATACATATGGCTATATTTGTGGCTCATGCTCTGCCTGAACTTTAATATATCAACTTGATCAGGCACCTACGACACATTTTTCTCACATTTCTAACTCTCCATTTGATTCATCAAGGAAGAAAATCTCTAAATACCAAAACAGTTAGACAACATAATATCATATATATATATATTATAAACAAGGGAAATAGTAAAAAGAATCATATACACACTACCCTTATTCTGTCATATCGCAACCATTCTCCACAGAATACAGGCCTAAAGGCCTCCTTAACCACTCTAAAAAGAGAAAAATTTCAATATAATTTCTGAGCATCACCCATCGTCAAAGCCATCATTTCCTCAAAACGACGACCTGGTCGCCCAATCCCTGTGATCTATATCACCTCAACCACAGTACTCTCCATCTCTTATATGATCCAGGCCCATTTATCATGTCACGTGAAATTCTATATATATTTATAAATCATGGAATATCACATTGAATATAATAAAAAATTACACACATATCGTGGAATTTGATATTTAACACAATGTATAAACACTTTAAAACGTATACATGAAATTATAAAATTAAAATTCCATAAAATGTGAAAATTAAAATACAAAAAGAAAGAAATGATACCTTTCCCAAATAGGACACATGGAAAATCTCAAATCATTATCGAAGAGACCACATTAAAAAATATTCAATGAGGTGGAAATAAAGAAAATATAAATCGAAGGAAAATGAATGCACTCATTCTGTCTCAAGTCAGCTCAATTTATCCCTCGTACATGGCTCTATAGGCACTGAAACACAAGTCCCAAATCCAATCCGGACACAACCTAATCTCTAGCCTACAATATCTCCAATTGTCAAACCAGTATAAATGAAAAGAGAAAAGTCAATCTCATTATTACCTATTAAAAAAATACTACTAAATCTCAGTCAGGAACTGGTCAAATACCAATTGTAGAATCCCAAACCCATAAAGCTACCCGAACAGTGATATTTGGCTGGGTTCCAATAGACATTGGCCAACCTCCTTGAACTCAAGAGGATATAGACTATAAATGATAAAATAATTTATCAAATCAAGAGACTATTCACTATTATGATCGACAATAAAATGGTCAGAGTAAAAATAATATAATATTATGTTAAATTATATGACCTAGAACACTCGAACTGGACCCAAAAAATAGAAGAAAAACAATATCAATACATATCATAATCAATTAATAAAGCACAAATGAAATGGTAGGTAAATAGATCAATATTCAAAACACCAATTTTAGATACTACTATAAAACAACCAAATCATGCATTTCATAATTTGTCGTACATGTCTAATACAAAATGTGTTCCCATGACTAACCATTTTTTCTACATGCAAATGTGAAACGACATGCTGATACAAGGATTTATATTAAAAAATGGGAACGAAAATATTATCTCCTACTGGGCATGACATCAAGGTCCATGCCAACTACAAGTAACACTAAATACGATCCATCTCCCAAAGATGATCCTTTACTGGAACATAAATTCATAAAGACTACATACTTCCCAAAGAGACCTTGTAGGTTGTGAGATGAATGTCAGAAAGACACAACTCAATACAGAGTAATATGTATAAGTTTTTAAGTAGTCATGATATAATAAATAGAGTAATAAAATACACCAATATTAAACAAAATCTCAACTATTTCTCAAAAACCACAATGAATATGTCACAATCTTTATCTATCCCCAGAATCTGAAATTTATATACAGTCATTGGCCAATTTCTTAAGGTACCCCATTAGGCACAATATCCAGGTGAACCGTTATGTTCCACCTCAATAATGTAAAACGACACCACGTGCCTCTGGATACCTCATGTATCAGTGTACTGACATCCCAATGTAACACCCAAAGAACAGTATCCAGGTTGCATGAACCCCTATTTGAATGATCACATCAACCCAAGGACGAAAACTTGTGGAACATTGGTCTCTATCCTCAAATAATAGTCTATTCCAATGAACACAATCTGGAAACACCTCAGCCCTCAACCATCAGCCTCAACATTAACATCTGAAGGATCCTCCCCTTCCAAATGTCTTTCTCCAATAATAACCCCAAACCCCAAACCATAAATACATATTATGCAACTATTGGGTCCTCTACCCACACGAGTGGCCAATACCACCTCATCAATTGAGTCAAAATTTGTGCACATGAATAAATTCGAAACTTTTGAAATCATGGGCGAACATTTATCACCAAATAAAGTGACCAAGTGACACCAATCTGGACCTCATTCCCCTATTACCACATCACTCAAATATTATGGGTTTTCCATCCCAATATCATTAACGATTTTCTACTAGGTGTCCTTGCTGCCTCAAACAAACATCCACAACGCACAATCATGTGTTCAATACAAATAATGGAAAATCAGTCCATGACCAACCAGTGATAAGCATCACTCCATCCCAATGTCCTCACCATATCAACCATTGGATGATTCTGTCATGGACCCATGGGACCCATTATATGAAATCACCATCATTACACATATATAAATCATTTTAAAACACATTAATAAGTCAATTCATTTTAACAGTTTGAATTGCATAATCTGACAATTAAAATAAATCATTATGGTTGTCTTGAATTTATTAATTTTTTTGCCCAATATATAGTAACTTAAATGAAACAATTTAAATTAAAAAAATTACATTTAACCAAAGTTGTCACTCTCGGGAAAAATTACTAAATAAGAAATGATCTCCAACATAACCTATATAAATTAGAAAAGTATTGGGCATGCTCAAAGGCATCATCTAACGGAAACATATTCATTTTTATAAAATGCATGAGGTATTTCAATGTCCTGCTAAATATACAAAAAATTAGTTCTTTAAGCCACAACACCAAAATGATCGTAAAAACAAAAATCAAGGTTTGCAATACCAACCTTAGACTCATTGTCGTTGGGACGTCCAATATCAATGTCCAATTTGTAGCATTTGGAATAGATATTTGTATCAATCTTATGACTTGAAAAAAGGTTAAAAACACTTATGGATTTTGTGATCTATGAGGTGAAAATGGAACAAAGAAGAGGCTAGTTTCACGTTATCCTTACTATTTCGAGCCTACACCTTATAATGGATATGAAATCAGACTAATGATTGAGGAAATGGGTCCACGGAAGTTGATGGAGGATAATAGGGGAAACCTATAAGAATGTGAAAAAGGAAGAGAAGGAAAAATGAAATAATATAAATATAAAAAGAAAAAAATTAAGAAAATTCACCCATCACAAGTCACATGGTTTACCTTCACAGTTTACCAAACCTTATGGAAACCATGTGGAAGCCACTGCCTAATTCCCTTAGTCTATATGGGTTATATGTAATGTTTTCAAAATATGTGATAACTAAGTGGTATCCCTATTTCACCACTTCAGAGAATCCCACATGACCATACACCTAACACAAAGGGTATTCCCAAACCATGCGCAGTTCAAAATGGGAACCAAAGTTACTTGGAAGGGGTCGCACAGATTACCCTAACCTATGTTCCCTGACCTACTACTTAAATGTACCCCATTTGGCCTTTGATGCTTCCCAAACCAAACCAAACCACCTAGGGCACTCTTTAAACTCCTAGAATTAACAAGAATGATCTTATACATCATACAAAACACTCATAATTGAGTTATGATAAAAAACATATCGTAACCACTAATTTAAATTTGCAAATTGGGAGTGTTTTTTAACCCGACTCAAAAACCCAAGACTCTACATCTCCCCCATGAAATAACATCCACACACTATCACCATAAAATAATAGTTTTTGTAAATATTCTATGGAATTTGTAATATGTAGACACTATGTAGTTCTCTTATAGAAAATCACTACCTATACTGCACCATAATATAAACATTCGACACCCTACTACCAATATGTTTTTGTCTATTATCCATATTTTTTCAATAATTTTTCCACTCCAATTAACTATGTTATTATTGAGGGAATAATAATTAAAAACATCTAAAAAGTTTATCTATCACCAAAAAAACATCACAATCCTTTGTTAGAACCAATATGAAAACTTCATTAATGGTTCATCTACCATCAACCTTATTAATCAACTACCCCCTCATAGTATTTCCATCATGTTAAACCAATGATGTATTTATCTCAAAGACAATATTAAAACACCACCACTTCAATTTAAATTCATCCATACATCATGCAATTTTGAAATGATTTTGATTGAATTTTTTAAGTTTCTGTCTATCTTATACATCAAACACATTTCACCCATGTGATATATAATTTCCACAATCCAATTCCATATATCCAGTATGCTATCCTATAATGTACTTACTATATGGTCTATGTGACTATTATATACGAATTATTCTATAACTTTGAATGTTTCCGACATAAAAAATTACAATAATCAAGGAAATTGTTTCATTTCATATACATTGACACTTCTTACATTGGGATTCTATTTTCTATAATCTATATCCCGTAGTCGCAAATCTCTTTGACCAAAATAGAAAATTATTAATAATAAATACATAAAAACATGACTCACGTGCATAGATTAACATATTTATGATATTATTATGATTTTCAGAAAATGGAGAATGGAATTACAAATCAAACAGACCATAAAAAACATTATAATAAATCATTTTTCACCATACATGCATGTGAGAAATTCTTAGTGTAAAAATTAAGACATCGAGAGACAATTCCATACCGGTTTTCATTAGAAATGAAATAACATTCCACTATTTCATACTGAAAACTCCCATTTAATGAGTGAGTATCAGCATTAAAACCTTTTTTTGGAAAACAACACTTCTCAAAATTTGACATACATTGCCACCGTTTCACTCCTTTGCTGACATTCACTAGAATCTGTCCACCTCAATAAAAAGAACCAATGTGAAAGGATAATATGGTATTATTCAAACCTAACACTCCCTATAGATCGTATATCCCCCTTAATTTTACAATATATCAGAAATAGTTAAATAAGTGTGAAGGGGAGTTATTTTCAATCATCCTTGAGATGAAGAAAATGGATTAACACTAACATTCAATCCATTATTCTAATATGCTAGAGTGTCAGAATGCTTTTTCTTGATGTCAAAAACCTATACATTATGTCCAACATACTGTATTTTGTTCATTCTATTCCTCAAATATTTTTGGGCTAGTGACACTAGAGCATGGTATGGTTTATATTTTTTTGTATGGGATTCCTCTTGATTTTTATTTCACTATTGTTAATATATAATATTATCATATATTCCTAAAAATATTCTTCAGCATGTTATAATTATTAATTCAAATATATTAGTTTTGTAAAAGTATTTTCCACTTATATATATTATACTTTTATCATATTACGTAAAATTTGTTCGTGTTTCTTATTTACCCAAACCCCAATTATTCTATATATTTATATTACCACCAAATTTGAATTTATGTTCTACCACAACTCTAGATCAATTTAAGTGATAGAATAAAGATAAATCATTATCATTTCCCCCACCAAAGAGCATACCAACTAGTGTGTACTCTGATACACATAGTCATTGATTCAAACTTATATCCCATTCTGAAGAACTATATGCATAACCAAAAAATAATTGAGTTCAATTATTATTAACATTTCAAATTTGATTTTCAGAATTATTAAAAAATAACCCACATTCTACATTTTTCTTCCATAAAATATGATATCACCCATGTACAATAGTACCATGAATTTTACATATTTATATGTTTCTACATATATATTATGGTAAAATCCGTCCCTCATGTTATCCAAAATCATTACGTATGAAATAATTTGATCAAGAGATATTTCTTCATTATACCATAAAAATCATTTCCAATCCTACAAAAAAATGTCTCACCATATAAAATTAGGTAACCTAGTGGCTTTTCAATATATAATATCTCGTAGATAACACCATTTAATATTTTATTTTATTTCTATTTGATAAATCATGAAACCTTTATTGATAATCACAACCTATATGATTTTAATTGATTCATGTCAATAAAATGGTGACAAGTATCTTCAACAACAACTACATTAATTTTGGGAATATAACATACACAAAAGTTGTTCCACATATTAGATAATGCATCCCTGTTTAAAAAATTTATTTTTAATGATACACAGGAACCAATCACACTATGATGTTGTTTCTTATTTACCAATTCCAAAGTATAATTTTTTTTAATTCTACCAAACTCTTCATTAATGAATCTGACACATGAATTATCTTTGGTATCTTCTAAAAAATGATGTTTGTTCCACCATAAATAGATATATTACAAACTCGAAATCTATTATTCTTCATGTTTATGAAGAAGTACATATGTCCAAAAAAATTGTATAGTTCATCCTCTTTTTTTATATTTCAATTTAATATTCATACTGAATAAATTCATCAACAATATATTCCAATGATTCAACCTCAATATATTTCATTCTATTAAACTCATTATAGCTTCAGTAATAGTACTCACATCTTTTAAAATATCTTTTTTTAGAGATACATACCACTGTATTCAAATAGATATCTATATATAATTCCCTTCAATGAACCTTAAACATCTTCCATCCTAATATTTACTCATCCTTCTATTGTAGAATTTGTACTAATTTCCCTTTTTATGTATCATTGAAACAATTATGCATATATGAAAACACCATAAATGCCTTGATTTCATTGTTTTAATCCGATCTAGTAATTAATTTTATATACATAAAATTTTCTTAGTGTTTGCTTCCATACATACCTCATTTCATATGGTGTCCACTCTTCCTATGGGAATTGTAATTTTTGTTTCTTATTGTACATTTCAACTTGTACCACCTCTTTTCAATAATGTTGATAAATTACATCTTTAATATGAAATTTTTGGGATATATTATTAACTATTTGATTTCATCATGGAATGACATAACATTTTACTTAAGTTATAAAAGACCAAACATAATGATTTATGACATGTTTCATGGGATATTTATCAAAATCAAAAGAAATATACTATGTTCTTGTATCATGCCAGATTGTGTTAATTGTGAATTCTAAATTGTATTTTTTTCCTTATTTAATAAAACATCACGCATCCCACGAAATCAATCTTACATTTTACAATCACAGTATATGTCATTCTCTTATAGTTAATATAAAATTAATAGAATATAAATCTCAACATGTCCCATGAATATTCATCAGACCACATACACCAATGTGGGAATGATTATATTGATTAGATTCTATCTTTTTCAATAAATGATAAGGATTTTACTATATTTTCTCCCATATACATGA
This sequence comes from Viscum album, assembly GCA_963277665.1. Taxonomy (NCBI): domain Eukaryota; kingdom Viridiplantae; phylum Streptophyta; class Magnoliopsida; order Santalales; family Viscaceae; genus Viscum; species Viscum album. The sequence continues at coordinate 1,861,794,778 of OY728157.1, forward strand.
ATAACATGTATTTTAATGGTGTCTCTTCACACAATTTATTTTTCATTGTATATTTCATCATTGAAAAACTTCAATACATTACTAGTGTGTGTAACATAATCACTATGGTCACAATGTTTTTCATCATCCACTATAAGGATATATGTTTTTTCCTGACTATCTACGTAATATAAACTACTTGTAGTTTTTATTCACCTAATAATTGGGTTTATAGAAATTTGGTTGGTATGAATCCCATTATAGTATATTAAAACCTCATTATTAGAGTCCCAAAGTAGACATATACTTATAGGGTCGTGTCATTACCCATTCATAAGGAGAAACAAAATCTTATTTTTGTCATCACCATCTAAATAGTTATTTCAACACCCATTGATTATTAATTATAATATCTCATAATCCATAATTTTGGATCTTCTTCTGAGATCATAAAAATTAAATTTCTATATTTGATACAAAAAAATGAATAGATTATTCCCATAAAACCCTAAAAATACAAGGAAAAATGGAATGAATTACATCCTCATATCATATATAGGCTTAGAGTTTTAGGGAATTTATAGAAAACCTTAAATAAAAACCCATTTATTTAAATGAGGATTTCTTTCAACAAACCTCACTTTTCTTATTTCACATTAGGTCATTGTTTCCATTTTTTGGATATAATTGTTACCATAATTCATTCAACATAATTCAGGATTTCTTAGGAGAAAAATAATACAAGTGACCTTAAATGATTAATAATGGAAAAAATAAGCATAAAAATAAAATTTCATCAATGAGCATAAAAATTCTATAACGATGTAACTATATAGTCAGAGTGCATGAGAGAATATAATAAAAACTCATACCCATCAATACATGGAACATCAATCGTGTAATATTTCATAAGTGTTTAAAAAGGTAACAATCATTGGAATCAATTATCATGATCCATGTCATATAAATATTCAATAATGAAAAAATTAGTAACACATAGAAATAATAGATAAATCATATTAGTGTATTGGGACATCATATTCATAGAATAGTTACAGACCACATAAATATCCATTAAAAATGGATTAACTATACCGATGAATTCCTAATTAATTATCTAGAGAACATAATCATCATAAATTTCATTGGACCACTATCTGGTCACTGTCATCATTAAAGAAATATGATACAAACACCAGTCTTTCTAGTCACAACCATCGTATAAGAAATTTTTTAGAACCACAACATAGATATAGCATAAAGATCATTAATTTCAAAATACACCAAATAAAAAAGTCCATTATCCAATCATTACCATGAATAAACCATGGAAAATAAATTGGGTCCATACTTATCACTTTAAATCATAATTAAATCATGTAAAGGCAATGGGTTCCATAAAAATCAATTTGAAACAATATTAACTGATTGAAAGGTAATGAGTTCCATAATAATCTCTTTAATATAATCTAAATCCTCTCGATAAAAAATAAGGATGGTATCGTTTTAGAACAAACCCATTAGTAAATAAGTAAAAACTAGGGATTTTGACTTTGATGAATGAAAATAAAATTAATGTATCTTAAAAAACATTTTTAGGAAAATAACATTTCATTAGAAAAACCCATTTTTTAAAACAAAAAATTCAAAATATATTGTGAAAATCCATTTCATTAAAAACAAAAATGGAATCATGTAAGAAATATTTAAAAAAAAAATCTTTTAAAATTATTTTTTGGAAAATACCTATTCCATTATGAAAAACCATAACACCTTGTTATATTCTGAAATAATTTTCTTTCCATTTAATTTAATCTTATAATATATTTTATTTCATGCAATACTAAAAAAAGTTTTTTTCCTTTAGTGAACTATGTTTGAATTGAATAATATGTGACACGACGATTACATGAAAAAACTACTAAATTTCAGAATACTATAATATATACACCAATGATAGCATCCATTACAATAAAGAGTGACTTTCCTCATTAGCTTTTGTAACTCATAAGTCCAAGTGATACCAAACTATTATACATTATTGAAAAATACTATTACTTAATATAATATGATATAACCTATAAATTATGTTGATTTTTGTAAATAGGATAAAATTGTTATGAAAAGACGTGGTTATAATAATTATTCCAAAAATCAATAAATACCCAATATGTGAACCAATTGGACCTAAAGGAGATGCCTTTATATAATATTATTTTTATGCCCACAAATCTATTTTATCCTAATTAATTAAAATTAGTGAATAATATTAAGATAATATATATAATATATATCCAATAAAATATTTTTTATATTCATCCAATATATTTGATAAACATAAAATAGGAACATACCCAATTTCACGCAAAAATGATTCAATTTTATTTATATACTTCTACTCCCCTTTAATGGAGATCATATTTTAAATCCAATTGTTGGAATGGTTTTAAATATTATATGTCATACTACAAATAATCCTTGAAAATTGATTATAAATATTGGGTTAGGGTGAATGTTTTTTAATTTTTTGATGTTTTATATTAGATGAATAAGAAAAAAAACAAAATCTTATTTCAAAACCGCATTTTCATCTAATTTATTTACATTTTTATTGGTTTTTTAGAATTGTTATATTAAATATTATTCATTTAATATATTTTATTTAATTTAAGTAATTTTCAAAATTAAAATTCATATAAAATATAATAAACTTTGGAATGTTGTTACTTTAAAAAGTAACATTGTCGTCATATCTATTTTAATAAATTTAAATTAATTTTCACCACTTATGGGATTGGATTTTAGAAAAATGGATTCAAATTTGTGTACTAGAAAATAGTAAATTTTTAAATTATGTCAACTCATTTTTATAACAAAACAATTAGTGGCTCTATTTAAAATTAATTACAAGAATCAAAGAAAAATCAAGCATTATAAGAGAATAATCCATAAATTGAAGTCCCTTATAACCATCACACTTGTAAAAAACCATTTTGGCGTGATTATTAAGATATAAACCATCTATTATTTATTTATTATTACCTTTTTTTTCTTTTTATGGAAATAATATTTTTTTCTTATCTTTTCTAAAAAAATACCAAGTGAGTCATTTTCCCTCCCAATAAAAGGCCACCACCTATTTAACTTCTTCACAATTCTCAGACCACATATATTCAAAACATCTCTACCAATACACATCCCAACATCTCTGACATCATCTTATAAGTCTCACGTTGGTTTAAAGGGAATCTAACGAACCCCTTTGGTGAAATCTGAATGAGTTACCGAAAGAAGAAGTAACAACCTTCCTCAAACTCCTCTATATTATTATCAATGTTATTATTATAAGATTATAAAACAAAACCATTAAGGTTAATATACTTATATATTTTTATTATAGTCATTTTCTATTCACGTACACACTCATACATCTAATGTGTAATGAACATATAGTTTATGTGCACAACGAACTACCACATCATGAAACGAAGACATTTCAATTTTCCATTACAGTCTATCGTGTTGGTCATTATGATCAACACACTTTTTATATAAAATATATATGATACATATTTTTAATTTAATAATTTTTAAATATTTTAAAACATTATATTTATTATTTCCATCATTTTTATTTTTTTGATAATTTTTTTTTGATGTGTGGTGGATTATCACCCCCTCAAAGCGATATGATTAGTTGATACACTACATGTAATGTTTTAAGGATGTGTTTAGTGAACATAAATGATATATATGATATAATAATTATTATATAATGATATTATATACATACATACATGCATACATACATACATACAATTTATTTTATTTATTCTATTAACACTATAATAAAATGGAAACAACATTCATAATACATTTAGCATACCATCTCCATGAATGGTGTATTCTATTTCAATATTCTATATTATATATATTATTAATATATATATATATATATTTGAGACACATTATATTTACATCAGGTTTTATATTCTGAAAAACATGGTATATGTATTATTCCCAAAGATAAAACTAATGAAGACACATGAGGAAAATAATATGAATATTACACTAAGTGAAAACTTAACATAGAATTATTAACAATGGGGTAATTTTAAGTCATAATAAAAACATATATTCTATTAGATATAACAATATGGTTCTGTGATTTATTTATAATGAACATATACTTATATATAATAATTTATTATGAGTATGAAAAGAGGCATGTTGCAAGGTATGTGAATATCATATCAGTATTTATTATCATGAGATTACTAACATATTGACCACTCATTTCCTTTATTTAGTGTTTATAAATCACATATATATAAAAATGATAACTTTTATTAAATTTATTGGTATTTACATATCCATTCAATGATATTTCATTCATAGGATTAATGTTTCAAAAGACACCAAATCGGTTGGATAATTTTGTCTCAAATTTCTTTCTTTGAGACACATGTTTCATTACGCACCAAAATTATTTTTTGGGATGTATATACATCCATTTAATATATTATATCCTGAATATCATTATTTTAATGATATTTAAGGCTTCATGTAATTTTATTTTCATATGTGGGAAGTATGATTCATTATTACGAAGTGGTATGATTTTCTAAAAATAGTCTTATATTATATATATATAGTTTATGATTACGGTTTTAATAGGAAAATAATATGAGTATTCTCTCAATAAATCTATTGAATTTTTTTAACCTTTGTTTATTTATGTTATATTCATGTAATGGTACCATTTGTTCTACTCATTGGTATATAAGATTATTAATAAATGTTACTTGGAAAGTCCGACTTTACCTCTCTCTTCGTTTGTAAGTAAATGTATCTTCAAAACAATGATATATATTTAAAAAATATATATTCTACAATTATACTATGATTATTAATTAAATTACCTTTATTTGAAATTTTAAATAAAATGGGTTTTAAAATGGCTTGTTCTTGTCATTTTTCAGTCGGGCCACATTTCTATTTTTTTACAATTAAAATGAAATGATTTCCATGAATTGAGTTACCCCATCATGACCAAAATTCAATTGATGATTCAATTAAAACAATACAAAGTAAATTGTTTTAGAAGAAAATACTTTCCTACCATTCAACATATATTTTTTAAATTAATATTCACAAAAATTTTATTCAAAATTTTTTCATGATTTTTTATTATTATTAGGTTGAAATGGTTTAAAAACATTTTAAAAATTTCATCACATGTTATGATAGTATTTTAAATTAAATAGTTTTTAAAAATTATTCATGATTTAGTTTTATGTATTTAATTTTTTTGTAAAGAAATAATGTTATAAAAAAGATAGGATTTCTTTTTCGGTTTTCTCAATGAATATTAAAAAAATAATTTTCAAAATATATAATTTTATTCATTATAATTTATCAATATTTTTTCAAAGGAAATGGGTATAATTTTTTTGATTCTTTATTTATATGTTTCCTTTTAAATTCAAATCAAAATGGTTTTTAAAAGGATTTCTATTTTATAAAAAACTACAAAAATATGACATGATTGTTTCCTCAGAAATATATTTAAATGATAATTCAATATTATTTACCATTTAATATGAAATTTGTTTGTGTTACTCATGCCTTTCAGTGGAAATTATTCTTTTTTTCATTTCATATTCTTTCTCTAAATGTAAAATTATTTAATATCATGATTTTTATAAAAATAATTTCTCTTTCATGGTTTATATGATTTTCAATCGTGGTAATTTTCAAGGATTATTGTTATAGTGAAATGATTATGAAACCTATATCTTTTTCCATATAATATGATATGATTACATGTTTGTGGTACCCATTTAATTTTAATGGGTTATTATATTGTTTTTTATTATTTCTATAACATGTTCTTATGATTTTATTATGAGATGGGTGAGACCTATACATTCCTCCAATGAATTGGGTAATGATTTATATACTATGAGATATAAAAATATTGTCCTGGGGTGAACCTTAAATATTATGATAGCCTTGGAAGTGAGACATGACTACCAAGATGTTATATGGAGTGAACTAATGGTGCTGAGCTGGCCGTGGGAGTTATCCTTGATGACCAAGATGGTATGAGGAGTGCCAGCATGAGACTAAGATGCCTATGAGAGTGAACCATGACTTTTATATGGTATGGGGAGTAAACAAATTCTACTATGATGGCCTTGGTAGTGATACCTTCACAAGTATGGAAATAATTTTATATGATAATATTTTTTCCCCAATTCCTTGTCTTATTCATATACTACTCCTTCATGAATTTTTTTTATTATTTAATTTTAATTCTTGTCATATGAATGGGTAATAATTATTCTGTGATTCATGTTTATGGACATTAATATGTAGGGTATGACCTTAAAATGTTATAATCCCATTATCTTACTGCTATGCACATGTTTATTCTTATATAACATCTTTTACTACCCTTGGAGAGAATTTGAGCTCAGCCCATTTTATGTTTTGTTACCCTAGTTATGAAAATATTAATTAAATATGATTTTTCTAAGATGGTTCTATCCACGAAGAACCCAGTAAGATATAATGTATCTATCTTTTGTAAATGTGATTATGATTCCATGTTATCTGGGGTACTAAAATAATATGAACATTTGTCGTATATTTTTTAAAAAAATCAAATATTCACAAAATGTTATGTAATTTCTATGCATGTTATGCTTGGGTTGTTATAGTTTGTATCAGAGTGAAGGTTTTGTTATCATTTGGAAACTAGGATTAAAATACATTAGTGTGATCCCTATTTATATTTCTATGGATATGTATAGGGATGTTTCTATGTAAAATTATATAAATGAGATAATATTTGGCAATTCGAATACCTGGAGGGAGGGTAACATGGTGGCAGACTTTATGGAATCTAGGGAAACACCAAACATCACTATTTATTCATTCTCATCTTTGGGGTATTTACCCACTGAAAGATTAATGTTTTTTAAAAATGATTATTTGGGGTTGCAATACCTAAGACCCCCGTGGCCCTTGTCCTTGTATTGGGAATACTGTTTTTAATAAAAATGTTAACCATGAAGTCATGTATCATTATTTAAACATCCTATAACTATTTTTCATGATTCTGTGTTTATTCACTATGATAAATGATTCACACTCAATTATTTTTGTATTTAATCAATATAGGGAACCATAAGGAACATTTGTAACATAAAATATGATTGATATAATTTCGATAAGATGTCATAATTGTTGATCATTGGATTAAATGATATTTTGATCATTCCTTATCATATATAAGGAACATGATAAACATCATTCACCTTAACTAACTCTCAGACTAATGATGAAAAATAAGGAAAGAGTTCAAAAATAGTTTTAGAAATGATGACTATGGAATAAAGAAGATCTTATTTCCTTTATTTCATTAATGTGGATCTAATCATCAAATTTAATTTCATATATGAACAAGAAGGTGTTGTGACTATGGAAAATGACACAAAAAAAGTAACTGATAATAATTATGAAGGGTTTGGTTAACGGGATGGATGGGAATACTAGCCTCTTGATGCCATCATAAAAGGACCAATCCATTATGTGTGGAATGAATTGTCCTTTTAAAACTGATTTTATAGGGATAAACTCTCAAAAATAATCACCTTAGTGGTACAAATAATGGTTATATTTATGGTGATGATGATATTATACATAAAATGTGAAAGAAAAAATTTATTATGTAATAGTATTTGGTATCAATCTTATGGATTATTTATGAAGTGGAATAATCCATGATTTTGTTTCTTTGAAATAATAAATTATGTTATATGAATAACAAAATATACAATTATTGGTCTATTTGTGTGTTTCAATTGGTTTTTATAAGTTCATGTTGAATATATTGATCGAATGGTAAATTGACCTAATGAAAATGTGGTATTTTCACATAGAGAAGGAAACCATCAATATATTATTTATGATGTGTAAACTTTATTTTTGTATGTGTATTTTTGTATATGAATTAGTAAATTGCATGGTACATATTAAATTGGAAATATGTAAGGAGTTGATGAAAAGTGGATTATGTTATCATTTATAACGTTTAGTAAATTTATTATTTAAATAATTGACCCAATATACTTTGGATGAATGAAACATTCATTTTATGAATATGTATTTATGGTAATTTAGGACATTACAATGTTTTAATAGAATCTAATATGAGGATATTCACAAGTTTGTAATGTAACAACCAATAGATACTTTGGGACTTATGAGGGATCAAGGTTATTTTAATTTCATGACCATATTTCTACAATTTATGAATTTTTTATAGAAAAAGGGTTATATGGTTAGCCATTAGTTAAACGATTATGCTAAACATTAGATGAAGTATTTTTGTAATAATATTTTATTAAAAACCTTGGATAAATGATTATTTAGTGATTAAAATTTTCTCAAGGATGTAGATCACATTTATTTTGGATGTTATATTGATGTTGTATTAGAAAAGGGAATATTTTTTGTTTGGTGACAACAAATCATTTCTGGAAAGGAAACGGGTCTTGAACACATGACTAAAGGATAATAAGGGTTTCACGCTTACCACTAGCCTATCCGATGTCCTTTTAAATGTGTAATAATTTTTTATGGAAAATTATAAATGATATACCAGAAGAGTTACATTTTATTTATAGTGATTAATGATTTATCGATAATGATATTAAAGAATAGTTAGCGACAAATAATTACATTTTTCATTAATTTATGGGAGTTTATAAAGGATAAAAGTATATTTTATTACTGCAAGAGTCGATGTTAATTTATGGACTTCTCTTTCCTAAAGTAATATATGAATTAGAAATGGATAAAGGCATGAAAAAACTATTAATTTTTTTATAGAAAAATTTCAAGTTAGTGCATTTATTTATATGTTTGGTCAATAAAATATTTACTCAATGTTAGGTAAATGGTCAAAAAAAAGATATACTAGTACATTATTTTTTTGATCCGATGAAATTTGAAATCATTATAGATTTATGAATTTTATTCCCTCAAGTTTTCATTTTTCATTTACGTGTTTTTGAATGATGACCTCAATCACTCCGATTGATTATTTACTCTTTTTCACTAGGTCCAGGATTTCACTTTCCACCTATATTCTACTATATATAATCCTTGAAATATGATACATTAGGTGTCTATTATGTCTCTATATTTACCTTTTTAATGGAAGATTTTGCATTCATTTTTATTATATGGGTTTTATATGATAAGAATATTAATGTATTAAAAAATTTATAACACATACATATTTACAGGGTGAAAATAATTTTAAGGGGGGTAGAATGCAACACCCTCAGATTTTGTGAAATATATTTTGTCAAATTAATTAAATCATTTTATATTCCCCACTTCATTAAATAATTAATTTTTGTAATATTAAATAAATAATATTGGATTAAATAATATTAATCACTATGTTATCTTAATCTAAATAGAACATAATGTTTATCATCCTCTACAGGGTACAATGAGGTTAGAGTATATTGAATGGAAGATTGACTTTCCTCATTGGATGTCAAAATATGCAAGACCAAGTGTTACCAAACTGTTATATATTATGATAAAATATTATTAATTAATATAATATGATATTAAGAAACAGTTAATAAAATTTTAATAAATATTATTAACGAACTTATAAAATTAAATTGTTAAATTCATCAGTTACAACTTATTTTGAAATTATTATAAGAATGAATTGAAATTAATGGGAATGTTTTTATAGAAAATTATTTGTATTCTCAAAAATCTATTTTATCCAAATTAATAACAATTATATAGAGATAATAATTTAGTGAATATATTACTTATCCAATAAAATATTTTTGTTAGTCATCTAATATATTAGATGAACAAAAGATAAAATCAACCCCAATTTAACAAATTGAAACCTTTATTTTTACTGCACTTTTAACGTCTTTTAATGGATAACCCCTATTAAATAGAATTTTATGAATTTATATATGTTTTATATGTAAAAATAAAAATAAAAGTTTAAATCAAAACATAATAATTATGTTTGGGTTTTTTTTGTATTTTTCTATGATGTTTTATATTTCAATAATTATTGTAAAATGTTGTATTTAAATTCAAAAATTATTTGTCATGTCATTAATTAATATCATAAAGTGATATTTTCAATTTTTTTAAACATTAACTATATTAAATTTTTATAATCTAGTAAAATATTTTTTAGGAGAATAATTTTTACATTGAAATTGAATATAATAAGTTAAAAAAATATGTAACATTTTACAATTAAAATAAAAATTGTCATCCCATCCACGAGGTTAAATATAAATTAAAATCTATCTATTATGTAAATGTGATTTGGAAAAATGGATTCCATATTTTGAATAAATATAAAATATAATTTTTAACAATTAAACATTGTTTTTGTCAAAATTATTGATGACTGTAATTAAAATTCATTACAGAGCTTAAGTAACAATTAAGTTCGCATGGGAATAAACAATAAATGTAATGTCAAAAATAACCTAGCCACTTGTCTTAAACCCATTGTTTGGACATTATTCGTCGATGAACCTTAAATTATTGCATTTTATTGGGGTTTTATATAATTTTAATGTTAAAACATGGGTACCCCAATCATGTTTCCAAAAAAATCCAACTGTGTCTGTTCCTTTCCTTATAAAATTCCACCACCACTCCCACTTCCTCACACCATTCAAGCCACGTAGGCTGAGAGAATATCTTCCTAAAAAACATCCCAACATCCATTTATTTATAAAATATTCATCCCTTTTGGAATAAATGAATCTAAGGAAGCCATTTGGTGATAACCCAAAAGAGTTGCACAATGAAGAGGTAACAACCTTTCTCAAGATCCTATATCTTATATTCACTATCCACCACCTAAAATCATATAATTAAAAGATAATAAAACAAAATTTTTTAATAAATAAAATAATATAATTTTTTAATAATGGTATTACCTAATATTACACAAACATCCATATAATGTATAACGAACATATTGTTTATGTATATAGAGAACTACCCCCTCAAGAAATGATTATTGTTTGTTTATTCCATTATCACCTCCTATGGTGGGTATTATGATGGAAACTCTATTTATATATAGTATAAATTATAATTATTATATCTCTATTATTCTATACTTATTTCTCAATAGAAAACTACATACTTTACTTTTTTAAAATTTCTTAATTTCATTTGAGGAAATATGGACTACAACCCCTTTAAAGTGATATGATTAATTCACACACAACATATAATGAATTAAGGATGTGTTTACATAAATTATATGAAATATATAAAATAATAATTATAATATAATAATACTATATATCTATATAAAAGTGTAATTTTCTTTCTTTTATTCAATACGATAATAAAACTGAAACATCGTGCATACTTACGTATGACCTACCATCTCCCTGAATGATGTCATTTGTTTAATAATTATATATTATATAGAATAATATAATAAATTTATAATGATTAAGAATTATATTTATATCATTATTTTAATTATAGAAATTTATGTATATGTATAAGGACTAGAGATATAAAAAATTAAGACAAATGCGAAAAACAAAGCGAGTATTACTCGAAGTGAAACCTTAATGTAGAATGGTTAACATGTGGGTAATATAATGTAGATATTAAAAACATATCTAGAATTATATATATTAATATTTTTATATATATTTATAATAAAATTAATTTTATTATATAGGAATTTTTTACAAGTATAGAGAGATCATGAAATAAGGTAAGGGAATTTTATCTCACTATTTATTTTCCTAAGATTCGGGCCTTATTAAAATCTCATTTAAATTATGTGGTGTGCATATAATCCCATGACTATATTAAATTATAATTATTATTAAATTAATGGGTATTTATATATCCATTATCGGAACATTCTTTCATGGGGTTAATGTTTCAGAAGATACCAAATGGGCAAGACAGTTTTGTCTCAAATTTTTATTCCTTGAGACACATGTTTTTTATATACAAATATGAATTTAAAATGTGTATATAATTGAATTTTCCATGTTATATCATGAATATACTTATTTTCATTATATTTTTATCTTTCATTATTTTCATTTTCTTACATGTCGAGTAGGATTCAATGTTACCAATTAGTAAGTTTCTTTTAATAATCTCATCATTTATTGAGATTATTTATCATAATGGTTTCCTTGGTAAGATATAAGAATACATTTCTCAATAAATCTCCTAAATTTTCCAAACATATGGTTATTCATTTTATATTCATGAAATGATACCATTTTTACACTCTTTGGTACATAATATGATCAATGATGTGTTCTAAAGAATGTTTGTCTTCACCTCTCCCTTTGTGTGGGAAATATTTGTTCCTTCAAAAACATGTTATCTAAATGGTTTCCAAAAAATATAATATTATTATATAATGATTAAAATACATTTTAACACTTTTCTTTCAATATTAAAAAATGTTTTAAAAAAATAATATTCATATCATTTTCTAGTTCAAAAACATTTCAAAACATTATACTTTGCAAATGGAATGTTCGACAAGTATGAAATTACCAGCCATCATGGCTGTCATTCCATTGAAGATTTGATTAAAATATTACAGTGTTATTTATTTAAATTTATTTTATTTCTTATTATTCTTGTATCTATTTATTTTCTGGTTGTTTTCAAGAAAAATGTTTTCTATATGTTTTAAATATTATTATAAATGTTTTCACTGGAAAATGGTTTTCAAAATATTCTCACGATTTCATTGCATGTTTTAATATTATTTTCAAAGAAAAAGTTTTCAAAATGTTTTGAATATTTATTTATAAGATCAAAAATATTTTTGAGGAAATAGTTTTCAAAATATTTGTAAGATTTTTTTTAAATGTATATTAAATGAAATAATTTTCAAAATTTTTTAATGATTTATTTATAATTTTTTAATATATTTCCATATAAATGGTTATCAGAAATATTGAAATTATGACATTATAAGTTTTAACTTTTATTCTCATTAACATGGTTTTCAAAAAGTTTTTAGTAATAAAAATAATTTTCCAAATAAGAAAAGTTATTTTCTTCAAAAATGTATTTAAAATATAATTAAAAAATATTCTTAATAATGATGAAATTATTCATTGTTTCTTATAACATTTAGATGAATGTTATTCAATGATTCTATTAATATTATTTTTATGAATACATTATGTTTTTATTGTATGATTGTTGTGAAACCTATTTCTCATTTAAAGGTAATATTATTTTTAAACTAGCTTCCTTTCATAGGCTATGATTGTGATAAAATGATTATTAAACATGTAAAGTTTTACACAAGTTATGATATGGTTATATAATTATGATACCCTTTTAATTTCATGGGTTTTGATATGATTTATTTAATTTTGGGGCACATGTTAGTATGATTTGATTTTTATTTTTTTGGGACATATATCTCATTAAAATGTAATGGGTAAAGAATTTTATCTCATTATATACACTAATATGGACTTGGGAGTAATCCTTGAATACCAAGAATGCCATGGACATAAACCATGACTACCAAGATGATAGGACTGAACTCATTCTACTAATGTGGTCACAGTATTGAACCATGAAAACTAATATATAATGTGGGGTGAACACATGCTACCTAAATGGTCTTTTCAGTAATTCCATGACTACTATGGAAATAATTTTATATTCTTATATGTCTCAAAAAATTCAATGTATTATTCATATTTTATTCATTCATGTATTATATTCGTAGTTTCTTTATGATTCATATCTTATAAACTGATAAGCATTATTCCATTATTTGTGTTGATGATTTTTGATATGCATGGTTCTATATTTTACTATGATGACCATGTTATCATACCAATATGCTCACGTTTATTCTTATATGTCTCCCTAGTTTTCTCTTATTGAGCATCCTTGTACACATATATTTATGTTTCCTTCCCCAGTTAATGAAGATATATATTAAGTGTGATGTATTTTATAATAGTTCTAGTCAAAGAGTACCTTATGGGAGAAAATTTATCTTACTTATCTACTGGTGTTTATGATTAAATGTTTCTAGATTAACTGAACTAATATGGTCTTTGGGAATTTTTTTGTAATGTATTATGTATTATGAAATAGAGATGTAATATCTATGTTCGTTAAGACAAGGTTATTATAAGAAAAATTATAATAATCCATTTTTATTTAAAATAACCATTAAAAAATAGAAATTATTCTTCAAAAAATAATGGTGATGAAGTTAAAATGTTCTACTCATATTGTACATGTTAAAACAATTATAACATTCATATTTTCTATAAAATATAAATGGAAATTGTTTGGAGAATCACCTAAAGATTACATTTAAAATATATTTTTTAAAAATTAAACATGGTTAAATGTTTTTAAAATATTTAGAAGATAGTAATAAAATAAGTTTGAATACATATTTATAAAAATTGATTTTGGAATAAAAAAATTTGTGAACGAAGAGAGAAATAAAGTCGCATATCATTTAAAAAGTTATTAACTATTTTTTGTAATAAAGAGATGAAAAAATGGTAATATTACCTGAATATATCATGAACTTCTATAGGTGAATGAAATTTATGAGTTTCGTGTGTTATTGATCATAAGTTATATTCATTATAAACATAATCATAAGCAATCTAAATAAAAAATGAAATTATAATATAAGAATCTTACCACTTTGGTTCCATTGAAATCTAATCCCATTGAAAGAAAAAATTGAATGATATGTATAATAATATTAAAATAAGTATATTCAGGATTAAATTTGTTAATGTGGATGGATATACACCGCCTAAATGAAGATCAGTGTATAATATAATAGAAGACTCCACGAATGTAAATTGAGAAAAAAAATATTACATCATTGGTAACAATGAAACATTAAATCAAATGAAAGGGATATCCAAAATAGTTATATAAATTACTCTAAATATAACGATACAATTCATAAAATAAATTCATGGGTATTATAAACACTATAAAGAAATATTGTGGTGAATTTGGAATATATATCACAAAGATAGAGCAGATATGGTAAAACCCCTATCTCACAATTCCTTTTCGTTGAACATTATTTAATCAACAATATTGTTGTTTTAAAAATATTATTAAATTACGAATAAAATATTAATAGTTAAAATATAAAATATGATCTTTTAAAATAATCTTATCACCCATTCATTAAAAATCATTAATTATTTTCAATGATTCATGTGTTAATTGATTTATTCTATCATTTGTGCATTATAGTAAACATTCGAGTTATAATGAAAATTAGATAGTTTCATCATTAACATAATAATAATCATAATATTATTTTCATAATTTAACAATAATTTAATCTTTTAAAATATATCATGAAATTTGATTATGAAAAATGTAGTATGTAACTATTATAGAGATGGTAGCCCGTTAGAATGTATAAGTAACCTTTCAATTTTTCATTTATCATTTTGTAATGGTGGTACGTAATATTTTACAATTAAAAATTGATAATAATATCATAAAACCTATTTTATTGATTTAAATATACCAATATATGTAATTATTTTGCTGTGGTAATGAAAACGTGTCACGTCGCATTGTGATTGTGGTAGACCACATGTACATGATTGATGTTATCAAATTTATTTGAGTGAAATAGTAAAAGAATATTACATTTTAATAAATATATATTTCATAAATATAATTATAATTTAATTTATTTAACATATATTTCTTGACATTATACTTTTTACATTGCATCTGTAGTGTTAGGGAATTTCGATTCACATCACAGTGTGAGGCAGTAGTCTTCCATACACATGAGTTATGTTATCAGATTACATAAGGAATAGAATGTAAAAATATGTACATGATATAATGACTCCATATCTATAAATATGTTATAAATATATTATATATAATTTATATCTATTATCATACCCAACTGTGAATGTTAGAAATAGATGAACGAATGACAAGGGTTCATGAGGCTGTAGTTTGACATACACACGAACGATTATTTCATATCACAGTTGATAGAAGTGGAGATGGTTGAAGGTCAGGATCATACTATATGAACATTTCTATATATTTAGTAAAATATTATTATTGTAACATAAAATGTAATTATGTATTGGTATAGGTACAGAAATAAATAAAATAAAGACAATCAATGAATAACATTACCTATTCTTCAGGTATCCTCATTAGGTTTATAGGAAAGCCTTACTATGGAATATTTCTACCGAAAAAATATTTTACGTGTTAGGGTTTGTATTCTTATGTTATTAGGTTATGTATTTTCCAAACCAAATACTATTGAATGTGTGAATAAATGAGGACAACAGTTGGCCTTTTATAAGTGGGGGAGAGAACCCACTTAGTATTTTGGAATGGAATTCAGTGCCCAAATAATTTTCAACTATAAAAAGGATCCAATATTGTAAACTATATAACATCAGAGTTATAATGTTCGATATTTGTCCATAATTTATATTTGGATGGGTTTATAAGTCATTTTTACACATATATTTTTAGTTTAACCCTTAGTAAACCAATTATTACCATAACCGTCGTAATTAATTTTTTTGGTTTTATCCATTCAATTTTGTAAAAAGTGTATATGAAATTATAATAAATTATAAATTACTCCAATAAAAAATATATAATATATTGGTCTATATAAAATTCACAAAAGTGGAAAATAATGAACTCAACATTAATCCTTAATTTTTGATGAAAATGTGAGGATTTAATTAGAAACTGGTCAAAAGATTATTGATTTTTTAAGTAAAATTACAATAAGAAATGGATTATAATGAAATAAATTAAATTAAATTAATATATATATTTATATGGTATAATTTTTACAGAAATTAATTTTAAAAATAATATAACTATATTAATATTTTTTACAAAAAACGTGTTTTAAATAAAAATATATTATTTTTCTCTATTCATCAAAAATTAATCTTATAATAAAATTCAAAAAAAAATTACCTTAATATAATTTTGGACATGATTATTTGAAAAAATAATTTTAAATTTTCTAAATATCTCTAATCATTTTAAATATTAAAATTTAAAAAACCTGCATATGAGATGAAAATTTGAGTTTTCTTGAAGTATATTTTTCATGAAAAATATGATATTATATTAAATCTATATCAAGTAAAAATAATGAAATTAATATAAATTAAATTTCATTGATATATATTATATTAATTTAATTTATAATATTCACTAATGTGGCATACTTTAGATAATTACAAGGAAAAAATTATGCATTTTAAATTAGTTCTAAAAAACCTCTTTTAAAACAAAAAAACATATAATAAAAACCAATGTCATGTTTATTAAAAAGTATTTATTATATTAAATATAACTAAATAATAATTATTTTAATTGAAAAAAATATTAAATACATATTGTCAATTTAATATCATTTAATTTATTTAATATAAAATATAGGTTTATGAAATTCAGTATTTTTTTATTCACTAAAAAATAAATATTTTTGAATATATCAAAAAATATCATAAAAAATAAATATTGATATATAATTATTCTTATAATGAATTAAATTTAATCGAATTAATTTTAGAAATTTTAAAAATTATTATAGTATTATTTTTTTAGATTTACTAAAAAAACCATGTTTGATGAAAACAAATTTTTGAAGTCTAAAATTACTTTTCTATGAATTAGTTGATTATTTAAAAAAATTAACGAACAATTTTTATTTATTATGGTAAATATATAATATATTATTTTATACTATATATTATTTCTAATTTATGGACTACTTTATAAGGGATATATATAACATGTTTAGTTTGATCTTAGTGTTGCTTTTTTAATATTCAATCGAACATAAAACTATCGGGGTTCCGAGTATTGTAATATAACAAAGATGTTAAATTTATTTAAAAAATATATATCATGATGTCTCATGGTGTTACAATGTTATCTAAGAAATGTGTTGTGGGTTTCTTATGTTATAGAATATAATTTTATTCTTTTAAATTGATGGGTTTCCACATCTCTCCCCCACAAATAAATTATGTCCACGTTATTTGAACATGATATACACAATTTCTATTTTCATATTTAAATTACTTATATTTTGTAACACACATCGTATATTGGGGTAATAGAACATCCCTTTCTTAATGTTGAATGGGAATTTTGATTAGATTCTAGTATACCACATATTAGGTTCCCAAATAGGAGAATATAGTTGGGAAGTGATGATTTAGACATGGAATAAATGAGTAATGTATAAATAATGAAGGGAAGTGGATGAGGTATTTAATAAAAATTATGTTAATGGTCAACCGAAAGTTGATTAAGTTAAAATCATAAATCTATGAGGATATAAAAGGCCATCTGATTCATCAGAATTCATTTTAGAATGATATAAAATTATGTGAATGATCAACCGAAAGTTGATTAAAATCATATTCCAAAAATAGTTTTAAATAAACTAAAACAAGAATGTTTTGAACATGAAAACATACACTAAATCATTATATACTTTTTAACATCAATTTTCATCTCATACCTTTCAAATTACATTAATTCAATATGGAGATATACTTGTGTAATAACATTAATTATTTAGTCACCCAATTAATATTGTATCCCATAGTAATAGATTGGATATATTTTTTTTCCCATAGTTACCTCAACATCAAATATCCTATAAATCCAAAAGGATAACAATAACTTAATACTACTGTATGAAAAAATTTAACATAATACATCACATTAGAACAATTATTTACGTATACATCAACCAAATAAAACATCTCCTAAATCATCACTAATCATATTATGATCTCTTCATTTAAAATATTAAGGTGTGTATAATACATTGTACTTATGTTTTTTCATAGCCTTATAGACCCATGATGGTATCCATAAATCATAATATAACATTACATGAAGTAAATTTGATCTACATTATTCACTAATCTAAACTCTGATACACACCATAATATCCTAAAACCTGCAATCCAGAGTCTTGTTCTATGATAAAAAACATTAGATTCCTAATATCATTACAAAATAAGGTGACACAATTTTCTACATCCAAAACATAAAATATAGAAGAAATTTTATTATTAACTAACTCCATGAAATACCATTATGGATTATATTTTTAAATAATTAGGAAAAACCACTTAATACACAGTAGAAATTTATGTAAATCTTCATTCATCCCACATAACATAGATTTTCTTATTTCACAATATGTCATTATCATCCTCCATTTGAAATAATTATAAATATAATTCAATAAATATGATTGTGTATATCCTTAAGATGAAGATACATAAAAAGTATGATTTTAAATTCATATTAAAAGTAATCATAAGAATTAATAGTCAGATGTCATCAATGAGGATTTTATGTGCATAAATGTATAGAGATTAAATCATACATCTTATTTGAAACATAAAAGAACTCATACCCATAAATTCTAGAATAATTAATCACAAGTCATGTAATATGCCTTTAATAGTTGTAAGAGTCATCAGAATCAAAAATCATGAGCCACATTATCTCAATTATTTTTAAATGAATTAATATAAACCCATTTTAAAAATAGATAAAAAATGTCTGTATCTTGGGAAATTATCTTCATTGAACAATTAATAAACCCTTAATGAACTCACACAAATCAAATTACCATATGGTCAACTAAACGTATAATTCTTGAGATATCATAATCATTACATTGTGCATTGGTGTTATATATGGGTGGAATAATCATTTATAATATATTGGGCTCACCCAACACTATCTAGGAACACAAATGATTTATGAAATTTCTTAGATAAGTGATATGGATAATGTATATAGATCGTTTATTTCACCATATAAATAATAAAAAAGCCATAATTATATATTTATCATGAATAAAACATTGATAATAAATAGGTTTCCTAAAAAACCATTTAGAACATGATTAAACAATATAAAAGTAATGAGTTTCATAATAATATATTTGAAAAAAATTATTCCATGTTTATAATTAATGAATATGGTATCATTAATTAATATCCCTAATAGTTAATATGTAAAAAATGGGTTTCAATGTTGTGGAATAAAAATACCATTAAAATACCATTATAAGAATTTTTATGAAAGGAAACATTCATTTGAAAATTTACATATTAAAAAATATAAATTTATTAAATATTGAAAAATTGATTTCATTGACAACAACCATCAAAACATATAACTTAATATTTTGCAAAAATATCAATGAAATAATTTTAATAAAAATAGCCAAAAAATTAAGACAAAAATAATGAATTTCATATATTCATTTCATTAAAAATAGTCGTTTAAACATATAAAGGTAAAGTCAATGTAAATAATTGTTATGACGGTCAAAAATTCAATTCATGTCATACTCACAAAAAAAATATTCCTTACACTTTTTAAAAAAATAAAAAAATAAATTGTTTAAAAAATGACATGAAAGTTTTATTTAACATGTTTTTTTAATATAATAAAATCACTACAAATTAATTTTCCTAAAACATCACTGAAAAATAAAAATTGAAAACATTTTTAGAAAATATTATATTAGTTCAAAATAGATTTCAAAAAAATAAAGGAATACAATTATATTTCTCAAATGAATTATCCAATAATTTATGTTTCAAAGAGTTTAAAAATGTTATTATTCCATATAAATATCATGATTAACCATAGGATATTAAAAATAACGAGTTTCATTGCATATGCATCAAAAGATATATTCATTTGAATCATTATTATATACAATCTCTATGAGCGATGTTATTGTGAAATAAGACTCTTTCATTATTGGTATCACCAAATAGTAATCAATATACGAAAATAAAATTAATGGATACATATAATATCATGATAACAAGGATTATTGGGCTAAATAATTTCAATGGTCACTTATATGCACTTCAAAAATAAAGTTATATGTGTAACATAACATTGGTCGCAAAGAATGATTATTGAGACCAAAATACCTTACCGATTTGATAACTTTGAT
Organism: Viscum album; assembly: GCA_963277665.1. Lineage (NCBI taxonomy): Eukaryota > Viridiplantae > Streptophyta > Magnoliopsida > Santalales > Viscaceae > Viscum > Viscum album. The sequence continues at coordinate 1,861,815,890 of OY728157.1, forward strand.
ACCATCAAACACATGAAAGAGCGATACTAAAATGGATATGTAAATCAAAATAAATTTATAGATTACAATCAATAATTATATGAATTTTCATTTTATAGTCACAAAAAAATAGTGGTTAATATGTAATATATCTCACAAATATACATGTGAGTAGAGAAACCCCTTACCATAGGCTTCATTTTGGTTAAATTTTCCTAAATCTACTATACATTGGTTTTGAACATTTTATAAACATATTACTAAACAATGATGACATATATAAAATAATTTATGATCATTTTATAACATCTTATTAGAGATTCATTAATAATAATTCATTATTTTCATTATTTCATCAATTAACTATATTGTATTCATATTCATACTTTGTCTAGAATGTTACAGTTCATGTTCATATTATAAAGAATCATTGTCTATTTAATAGTAATTAATTTTTTTTAATATTTTTAAATCTATATGACCTTATAAATAAATAATGGAATATTTTTATGAACAATGAATCATGTTATGATCATGGAGAAGATAGGCCACACATATGCATTTGTAATGGTTCCATTTTTCAATATTCTTTATAGAAATATGGTAAGTAATATTTTAGGATAGAATAATGATTATTATAACCTATTTACAATATTATTTCTATAAATAAAATTATATTTATCATCAATGTGGTGTGGTGATGAAAATATGGTCACATCTCTTATTGAAGGAGGAAGTTAACATGTACACGAACAATGCTATCAGCTTTTTGTTAGTGAATAGGTATTAAATAATATTATCATTCAATAATAATAAATATTTCATAATTATCATAATTATTCCATAAATTAAAAATATATTTGACTAAATTTGAACTTAGTACACACCATCTGAAATGTTAGTAAAAAAATCACGTCAGTTGGCGAGGTGGTAGTCTGCTGTACACATCAGCAACGTTATTGTATGATCAATTGAATGGAATGTTATAAATATTAACATTAAATAATGACCCTAGTGGTATTAAATTTTTATAGATATTATATATATATATAATTTATATCCATCACAATATCCAAGCATCAACGGTGGTAAAGGAAGAATAAATTATGTCACATTGGGAAATGGTAGTTTTCCATAGACACGAATCATGATTTCATAACCCATTTGATGGATGTAGAGAAGATGGTTAGTAATGAATATATTAATATATGATACATGTATAACTAATATTTTATGTTAATATATCATTATGTTTTATTAATAATTTATGGAGGAGGAGAATCAAATAAAATAATGATGTTTGTCCAAGAACATTACCCCTTCCTCAGGTTTCAGAATAAGGTTTCAACTAATGCCTTCATAGGTTGGATTTCCCTCCAAAATAAGGATTATAAGATTTGGGTAGGGAATTTTGGGCATAATATATATATATATATATATATATATTGGAAAAATTAGTGAGTTTTTATAGTATGAATAAAATAGGATAGGTGTTATCCTTTTATACGTGGGGGAGAGAACAAACAAATAAATATTGAAATAAATTAAGTTCTTCCAAGTTTTGCATAACCGAAAATGGTTATAAATAGGACATTAAAGAACTTTATATATGTAATGATATAAATATTTCTATAAAATAGTTTATATATATATATATATATTTGTTGGACATTTTTCTCATTACCTTTTTTAGTACAATCCTTGTAAAACCCGTTTTTAGCTTAACCACGGTAATTAATTTATAATGTTTTCACTATTTTTTTTTCCTAAAAATTTATTTTTAACTTTTAAAAAACTATAAATTAATTTAATTCAAAATATTTAATAATTTTTTAGAATTTAAATTCTCTTAATTTAAAAATATATACATAAAATTTTTCTTATTGACGTGACGAGAAACTAGGTTTTCAAAAAGAAAATGATCAAACGTTTACAATGTTTTTTATCAACATTCAATATAAAATTAATTAAAATGATATAAATTGATATAATATATATACATATAATTAAACTAAATTAAATTTTAAATTATTTTAAAATATAATATATATTTATAAATAAATTAAACAAAAAGGATTTTTATTAATATTTAATAGATTTCATTATTCATTAAAGGAATTAAACTTTTTAAAAAAAATACCTAAATTTCATCCTAATATATTTTTGACAGATTTTTGGAATAAATAATGATAATTTTTCAAAGAAAATTATATAAATTTATAAAAATTTATATTTAAGAAAAACATGAGTATGCAATGAAATAACAGGGTTTTGGGAAGTGTATTTTTGATGTAAAATATGATTTTATATTTATTATATTTCAAATAATAATAATGGTATGAATAAATGATAAATTTTATTTAAATATATATCATAAATTTTATTTGTAAAATAATTAATATGGATTATTTTAATTAATATAAAAATATATACATTATTGATATTAAAATACTTTTTAGAAAAAAACATAATATACAAAAAGAATTATACTAAAATCCAGCATAAATATTACCTGAAAGTAATTAATTAGATTTAATATAAATAAATTAAGATTATGTTTTTTTTTAAAAAACTTCAATTAATATTGTAACATATAAATTATTAATTTATTTTCAAAAATGTTATATTTGTGAGGATCTATATTTTATACAATTCAACAAAAAATTAACATTTTCTAAAAAGTATCAAAAGTCACCGAAAGTAAATTTTGATATAATGATTTAAAATATAATTTTAATTTTATCAAATTACATTTCTAAAAGATCCAAAACATACTATGATATGTTTTTAGCAAATGTAAAAAAATAATTTTGAGGAATATTTATTTTTAGAGAATAAATTCACTCTACTAAAACATGAATAAATATTTAGTAAAAATTAATAAATAATTTATATTTATTATAAAATATTTATAGATATATATATCCTAATATAGTTTATATTACTCACACCATCCAATTTAATGTATATGTTATAGAATTTATATATGTTTTGGTTCTTTTAATATTAATTTTGTGTGTTAAATACACTATAAATATATAAAATATCGGTGTTGCTTTTACAAATAGGTATTGATGTGATTAAATTCAATTTAAATAAATTTTATCGTAAACTATATGGGTGTTAAATTCTCTTTTATTATTTTTTTTCTTGTGTCTCTTATGTTATCCAACACAATTTCCTTCTATTAAATGTTTTCTCTACAACATCAATATATTATCATCTCTAAGTTGAGTGGTTTAATTAAGTCTACCATTAAAATATTATATCCTCTTTAAATTTTTTTATATGTGATAAATTCCCACCTCCCAGAATCCACGTTCTACTATTTTTCCTATTTTATAGTGATTTTATCCTAATTATACTTACTATCTACTTTTTTATCTCTATGGGATGCTAATTTGAGTTTAGACACAAGATAATGAAAAATGACCAAATAGACCAATGACTAATCACCAAGAGGAGGGGACTTAGTGATTTAATTACTTTTTAATTATATTTAGAGGAAAAACACCATCACTGGTATATGTTAATATTGATTATTTTCTGACACACAGTCACGTAAAAGGAAATCAGATGTACATGTTTCAACTCTAAAAATTAGAAGACATGTCCTTTTCACGATATAAAATTTACTAATATCATAATACCAACTAGTTTTAAACTATAATTTAAATTGGGATTTTATATCTTTTATATCATTTTATAGAAAAAATCATGACAATTAAGGTGGTTTATGCAAGGTAAAAATGGTAAACAAGATGAAATAAAAAATAATAAATACCTGATGACATTGCCCTCACGTGTTGATTTTTTGTTCCTATTCCATTTATTCTTCAACCAATAGAATATTTTTTAGAATCTCTCCACAATTTTAAAATTATAACTTTTTATACTTCTTCCACTTCTATTCTTATTTATCTCTTATTCACTTCTTATACTTCCCACTATTCTTGAACTTAACACCAAACACCCTTTTCATACCATACATGATAACCACACTCTATCTATTTATATTAGAGAAATTAAAAACTATTAGATCCCATTCAAAATTATAAATTTAAATTTCTAATGGGAAAGTTCCTACAACAAATTCATGTAATAAAACATCATTTTTATCATTTAAAGAATTTTTTATTTCTTGTAAATATTCAATATATCCATATAAATACCATTGATTGATTTATTGAGATATACTATCATCTAGGAAAAAATGTAATCAAAACTATTAGAAACATATTCTAACATCAAGAAAAATCTTTTACCATGGACGTGTTAAATCAATTTATCCATTTTTCTTCAAAACAACAACCACCATAGGTGTAGTGCTCACTCTTCTAGGTATTTTTCATGATATTCCATCATATTTACTCTATATTATTCTTCATTGTTTTCAACTCTTGGATCAAATTTTTTTTCTTAAATTTTTTCCTACTGACCAAAAACATGGAAACATTTAGTGTGTCTCTTCTCCTTTGTCAATTCATACAGGATGTCTCCCCTAACTACAAAAATAACCAATGAAATACCCCATAATCATTTTGGGTATTTCCTTTTAATAGAAGCTCGTTACCATTGAACTATGATCATCATAGTGGTGTTGTATGAGATTATTGGCTTTTATTCACTTCCTAAAACAATCAATAAACCCTAAACCATGGAAATATACCTCCCATTATTTCTTAACAATCACTAAACCATGGTCATGGACCTCTTGTATTGGTCCTCTTTTATCCATCCTTCATCAATGTTCCTAAAAATTATGAATCTTCATGAACCAATCCAGATGTTCATAACATTGAATTTTTTTAACATAGAATGGTCTAATATAATATTGAATATAGTGAATTTTTTGAAAACAACATTCAATAAACTCATTTATATACACATATCCAATTCTTCAACATCACTTATTTAAACATCCAACGTGGAACATATTCAACTCAGTAGTCCCTCGTCCAATTAGATTTAGTTTTCAACCAAGTAATAAAAATCAATATAAAATTATTTTAAAAAATATTAATATATCAATTTATAATAATTCTTTAAATATGTGGGTGAAAATGGTTTAGAATACACGAATATTTAAAAAATAACCCCATGTCCCCATAATATATCAAACTATATGTTTATTACATAGAACAAACATCCCAAAAAAATAGAACATAATCTGCAGAAAATAAACTATTTTACTAATAAATTTCCTAAAACCACACAATATAAAATATTATAATATTTTGGACATGCTAAAATAATATATTTACCCTTAAAATACTCTTTATATATTCCCATATTCAAGAGAATGGGAATATAAATTAATGTATATTCCCTTTAAATTAACTCCCCATTTTTAAAAATGATAATAAACATAAATAATGGTTTATTATGTAAAATTTATCACCCCTTGAAATCAATATAAGAAGTCATGAAATGATCATGAATCGAAACACCATACCAATTCCCCATAATGAATTAAGATTAACATGTGACTTCATCCTTTGATTCTAAAATGATTCTTGTAGTAATATATTGTTTAATACATGTAAAATATTCTAATCTATAAGAAAAAAAAAATACATTTTTACCTCGTTATTCTCTATAAGAACATTTGATGAAGTGATATTTAATATCATGTTGTTTGGATCATGACGTCCAACTTTTATTATATAATTATTTATTGATGTATGATTATAATATCCAAATATTAATGGAAACATCAAATAAACTATTAAATATTCTTTTTGAATCATTTTTCTCATATATATTTTAGAGGAATTATTGTAAGATACGTATTATGATGTTATTGGGATCAAGGTGAATAAATTGAGTTTCCTTTAATGGATGAAATCAAATCATTATACCAAAAGGATATCCCCGCCAAATATAGTCCTCCTATCATTAACAAAACATTCCTAATATATGTCAACATATTAGAAGAAATCTTGATTTTCTTTTCTCTAATATTTCAATCCATAAATTAATGTTTTATTTATGTAAATAATTATTATAATATCATCCATTAAATGGGATTCCTTTGGTCCCTTTAATGTTTTGAATGTTTTGTAAATTTATAACCTATATCCATTCAAAAAAAATATTTTATAGAAATATTCCGAAAAAAATAAATAATTTTATAGAATCATGTTATTTTGATGGTTCATTTTTAGTTAAATATATTCTTAAAAAATTTTGATATAAACATACAAATGTATTTAAAGAAAAGATTTTTATTCATATTATTTTTATATTTATCATTCGAAAAGATGATATAGTATGTTCCATGAGGATTTGGTAAGCTAGGAATGTATATCATTACAATTAAAATACAATTTACTAAATGATTGTTCATTAATTTGGAAAATAATTCACAACATTATTTTTAATTTACATATAAAATTATATCTTCTACAAAAATAATAAAATGAAAAAATCATTTATCATAATTATTTTAGGTATTTCAATCATCTATTACTTTTTTAAATGGAATCATCATCAAACAATGTTCTATCTTATGATATCATGCTCTTATAGATTATTTATCTAATATAAATACATTTTTAAGTGGAAAAAATATTTAAAATCATTAATAAGAATAGAACCACTCAATGGTTCATTATAAACCTCATTGTCCATTTCACCACTGATGAAGAATGACATAACCTAATTTTGAAAGGTCTTGAATTTATTTTTGTAATGCAATTAATTCAAAAATTCATATTAATTCGCGACTATTAAACTGTGACAGTTTCTCATAATTCTAAACTCCTTCAACAAGTGAATATCCAGTACACAATATTACTTCATTATTTCTCACCAATTATTATTTTTTATTCATATTTTTTTAAAACACCAACTTTTTTTGATATTGATATTATATTTGGTATAGTGTACTGACTATAAGGTCACTATCATTCCTATATGATATCTCTTTTAATTAATTCTGCCAGTCAACTCATTATGTTTATTTTATTCGTCTACTAATATTGGTTTTACTATATAAAATGATTAATTTTTTTTTGAATTCTGTAGAGTATAATTAATTTTTTCATGATTAAAAATGATTGTTTTTAAATGATCATACATTCCTATCCAATGATTATGTGAAAAATATTTCCCCAAAATTATTTTAATATTCGTAATATAATTGTTCAAATTGAACCATTTCATAATATAAATTTTTTAGAAACATCACCATGATATACCACAAATAAATATTCATTATCATGAATTCTATATAATTATTCCAATATTGAGTTTAATTTATTTATGCGTTGCATAAAATTCACTTCAATAGTGTCAAAAATAATTCATATCACTATTTTATAACAATGACCCCATATTCCATTTGGAGTATTTCTTAAGATGGGGTCATTGTTATAAAATAGTGATATGAATTATTTTTGACACTATTAAAGTGAGTTTTATGCAAATGGAAGTAAATACATATACACGCTATTTACTTTTAAAGAAGACATTGTGTATTTTATTTTTATTTGATAAATCGGACTGGGGTCGTGTCTCAATCATAGAAAACACTACTTTTGGCTTCATCTCATCTAGGTGCGACCGAAGCCAATTTTTCTTCTCCAAGCCCTCGACTCGTCGTCTGTTCTCTGAATCAAACTCTTTCGGTTGCATTGGAATAGTTTCAGTGAGTTCTTCCTTATTCTAGAGAATTTTATCTTGATTCCTCTTCTTTCATGAGATATCCATGGTTCATCATTTTAGATGATTTGTAGATCTATGGGGTTCTAGGTTAATTCAGAAGCTTAGGTTCAATTATATTTATTGTACAATGTCGAGGTAAGTGGATTGTTCCTTTTCATTGATTGTATTTGAAATATATATTCAAAAGTGAATAATACCCTATTTATAGTTATTGCGTGTTTAGGGAATTTGACTCTATTAATGAATATTATGCCTTGTTTTTTTGATTAGGTATAACATATAGTGAATAATGTTTAATTACCTTTCAATGGATGTGTTTTCTTATTTTTAACTCATATTGGCCTTTAGTTCTAGTTTTTCCTGTTAGACTGCTCTGTTTTTCCTTCCTATTACTGTTAGGATAGAGTTATATTATCTAACATACTTGTTCCATGCATTATAGCTATTTTTCCACGTTGTATATTGGGATTTACTATTGCTGCTAGAAAAATTTTGTGCCAGATTGACATATTTAGGGTTGTGGGATCCTGGTGTTGTTAAATCATAGGGGACATGGATGGTAAGATATTTCCTAGAGTGTCTGTTATACATTCACATTGTGAGACTGTAGGGGGAATGGACATGAGAGCTCCCTTAGAGAATCTATAGTTCCACATTGCGAGACCACATGGGGACATGGATGTTGAGTTCTTCCCAAAGATCCTGTAGTTTATCGATATGAGACCATAGGGGGAATTGAAAGTGATTTCTTCCTCAAGGATTATTTGTTCAGCTTAAATAGAGGGGTTTGATTGTGATAAAATCCTAGAGAGTTTATTTAGACTGATTAGTTCTTTATTTTAAATCTAAATTAATGTAGTTGGAACTATAGGCTTTTTTACATTTGATTACTTCCTTGTTTATTACTTATTTTTACATATTTCCTGCCATAAATATATATCTTCACTGAAAGTTAGTAATAGATATTTTAATGATGGCATACTAGGATTCATCTCACACCCTTTTGGGTCATGATTTGGCCCTAAAATTGATATAGTGTTGCATGAATAGATTACGGTAAGCACCCTTCCACATTAGGTACTTGATTGTTGTGGAGTGGGAGTGCATGGGACCAAGTTGAGGATTGAGATGTTGTTGGAGTTTTTTACTTCTTTTGTTCCTTTGTACTTGGTTTAGTACTGTATTCCAAAATTGTGACTTTTTTTTATTTTTTTCAAAGACATATGTATCATGCATCATTTATATATGAGATGAAGTTTTTTATTTACACTTGTCTTCTGCTCTTTACTATTGTATGTTATTATTACTATATCCTCTATTATTATCCATTTTTTTCGGTTGTGTTACTCTACCAATGAGGGCCTAGATTCCACACAATCACACCCATGGTCCTTGCAGCTAGAGAGCTGCCTCTAACATTCTAGAAAATGTGCTTGAGGGCATGTGACCAACTAGGTACGGGACACCTCTTGATTGCACTCAGAACCGGGAAATTACAAAGAGGAATGATTGGAATTGTTTTCATCTTGACATAATGTTTATAGAATATATCTAGGATATGAATGAATAAGTAGTTTGTAATTATTAGTGGCCAAGAGTACCTTACCTACGTATAGGGAAATGCTAATTACCTCGATTATATCAATTTTTCTGGTTTTTCAATTTTATAAATGATTCGATTTCACCATTGGTTGATCCACATGTTTTGTGTTGATGTTGTTGATATTTTTGAGGTTCTATTTATATGTCAACCTAATGAGATGAGGTTATTCTATCTCATTCATCATTTCAGAACCTTCAAAAGGTCACATTCCATGAATTATTATCATGCCATTTAGGGTGCTTTGCTGATTGCATGTTGTTTTGATAGGTGATGTGCTTGATATGCATGCTGTTGTGATAGATTCCTTGAGATAATACATATTTTTTATAGGGTATTGTTAATGTTTAATGTTTCATTTGAATGGCCACCAAACATTGGTACAGAAGGTGTTATAGGCCCCCTCCAATCGAAATATGGTGGATCATATTAAAATTTTAATGATTTCTACAACAATATGACCTGAAAAAGATGCCAAGATTTGATTCGTGCAGAATATGGGCCCTCACAGATTAGAATTTGGAACTTTATTATATTTTTCATCATTTTTATGGGGTTCAGAGTAGTTTTTGAGGGTTATTGTCTGGAAAAACTCAGAATACATGATGTGTATTGATTAATACATGCCATCTATCGTTCTGTTCGGGAAGAAACTATTTTCCTTACGTACATATTGTGTACAATATGTACACATTGTGTAATCCTTTACAGTGTGACTAGTTGTGTGGACAGGGACATGGGGTTGAGAAATGTTCAGTGCAACATGTCGGGTACCAAATTTACACAACATGTTGTAGAGTCCATGTGTCTAGTCATGTGACTAACTACACAGGTGGATGAAATCCTTCTAGTATATGTTGTGTTTGGCATAAACCTACCATTTAGAGTTAGTCGTGTTTCTGACCATGTGAATAACGACATGGGTGGTTGAAACAGAAAAAGTACACGCCAAGTCTGACATAAACACGTTATATAGTTTTCTTATATGAGATATCCATGTGGTTTAGTCATGAAATGGAACTCAGGTAGGGGGAAAGGATTCATGTAAATAGAAAACACATCGTGTTTATGTGATGTTACAAGACCAGATTGGGAAAAAGTACATTCCCATGTAATGAATTATGGGAACACACCATGTATGGATTATACACGCCATGTATCCATGTTTTAATGAACATAAATGCTTTATTTGTCTTGTTCCATTTTATATATTTTATGTTTCAGACCATGAGATTCTTGAACTAAGATGTGTTCTTGTCCTTAAAGAGTCATTCCGCTACGAAATCCTCCGATTGTAAGCAAGATTTAGGGAAATAATCAAACAACAGACATGGTAGATTAGGGACTACCATAAGATCCTCCCATTCTTTCTTTCTTATCACTAACCATTATCCCAAGTACAGGTGTTGATGAACATTTCCGAGAAGGCTTCATTAGGTTTACACGAACATTCCAGGGAGTGCTGCATCATGCGCCATCTCTGGCAGAACTGATGTGGGTCTTTCAGTAGCAGCATCATCTTACTTTCCCAGAGGATGGAGGACCTTAGGCTTCATATTCATGGTTATAATCCATGTTGTCAATCAGCATGCATATGAAGATTCCTCCAAATAAGAGGGTGATGTTTGCTACTAATATGATTTGGAATTCTACCAAGAGACGGTGGGATGTGATCTCACAAGAGATAATCCATCAAGTTATGGTGTAGGATGAGTTCTAGTGTGCCTTTTATGATTAATTCTACTAGGATAATTTGAGGTCTGATTGAGCCCAAGAGTTCATGAGTCTTAGGAAGGGTACTCTATCATTCAGGGAGTATTCTTCTCACTTCACAGATATATAGATCTTCTCACCCATTCTAGTATGTGATGAGTTATATCTGGTGAGGAAGTTTGAGGATGTCCTCAGACATGATATTTCATCTTGTTGAAACACATCCGGTTTACTTTCATAAATTCCATAGCCAACCAGGTGGTGATCACGTAGCACAATCTGAGGGATTATGAGGCTATGATTCTGGCTAGATCGGCATCCAGAGTTTGAACACCTCTAACGGACAGTAGGAAGTGTCATAAGGTGTCTATGCGTGGAGATCAGAGTAGGTAGAATACATTCTATAGGGGCCAGGTTGTGTGATACTAGTAGTGTAAAAGTGGGCATTAGAGGCCACTTTTCTTGAGAGACCCATTAGAGTTCTTATATTGCAGAAAGATGGGTCATTTTCAGTGTTCCTGTCTAATTTTATCACCTGCAGCTGGTGATTGGGGTTTTTATTTGACTCCTCTTACCAGAGTAGGACCAACCATCCCACATAAGACTAGGGGATAGAGTTCTTCTGGCCATCTAGGATGAGGTGGGGGCTATGTCCGTAGTGTTCAGGCATTGGGTTTTTGACAACCATATGGTGGATCACCTCAAGGATCTCAGTCAGCTTCATAAGGCCGCGGTGCAGGTTAGGCTTTTATGATCGAGAAGATTCAGCTCGATCAGGATCCTGAAACCTCTATAGTTAGAGGTACTATTCTAGTTTCTTAGTTTTGGCTGCAACACTTTTTAATATAGGGTCTTCCCACAGTTTCATAACTGTTGTTGTTGTGGTGAGCCTTTGGATTTGTATCTTTACCTCTATTTATATCTTAACACCAGACACACAATTGGGGACTAGAAAGTCTTGAGTACGTCAGTGAAAAGATTTCCCTCTTCACGTTGGGGTGTATCACTTCTAATGGAACCTATATGTCTTATTGATGATGGGATATTATGTCATTCTCAAAATGGGATGGTCGGCTACCTTTTATATTGTTATTGATTTCTATCGTGGTATGGTGAATTTAATATCATGAGAAATTGGTTTGTTTCTACAGAAGGGAGAATGGAATGTCTTGGAGAGTAGGGTAGGACCTGAACATCATGGGTTCAGAGGAGTTACCCCCCATATTTCTAATTTTTATTTGAATGACTACTGAACTACATAGATGGACATTCCTCCAGTGGTGGATCATTTCAGGGATGCCTTTCTAGAAGACTTTTTAGGTTTGTCTCTAGAATGAAAGGTATACTTTTCTACTGAGCTTATTCCCGGAGAGACACTAGTGTCCATTCCTCCTTATAGGATGGATACACTAGAGTTACAGAAGAAGAAGAAGCATTTATAGGATTTATAAGAAAAGGGTATCATATGAACCAGTACTTCTCCATTGGGTTCACCTATCATGTTTGCAATGAAAGAGGATAATACCATAATTTTTTTTGTGGATTATCAAAAGTTGAACAAGTTTACAGTCATGAACTGATATCCCTTTCCAAATATTTATGATCTCTATACTTAGCGTCGAGGATCTGGGATATTATCGAAGATTGACTTGAGGTCTAGTTATCATCAGTTTCACATTATACCATCTTATATAACTCTTATAGCCGTTCGGATCAGGTATGGTCTATACGAGTTTGTGGTTATGTTTTTAAGTCTCACGAATTTTCCAATAATTTTCATCCCACTGATGAACCTAATGTTCCATTCATATTTGTATTCCATTATGGTGGTTTTCATGGATGATACCTTGGTGTACTCTCACACTAGACACGACCATGCTACCAGTATGTAGATAGTTTTGAGTACACTGATACTCAATCAGTTATATGTGATGAATTCAAAATGCCAATTTTGGATGGACCAGATTCCCTTCTTAGGTCATGTAATCTTAGAGAGAGGAGTATTAGTAGACCAGAGAAAGTGAGCATAGTAATTTTTTGGGAAAATCGACAAAACATATTTGAGGTATAGTGTTTTCTAGCATTGGATATTTACTAATGACATCTCATATAAGAATTTTCATTGTTAGCAACATCACAGATGGGCCTGAATAAGAATGGTGTGAAGTACCTATGGTTAGATTCTTATGAGTCAATATTTCAAAAGATGAAAGGTAGATTGAATTCATCACTATTACTAGTTATTTAGATATGGGAGAGATCTATAATAATTACTGTGATATAACAGGTTTTGGTGTTGGAGTAGTGCTTATGCATGGAGAAGGAGTCGTTGTGTATGGCTCTCGGTATTTGAGGCCACATGAGAGAAATTACCTGACTCATGATCTCAGGTTGGTTGAAGTTGTTCATGATTTATATTATTGGATACATTATCTATTGGGAAAGTATTTTTTTATTTATACTAACCAAAAAATGACTCATGTACATCTTCACTTAGTGTGATCTAAATTTGAGATAGAGAAGGTCAGTTGAATACCATTAGTCTTTTGATTTTTAGCTTGCCTATATGTCTTTGAAAGGAAATGTAGTGGCTGATGCATTGAGCAGGAGAACTCAGATATAGGTAGTTCAAGATGTCGGTAGTGAGTGGAAACTTATGGATCTGTTTTTCTGATATGCATTTGGAGGTGCACAACAGACATAGACAGAAATTTATTTCTTCTGTAACTGTTACATCTACTCTGCTTGAGCGAGTGAGAATGAAGAAACTATCAGATGCTGGAGGCATAGTCTTGCAAAAGAGTGTATAAAAAGTGGACCCTATTCATAGATGGACCATGTTCAAGGATGAGATCTTGGGATTCAAAAGATGTATATAGGTCTAAACAGACATACATAAGAATCTGAGGTAGGATTTTTATTCCTCAACATGGGGAGTTCATCTTGGTGTCACCAGGATGTATTGAAATATACCCTGTCAGTAATAGTGGCCATGTATGTAGAGGGATGTTTTTGGCTTTGTGAAGAGGAGTTCCACATGTCATTAGGTGAAGACAGAGCATCATCTTTCCGTAGGACTTTTTCCGCAGATACCCATTCCCGAGTGGAAGTGGAATGATGTCATGATGGCCTTTGTGAAAAGTCTTCCTAGGTCTCCCCTACGGAATGATGTAGTTTTGGTTGTCATTGAAAGACTCACGCGGTTTGCACATTTCATAACAATCAATGATTCCATTATTGATGATGTGTTGGGAAAGTTGTACATCTAAGATCCTGAACGTTTACATGGAGTTCCACACTCCATCATTTAAGACAGGGACACATGTTTTACTTCTTGGTACTTGCATGGACTATAGAGGGATTTGGGTACATAGGTACTGGTGAGTTAAGCCTACCATCTCCAGATAGACGGAATGTCTGAGCATACGATTCAAATTCTGTAGGACATGCTTTGAGCATGCTTCCTAGATTTTATAGGTTCTTTGGATAAGTACATACCTCTAGTGGATTTTTCCTACAATAATAGTTTTTATGGAACTTTTTTGATGGCTCCTTCTAAGGCTTTGTATGGTAGGCTTTTCCGATAACCTCTCTAATGGCTTGAAGCATGAGAGGTAGCTAAGTTGGGACCTCATCTTCTTCAAGATACCACAGTGCAGGTGGAATCGATTTGGAAGAGGATGGTTACTGCACGGTCACAAACAAAGTCCAATTCTGACCGATGAAGATGGCCTCTAGTGTTCAAGGTCGGGGATCATTTTTTCCTACATTTCACAAATATGTTGGGAAATAGGATCTTTAGGAGACATTGTAAGCTTTCACTGAGATACATTGGGCCATTTGAGGATTTGCAGAGGGTCAGTACTGTTGAATACTAATTGAAGTTACCTCAGAGATACAAGGAAATGGGTGAATTATTCTACGTTTCCCAGCTTCGACGCTACTTCTCAGAACCATCTTATAGTTTTCAACCAATAGATTATGATTTAGAGGTGGATGATTTTTTTGAAGAGCATCCTATCCGAGTCATTGATCGCAGTGTGATGGTTCTTCGTGGATGGTATGTTCCTCTAGTACGGGTTCTCTGGAAGCATGAGAGAGTACATGATGAGACTTCAGAGAGGGAGACAGATGAGCGATCGTAGTGGCCAGAGTTGTTTGAGGATTCTTCTTCACCATCTTTTTAATGATATTCAGGGATGAATTTATTTAACGAAGGAAGATTTTAAGAACCTGGATCATATTTTTAGGTATGGAACTATATTTTTGGTGTCTTTGAGGAAAATACGAGTTTCATGAAATTGAATGAGTATATGTTGTGTACCTGGTTTCCATGGGTAACAGTTTACTGGATGTGTAATGGATGAGTACATGGTAGTGTGGTGTGACCTATGGACCACCTAATATGGGGCCTGGTAAAGGCATATACACGATGTGTGCTTTTAAGGAATATGTTGTGTACATTATTTTTATTTGATAAATCAGACCATGGTGTGTCTCATTCATATAAAACACTTATTTTGGCTTTGTATTTTCCAGGAGTGATCGAAGCTGATGATTCTTTTCTATGACCTCGACCCGCCATAATTTCTCCGAATCAAACTATTTCAGTTGTGTTGGAATTGTGTCGATGAGTCATTCCTTATTATAGATCCTATTGTCTTTATTTCTACTCTTTCGTTAGACATCGTCGGTTGTTCCTTTAAGATGTTTTTGTAGATCTACAGTGTTATTTGTCGATTCAGAGGATGAGGATCAACTATAACGATCATACAATGTCTAGGTACGTGGTTCGTTCCTTTCTGAATTTTTTCTATGACTTATATATGCAAAAGTTCCAAATACTCTTGTTAGGGGTTTTGTGTGTTTAGGGAATTAATCCATGTTAATTCCTACTATTCATTTTTTTCTTGAGTAGAGATATTGTATTGTGAATATGGATTAATTAACTTGCAATGGATGTGTTTTCCCATGTTTGATATGATATTGGTCATTGGGTATAGTTTTTCCTATTAGGAGGCTCGGTTTTCCATGCCTAGTGTTGTTAGATTGGAGTGATATTATCAGACATACATGTTCAATGCTTTATTATTGTTTATCAAAGAAGTTTATTATGATTTAATTTGGATATTGAATATCGTTTGTGCACAATTGACTTACAAAAGGCTGAGGGAACCTGGTGTAGTTAGACCATATGGGAAAAAGATGAAGAGGGATTTCTCAAATGTTCTGTTATACATTAATGTTGCGAGACAATAGGGGCAATGGACGTGAGTTCTCCATCAAAAAATCAGTAGTTCCATTTTGCGGGACCACAAGGGGGAATTGGATATTGAATGCTTCCCCAAAGTGTATGTAGTTTAACATTAAAAGACTACGGGGGGAATTGATAGTGAGTTCTTCCTTAGAGAGTCTTTGTTATGCTGAACTAGAGGGGATAGACTATGAGAACAACCCATAGGGTTGCTTGATATTATTTTGTTGTTTTAAATAAATGAATATTTATGTAGTTGATACAGTAGGATTTTTTACCTTTGAGATCTTCCTTGTTTATTACTTCTTTTTGCATATTTACTTCTATATAAATATTCACTAAGTGATAGCTCTAGATCATTATGTGGTGGTTTACTATGATTTGTCTCACACCCTATTTGGGTCATGGTTTGGGCACAAAATAGATTTAATCATTGCAAGTATAGATAAGGGTAATGTACCTTATAGTTCAGATACCTAATTACTGTGGATCTGGATAGAATGGGATCAATTTGAGGGTTTCGATGATGTAAGAGTTGTTTACATGTTTTGTTTCCTTTTACATGGTTTAGTACTATATTCCAGCATTTTGACGTATTTGGATGCATTACTAGACATATGAATGTTGCATAATTAATATATGAGCTGTAATTGTTTATTTACTCATTGTATTCAATATTTTACAATTATATTGTATTATTACTGCTTCCTCTATTGTTATAAGCTTTTTACCTATGTTACTCTGCAAATGAGGCATTTTTTTCCATAATCACACCAAAGGACCTAACTGCTAGTCAAAAGCCTCTAGAAATCGATCAAATGTGATTAAAGCAATGTGAACAACTAAGCACATTGATTATCATGGTGGCACCCAGAACTGGGATGTTACAACATTGATTATTTATAAATCCTTTAAAACACGTAAACCTTTATAGACTGTGATTTATTCATCATATACACATAAAAAAAGAACTTGTAATGTGAGAAAATATATCTATAATTGAAATGAAATACATGTATCTATCTTTACATATTTTTCACATGTGCATAAAAACGTCAAAGTGAATTATCTCTAAAGGTTGTATATAATGTATTTATCCCTACATGTGTGGAGTATTCCCAATCATTACCTTATGAAAAGTGGAATAAATCCAAATAAATTTACTATGAAAAAAATTTGATAATAAAATATATTCTCTATGAATATGATTAAAAAAATATATTTTTCCATGAAAACCTATTATTTGAGTCCATAGTTAACTGTCTTCTTGAATGATTAACATAAAATATTTTCCATCATCATAAATCAGAAACAAATTGCATCGTGTTTAATTTTCTTCTTCTAAAGAGACATCTGTCTTTGATGTTATTAAAAAACCAATATTTATAAATGATCATATAATTTCCTTCTTCATATAAATATGACACACTATGAATATTATGTTTCTGTCTTACAACATTAAATATGATTGGGGATTTTAATTAATAATATCTAATCAATATTCATCAAACAAATTTTTTGGAGAGAACAAATATTTCCATATATTATAAAGGCATAAATTTTTTTTCACAATTCATGATGGGGTTCAAATATCTTATTATATATAAGGCACAAAAACAATATAAATTTCATATATAGTCTAATTTAGAGCATTTATGTGAAGAATCACAGACTAGATATTTTTAATTTCATTTATCATTCAAATTTTGAGAATTATTAGAAAAATATATTGAGATAATATAGGATGGTTTCATAGAAACACACCATTTCAAGAAATGTGTAGTGTTCTTGTATAATTTTCACAAACATCATAGAATGCTTAAAATTTATTTTGTATTTTAAATAAATAATTATTTAAATGTCCCATGGATATTGTCCTTTTAAAGGTGATACATCCCCTATATTTATTTCATCCAAACCATCTTATCATATAGTTTCATTTTTATTTAAACCTACACATTCTTTTCAGGTTTCAAAAACCTCCTGAGATGAAAAATAATAATAAAATCATATTTTACATTAAATGAATTATAATATCGATTATTGTAAACATGTTCTTAAATATCCATAACATCAATAATCTTAACTCTTTTTTTTAAACCATATTGTTTTTGAACTATTTAATATTTATTATTAATAACTGACTAATTTTTTTTCATTTTTTTAATCACCATATTGGGGGGGTTCTTTATATTGAAGTATATTTATTAAGAATTTTTAGAACCTATAAAATTACATTATTTTCCAAGAAACAAAATTTTATATATTGGATTCTACTTTTTAGACACGACACAAAATATTTCAATAACTTTCTCTGCATTTGTTATAATTATTTATTTATGTTCCTAAACATCATCATTATTTGGGATTTCTAAAAATTATAGGATAAGGTTACTGAAATTCAACAAAAAAAATTCTGTTTCTATTATATAATTAATTTTTTTATAATGGATTGAAATAATATTATTTATGTTTCACTCATTATATCTTGTTTTTGTGATACTTTTTTTCAACAACCAACTTCTTAAATTTATCAACATTTATATATAAATTTAATATTTTGTTAGTATAAATTGATTCAATTCTTATTGATGATTTATATTATTTCATTGAATTATGATATCTTTATACAATATATAGAAATTTGATAGACTCCCCGTGATATCCAATTTCATAATTAATTCCATCTTTGCTTCACCAATGTCTCTAACTTCACAATAGCTTTAACTAGAGTATTCTTATTTATTATCCATAATATTTTGATGTTTATCATAATTATATCCATGATATACCCCTTTCCCATTATGTTAAACTCTTATCACATTTTTCACACACACAAAAGTAATTTCATTTTCTTGATATAGAGAAATTATTTATCATTTGAAGAAAACCATGATTCTTTATACATTAATGATCTATTATTAAAGAATAAAATTGGTACATATTTGACTTATTCCCTTAATCCATCATATATTATTCAAAAAAATGTTAAATAATTTATATCTATATAATTTTATTAAAAATTTATCTTTATTTTTTTTCATTTTCCTCTACTCACATTTATCTACATCAAAGACATAATATTTTCTAACTTATGATCAAAATAAAATTAAAATCAGAACGGTATACATCTTCTTCATCAACTACCATCTTATAACAATATTCTTATTATGACTAAAATGATCCTTTTTTCATTATTACACTTCTTCTTGAGACTAATGAATTCCTAAAATCATAGGTATGGAAAAATGTTGTTTATATAATCAAGATGGATCATTTCTTTTATCATTGTCATCTTCGTTGATTCTTTATTACTAATCATTTCTATTATGATATATGGTGTCCTCAAAACCCCAATAATATCCTATAATTTATTAAATTATCTTATTACAGTACTTACTATCTCATTATATCTTGTAAATAAGATATAAACTTTTCTATCTCAATTCTAAACTATTTATTCAAATTTTAATTTTTAAATCCATAGCTTAGAATACTCTTTTTATAATTTCCATAAAGGGTATTTTCAATCCCATTATATATTCCACTGGTTGTATTGATACAACATAGTTGGAAAATTTTTAAATCATATAAAAAGGATAATAAATGATTTCTTTCTCAAATATCATTATCAATATTTTCTCTAAAAGCTGATGTTAAAGATATTTTCTCACCATGAGGTGAATTTAACTAGTTTTATCCTCAATAACATTCAAACTAATAGAAAAAATACAGATCATATCCTTATGGATATGTTAATTACTTTCATTGAAAGTAGGAATCCAATTATTATTCACTGAATTATTATATTTTATAACCAGAACCATAAAATAGGGACGAACACAAAGAATAGGTTAAATGTAAATCTCAAACACGAAAAAAAACATGAATAAAGGGGTGTATGCCTATCAGTGTTTGAATTCATTTTTCTGTATCATTATTTAAGAAACACTCATCACCAGTTTAAGTGAATATTAATCATTTTACAAAATTCAAAAAATAAGAGAAAATCATATTTTGTAGGATCACCTCCCAATGCATGAATGTTATTCATTAATATGATTTTGATTTCACTAAGATCATATTATCCACTTATTTCATCATGGGGGCATGATTAGTAGTGTTTATACTTCTACTAAAGATAAAACATGTCTATTGATTGTGATAATTCATATAACTCTAATATAATGATAAAAAATTTATATCAATAAGAATAAATCCTTCCAGACATAATCTTCATGGATTAATGTAGTTTCCTTCTTCATATTCTTCATCGTCTTATAAAAACTTAAGTAGAATCTATTCACTCTACGATAAATTGAACTTCTAATACTTATTCCTCTTCTATTTATCATTCCTTCTTCTTTAATTATCTAACATACTTGCCTTATTTAACTTCACATGAACAAATATTTTAATTCCTTTATTATTAACAATAATAACAAATGTTTCATAGAATCATTTTTATCCTGTATGAACCAATTAGAATTTTTTATTTTTATTCTAGACTATCATCCTCTATCTTCTATCTCAAATATTCACTCTTCAATTTCAACATTTCTATATTTTTTGGTTGATTATAAATCAATAATATATATATTACAATACCATAGATCTTGTTAGTTATCTATTAACATGACTAATAATCTATGTCATTAATACTTCTTAAAAAATACAATCCACAAAAAATTTCATGGACCATGACATTAGGAAAAAAATTAATTATTTTTTCATTAAATAACAATCCATAAACTAATGATATTGGTAAATTTGGATATATTATATTTCTACTACACCAACTATCTATGACTTATTTTACCATAGTTTTTGTCTCTTGTATCTTACTATACTTTACCTCAACTTCACCTTATAACCATGAATTTTCAAATAAAGTGTTTCACCCAAATCCATTGTCTATTTTGAAAACATAATTATATTATTGAGTAACGAATCCAATGGACACCACCATTTCCATTATAGGTATAGTTGTTTTAAAAATTTACTATTAGATTTCCCCATAGTAATAAATATGTTGTTATGTCGGACAATTGGTTGTTCATAAATACCCATGACCATCAATATTCCCTCCTCTAAGGGTAGGGCCTTTCTGGGATTTCTGAACAATCACTACACCAAGGGTGTGTTCTTCCTAGATTGTCCTTCCATTATCCACATTTCATCAATTTTTATTCTAAACATGAATCATGTTCAATCAATCTTGATGTTTACTTCCATGAAGCTCATTTCACATGCAGTAACATGATTAAATATTTTATATTGTTTATATATTTAAAAAATAAAAAAACTATATCATTCAATCTTGAAATATTCTATAAATTCACTTATAAACACAACCAAATAAGAACTTCTTTTTCTAAGAAGATGTCCTATTATATTTTCATTCATTGGTTCTAGTTAAATCATAATCCTATTCTTTTTCTTCATGTAGAGTGTATATATATTTCAATGTAATTTTATATGTTTATATTTAATTTTACTATCATAAACTTCTATAATTATAATCACCAATTTTATTTTCAATTTTATTAAAAAATAGTATTTGAAGTAAGAAAAAAATAAAATATCCATAAATAGAATTTATACAATAATAGAGTGTATATGGTAAAATATATCATTACTGTTTTCAGGTGTTTCTCAATTCATGAAAATTCTTAGTTTATTGAATTTGGTATCCTTGTATCCAAGGTGTCCACAATGATGAAATTCATATAATTAATCATTTTATCTCTTTACTCCTCCATATGGGAACTATATTATTTAAATACAACTATTTTTTTAATTTCATGACACATTGAATGAGATATAGATAATTATATATATATTTAAATCCTCATGGCTTATTATAGTGTTATTATTAAGTGGATGAAGAGAAATTTTATATAATTTATTCCAAGTTTGGAGCATGAAGCTAAAAATGTAACCAATAAAGACAGAGACACATAATTAGTTCATGATTAATGATTACTATTGGACTCATGGTGTATGTGTTGCTGAAATATGAAAATGGCTTCATGAGAAGCTTTACAATACATCCATCACATGCACATACTTGTGAGGATATCCAGTGGGATGTAAGGGGCTACATGGTTTTTAAAAATAGTATAACCATGTATGAGCACTTTTTTCTACCTAACTAGTGGTGTCACATGGCTTCGAAGCATGATTTCAAAAATAGTGTGACTAAACAATGAACCTGTTAAAAATGTTTCAAAATAAATTTATTTCCTTAAATTTATTTATGATTTATCACCTATCATTCAACCCAACTCAAATGAAAACCTTCTCCCAGTGGAGTGAGTCATCCATCTTCCTCCTTGTTCTACATTGATATAGGTTCTTCAATCAAGATCAAATTACATAGATATTAATTTCATTGGATATTTATCATTAATATATTTATTCACCTCCGTTCCTTAACCAATTTATTTCTCCATCATCCGTGATATTTTGGCCTAAGATAATATCACCTATTATCAGGTAAATTTACTATTTGATCATTTTTACTACTATACATTGAATTGAATATTGATAACCGATGATGGTTCTTCAACCAACCTATTCAAGGTTTTCTATTACATTTCCCAAAATTGGAGAGTAATTTATCAACATGAATCCTCCAACATAAATTTATATATATTGTGTGTCTACATAAAATTTTAAAATTCCATTATCTAAATTGATACCCATGTTAGACTACCCATTGTACTCTTTTTATGGTTTAAGGTTTCCAAACATGACAAGTGACATACCTTAGGGTGTTCTTATATGAGTACCTTTCTATAATTATTTTCTACATGAAAAACCCCCCATTAATGATGTCTGAGAATGATTACTATGTGAAGAGAATAAGTAAACTAAATGGGAGTTAGTGGAATGAACACTTCACATTACGTTTATATGAATAATGATTATTCCCCTTAGTTACATGGAATGATAAAAGAATTATAATTCATCCTTATTATTGTATTAATTATTGATTAGGTCATATAATTAAAATATATGAATTCACATTCTATTTCTAATTATATCTAATTTTAGGGTATGTCCTCCCTATATAGATATTAAAATCAAACATGTCATCCCATATGTGTGTGATATATAGGTATGTATTCCCCATGAAATGTGATATATAAAATGGTTCCCATGTAAATGAGATATATGGTCATCGATTTCCAAATTAAATATCATAAATTGTTATATATTCCCTTTTTGAATGTGATAACTAGGTACGCCATCCCATATAGAAATTCACCAGCATAGTGGTCCATATGATTCATATATTATGGGCATGGTATAAATTAAAATTTGATGAGACTCATACCATTATCAATGGATGGACGAGTGATGCCTTGGGTCTTAGATGGAAATAGTTTCTATATATAATTATCTAAATTTCACAACACCTATAAACCATATATATAGATACACCTCAATATGTATATATATATGTGCATTTTTTGTGATATACATCCTAATGATGATGAAATTTGTTTTAGTATGGTTCCCTTTAGGAACCAGAGTTGGCATGTTAACATTTTCTTTAATTCTCATGTCATTATAATTTCCCAATTCCCAATTTATATGAACCAACATAACCATACTAGACACTATTGTTGGTGTCTCACATAGTTTATATTATATAATGTTGGGGCAATCAGTCGGTACTTTTGGCCAAATGGATGTTGGTACGGAAAAATCAAACTGACGAATTGTGGATATTTGATTTTTTAAATATGATGTAGTATATGAGAAGATGAATGAGATTATAGAGGAAATTATAGTTGAGATAGTTTAAGGAATTTCTTATTTTTTTATATAATGATACATATTATTGTACCCATGTTCCCGTTTTTGTATATGACATGAAATGAGAATGATTTTTTATATGATATTGATTCTATTCCAATCTCTTTATTTTGTAACAATGATTTAAAGTTCCACTTCTGGTTTTTTATTACATCTTCTATTTTTTATCATTTATATAAACCATTGTGTTTTACTCTTGAATGAGTACATAGTTTCTGCACTAACACACCCTAGTCCCTCATTTCTCATCAACATCCTCTTGAATATGAATTGGTGTTCTTGAGGCCATATAGCCAACTGAGTTTGGTATCTTATAAGTGAAATGGGTCTAAGATGATATAAACAAATAAGATATCACCTTATTATTTTTATCACTTTTTGGATATTATATTGGAGACTATGGGAAAAATATAATTTGTTAATTTTCCCATTACATGGATTGGATAGCCCATATATAGGGGAAAATCAACTTACCTTGGTTGGGATAATGCTATTTTGGTTTTTTCTAGTTGAATTTTTATTTATTTCACTATCTTGTGATGCCCAAGTTTTATTGTATTGTTAATAATATTATAAGTATTGAATTACTTTTTCATGTCTTAGTATTGAAGGGAAGAATAATATCATGCATCATTACAGGCACATGAAAATTCACATTTCACACATTATGTGATCCCATATTGTTGTATCTCATTTCTTATATTACCTTTATTGCATCCAATAGTTGTATGTTACTGATAGTTATATAATAGATATGTGTGAAAATTTAGTGCGGGATAAAATAATTGGAATAATTAAACTGATTCCACAAACATAAATTTTTTTTCCCATATAGATTTATTCTTGCATCATAAATAAACAATTATTAAATGTTTCATCCATTGAACACGTGTTCTATATGATAAAATATCAGTTTATTTTATGATATGAATACAAATAGTAATTTATGATTCATATAAATCTATAAATATTAAATTTAGATTAATTTAATAAAATTATTTTATAATACAAGTCACATCATGATATTGGATGTACTACTTATTATATTGTAACCTAACATTAGAATTAAAATGTACACAAGGATGCAGTATTAGAAACCAGGAATGGAGACACATCTTATAACAACCCTGATCATTATTTGACACTAATAAAATTATTTATTACATAAGACTAAACTTCATGCAACCCAAAGTGTTGTGAATTCTAGTGTCATTTTGGAATATGTATATTATGTATCATCATAAAACCTGGAATACCACATTTTTTTGATAAAATTTTTAACATGATCAAAATTTTCTTTAAAAAATTAAACAACATGGGATAACTTAGAGGCATAATTAATAAAGAGGTGATCTATAAATCATAATTGGTGAATAAACAATCAAAAAGTTATACATGCTAGAAAATAGGGATTTTAACGAGGATTAACATTAACATGAGTAATAAATAATAATATATCATGATAATTACATAATGGAAAATGTGGAAAAACATAAAATAGTGAATCATAAAAATATTCCAAGGATAAAGAGACCAATAAATCATGGTTTATAATGTACCATAAATGAATCAAATTCACTCTTTGTCCCAATATGACATAGCATGATACTAAACATTACACAATTAATTTGAGCTCTCTATTGGCACACCCATCTTATTCATTTCATTCCCATGCTTAAAAGTGTCACATAGATCTTTCAACATGTATTAATTATTCATAATAATTTATTCCATGATTAAGTAATGTGTAATAAATATATTTAATAAAAATTAAATATGCATATGTTAAAATATGTAAACACTTATGATATGAAATTGGTATGGTATTCACTACAAAATAATTTTAGCATATAAATTTTCTATGATATTTTATCATCATAATGACATCACATAAAAATTTAAAAAATATAGTTGATGAGTGGTAGAGGAGTTCCTCATCATTTGTACATGAAATTGAAATTAATACATTCACCTAAATATATATCCGAACATGATTAAATGGAAATATAAGGCCTAAGATATTAAAGAAACATTAATAAAAATAGAAAGGAGAGAAACCATAAGAAATTATGCATGGTAATGTATGTACATAAGGGATCATAAGAGAAAAAATGAAAGTGATGTAGGATATCATAATTTATAAATAATATTTTATATAAGGAATATATAGAAAACAATTCCAAATATTTTCAAATTTAAATAATGATACCTAACATTAAATATTTCTTGATAAAATAGGAGAGTATATGATACCTTAAATGAGTGTGTGACACAAAAATATTGGGAGGGGAATCGTAGGAGATTAGGGAATCTTGTGTGTACTCTAAGTAATATATGTCAATTTATAGATGTGCTCAAAATATTTTTACTGAAAAGAAAAGGGATCATGGGAGGGATTATGTTGAAAAATATGGTGTTTCATTATTATTTAGGTTTTGGACCCTAAATAATAATATATCAAGATCAAAAAATAATTATATGTTTTCCCATGGTTTCTACCAAATACAAGTGGGTCTAATTATTTATAATCACAAGGTATTAAAATTTAAAAATAATTCTCTATCTTGTGTGGTGTTGAGTGAAACTCTTAATGAAAGGATTTTAAAACCATAAAATATACTATCTATATTGGAGGATACATAATGTATTTACAAAATATGTCAAATATAAAAAAAATCAAATTATTTTAAAACTAAAATATTTATTGGTTCATTGATCCAATTTAAGATAATTATGACATCACTATTGGGCCATTATGATGTCATTAAAAAAATGAAAATTTAAGAAGTATTTCTTTGAAAATTTGAATGCCCC
The DNA here is from genome assembly GCA_963277665.1 of Viscum album. Classification (NCBI taxonomy): domain Eukaryota; kingdom Viridiplantae; phylum Streptophyta; class Magnoliopsida; order Santalales; family Viscaceae; genus Viscum; species Viscum album. Next base: position 1,861,842,745 of record OY728157.1, read on the forward strand.
TAAGAATTATGATAAATTTATTTTTTAACAATTTCAATGATTTGATTCAAAAAATATTATTCATTTTTTAAAATAGTTTTCTAAATATATTAATCATAATTTTTAATATAAGATCAAATTTTATTAATAAATGATGGTTTTTTTGGTAATTTTTTTCATACACCTATATAAATTTAATTTTATTATATTTTCATTGATTTTTAATAAAAAATTATTAAATAAAATTATTTTATTAAAATATCATTTATTTCAAAAAAACTATTAATTTAATAAAATCATTAACATAAGTTTAATAATAACATGAAATGAAATATGTGATTTATTGTATGAAATTAAAAAATTATATAGAATGTAACAATTATAGGAAGAAAATAGATTGATTATTATATACAATATAATTTATATATTCTTATTTATATATTCTTGATACATGACACTTTAATACACCAGAATACTCTTTATGATTATGGTGCATGTGGAGGGAATTTAATTTGGTGGTTCATTGAACATGGTTGGAGTTGTGATCTCAATGAGCTTGAACTTCTCCCATTAATGGTTTTGATTATACATAATATGTTGGATCTCATATTGGTTTTGTTTTAGGGAATAATAAAATATCCTATCACATATGGATTCTCTGGTAGTGGCATATATTAGGTATTTTTCTACTGGTTATGGCCATGAGTTTGTTTATTTATATCAATTTATTTTGTTAATACTTATATTTGTACTAGTTATGTAATCACTATTTAGAGACTATATTATCAACGGTAAGAAAAAATAACCATATTTAAACTTCTATTTGATAATAAAATAAAATAATTAAATGTGTTTTCTATAATAATATATAATATAAAATTTTATTAAATATAATGTGGAATTTTATGTATAACAGTTGGGGACATTAAAATCTCCCCCTTATGAAGTTTATCCCTTGAAATTTTCATTTAACACACTAAAATAGATAATGGTCACTCAACTTTATCACATCCCCCAGATCCCATTATTCTTCATCAAACTTTACATTTCTCCACAAAACTTTGATAGGGTGAATTTTCTTATTTTGTATAGCTTCTTCTCCATGATCAATAATATTTATGGGCATCTATTAAGAAGAAAGATCATTCTCCAATGGCACCACCTCCAGATTTAGTACATGTGATGGATTTGGTATGTACTTATTCAATAGGGATACATGGAATACATCATGTACTTTAGATTAGTTTAGTGGGATTTCTAGTAAATAAGCTACCACTCTGATGTGATCAAGGATCAGAAAATAGTCAATGTAACATGGACTATGATTTCCCTTCTTCCCAACTATCATAACATTCTTACATGGAGATTTTTAGAGGATTTACATGACTACAACTTCAAACTATAAGTCTCATATAAGACTATAATCATAGTTATTTAGTTTAATCTATGCATCCTTGATGTTATGTTGAATGGTCTTACATTTTTTCACCATTTCCTTGTCCATTTTAAGACCTAGATTTTTCAATCCCCAAAATCATCTCCACATGCAGGTGTTCTTCATCTCTCCCATAAAGAGCATCATAGTGATCCATTTATATGCTATAGTGAAAAATGTTATTATAAGAGAACTCTAGCATAGGGAGATTTTGGCCCCATCCTCCATCGAAGTAAATTGAGAGTGATCTGAGCATTTCTTAATTTATTTGGAACATCGACTCAAATTACCCATCAGTTTGAGGGCGATATGTCAGAATGATGTTCAGTTTAGTATTTAGAGCATGTTGGAGACATTTCCAAAATAATAGTTGTCAATATTTTTTATTTATTAGACACAATCGAGAGTGGTACTCCATAAAGCCTCACTACTTATCATTTGGATGTATTCAGAAGTTTGGGGACAATGTCCATGGTGATGTCTTCCCATTTCAATTTTATTGTAGGTAACAGTTTCATCATCCCCATAGACCTATAACATTTATCCTTCCATTTCATAAAAAATATATACATTTATAAATAGTTAGTGATCTTATTCATCATATGTCCCCACCAATAGTGCTGTCAAAGATCATGATACATAGTTTTCTTTCTGGGAGAATTTAGAATGTAAAATTACGTTCATTATCCAATAGTACCTTATTTAACATTGGATTTTATGGAACACATAATACTGACCCACATCTCAAAATTCCTTCCATGTAAACTTTTTTGAGCATGCATTAACCTTTAAACAAGATACAATTTAGAAATAATTTGTGAAAGGATTAATGATATTTGTTTCCTTATGATTCCCATGCCCATACTCCTTATTTCTAAGAATATTGGATCCTTCTCAATTCTCATCAGTGATAAAATTGTTGTATCCTTTATGCATTGATCATCTCCTAGATTATTTGATTTACCTAGATAGTGGGGAATTCAAAAGAAATATACCCTGATCATCTATTACAATCTTCATTTGTCCATATTAATCTATTTCCATGTTAATATATATTTGAGAATATTGTATTATAAATATATTTCACACTTCTCCCCAAATAGATAATTTCCCCATATTGTCAATAAAAGTATCACTACAACTAACTCCATATTATTCATTCGATAGTTATATTCATGAAATTTAAATTTAATTGAAGAATATGTTATTCCAATTTAATTGTGCATCAACACACAATTTAATCACTTATTCTAAGAATCACAATAGATTACAAAATGTTCTTCATATGATCATAGTGTGATAATTGGTCCCGTGATAAGCTTCTTCTTCAACTCATTAAAATTTTCTTCACATTAATCATTCCAAGAAAACTTGAATACATTTATAATTATCATGGTATGATGGATTGACAAAGGTAATAAATTTCTCAAATATTTTCCACAATATCCAACTATCCCAAGGAAACTACAGATACCTATCACAGTTATTCGCATTTTCCATAATTAAATTGGTTTTTTATTTTAAGGATATATATATACCATTTCTTGTGATGATATACCCCATGGATGATAAATTATACAATCAAAATTTACTCTTTCTATACTTTCTCTAAATATTATCCTTTTACAAGGTCTGTATCATTATGATAAAATGATCCTCATGCTCCCCTTTGGTTTTAGAGTATAGTAGAATATGATCTATAAGGGCAATGAAATTTTTTCAATGGAAACTATATTTTCTTTTTTATCTTTTATATGATGATTTTAGGAGAATTACTGAGTCCAAATAGAATTACTATGAACACATTATTCCCATAACTTTTCCAAAAAACACTCTTGGTGATATCCCCATCTTCACCATAAAATGGTAATATACAAACCCCATATCCACCATAGAGATTTAGTTTTCTATGTGAAGCTAATAAGTAAAATTAATCAATCTATGGAAAATGATGCTTGTTCATTATCATGATATTTTAGATCTCCAAATAATCAATGTAATGTTGCATTGACCCATATATCTTGATGGATAAAAGGACTAGCAAAAACCATCGTGAAACACTTGGGAATATAAACACATTGTATAGATTATGATATAATTTATTTAATTAGAAACACATGTTTCAAAATATCCATTATATGTGGATCCTTGGATATTGGTATCACCATAGGTATAAGATTAACTGAAAATTAAAAATCTCGGATAAGATGACAACCAATAAATAAATTGGGAAGCACATAAGCATATTTCTTCAAAATAGGAATCTATTCGAGGATGATCCTTGACCTATACTAGAAAATTTGAGATATATATTCTTTCTCATATGGAAATAATATTAATTCATGATATGATAACGTAAAAGATTATTAATCCTCCTCTTTGCACTAATACACAATAAGGGGTCGATCCTCTATACAGAGAGTGATTTCATTCTCAAATAAATTTTCTATTTGATATATAATTAGAAAATTATTAAATTCCTATAATTAAATAAAATTCCAAGAAGTGAAGTAATAAAAGGTTAATAGGGATATTCATCCCAAAAATTGTGATAAGGTATGAATTATATAATTGAGATGAAAAAATATCCCCATTTTTTATTTTTACCATTAGCTCAACTTCAATGATTATTAATGTTGTTTGAATAGTTCTAGTGAAAATGATTAATATGAATGAATGAGTAGAAAAAGATTAAAAAAGTAAGTTCAATATTCATTATTGATTACCCAACATACCTATCACCACTTTGTTGTTTCGATCCACCTTTGTGGATGTGATTGAAAAAGACCCCCTTGTTACCATGGAAGTTGTTTTTTATCTACAAAAACCATTGTATTGGGCCATTGATTTGAATTGTATCAGGGTTATATGAAGTAGAATCCATGAAAAATTAACTGATGGTTAGCTAGAGTGTTTTTTCATCTTTTTCACTGGAATGTATCTCTTATTGACATTTATTAGTCAGGTGTCCTCCCTTCCACAACTAATTGAATTCTTTGTTCCATTTAATAAATCTCTTAGGGGGTTTTCCCACGCCATCAACATTTGGGATGTTAGAAATTATTTGCACTATTAGATATCTTTATCATACCACTAGAATTAATCTCCACTTTACACTTCTCATCCTTATGATAATGTTGGGAATATCTAATCTCCATCTCAACAGTAAGGGAAAATCTGATAACATAATCATAAAAATCTATGTCATAGATTAAAAGGGGGCTTCATGGACAAGGTTTTATCCCACGAAATAATTGGTCAACCATTTATTCGATGTCAAAGACAAAATTAGAGGCATATTATCAATTTTTATGATCTTATCCCCATACATCCCAATCGATAAATAGTATTTTTGTTTTAGTGTAAGGGAATCCATTTCCATTTTATGATTGAATGTATGAGGAAAATACATATCGAAAAATATTTTTTATCGAAATATGTTCCACTCTATTTGAATAATCACTTTCTCAATAATTGTATTCTTTATCAATGTACACAACCGATCAAATTCTCCCACCATAAGATAAATATCCAAAAGAACATTGTCTTGTTCAGAACATTAATGGATACAAGAGATCTTCTCAATAGAGATGATCCATTGTTCTATGATTAAGGAATCAGATGAACCATTGAACGTAAGAGGATGTTTTTGCATGATAATTTTGAATGTGTATTATTCTCTCTTAGGGTAATTTGGACAGTCCTATTGATCATAATTTATTTTCAGGACCAAAGTTAGTGGATAGTGTATTATCATGTAGTTTTCTCTTCATACACCCATTGGGTTTGGAATCTCATTAGGGGATTCATCACTTTTACCACCACATTGATTTTTTACCTGATTACACTTATTTCCAACCATTAGTTTGAATAAAAGAAAAAATATTAGCGATTAATTTTAAACTATTATACTCATAAAATTAAATCCAATGACTTTAAAGTGATAAAATAAAAAATAACTTCTGTTTCCTTAACATATGAATTTGTTAGCCTCAATATTTGATACCCATGATCTATTTCCTAACATATATTCTTATAATATTTTTTTGTTCCTTCAATAATGGTTCATAATTAGCTTATAAATTTACCAGACCATAATCCCTAGGATTATAAATTATGGTGATCATTAGGGCCCATTTTTTTGTACCATGTTTCCCTGTGTCAGGCCTCAAACACATTGTTAGAGTTGTTAATCAAAGGTCCATCTGTTCAAGAACCACATATATATGTAGTATCAATATATTAATGTTATTTTAAAAACCACTATTAATCTCTAATTTCCAAAAAAGGGTGTTTTTTGTACGTTGTCTTACCTATACGTATTTTCCCAGATTTCAGTAATCTAAATCCCAAAATAACTAAAAAATACTATAATACCAACTTTTACAACCCCAATCTTTATTTTACATTAATACTATATTTATTCAATAAGAATTCCCTTAATACAACTATAATCACTGATAAGTATAGTGTATTTTTGAAATTCTTAAATTACATAACAATATAAAACTAAGAATAATACATCATTATTGAAAACAAGTTTAACATACTTAAAATACTCATTTTATCATAAATGCACATGGGATAAAATATTAACAGACATAAGAATGGTGTGTAATATAAAGACTAGTACGGTAATAAACATGGAAAAAATGATAAATTTTACACAATTGGAATATTGATGGGTTATAGAAGGAACATGAGTAATGAATCACAATACGTCTTGATAATCATAACATAGAAATGTTGCAACAACATTATGTAATGAATCATAACAATAAAAAAATGTCAAAACCTCCATGAAATCATCGTGAAATGTTTAACATAAATGAATTAAGTTCACACCCAATCCCAACATAATTTATCATGATACTAAACATTTCCCAATGCATTAGAACACTATCTAGGCGTACCCATATTCTTCATTTCTTTATAATTCTTAGGTATACCTCATAGATCAAAAAATGGATTCATTCATCATCACAATATATTTTGTGGTCATGGAATATAAAATAAATATATGAATGTCCTAAATAAAGAATTATGTTTTCATAAATGTTTACACCATTGATAGGAAATCAATATGGATTTCACAATAAATTTGAATTGGCATGGAAAATTACAGTGAAATTCCAAAATCATAACAACATCACCTAAAAACTCATAAAAAAGGTTGATGAGAAAAAATGGATTATCTCATAATTTAGAAATGAAATTTAATTTATTAGATAAATGGATATAAATTTAACAAATTGAGGAATTGTAAATATATTTCATATGGAATTGAATAATCTTTAATAATTAAGACAAATAAAAGAACCCATAAAAAATTCGGCATGGTAATGGGTGTACATAGGGGTACATAAGAGGGAAAATTAGAGTGAATGAGGATATAGTAATTTATACATGAAATTGGATGTAATGGGAATATAGAAGTAAAATAAAAAAATATATAAATTGAAATTATATGATAGAACATAAAAGGAGTGCATGATAAGATAAGAGATTGGAGGATCCCTTAATTGAGTGTATGACTCCAAATGTTTGTAATGGGTATCATGAGAGTTTGCTGGTTCTTTGGGGGGAATCTCGGAAGGGGAGGGTATATTATTGACTATATACACTATGTTTTACATAAGATAAAGTGGATCTTCGGTGGGATTATATATGAAAATTGGGGGATTTATTCATTATTTAGTTTTTGGTATCTATATAACAAAATATCTTAAACCAAAAACCTTATCATGGGGTTTTCCCAAGGATTATGAAAAAAGGGAGTGGGTATCATTATTTTATAAATAAATGGGATTATCTTATTAAAATATTTCCCTTTCTAAATGTATATGACTCACAATTTTAAATAAATTATTTTAAAATAATAAAATACATTATGTGTTTTGGGGGATTTATAGTGGATATGAAAAATAAATAAAATAAATTAAAATAACATCATATTATAAGGAAAAAATTTATTTTTTCTTGAACCCCATTTACATTATTTATTACATATCATAGGGGTAACTATGATGTCATAAAATAAAATGTATATTTATACGATATTTAATTTTTCAAAAGAAAATTAGAACATTTTATAAAATTACGAAAAATTCCTCAATGGATATATTTGATTAAGTAATTGCAAAAAAATATTATTCATTTTATCTAAATAATTTTCTAAATATGTTAATATTAACATTAAAATTAATATTGACATTTATTAATAAATATTGTGTTTTTTGACAATAATAGTTTTCCAGCACCTATAAAATAAAAATTTGATTTTATTATAATTTATATTTGAAAATAGTATTTAATAAGTATTTTATTTAAATATTATTTATTTTATAAATTTTATTTATTCAAAAATTCATTAATTGAATTTTAATGTTAACCAAAAAAGTCAATTTTTGCTTTATTGTAAAAAAATAAAAATTGTATACCAAGTAACGATGGTAAGATGCAAATATATTCATTATTCTATAATAAATAATTTACATATTTTTACTTATAGTGTCTTGATACATATCCCAATAATAAAATAGCATATTCCCTAAGGGAATGGTGTGGTATGGTCGGACTTTCATGGAGCGGTTCAGCGAACATGTTTGGAATGTGATCTTAAAGCTCTTGAATTTCTCTTATAAAAGGTTTTTATGATGTTAAAATGGGTGGATATAAACTTGGTGTTGGTAATGGGAAAATAGAAGATATGTTATCTCCCTTGGATGCTCTGATATGTAGTCTTCATAGCATATGATCCTTCTTATTGATGTCTTCACATCAATTGTTTTGGCCAATTGATGTTTTTAAAACAATAAATTTATACAAATCTTATGATAACTATTCATGAGATATTTTATCAATAGAAAAGATACATAATTTTATTTTAAATATGACGAGATAATAAAATAAAATAAGTTTGTTTGTTTTCTATAAACACATATAATAAAAAAGTTAATTAAATTATAATTATAATTTTATTTATATCAGTCTCGATAATTACACATCTTACTAGACTGTAATATATATATATATATATATATATATATGAGTATGAACTAAAACAAATAAATGAATTTGGATAAATTATTACAATTAAATATTTGTTCCCATTATATTGAAATTATTATTTTACATTATTCATTTAAATCGACACACCATATACCAGGACCCCTACACTGTGATCTGAGAACATAAACCTAACCCAAAATTATAGGTGTAGGTTCCTAACATAGAAAAATTCTGTGATAGATCAGGCCCAATATTTATTTTATTAATCATTAATGATCAACACTATATTTACATGACTATAAATTCTATGATCAATAGATTTGGATCAGAGAATATAGAAAATGAATAAAACACTCAAACAAAAAAAATGATTTTCATATACTATTAATAATTAATTTAAGAAAATAAATAATTACATTACCAGAAATTATTTTTTCATTGATTGGTATGAAAACAAATCTACCTTGAATATTCGTTATGACGTAGAAATAAAGGGAAAATTACCTCTAGTGGTGATCCATATATGTTCAAACATTTATAAATGTTGTTTTATGTACATATGGGTGCCAAAATCGATGATCCTAATCCATCTGTCATTCATGTTTGATCTCCTTGAGAATAACTCTAAAAGGATTCATCGTGATATCTCTAGACTCGAGAGTGGAAGGTGGAGGATGATCTACATATGTTCTTCAGTGTTTTTATATAGAACATTTCTCTATAGGGATTTGAGACGATTATCTGGATTAATTGTTCACAATAAAATGAATTGAATCTGCTGAAAACATTATGATTGGGTTTATATACATCTTAGGTTATAAAAAAATATTTTCAAAATTCTCCATCAGTATTTATTTAACCCATTTGAACCCCATATCTAAAATAATGATTTTATTATAATTTCTCAATATGATCTAAACTCTCAAATTAATATTAAATATTTTTCATTTTAATAATATTAAATTTATATATTATATATTTAAATTATATTAAATATATTTATTATTTCTCAAAAAACCATTTAAATTAGATTTCTATTAATCCATGATAGTAATCAGGACTATAATAAAGGTCAATTATTTTATCAATAAATATTAATGAGTTATTATCGAATATATGAATAAATATTATATTTTCTAAACCAAATTTAAATATGAAATAAATAGTCTTATCACATAATATTCTCTCACAAATAAGTGTTGAAGAAATATATTTTATGAGGAAAACTAGAATAATAATTAATCAAAATATGGGTATAATATTTATACATCATGTTAAATAATAAATATTAAATCATTATTTAACTGAGATTATGGATACAATTAGTGCATGAACCTATATGCATCATTCTTAGTAGAAGTATACGAATAACCCTAAAGGCCATGGTTACCATATAAAATAAAACCATGGATATCATATAGAAATATGTTAATGCTGCAATGACATAATACCAAATTAAGATTCTCACTATATAATTCATTCCCCTTATCACAAAATCTATAATCAAGAAGGATGATTGTTGGTTCCAAGAACCAATGTGACTGATTTTCCATGATCGAATTTTCGAAAATAGAACGATCCAATAGATTATCATATCCCGAGATTTATTAAGATTATAAAATTTCCATCAATGAATCAGATAAATAAAAAACTATTAAATAATATAAGGGGATTGTTTTTTATTATGCTATTCGTTAATGAAATATTACCTCTGACTCACCCAATGTATCCTACAATGCCATGAAAATATTTTGGCATAAGTATAGTTAATACAAGAAATTACATGAATTAAAATTATCACTAATAATGATATTTATGTTTATGGATCAATGCACATGTACACATAGATTAACATCGAATGGAACATATAAACGTGGATTTCCAAAGGGAAATTATCAATCTTAATGTATCTTATATTTGATATTTTCAATGGAATACACCATGAGATGATTCCTCAATGAACTATGATTATCCAACCAAGACTACCTGTATAATTTGTTCCCCTAAAAATATTTCAACCATTTATAGAAAAAATATTTAACAATATTATTAGGGAACTTCTAGATTGACACCATATATAAGAACTACTATGAAATTTTAGTGCAAAAACGACTCTTTAAAAATTAACATACATTATGTTACACATAAGGATAATAATAATGTGATTAAATGTTTATTAGTATTCAAAACTATGAATAAATTCTATCATAAAGACAAAGACAATTGGCTCTAGGGAACCATCTCTAATAGACTCCCACATTTACTTGAGTAAACTAATGACAAGATTCATTCCCCTAGATCTCACATGATACTCATGATTATGTGGAGATAGGACATTAGTCAAGGGGCACACCTCATTTTCATTTATGAGATATTTTAATCCAAAAAGTTCACCCTTATAATAAAATTTTTCTCAGAGATGATACATCTCTTGTATGTTCTTTGTATACTATAGTAACCATATCTCTTTTATATGAACCATCACTAAAACATTATCATAACACAATGTGATTGGGTTATTATTTCTAAGTATAAAAATGTAATCCATGATAATTATTCATATCGAATTTTCATTATTGGTTTATCAAGAGATAATATATACTCATACTGTATTGTATAATCAGTGAAAACTAGCCACTTTGAACTCCTCTAGCTCATAGCTCCTCTATTGAGACAAAAAAAATGACTAAAACATCTTATCACTCTATAATACATGAATTCAAGAATTATTACAAACCCTAATAACTAGATCATTATATATACTATACAAAATAATTATTTCCTTAGTTCATTGAGATAAATTAGGTTTCCCTTTATTATAGACACGTTTTCTCTCATGATTCTCATTAATATATTCCAACCATGATCAATGCATAGCCAACATCACGTCTAGTACATCTCAGGGAATACATAAATGATCATATCTATAATATATTTGGTATGTTAATCATTATTTATTTTTCATGTTTTTCTATTGAAAAGTTTCTATAGAAAGATATATATCTTGTGACATTGTAACCAATCCCCTCTTAGATTGTTCTGAAAGAAATATATTTATTATCTTTTCAATTAAAATACATTTACATAGATTAATTATCCTATTTTATATATATCATGGTTGATATTTATCCCTTGAATATAGGTTTCATCAACTATGTCCTTCATAAATAAACACTTCGTTACAAAATATTTAATAGATAAATATATTGATATATTTCTCCTAATAAGAAATATGTTATCAACATATACTACTTGGATAATGATAACATTTAATGTAAACCTCCTCTAAACAAATAAACCAAAGTAATTCTTAATAAAACCAAAAAAATTTTAATATCAACATGAAATTGTAGTTTCCCATTTTAGAATGTAGTTTTGAAAGTCATTGGAGAAATTTTGTTGTCTTGGTAAAACATACAGTTTGCAGAATTATAATGGATTTAAACATGGAAAATACTGATATAGTTTCATCATAGCGAATTATGGATTTTTTTAAACACTATTTCCACTAGTCATTCATTATATGTATTTACATTACATTCTATTTATATTTTTCTCTTCAATACCCATTTTCACCTAATAGGATATACATCAACTAGGGTATTGAAAACAACCCATGCATGGTTATGATGTAATCCATTTAATAAATCATGTGTTGTTACCACCTAGAAACTTTTTAGATCACTACTAACTCTATAGGAGACAGTTTCCTCATTCTTAACCAATAATGAGGAACCATCATCAATTACTAGAAAACAATATCTCTTGTTTTCTCAAACTATATATGTTCTTCTCTGTAGTACATGTGTTTCTTGAACAACTTTTTCCTTTTGTTATCTAGGAAAATTATTCCTCTAATAACTATTTTTTATCATGAAATTAATTTTCATTGAAGTCAATCTTTCTCCTACTATCACTTTTGAGGATGTTCTACCTCTCATGAAAAATGGATTGCCTACAGATAACCACATTCTTCTCCAAGGTACTGGGTTGGTAGAACCAATTTTGTAACATAATATTCCCTATTAAGATACACGTTGTGCCCTACTGATATAGTATGTTAGATGATGAGGCCAAAAAACACTTCAAAAACATGTACACATTTATAAGATAATATGGGTTTCCTTTTATTATATAACTCGAATATAATTCCATTTCCTAATTAAATATTTTCTCGGTATAATGTACATGGTGCAATTTTTAATGAATATCCATAAAATAATAATGGGTGATCTTTATGACTCTTCATTATCCATATCATGTATAAACTCTATGGATCCTCCATTATATGAACAAATTTCTCTATGTAGTGTTAGCGGTATTTATTTGAGAGAATACCACAAACTCTTGTAGAATGTTGATAAACTCTTGGTTAAAAAATTCAACACCTTGATTTGATTGAATCTTCCTTATATAAATTCAATATTGATTCCCTAATTAATTTGTGAATGCAGTTAGTTTTTTTATGTAATCATATTTATTCCTTATCATGTGGAGAGAACCTATACTACTCATGACATAAGAAAATGTTATGAATTAATAATACACACCTCTATCTTCTACTAAAAATGGTCCACAAAAATATATGTGTACCAATCATAGAATCACTGTTTCCCTTTCAGCCTATCTAATGAATACATTTGTGTTTATTTATCATTGTAAATAGCCATGACATCACTGAATGGTTTTTCTCTTAATGAATTATAAATAACTATCTCTCCATGATTTTTTCAAACACATTTTGTTTACATGAACCATACGGTGATGACATAAATGGGTTTTATTTGACTCATGTGAACATAATTTTTTATCTATTTACAGTACATTTTTTTTAAAATTTCATAAATAAATAACATTATACGAATTTTCTATACCATAAAATATGTTTCATTTATAAACCAAACTTATTGTATTCCCATACAATATAATAATAGCATCCACATCATTGAATGAATATGAAATTATTTTCTTAGTAACTATTGGTACATAAAGGAAATCACTTAAAACCAATATCATTATAATTGTAAATGAGTGTTATTAGTCACAAATGGCGAGAGAATACAACCTCAATCCATTGGAAGCTCATAAATAGACTTACTATCTAGAAATATTTTTAAATTTTCATTTCTTCTACATTTGGATCCATATTTGAGCACCAAAAGTTGTATCCTTTAAAAAAAATTAGGTCCTTAAATAATACACTCAATAATTAACACACCTATAGATTTCTATTACATCTTGGATTAGTTCATCTTCCATTGGAATTTCATGACACATGAAAAACATACTACCTTATTTTACATGAATGTCATGTAGATCATATTCATCATATAATGATAGTGGTCAGGTTCTTCAGACTTGTTATGAGTCTTGGGACTCTTTTCCTTATTATTCCTTTTATAATTTACCATATGGACCATAGGATTATCATGCTCCACATCCTTGTCAATTTTTAAAATCAATGTAATAAGATATGAAATAATATTTCAATTATTACACATGTTATAATTAAAATAAAACACTATAAGGTCTTTTGTATGGAGGAGAATATGAGATTTTTGTGCAACTCATCCAGGAATATAATCCCTAATATTTCAACCTATTTAATATAGTTGAAAAATATGACCACGTGAGGCCAAATAAGAAAAAAGTCTCTAAGGTTGGTTGTATATATAGAAATAGGGATCATATGTCACTATAGTCTATCCTTCACTTGATAGTGACCCTAAAGGTGTGATATCATGTTATAAGAATCCATTTCTTCATGATTCTTCAAAATATAATTAATCATGTATAATAGCAAGAAACACTAAAAATATATAGCATCATTCAAATTTTTTTCATATAGACTAAATTATTCATCACTATTCTTATTACCAATTGAATTAGTAGTAATATAATTGAGAAGATATAATTTCCTTTCATGGCATAGGATAATGCACCATCTCCTTTTTCTACTCATGTAGAGAATTTTTTCCTTCTATGAATGGATCTTAGTCTATTTTTTGATGTAATTTTAGTAATTTTTATATAAATAAGATAATTTTTTTTATAATACTATATCTGATAAAATTTATACAAATAAATAAATATGATATTTATTAATATAATTATATTAGAAAAATAGAATTTACACTGAATATTTTTTATAAATCTCAGATTACTTTGAAATTCTAGTGGAAAGGATAAATATTCCCATTATCATCACCATAACCAAGGAAAGTTGATAAATTTTTTGGGTATTAGGTATGCATTCCAGATTCCAATAGCATTTAATTAATGATCCTTGATCTGTTGAGTGGACTCCTTAATCCTAAAATCCATAAAAGGATTTTGTTTAACACATGCCTTGTAGTTACACCATGTCCTTATTTGAAAGTCAAAACAAGATGTGAGTTATGATAATTCAACTGAAAACATCAATTTATAATTCCTCCATATATAAAATTACCCCAACATTAATTTTTGAATAAATTTGAACTACGGTTAAATTTTAACTGATGTAGTGGAAGGCTATAACAACTTAATATATATATATATAATATATGGGTTTTATATTTTATGTGTGAATTTATTATTATTAACTTTGTTTATTTTTTCTAATATTAATTAGATTAACTTAGGTGATTAAAAATGTCTAGGATAAAATTTACACATAATCTAATTTATTTTAGTTTTGACTTCCATGCTTGTGAATTCAATAATTCATGAGATCATGAATAACATATATAATGAAAAAATATTTCAACTTGATTTAAATAAAAAAATGGTTGTCTGATTGTGAAATTATACTATTGGTTATTTTAAATAGTTGATGATAAACAAATTTTATTCCAAGGGGGAAACAAATTTAACCATTTATGATACATGTTGTAGTTTTCCACTAGTCCACCTATATATCTCACACGGATTGGTTTCACCTCATCTCGAAACAAGGTCATATTCCACTAAATTGGGATCTCTATCCATTACATATTTTTTAGTCACAGATAGATGAAGGGAATGAGTTTACATAAAATAAACCATTGAAACATAGTCCATTACATAATAAGTGGATAGATTGAACACATGACCCGAAGATAATTTAATCATAAATTAACTGAAACAAATCAAATATAATGGTTTGGATTAGGATTATGATTATCCATTTATATGATACATTTTATCATTTAGTAAAACAATAATTCGATTATTTTATCATACTCATTTAAAATAAATCATGGTCAAATCATTTGCATATGTTATTAAATTAACCAATTATTTTATCTTATTTCTAATCCAAATTTCCATGAAATAACCATACATAATAATTTAAACGAAGTTATATTTATTTATTTAAAATTATTAGTGTAAATTATATAATTTAAGATAGAGGAATTGTGGTTAGTACCCATCCGAGATACCCAACATGTATTATACATGTATATCATTTACTATTGTGACATGTGCGATACATAAGATATCACATACATTCATGAAATGTTCTATAAACATAATAACTACTAATATTACAGGATTTTTATATCATACATTATTTATCAATATAAAATTATTAATAAAAATAATAATACTAATACAAGATATTAAGATCATGAAATTATATAAAAATTAATTAAACCATTAAATATATGAAAAACCATTACATTGTGTGTCCTGTCAACTTTATTACCACATGAAATAACATGTTGAAATTTTTTTCACAGTCTGATAAATTAATTTCAAATATGTGTAATTTGGTAAAAGTACAAGTCACGTACATTAGTTCCACATAGAATGTATTGTTTTCACTATTTATATGTTCCAAATCTATAAAGGCTCAGGGTGTAAAAATTACATATAAATTCTAGAGTGAGAATTCTATACAAGGGATACACATCATGTTATCTTTATGTTAAATAGTAAACCTTGGAGTATTACTTGGGAGAATATATAAGAATAATCTATCACTAAATGAATATAAATTGGGAATGAAAGATACAATCCATTTAATTCTGTTGACCGTGTTTCGAGATAGCCTGATAAACACATTTTTCATATGAAGTGAACGTCATGTAATAAATTAAAATGGTTTGAATAATTTATTATTAAATTATTGGGGCATTAAAAACTGTCATAAAACATGTACCAATGGGTTATATGGTGTGTACACTTGTGTTTTCAAGAATAATTCATCATCACAACAATATGATATCATCAAATTAATTTTATTCAATAAATTTAACCAAATTGATCATATTTATGATATACTAAGAAGATTAATAATATCTCATAGTAATCATTAAAGAGTGATCATAAAAGAATTTAAAACCAAATACTTATGTAACAATGAATCACTGATCTTTAAATAATTATAATTAGTAATGTGACCTTCTCTAATACCACATTTAGGTCTTGGGTGCAGTGGAATAATTTGATAGATCGTGTCAAAAAATATCTCATTTCAATATTTATGATTAGTATATGAATTACAAGATGTAAATGTTATGATCTGCATATTTGGATCAAAGAATACAAATAAGGGATAAAATTGTACACAAAAATTATAGGATCCTCACAATTTATTTATAATTAAATTACTAAATTAAAAAATTACCTTGTCAGAAACTCCTTCTTCATTGATGGATATTAATATGGATCTACATTGTACCATATATTTTTTTTATGAATCAATGGAACATCCCCACCAATAGATATACACACATATTCCACATGTCTTCAAATGTTGTTGTAGGAATCTTGGGGTTCTAGTTTGCCAGATACTTATTCTCGTGACATTTATCATTTATTGACTCAATAATATGATTCAAGGGATTCTTTAGTATCTCTATGGACTCCATAGGGTAAGGTGGAGTAATAACACTATATATTAATGAGAGTTCTTTTATAGAAATTAGAACTCAAGTCCATTGAGAGGATTATATAGATTCATTGTTCACATCAAAATTAAAGGGATTTCAAAAAAATATAATATAATACTGCTTATGTTTTAGTAGAACTATGTGTAAATAACTTCATAAGATTCCTTTATTATAAATTTAATCCCTTCATAACCCCATGAAAAAAAATAATTTAATTTCTCAACATGCACTAAACACCTGAATTAGAATTAAACCTTGATAATTAAAAAATTTATATTATATATAACCGAACCAATAAATATTTTCCACAATTTATCTTAATAAAATAGGGGACCTTTACTAATTACTATATATATAATAAATAAAAATTACTCCATTATATTCCAATAAATAAATATATATCATATTAACTCAAAATAAAATAACTATTTATTAATTACTCCACTCAAAAAATATTCTATTTCAACTAATTGGTGATAAAATATATGGGGTCAAGAAAAAATGAATAATTATTAAACCACATGTGGGGAAAAATTACTCTGCTTCTATATATATATATAGGAACAAATTGTTTAAATGATATTGTAGATGAACATTGTTTAGGACCATCTAAGTCTCTTACCCAATGGCATTAGGCAAAGATGCCTAATGTCCAAGATTAGCATCCAGAAACACTCCAACAAGAACATAGAGAAATTAGTATACCAATCAATGAAATAATACATAACAAGGATTATGAATATATGGTATAATAATTAGATTAAGATATTTATTATTAAGAATGATTCATTCTGGTCCTATCAACCCATGTTCGTAGTGTCTCTTTATTTGAATTTCTGAAAATCAAAAATTTAAATATAATACCATAGACAAAGATTATTTGAGGTAATATAATTTCCATAAATGATTGTAAGTTGTCAAAAAAAAATTAAATTGATTAAGGGAGATATCATTTATCACATTGTTCATTAATGAAATATTAGTTGTGTTGCACCCAGCATGTCGTACCTCTCCACGAACATATGTCATCACATTCTTCTTCAATACCTCAATATATGCGACTTATAATACACTATAATAATAATCATATTTTTTATGGATAAATACACATGTTCATTGATAGTAACATATAATTAAACATATAATTTGTTATTTCTTATTAGTGTGTCTCTTTCTCTTAATATCCAACACCAGATATTAATGAGGTCATACACCATGAGAAGATCCTTAATGTCTTAGGAGTCCCCACACATGATATCCTGATTCATTTATAAACCTCATATGATTGTATATGATTATATAAAATGTATTAAAGAATATTTCTATGGAACATCTAGGTTTTCATAAAATAGGGGAGCTATATGACAATTTTCTGCAATATCTACTCTAAGGACATTATCAAATACAATGTAACATATATTTACAATCATGATGTGATAAGTATATTAATTAATATTCAAATCTATGAATATAGGTTATCATATTCTACAGAAAAAACATTTATATGGAACCAACTCCATGATTTACTGTGATGTACGTAGTGTCTTTTATAATCCATTGGATGTTCTTCATCACATAAGAATGAATTTCTGAATAGAAATAGAGATGTAACCTATTTATATAAAAGATTGGTACATATCCATTGCTTTAATAAATGATCATATAATTTTTTAATATTTTATATGGATTTTTTTTTGTAAATCGTATAACAATTCCACCATTATTTCCTCGAGTCATGTTCCATAAGGGTGGAAATAATCATACTCTTGAGATGCTGGAGATATGTAAATTATAATTATATCTAGTAGTTCCACTTGACTAATATTAGACTATTGGAAATCATGTATCTACTTCTCAATTTGGTGATAAATTCAAATTTTAAATGCATTCTATAAACGGAGATCTAAAACCTTTATCTAATATGGAATACTTTAAGTATGGTTTCTTATTGATCCATATATACAACTTATCAGGTAATGGGGGCCACCATTCTATTTAGTAATGGATAAAGGACATGTTATCCATCATAGAAATATAGAGATACTTTTATAGAGTAGGTTTACTCATAAGGATGAACTTTATTGAAATTCCAAAAAAAAATTGTGGAAATTGGAGTAACCGTTCTTTTCTTCATCAAGGTATATTTTGGGTGCACTGACAGATAACATTTTCTGATTACTTCATTAACTAAATGTTGATATTTGATGGAAGCTGGTTTAACATACATATAAAATTGTTTTATATCCGTAATGGAATATTCTTATCATTTCACAAAATATCTTCCCTTTCACATCATCCTTTACCAATGATGAGTAGACAGAAATGGGGAAATTCAAGGATATGGTTGTTTACACCATCTAGTTGAGAGTAAACATGTTTTAGTTGACCATGAGATTGATGAAAATAAAATAGGATATCATCAATATGTGGATATAGAAGGATGTTAATTATATGGCCTACAGGTGTTCTATGTCTGGCTAGGTAATTGTTTCTTTGAGTGGCTGGACTCATTTCATTGAGTCTACATGTGAGGGTAGTAACTATCAAATGACAGATATTCATAGTAACGTAGTGTTCAAATATTGTATAATGTTAGGGATTATGGTTCCCCACTATCGCAAATACCTTGTTAAATGTTGAGGTTGTGGATGTTTTGGACATATTTAGTGGTTCTTTGGGACCATCTCATTTATTACTGGTAGAAAATGTACTATATTGGCTCTGAATTTAGGAATATAATTGGTTTCAATTTTCATGGAAGGTAACCGAAGTATTGTTGAATGTTCCAACCGAGGAGCTCATTGTGGATGAGGAATCCAGTTTCCAATAATTCAGTTCATATATAGTAGACCATATTAGGGTATCTATGATGTATGTATATGATTTAGATCATGTTCTATCTAAATAGTGCATCATACTTTTATGAAGTAATGATATGTAACATCTATAGTCTGAGGTACACTTTTCAATTTTTTTACATTAGATTCATCCTTATAGGATATAGGTTATTATAAACCCTTAATATATTAAAAAATTATAGAATTTGTGCTCATTAAAGTTGGATTAATTTGTTTCATAATGACTATCAATACACCCATGGGGTTTCAAGCGAATACTGTATACTAGAGAAATTTTTTCCACATTCATATCAGTGGGTACTAATTCTTATAAGACATAATTTTTCTAAAGATAATGGGTTTTGACATCATAATTATAATGGAATGGTAAGTTTAATATCATTGTATAATTCTATTTCCATCACCAAAAGGTGTTCTTCACATCACTCAATGGTTATAGTAATAATCATATAGGTGAATGAGATTTCAAATCCAATTGGATTGGACCTATGAATTGTGGGATGGGTTGAGTGACAACTGATGGATAATCTCCTTTTGAGTGAATATTGAACACAACATATAAAATATCATCCTATTGTGTATTTATCTAGTAATTTATTTTTTATCAACCATTATAGGTTACCTATACTATGAAAATTGGATTTCCTCATTAATCTAGAGTTAGTAGTGCTAGTAGTATCCATTTTTACTTATAGGATGTCACCTAATACGAACCAAGAATTCAATAGGCTGCTATATTATTTTGATGATAAAGGGTTCATATGTCCCAATAATTTTACATGAGTTTTCTTAAAAATATTATACATCAATGAATATATGTCTCTCAGAATTTATATATATTATCATGGGTCAAACTATCATATAGTTAATAACTAGAATTCATTTTTGTGTATAAAAGAAATCATCAACTACCTACAAATAGAAACTATTTTCTCCATTACTGATTTAATGTTAGCATATAATTATAATCATGATGGACCATCATACATAAAACACATGAAATAATGAATAATATATGTCCTTTATGTGTTTTTGGTTATTTTTATTTTGTAATGAATGTCTATTTATATTTTATGGCAATACTGAATTGGATTTTACGTGAGTACCTAAATTCATTTTATTAGTCACTATGGATGATATCATGGTGTATTTTAGAGCTTGACACAAATATGAAAATAAAATTAATATAATATGAATATACAAATATATAACTAGATGTATTTTTGGTTCACCAAATACCACCTTTGTATTGATGCATTTCACTTCCTCTGTCACGTCGTATTAGATGAAGGAGTATATGTTAACATAGAAAAGCTGAGGTCTTTGTGTCATATGATAATAATTGAAAGTTTTTTGATGTATAAAGGTTTTTTGGTGGTAGTATGAATACCAAAGGAATTTAATTCAATTATATCCACTACTATAAATTCCTATTAAAGGATCGACTAAGAGGTTTTGGTGTTCTTGTAATCTGACCCATACATGAAATACATTCAAAATAATAAAGAGATACTAACTTTAGTGATGATTCTTATTCTTGCAAGGCATGTAAAAATCATTATAGTCTATTATGAACCCTTCTGAATTGGGCTCAAATTATTCTTGATGTAGGAATACCATGTAGTGGAGTATGTGTCCCAGTAGATTAGACCTCGCAGTTGGAATTACTCTATACATGACCTCATGATGGAATCTATATTTCTTCTTTTATTCTATTAAAGAAATTATTTATTAGAAAATTGATTAATAATTTAAAAGGACCATCACTGGAGAAAATAAATATTAATAAATAATGACATCAATATTTTGAAGAGTGTGTGGGAAGAATACATATACTCATTCAACTTTGACTATGCTTATGCAGCAAGGATGGAAAATGTAGTAGATGATTCCTTTATCCAGAAGGCTAATACACCTTTCATACAAATTTATAGTAGTTAGTGTATTTTTATTTTCTTGTTTGTTGATATTCACCTAATAGTTTAGGATTTTTAGGGGTATCTTATAATTGCGATTTTTATAGTAACATCCGACATTGTTCTTTTGGTAATAATGAGATAGTTTTCAAATTCTGAGGGGTTATCCCAACCCACCACTGAGTATGGTTATTAGTGATGATGGGATCCTAAAATTAATAGGCCTGTTGATCTATTGATATAACTTTGGGAAGAATATATTCATGAATTTCATTCCTCTGTTTGTGAAGTGCATCTAAGGATTACCAATATACACCAAGAGGTATTCTATCAGTAATGGGGGATATGTATGATGTTTCAAGCTGCATTTTTTATCACATAATATTCCACCAATCTAAAATTGAATTTGGGGAAATAGAGACCCTAAATAGTTCTAAAAACCTTTTCCACTGATGATTGAAAAAGTTACTAGGACAACATGGGTTTTTATTGTATTATTTATATCTCACTGGGGTAGTGATGTGGTATGGGTGATTCTTGACAAGATGACCAAGGTTGTGAACAATTTTACAATAAAGGATAACTTTTTAGTAGTAGATCATTAGAAGATATATTTTATCAGAAATATTATGACTTCATGGTGTTCCCTATTCTATCATATCTGATTTATATTCTCATTTTACATAAATTTTCTTGAAGGGGTAATTTTTTTAAATGTCTTTATGAGTAGAAAATAAAACCTTCAGAATGATGTTATGTCCGAGCATATGATACGTGTGAAGAGTAAATGATATGTGAATGAGAACTTGTATTTTTTGGTTATAGAGAAAATATAAAACAACTAATAGAGTTTTCCTATATTTAAAATATTCAAGATACTATTAAGATAGATCCTTAAAAGGCCCTAAAATTTACAATGTGTTGTTTTCTAATGGGAAATTTAGAGGTAGGTGAGGCAATGTTCTTTGAAACTATCTTAATTATGATTCTTCAGAAATTTGTTTTTTATATTCCAAAGTGAATGGTTATAGTTCCATCTAGGAATATGAATTATACAAATTTACATCAATGTACTCTATAGTTTTTTGTTCGACATTAATTCTTTCTAATATTTTCACTAATATTTGGTTTTAGATAGTTTTGGATTAAGGGAAATATATCAAATCATTTTTTATATCCATTCAAGAGACTGGAGAGATTTAGACCAGAAGAATATTGATTAGATTTACCTAAGATGTACCCAGATTGGCGGGAAATTATACATGTATCTTATATTTGTTGTAATAACTATAACGACTTGAACAATTACGAAGAAAATTACATATTCATTTTGATGTCTTATGGTTATAGAAAACACATGAAATTTCATTATTATATCCAATAAGATTTTCAATGACCATTATGTATATTTACCATTAATAATATAGGTATTGAACAATGTTCATCGTACATGTATAATTATAGGGTTTTATAAATTATTTTAGTACAGACAATGAAATTGACGAAAAAAACCAATAGGATTGTCCCCTATGAAGCCCATTTATCATAGCTTTTCCGGTAGATAACATTTATATGCTTTTACATACTCTAATACCAAGATGATATCCATCAGCTTAATCATGAGTGAAACCTTTTATGGGAGATTCTCAAGCTCAACAACATCACGACCAAAACCATGTTCATTGAACGACCCCTTGAATGCCCCTGCATCACACACCACACTCTTAGGGAATATGGTGGCATAGTAAATATATATACATCAAAGGAATATGAAAATAAATATGTATATTATTTTTTATGTATATTATATTGAATGTGTTTTCTTTCTTTTATTGTTACTTTGTAACGTTTTTTAAGAATAAATAGTGTTTTTGGTTAATATTCAAATTCAATTAAAAAATATATTTTGATGAATTAATTTATTTTGGAATAAATAATATTTTAATAAATTGTTACTATGAAATTTATTTTATTATGTATAAATAATAATATAATTTTCATTAATTCAATGGAAATTTTATTTTGGGTTGAAAATCAGTTATTATCAAAAACAAACCAATCATTTTCGATAAATGTTAGTTTTTATTTGATATGTGAAAATTCAAATATTTATAAAATTATTACAAACAATTGGATGTTTTTTTAATCATGATGTTTAAATTATCCAATGGTTAAATTTTCATAATTTTTTTATATAGTTGTTTTTTTAGTAAAAATTAAATATCGTATAAATAAGCGGTGTGTTTTATGATATCATAATAGATTGATAATGATGTAATAAATAAAATAAAATGTATATTATGACTAATATATTTTTCTCATTTAAAATAATTATATTTTAGGTTTATTTTATTTATTTTTTAAAGCCATAATGAATCCTCTAAGACATATAATATATTTTATGATTTTAAAATAAATTTTTTGAAAGTCTAACTCACCTCCATATAAGATGGGGAAATATTTTAATACCACGGACTATTAGAATTAAAAAATAATTTATACCACTCATATTTTTTAAATACTCCTTGGAAAAAATTCTGTGATGAATTGAGGTTTTAAATATTTTATTATGAAGTGTCCAAGTATGAGATATCTCTCATCATTGTTGAATTCAAGCAACTTCGTTGAGATTAGTTATTTTAATTTCAATTAATTCTATTTTAAATCATTATTAATCATTATGAATCATTGTATTAATGTACAATTGATATTATTTACATGATTTATCATGTCTTCCCCAAAATTTCATCCCTTGCCAAAGCCGTTACTATTCCAAAATTATGTAATGGATTTCTCTCTTCTTATTTCAATTCAAGTACTTCTATTATTTAATGATTCTTAAATATCTTGTTCAATTGATGGGATATGGTGTTCCACCACTTTCTTATACTACTTTTTCTGTATTAATTATATAATATTTTATTCTCTCTCATTAATCCCCCTATTATTATTTATGTACAGAGGTTACCATGCCGAAATTTGTAAGGGATCTTTTTCTTTGTCTTCTTACTTCAAGACTCTATTATGTTAAGCCCTCTATTTCTATTTACATATGATATGGAATGTTCGGAACTATCCCTATTTCTATCCATTTAATTTCTATATTATTTGATACCACATTTTCTATCATCAACTAATTTTATGGATTTTGATATGATGACGTTGTGCTGCTGCCAAAATTGCACCACAATTTTCCAAGATGAAATCATTGTGTAGTGAATACCATAGCCATTTATATATAAATGGTAACCACCTTTATTCACATATAATTATTTATTGAGGATATGTATGTATGTATTCTACAATTCCTTGATCATGGAATAATCTATGATGATTCATGAATCTATGTTGTGTGATTTATGTAGCAGACAAAAGAATGAATACAAAATGATTATAATGGGTGTACCATGATATCATTCCAATGCATTGGGTAAAGTTTAGTGTCATGATACATAATTTTAAAGGATCATTGAATCATTATCCTTCATGTGAGATGATCCATTACTCATTCTACTTCATATGCAATGAACTTTGACTCATGATCCATCATGTGTGATGAGATTTGACTCATACTCTTTCATGTGCAATGATCGTTGAATCAAGATCCTTCATGTGTAATGATCACTTTATCAATATTATTTAGGAACAATGAGCCATTATAAATTCTAATACCATATTTTATTTTGTTTCTGCATTTCTTATGTTATGATTATCATGCTAAATCATGCTGTTATATGCATGTTTTTTTTCTTCTTTGATATGTCTATTTTGTAACATGTATAGTCATACTCATGTTCTTCCATGTTTATTCCATTACTAGGTTTCATATGTTACACCATTCTAATTTATAGGCCTAGTTTATCACATCAATTTTCAAGTATGATGGAATATTGTGCTCATGTAAAAGATGTTTTGAATAAATATGCTTCTTTAATGTTTTACATTGTTTTGTAATGTACCAAATTTTCAAAAGACACAAGACATATCAATATTATGATTTATATTAAGTAATATTTTCAGTAATTAATCTTGTTGAAATATGAAATGATGTTAATGGTAGTTATCGCTAGTATTAGTAGATAGGTATAGTTATTTTTTGGATTAGGAATTGAAAAACAAGTGAAAACCCATTGGGATAATAGTAATTGTAAGAGAAATTCTCTAAATTTTTTTAGTATAGAGAAATTTATTTTTCAAGAAAATACATATATTTTTTGATACTAAATGTTTATGTGGTTCTATAATAGATGTACCTTGGAGTAATAACTCTGATGAGGTGTTTCGTTCTAGACTCAGTGTAACCATATACATGAAAAGAATCTTTACTGTGTACCTGGTTTAACAGTCCAAGGGGATAAAAATTAGTTATTTTAGAATCCCATTACAAAACATTATTATGGGACCAAATAATTCCCATTATAATATATGTTTGAAAGTTGTTCATGGATAACATGGACTAAATCTTAGAAACTCAAAAGATACGGAGATAAATTTACAGTATAAGTTAATCATTTAAGGTCATTGGATTTCACTTTATGTTTTTAATATATGTAAAGTACTCATACCTAAGTCTATGTTAGATAAACTAGAACCAGAATCCAAAATTTAAAGGTACTGATATCTTCCATAGTTATATAGATTCATTTATATTATGAATGTTTAGTATAAATATAAAAACACCACATAAAACAAAGGAAATAGAGATGTCTGTGAAAATAGAAAATGGGGAAATTATTACAACCCTTGAATATAACCCCTACCCTATCATAATTTGTCTATTGAATATCCTGGTAGACCATTTCATAATTCCATTCGTAGAATTTGATGCAATTCATGGAATGAATTTTTTTTCCTATATAGGGCCAACAAAAATTATTGCGAGTGGGAAATTACTCTTCATATAAAAGATCGACCCCCACTTATATACATGTAAATAGATTAAGGTGAATCTTCTATAGCACCATCATATTAAGAATTGATATTAGTACCCAATGATATAGTGTATCTAGCTCAGATAATTTATTCTAATTAAAGGATAATCCTTGAATACTTGCATATAGTTAGGGAATACACTAATTAGTTTGTGAGGAATTTCATAGTGTTCCTCATAGGCGAGAGGTTGAATTTTTTATCAAGCATATACTAGAGAATTTCTAAAATCCATGACTCCATATATAAAGTCTTTTGAAGAAATTTTGGAGATAAAGAATCAATAATTAGAGACTCTAGATAAAGTTTTTATATGCCCAGGTGCCTAGCCATGGGGTGAACCATCCCTCTTCACTAAGAAAATGGATGGGTCAATGTGCCTTTGAATTAATTATCATGAGTTCAAAAAATTCAAAATAAATAACTGGTACTCATTCCCACTAATTGATGACTAGTTTGATTAGCTGCGTGGAGAACAATAATTCTCTAATGTAGATCTATGGTCAAGATATTACCTTTTATGGGTGAATAAATATGATATCCCCAAGACACTTATTTTTACAATGTATGGGCACTGCGATTTAATAGTTATTCTTTTCAGACTCACTAATGCCCCAAAAAATATTCATGGACTTGATGAATATAGTCTTCAAATATTACCTCAACAAATTTGTAATAATATTTAGAGAAGATATCTTAATATACTACAAAATCAAGGAATACAATGAGAAGCATTAGAGCATATTACTAAATACATTATGAAAGGATAATATCTTTATAGTGTATATCATATGTGAGTTCTGGTTGAAGGAAGTCTCATTAGATGGGCATATCATCACATGCAGGAGGATATATGTGGAAACTTCAAATAAAAAATCATTCTATGGATGGTTGAGGCCAACATATCAGATTAATATCCATATCTTACTTGGATAAGCTCGATATTTTCTATTATTTTTTATAAATTTCTCATGATTTCCAAAACATCTTACCAAGATAACTCAAAAGGGTGTCAAATATTTTTTGGAATGAATAATGCGAAGAATTCATTATAGAGTTGACATGGAGGATTTCGTCACCCTTGTGCTCACTTTATCGACAAGTGGGGATCTTTTCGTAATTTTAAATGATGATTTAATGAAGGGATTGGGATGTTTGTTGATAGAAGCTGACAAAGTAATTTCATTTGCTTTAAAGAGTTTGAATATTCATGAGATAAACAATCTCACACATGAACTAAATTTGGTTTTTGTGGTCTTTGAATTGGAAATATAGTTGAAGAATCTATTTGTGGATAAGTGTGATATACATATGGATCACAATAGTCTTAAAAATATATTCCTAAAAAATAGCTAGTTATGTGCCAATGAAGATGGACAGAGATCATAATAGATTATGACTTATCAATACACTACCATCCTAGGATATTTGACATGGTAGAAAATGCTCAAAGTAGAATGGACCCTAAAGTTCTATCATTGATCAGTATTGATAAGGATCTATCCTTTTTAGACTTGAGTAAGATGGACATCGGTATCATATATAATGAAATATCATCAATAATTTCAGAATTTATTTCTCAACTATTTATTTTGTAAATGAAAAGGATTCATAAAATGATGAGGAGGAAATTCAGAAGAAAGTGAAAACGATCAGAAAAGAGAATTACTCGGAGTTCAATGATAAAGAGGATGGAATTGTGAGATTGGGTCAAGAATATGGGATACATGTGTTAAATAATTTCATTTTTAAGGATGAACATGGTTTGACTTTCTCCATTCACCTATGAATCAAAAGGATGCCTCAGAATATCTGAGAGCACTTTTGGATGGATAACATGAAGAAGGAGATCATATTATATACATCAATGTGCATGGTATGTCATAAATTCAAGGATGGAAGGCATATATCTAAGTGGGTGATGAAACCACTAAACATACCAACATGGATATGGTAAAACATAACCATGGCTTTTGTCACAAGGCTTCCAAATACAACAAAGGGAATAAATGTTAATTGGATTATTGTGGATCAACTTACAAAAAATGCATGCATCAACATGATTTGAGAGAATTTCAAACTGGATCAACTAGCACATATATAAATCAGAGAAGTGGTATCGTTGCAGGGAATACAAATTTCTATTATGAAAGATTGAGATCCATGATTCACTAATTTGTTTTGGACACGTCTCCAATGTTCCCAAAATAATGATCAAAATTTTTATTCTACAAATCACCCTCAAAATGATGAACTTTTTTTGAATAAATTCTAAACACTTGAGGATATGTTGATATCAGGGTCGATGGATTTCTATATCCAATAGGGACTAACATCTTCCATTGGTGGAGTTATCTTACAACAACACTTTCCATTCTTGAATCCAAATTGATCCTTATGATGGCCTTTATGGGAAGAGGTGTAGAACACTGACCTGTTGGGATGATGTTGGGGAATTTAAAATTCTAGGTCTGGAAATGGTCATGAAATGGTGGAGAATATTCTAACCATCCTATAATACATAAAAGTAGATCAATGTTGACAAACGGGCTATGCTAGAAATCATCAATGTGACCTAGTGTTTAATATTGGAGAAATGTTATCAATTTAAATATATCTATCGAAGTGTGTGACGATATTTGGGATGAATAAAAAAAGTAATCTATGGTACATAGACCCTTTTTAGATCCTTGATTTCCTTATATAAGTGTTCTATCCACTAGAAATCTCATTAAACCAATCCCAAGTACATGATGTATTCCATGAATCCCTTTTAAAGTTGTATATCTCAGACCCATCTCATGTTCTAAATATAAAGGTGGTACCATTATAGAATTACCATTCATATGAAGAAAATATGGTGAATATCTCAATTCATAGAAAAAATGTTACACAGAATTAGACAATTCCCCCCCCCCCATCAAGTTATTCTGAAAAAACCACACTTTTAAAGAGGCAATGATGTAACTAGATGAGGAGATTAAGTAACATTACCCTCATCTATTTTTGTGTGGAAAAAATAAATTCCGTGGGAAAAATTTATTAATTGGGGGACTGTTTTAATGACATAAACCATTATGATAAAATTCCATTTTTATTAATGTATTATAGTTATAGAAAAAAATGAACTTATTTTATTATATCCAACTAAATTTTAAAGGATACGTAAGTATCAAAAAAATTCATAACATATCCATTGAAGAATGATAAACTAAATATTATACATATATGGTTTAATGAAACCCTTATGTCATAGTCAAAGGATGTGATTCCCTCAACTAATATGATCATTTAATATGTAACACATTTATCAGAGCTTTTAAGGGAGATAACATTTTTCTTTTTTCCTAGACCAAGCCAAAGCTGAGATCCAATAACTAAATCACGAGTGAAACCATTTATGGGAGAAGTAAAATCTCATAGAGATGAGAACCAAAACCATTTTTTCATAACAACACCATGAAAGACACACCATTGCACACTGTTCTCTTCTAGCATTTTCTGGTGTAATAAAGGTATATGTATCAAAACACAATAAATAGGAATATGTAAATTATTTTATTATAAAATATTTAATATATATTCTTCTTATTTTTGTTACTTTGTATATGATTTTTAAATCACAAATTGAACTTTTTGATAATATTAAAATTCAATTCAAAAAAATTATTTTGATGAATTAATGGTTTTTTCATATAAATAAACTTTTAATAAAATATTAATATTAAATTGATTTAATTAAATATAAATAATCATATAATTTTCATGATGTCTACTATAATTTTTATTCGGGTTAAAAACAGTTATTGTCAAAAAACCCATCATTTTCAATAAATTTTTATTTATAATTTAAAGGTAAAAAATATAATATTTATAAAAATATTTAGATAAATTGATTATTATTTTTGGAATCTTGATGTCTTAATTATCCAACAATTAATTTTTCATAATTTTCTGCGTGTGTCGATTTTTGGTGTAGAACTTAAATTCTGTATAAATATATTGTGTGTTTTATGAAATCATAGGGGCTAGATAAATATCTATAAAATAAAATAAAATAAATATTAGGCCAAATAATTATTTTTTCTTAAAAATAATGAAATTTTAGGTTTATTTGAATTAGTTTTTATTGCTTTAGTGAATCTTTTAAGACTTATAAAATATTTTATGATTTTAAAAACATTTATTTGAAAGTGTGACTCACCTCCACATTATCTTGGGAAATATTTTATTATCTTTGGCCCTTTTACATATAAAATTGTGTATAACACTCCTCTTTGGAAGAAACTATAGGTAAAAACCAAGGAATGGTTTGTGGTTTTGAATATTTTATTTTGAATTCTCCAAAACCATAATAATAAACAAACACCCTCCCTTCCAATATAAACTCACACTATCTTCCATGTCCCATCCTTCATTATCCTTAAAGCTAGTGCACACTATTATATGTAATCGCTAGAGTCCTACCAAGGTTCCCCCAAGCACCCATGATTTCTTTCCTAATCCATTGGAGTCACACGTCTATGTAAGATATTTCACTCCTCACGTTTATAATAAAAAATCTTTATTTAGATTATAGTTATTTTAATTTAAATTTATTGTGTTTAAATTAATTTAAAATCACTATCTAAATGTACAATTGATTTTTTTGTATTATGGATCATTTATTAACCATATTTGAACATTTACCTAAGCTATTACTATGTCAAAATTTTATAAGGGGTTTCTCTCTTTTCATTTCCATCCAAGAAATTCATTTATATTATGCTTCTTAAATTACATTTTCATATGTTTTGATGTTATATTCCTTGATTCCCATACTATCTATATGATTTATAAATGATGAGATACAACTTTTTCTCTCATAAATTCATTTTATGAGTTTCAATATGATGTTGTGATGCTGCAAAAAAATGCACTTCAATTTTCCATGCCAAAATAAAAGTGTAGGGAATACCATACCCATTTTTCTATCATGGATATTAATCTGTTTTTGCATATACTTACTGATAGTGGATCTATACATATGTATTCTACATTTACATGATCATGTAATAAACTATTTTGATAAATGAATCATTATTGTAAGATCTATCAGGTACACTTAATTATGACAACAAAATGATTATTAAGGGTTCCCCTTGAAAGAGCTCTAATGCATTTGGTAATGTTTAGTAACAATATACATTGAGGGAAATGAACGTTTATCAATTCTTCTACATGTTCAATGAAATTTTACTCATGATCATTCGTTTTTAGTGATCTTTGACTCATGATCCTTCATTTTAAATGAGCTTTGACTCATTATCCTCAATGTAAAATGAGACTTGACTCATGGTTTTCCATGTGAAATAAGCCTTAACTCATGGTAATATCTTGGTGCATTTTGTTTCCACATTTACTATGTCATTATTATCATGATAAATCATGCCTTTATATTCTTGTTCATTTTATTATCCATTCATTTATCTATTTTCTAACACCTATTATTGTCTTCATGTTATTGGATGATTGTTCTGTTACTGGGATTTATAGGTCACACCTTTCTTATATATGTGCTATGTGTATCCCATGAAGTACTAAGTACAGAGGAATGTTTTTGTCATGTATATGAACATTTCAATAAATATTTCATGACCCCCTCCCACTAAAGATTCCCCTATTGAGATGGAAATGGTGAAAGGGAGATAATGACCACCGAGTCTCCCCTCCGGTAGGCCTCAGGGTGGCGACTACCACCAAGGCTATGATTTTTCACCAAAATGGGAGGCATTACCCTTTTTTATTTTTTAGGACCGGGAAATAGGACAAGTCAACCACCCTAAAGGAAGAGAACAAGTGTATTGAAATAAACCCAAACCAATCCCACATGCATGTTTAAACAATTTTATAACAAGGTGCAAGTATAAGAAATCTCAAAGTACAATACAAAAAAGAATCAAGTGTACAACAACTGCAACAAATCCAACTGTCCGACTAGTAGGGTCCCACACGACCTTGGTAGTCCACCTGGAAACCTGAAAGTAAACGTAGGGTGAGCATACATGTATACATAGTAGGGAAACCTAAAGCTCTCATGCACAAGTGGGGAGACATCCTAATGTCCCGTGAGAACAACAGAAGAATCCTTGCAAGGAATTCTATCCACCCAACCTCACCATCCACACTCAAAAAAAAACACAATCACAATAGGTAGTAGTATATAAGAACAAGATTATTGGGTACCACACACCATTTCCCTTTAGTTAGATGCTCTTCCTAACGGAAAACGTTCTAAAGCTACCACACTCTCCCCGACCGCACACACCTGGGCCTCACCAACATGTATCCCGCCTGCACTCACCTAGGCCTCCCAACCACGTATCCCGCCCACACACACCTGTTCTTCACACCACGTATCCCTCCCGCACACACCTGGGCCTCAAAACCATGTATCCCGCCTGCACACACCTGGGCCTCATCCCAAAGATTCTTGGGAAACAATATAACATGCCCGAAGAGTCTTGGGCTAATGCCTCCCCAATCGAAACCTAACCAAAGAGTCTTAGGTGTAAGGTCACCTCAAGCCATCACATCCTAGGGGAGAAGTTGCAGGAATGAGCTAGTAACTAAGGAAAAAACACCATCTCCCATGAAATGGGAGTGTTCGGCACTAAGTGCTCAACATGGGCGGGGTGCGATAAAACACAAAAGATACAGATATATATATACCAACCACACAACCCAACCAATGGCTTCTAAATATAGAAACTGAGCACGTGCCATGGCACTGCTACTACGAAGCATGCATACAACAAACAACCCCAACCCATTTAGGTTTTCACGTTTCAGCAGAATTAGTTTATTTAGTTCCTTAACTATTGGGAAACTATCCACAACCAACCACATCAATCGTTCGTAAAATATATCCCTCCCATCCACAAATCAAGTTAGGAAAACAAAAGCAACAAAAACAAGTCCTTCTTATCCACCAACCAACCCATTGATTAATAATCATGTTCCATTACCATGAACCACCATTTATTAACTCTTCCACTTTTTATTCACAACCCCCTATTCGTTCACAAACAAGCCCATCCCTGCAGCCCCGCTACCAAACACCGTAACCACAACACACAGAAACCCATACATAAATATCCCTTTAATACCATTTCTAGTAGCCCCACTTCCCATTACAAACACAACATTCACCCCAACCCACAACTAAGTCAACCACAGACCCGCTGCTCACCCTATCCACAACAACCCAGAAAGCACCCCCATCACATGCCACGTATCCAAGCCAACACCCACATGTTCATTATTCCATTTTGTTTAACCGTGGTGATCACACAAGGGTTCCAGATTTTAAACATCCAACATTACGTGATTAACCAATTTCCACATTCCACGAAGTTTCCATCCATAAGAAAATCCAGAAGGAGAGGGAAATATTTAAATGTGTATGCAAAGGCCCCCAACGACCATGATTTTTAGTAGGCAGCTGCTCATTCACAACATAATATCACAGGATATAAATAATGTAACTGCATTCACAAAAATTCCATCCCCAATATATAATCCATTTTTTATCATTATTTATTATTTCAACTATATCACGAAAACAAGAGGATACCCACCCCGCATGATTCACAAAAGAGAGATACAATGGAATATCCCTACCTCAATAGGTTATGATCGCAACACTCCCCCGAATCAACTTTAGAAGACGTCCGCTGGCGTCTGTCACTTCTTTCGGGTCCCGGAAAAACCTCCTCGGGTGGATTTCGGAATGAAAAAGCTAAAGGAAAGACAACAGAACCATCCTTGGAAGTTCCGCCTCGTCGTTACGATCCTGTGGCCATTGACGGATCGTAAATTGGAGCACGGACGAAGAAGTTATGGAAGAATGAGCCTTTGAGTATCTTGGGAGAACTATGCTCCAAGGAAAGGGGAGGAGAGGGGTGAGTTGAAAAGGGGGAGGGGACCCCTCCTTTTATAGGCGAGAAAAGAAAAAGTACATGACGTGCACTTTATAGTACACGGCGTGTACTCGGTTATTTCACATGGTCTCCATGCGGCTTCCAACACGGCTCCGCGGTTGTTGACTGGTCAACACACGGTTTTAGGGAATCGCATACGCGGGGAAGGACTACACGACGTGTAGTTTGGACACACGGCGCGTACCCATTTATTTCACATGGCAAAGACACAGCTCAAACAAGGAACATGATCGTTGACTGGTAATGCTTACGCGGGGAAGGTCTACATGGCGTGTAGTAATAGACACATGGCGAGAACCCATTATTTCACACAGCGAGGGAACGACCATCAACACAGCACACGACCCTTGACTGGTAACGTGTATGCGGGGAAGGACTACATGGCGTGTAGTACTGGACACACGACTTGCACCAATTATTTCAAATAGCTAGGAAACGACCTTCAACACAGGGTATACCCGGCTAGGTGGTACACGACGTGTAGTATGGACACACGGTGTGTACCCACTTATTTCACACGGCAAGGACACGAACTTTGACACGGGGTATACCTGGAAAGGGGGTAGACGGCGTGTACTCACACTACACGGCGTGTAGTTTCAAAAGAAACTGAAAAGTGATGAAAAAGTCAATTTTACCCTCTAGAACACTTCGTGACCTTCTTTTTGACAATGGAATGGGCCAGAGAGGTCTGGGACATTACATCAGATACCTCTTAAAACATTCTCATCCCCGAGAATTCAAAAACCAACCTAAAGGAACCAAACAAGATACCTCTTAGGGTTATCGTTATAATAGGAACCCAACCAACAACCCAAATCATAAGTGTTAGGAATTCCCCCTCCAATGATGAAATATTATCTGCTTTAGGCAGCACTGACTTACCTGCACGGGTTTAATCGCATCCAAATTAATGCATCTCGATTATGGATTGGGCCTTCCCACTTCCATATATTAGGATTTTCCAACTTGCACTACCCCCAATACCACATAACCAACACACTGCCCGAACATGTGGTTTGGGGAAAAATTCCTTCTCCTATGTCGAGATATTATCCGCTTATTGCGGCGCAGACTCGCCCACACGAGCTCAATCGCATCCGCATTAATGCATCTTGATAAAGGATCAGGTTTTTCCCTTTCCCCACACATCCGGACATGCTACACACTTCCATAGAACAAGGAAACAAAATGTATCACAACCAACAAACCAAGAATTCCATAAATATCAAATGTACATAGTACAACATCAACACAAAGCTCAGAAGAAAAACGGAAAATAGAAGTCAAAACAACTCCAGGTACTGAGTGTGCATCTGGGTCTCCCGCTCCCAAGTGCTCTCCTCGAGGCCGCCATGCCTCCAAAACACACAAACCAATGGAATGGTTTGTCCACGGAGCACCTTCTCCTTACGATCCTCTATTCTGACTAGTCATTCCTCAAAGGTCTCGTCGTCTCCCATATATAGCTCTCCCTAGTCGATAACATGAGAGTTGTCGCGTAAGTACCGACAAAGATGGGAGACATGGAAGATGTCACGAACTTTCTCCAAATGAGGTGGCATGTCTAGCTGATATGCCACCTCGCCAACTCGCCTCAACACCTCAAAAGGTCCGATGAACCTAGGTGAGAGCTTTCTCCCTTTCCCAAACCTCTACTTCCCCCGTCAAGGGGAAACTTTCAAGAACACTTGATATCCCACCTCGAACTCCAAGGGCATCCTTTGAAGATCAGCATAAGACTTCGGTCAGTCCTGAGCCACTTTCATCCTCTCACGTACATGCTAGACATTCTCTGTGGTGATCTAAACTACCTCTGGCCCAAGAGCACCTGTCTCACCAACCTCTTCCCAGCAAATGGGTGAACGACATGGTCTTCCATACAAAGCCTCAAATGGTGCCATGCCAATAGTAGAGTGGATGCTGTTGTTGTAGGAAAACTCTACTAAAGGCAAGTTTCATACCCATGATCCTCCAAAATCTAGAACTCATGATCGTAGCATATCCTCCAACGTCTGGATAGTACGCTTTGTCTACCCATCGGTCTGGGGGTGGAAAGAAGTGCTAAGGTGTAGCTGGGTGACAAAACCATGTTTTAATCCCCTCCAGACTCGTGAGGTAAACCGAGTATCCTAATCGGAGATGATAGTCTTTGGGACTCCATGAAAATGCACAACCTCGTCTATGTACCTCTGTGCTAAGGTACTCACCAGGCCTGACTCCTTAATTGCTAATAAGTGATCTGATTTCGTCAGTCGATCCACCACCACCCAGATAGCATCATAACCACCCTGAGCTCTGGGTAGTCCTGTGACGAAGTCCATTGAGATGTCATCCCACTTCCACTCGGGGACATGTAAAGGATGCAGCAAACCACTGGGAACACAGTGTTCAGCCTTCACATGCGGACACACTAGGCATTTATCCACAATCTCCACCACTTCCCATTTCACCCTGGGCCACCAAAACTGTTCCCTCAGGCCTCATTACATTTTTAAAACTCTTGGATGTGCTTCCAAGGCAGTACTATGGAACTCACAGAGAACTCCCTCACGCATTTTCACAGGGGCAAACAACCTTCCATGGAAAAGCATTCGATGTTGGCTGTCCTCTGACCATCCTTCTGGAGTGTTCCCCTAATCGACACGATCACACATCACATTCGCCTCGGAGCCCCCCCACTGAGATTCTTCCACCTGCCAACAAGGAGGACTGCACCATCTTCTGAAACAAACAGCCTCTAACACCTTCTACCCTGGCATCCAAGTGCAAGTCATCCAACTCCCCCATCACCTTCCAAGAATCAGTGGATTCCCAAACCACTTCCTTATGCGACTTCCTGCTCAGGGAATCAGCCACAACATTGCCCTTACCTTCAGTGTGAGAGATCTCAAAGTCCTTGTCTTGGAGAAACTCGACCCATATCCGCTGCCACAGGTTCAGGTCACTCTAGGAGAAGATATAACGCAAGCTCTTGGTATCTGAGAAGATCATAAAGTGCTCCCCAAAGAGGTAATGTCGCCATAACATTAGTGTGAACACTACTGCTGCAAGCTCTAGGTCATGGGTGGTATAATTACACTTGTGAGGGCGTAACTGCCTAGACCCATAACATATCACTACCTTCTTCTACATCAGCACGCCCCCCAGACCAAGGCTAGAAGAATCAAAAAACGCCTCATACAACAACCCATCCTCTAGAAACCTGAGTATGGGAGCACTGACCAACTTCTCCTTCAGGTAGTCGAAAGCCTTCTATCATTGTTCGCTCCATAGGAATACCTGGTTCTTCCTAGTCAATGCTGTCAATAGAGTAGCAACTAGAGAGAAGTCCGAAATGAACCTGCGATAGTATCCCGTCAACCCTAGGAAACTACGAACTTCTGCCACCCTCTTGGGTGCCACCCAAGAAACAACTGCCTCCACCTTCGATGGGTCCACTAACACTCCATGCTGAGACACTACGTGCCAAAGGAAGTGTACTTATTGTGTCAAGATCATACACTTCGACAATTTCCCATAAAGCTGGTGGTGTCGAAGGACTTCCAAGACTGCCCTGATATGCTCAACGTGATCCACCTCTGATCTTGAGTATATCCGGATGTCATCGATAAACACAATGATGAACCGGTCCAGAAACTCTCAGAAGACAAAGTTCATAAGTCCCATGAACACAACCGGTGCATTCGTAACTCCAAACGACATCACTACAAACTTGATGTGCCCATACCTGCACCTGAAAGCCGTCTTCGAGATGTCACTGTCCTTTACCATCAGCTGATGATATCCAGATCCTAGATCAATCTTGGAAAACCAACCTGCTCCCCTCAATTGGTCGAAGAGATCATCTATCCTTGGAAAGGGGTAACAGTTCTTGACCGTTACGTGGTTCAACCTTCGATAGTCTATGCATAGCCTGAGACCACAATATGCCTTC
Source organism: Viscum album (assembly GCA_963277665.1). Classification (NCBI taxonomy): domain Eukaryota; kingdom Viridiplantae; phylum Streptophyta; class Magnoliopsida; order Santalales; family Viscaceae; genus Viscum; species Viscum album. The sequence continues at coordinate 1,861,881,650 of OY728157.1, forward strand.
TTCACAGAATAAAACGAGATCTCCCCATGGCGATAAGCTGGGTCGAACAAAACCCATCTCCATCAGATCATCAATCTGAATCCGCAACTCCCGAAACTCCGAAGGTGCCATCCGATAAGGGGCCATCGAAATCGGATGGGCACCAGGCTGTATGTCTGTCCTGAACTCAACGTCACTTCGGGGGGGGGGGGGGGTAGATTCACAACCTCCTTAGTAAAAATATCAAGGAACATCCCAACAACTTCTAGGACATCCATCATCTCTCTATCAACCGGAACCACTGATAACCCGCCTATCAAGGAAAGGAGAGGCTTCACATGCCGGCTTCCCACCTGATAGCTCATCTCGCCAATAAAAGATATGCACTGCCCATCATTGTCGGAGAACACGACTCTTCTCCGGAAGTAGTAGATAACGACACTAACAGAAAACAACCAGTCGATGCCTAGTATGACATCATATGGCTTCATCTGTAACAGAAGAAGGTACCCACTAGATCGATGTGGTCCCAACTTAAGCCTACAACCCTAGCAAACACAAGATACGCTAGTATGGACTCCAACTGGTGTAATCAGCAATAGTGGTATGGAAAGTATCTCTACGTCTAGTCCTAAAGCATGGGCTAGAGTAGGTGCAACAAAGGAGTGCGAGGCTCCCGAATCTAACCAGGAAGAAACAAGAGTGATGAACAAACAAATCGTACCTCGCACCACCTCTTGTCCTACCGGGTATGTCAACTCTGCTGCGTGCAACTGTCCACACCCAGCTCCGCTACCTCTCTGATGTCATCCACCACCCCGACCACGCCATGTTCGTGGTCCTTGAGGGGAAACCTGAGGTCTCCCTCTGCCCAAAAAGTCTGCCCTCGGAGGAGCATGGTCCTACTGCTACTGGAAGGGCCTCATTGGCAACCGGTGCTACTAAGGTGGGTGCTGAACCTACCCACCTCCACCGTACTAAGCTTAGGTCAGGAACCGACTCTGAACGTGACCGAAACCTCCACAGGAAAAACACATCGGTCCTAGACAAGTGAAAAAGGGACGAGGACCTGAAGATCTAAACTGGAACTACTGGGGCCTGCTCCCCACTGGCCTGAACCTGGAAAGTCCTGTCGTAGGAGACCTGGTGATGAATGCATTCCCCTTCGACGAGCCTGGCTGGTTCCCCTCTCGTGGTGTACCTCCTAGCAAGTGCATCCTCTCTACAACCTCTTCTTTGTTCTGTATCTCCATGTACGTCAGAATGGTGAAGGGGGTGACAGCATACTGGAGCGAAGGACGAAGCGCCTCCTCCAAACGTCTCTCCTGAGACTCCTCATCCAGAAAGTGATCCAGAGCAAAGCGTAGGAGATCCTTGAACTTTATCCCTAACTCTCGTATTGACATACTCCCCTGCTGAAGGTAGAGTAACTCCTGCCGCTTCTCCGCCTTGATTAGGGAAGAATGGAATTCCTCTCAGAATTCCTTCTCAAAGTCATCCCATGGAACCTCTGACTCTATCCTCTATCCAAGGTAGAGTGTCCACCACTATCGTTGTAACGCCCCGACCCTAGTTTCCCAGAGTCGGTGCATTATTACATAACATTGGCATGATCACAAGAAAGATCAAATCTCGAAATCCCGATTGGTTTAGTAGCCTTGGAAACACTAGATATATTCATAAGTCTTACAATACATCATAAAATGAAAAACTACTACAACAACATATTGTCTCCATAATCCACACTCATATCCTCACATAATATCCCTACAGGTCATTCATAATTTACTTCTTCACTTCCTGAGAAAAATAAAAATAGAAAAGGGATGAGCTCAAATGCCCAGTAAGGATAACAATATAGCAGAAACTTTCATAAATAAGAATAAACATTTAAGGCAATGTATAACTAAAACAAAATACTTTCAAACATGAACTTTCAACCTAGTATGACATAAATAAAATGAAATAATTCCATTTACTTATTCACATGGATATTCTACTAATCGAATAATCACATGAAAAATCAATAACCACTTTCATAATGATGGAATGCATAATGCCAGACTATCATAACCACATAGCCAAGGCCTCGTGCCAAGAATACAAATAAGATTTTTTCAAGGCCTTGTGCCAAGACACTAGTTTGTCTCATGAGACCTACCGATGCATCGAGGAGTTATAGCGGGCTCCACCCGTCACATATTAAGTCCAATGCATTCCCATATGAAAAGGTTTAAACATAACATAAACATTCATATTAAAACTAGCATACGAAATGTCAATAATTTCAACATAAACCATGAATGGTATAAAAATAGAACATCCACATTCAAACAAATCACAAAACCTTCAATATAATATAGATGTTTTGTATCATAACAAATCATCTTTAAATAAGCGTAAAATCCATCAAAGGATGTTGACATAGATGAAATCAAAATTCTTTTTAAAGAAATATCTCTTTTTATTTTGAAATCATTTAAGATCCATATAAAATAAGACATTTTCTTTGAAAATATTCTTACAAGCTTGTAAGGGAAGATTTGAAGATTTTATAACGGTGGAAAATAGCCGCACCCGCCGTATAAGTTAAAAAAAACATTCTTACATTAATTCTGTCGAAAAGGTTAAAAAGGACCTTGTTTTGAAAACGACAGAAATATTCCTTTATAAACCACTTATAAAAGTCAAAAAGGGTATAAATGACTTTAACTCATATTCTAGTAAATATTAAAAATGTTTTGAAATACGTTTTTAGAAAACATGGATGTGGATGATAAAGAGATCCAAGTAGATTATTACATATAAACAACCTCGGATAATGAAGAGATTGTGAAATAACCCTTAACTTGTACTTTTCCTTGGATGGGGTAGGTTAACCTCCTATATAATGGTGAAATAATTGTTATTAAATTATAAAAGAATCATATATATTAATATGATATCATATATGATCTTTTAACATTGATTTGTTAATAATATCTTAGAATTATGGTCATTTCGGGTGTTAACTTACTCGTTTTCTTTTATATGTTTTGTTACATAAGCCATGTTTGTTGTATCTTATTCATATCCAGAATGATATCAAGTCCTTAAACATAATTTTTAAATCATCAAATGATAATTATACTTGAATGGATACGATGGAGAATGAATCTCATCGCCTTCGTGGAGACAGTAGTCCGTACGTAAGCACGAGCGACAATATCATTCTTTTGATATTAAAATAATATATAAAAGGATGGTATATCATATATAAATAATCATTAACATGTTATATTTATTATTTACATGAGTTACACATCATTATTATATCCATCCAAATAATAATATATTGAATAACAATTACACCACGACGTGGAGACGGTAAGCCGTACGTACGCACGTATGGTGACATGTTATTCAATGGGTGGATAGAATAATAAATATGGTTGTACCATATTTATAATAACATCACATTATATGTGAGATACTGGAGTTATTATTTTATAATGGTAAGAACAAAGAAAGAAGAAGTGGAAGAAGAAAGGAACTTGAAAAGGGGTGGTGAAAACATTACCTCTTTTTCGGGTTCTTCCTTTTGATTTGATCAAAAGGGTTCCTTAGGTTGGATTTATGATCAAACTAAGGCCTCTAGGTTGTAGTGAGGGAAGTTGGGAGAGTATTTGGGCAGAGTTTTTCCAAACCAAAAGGCTTTGAAGGTGTGAAGAAATGAGAAGGAGAAGTCTCCTTTTATAAGAGGGGTGAGGGGCACCTTTGGAAAAGCTTGAAATATTAATTTATAATAAATTCATATTCGGTTTCTAATGGCTCAAAAGTTGTTTATTAAAAGGTTAAGGTGGGGATAGGTCGAAAACCACTCAACCAATAGAATTTATACTGGTTTGGGTACTTATATTAACCTTATCTTTAAGTATTAACTCTAAGTTAATTAGTTTCACTTTTACAATGTCTCTTTGTATTTTTATATAATATGGTTAATAAACTTACTATATACATCCAAGAGACCCCCAAGTGGTCAATTAATGATTAACCTATCATTATATAAGTCTCTTGGTAGAACCTTAGATTTTTAGGAATTTAATATCAATTAATAATATAATATTTTATTTAAGAACTCTTTTATGTCAATTTTGACACTATTCAATAGTTGATTTTTTTGAAACTCATAACAGATTGATTACTTCGAACAAAGTTAATTAAATAAATACTAATATATCATATTATCTTAGAAAATTAGTTTAATTCATTAGAAGGTTCATATTTTATTTATTTGGGTATTTATAATATCAATTATTTTAATTTTTCACTATTATAGTAATTAATTCATCATCATTGTGTCATAAATAAATTAAATTAGTTAATGTCTAAAAATTATAAATAAAATATCAATATGTAGGAAATCTTTTTATATTTCTAATGAATATTTATAATCTAAAATACAACATATATAACTCTATGTAAAATTTGTTTTGCTAAAATATATATGCTTGTGTCATTTTTGTATTCATTTTAACTTAATTAAAATAAAGTGTCCCTATCACCTACAAGTGGCACCATGGGGTCCCAAAATATTCCCAAAGATGCCTATGGTCGAACATGTATCAACCAATAAGGCTAGGACTCGTTTTAGGGTAATTTAGTATTATTATAATATTATTTGTTAACCCTTATTTACCGGATTTACCCTTAACCATGGTAAATAAAATATTTACCGCAGTAATTATTCAAAATGTCTAAAAATAAAAGTTACCTATTTACACAATTTTTAAATCCTGATTCCAAATATGGAATCCATTTTTCTAAATTCAAAACACAGAAGTGGCAGAAATTAATTTAAAATTAATTCCCGCTGTTAAAACAAAAAGCGTGTTTTTAAGAGATAATAACTATCAAAAGATTGACACTTGTTTATGTTCAGTTTAATTGTAAAATTATGTCCAATGACCAAAATTATATTAAATGGTAAAAATATATTTTAAATATACTTTAAAACCACTGAAATTCATAATTTATCTCTATTAATTATTTTTATTATAAAGTTGTTTTTAAATAAAATTTAGTAATTTTCACTATTCATCAAAATATGAAAGATATCCGAAAAGTACCAAAATTTCACTTTAGGCTAAATTCGATATTCCTAATCTGAAAATGAAGTCCATTTTAAAATATAAAATATATATAATTTCAAAAAGTATGTATTACTATTCATAACGGCTAGTTTGATTGGTTATGGTGTGTTAGAACTCGGTGTTGCGTACAACACACGCTATCACATTATTCAAAGAGAAGGGTACCATAGAAGCTTGGGGTGTTACATTCTCCCCTCCAAATAATTTCATCCTAGAAATTTCTAGAATACTTATCACATGAAAAGACTCGGGTGATTCTTCATCATAAGTTCCTCGGGTTCCCACGTTGCCTCTTCCATCTTATGGTTTCTCCACAAAACTTTTACCAGACGCGTCGTCCGGTTTCTCAGTACTTGTTCTCTTGTATCAAGAATCCTGACGGGCTCTTCGCAATAAGACAGATCGGGTTCCATTTCTAATTCCTCGTAGGTGAGTACATGAGTTGGGTCAGGCATGTATTTCCTCAACAAAGATACATGGAACACATCGTGAACTTTGGAGAGACTTGGCGGCATTTCCAATCGGTAAGCTACAACCCCAATTAGTTATAGAATTTCAAAGGGTTTGATGTACCTGGGACTCAATTTACCTTTCTTACCAAAACGTATTACTCCCTTCCATAGAGATACCTTCAAGAAAAAATGATCACCGACTTGAAATTCCAAATCCTTCCTTCGATTATCGGCATAGCTCTTCTGCCTATTTTGAGCTGCTTTGATGTGATTTTGGATTACCTTCACCTTTTCCACTGTTTCCTCCACCAGTTCTGGGCCTACAAGTTTTCTTTCACCAACGTCATCCCAACAGGTTGGTGTATGACATCTCTTTCTGTATAACTCTTCATATGGTGCCATCTGAATACTCGAATGGAAGCTATTGTTATAGGAAAATTCTATGAGAGGTATGTATTGATCCCACATTCCATGAAAGTCAAGTGAGCAAGATCTCAACATGTCTTCTAGGGTTTGAATAGTCCGTTCCGATTGTCCATCTATCTGAGGGTGGTAAGTAGTGCTCAAAAGAAGTTCAGTATCCAGGGATTTCTGGAGACTTTTCCAAAATCTTGACGTAAAACGGGGATCACGATCAGAAACAATCAATAGGGGTACTCCATGAAGTCTCACAACTTCATTAATATATAATCTTGCTAGACGTTCCAGGGGTATATCTTCTCTTATAGCAAGAAAACATGCTGACTTGGTAAGACGATCAACAATAACCCATATTGCATCGTTCCTTCTAGGAGTCTTTGGTAGCCCTATGACAAAGTCCATCGTAATATTGTCCCATTTCCACTCCGGTATGAGAAGAGGTTGCATGACTCCTCCAGGCTGTTGCCTTCCAGCTTTCACTTGTTGACAAACCATACATCTTGACACAAAATCAGCAATCTCCCTCTTCATGTTGTCCCACCAAAAATGTTCCTTCAAATCTCTATACATTTTGGTGCTCCTAGGGTGTATAGAGAAATTGGAACTATGAGCATCATCCAGCAATTCCCTTTTTAGATCAAGTATATCGGGAACACAAAGTCTCTTCCCAAATTTCAAAATTCAATCTTCATACACAAAGTCTCTCAATCTACCATCATTCATAGATTTAATCTTATTTTGAAATTCTTCATCATCAGTCTGAGAACTCTTAATCCTTTCTAGTAAATATGGTTTGGCAACCATTTGAAAAAGCATTGATGTTTCACTTTCCCTGGTTATTCCCATGTCCATATTTACTAGATCCAAGAAAATTGGATCCCTTTCAATTCTCATATTGTTCAAAACTCCATGGTCTTTTCTACTCAAAGCATCTGCCACCTTATTTGCTTTCCCCGGGTGGTAGTGTATCATGCAATCATAATCCTTGAGTAATTCAAGCCATCTCCTTTGCCTCATGTTTAGTTCTTTTTGTGAGAAAATATACTTCAAACTCTTGTGATCATTATAAATCTCACATTTTTCACCATAGAGGTAGTGCCTCCATATCTTCAAAGCAAAGATCACAGCTGCTAACTCGAGATCATGAGTAGGATAGTTTTGTTCATGAATTTTCAACTGTCGTGATGCATAGGCAATAACTCTATCATTCTGCATAAGGACACAACCAAGTCCTTTATTTGATGCATCACTATAAATAACGAACCCATCATTCCCCGATGGTAGAGTAAATATAGGAGCATTGACTAATCTTCTCATCATTTCTTCAAAACATTCTTCACACTCTTTTGTCCAAATAAATTTAACCCCTTTACGTGTCAGCTTCGTTAATGGGTTAGCCAATCGGGAAAAATTCTGGACGAAACGTCGATAATAACCTGCCAAACCAATAAAACTGCGTACCTCAGTTATACTCATAGGTTCTGGCCATTCTTGGATTGCCTTGGTCTTAGAAGGATCAATAGATATTCCATCTTTAGAGACAATATGGCCAAGAAAAGAAATCTCCTGAAGCCATAATTTACAATTGCTAAACTTCCCATATAATTCATGCCTCCTCAGATTCTTAAAGATAATGCGCAAGTGATTTTCATGATCTTAAAAGGTTTTGGAGTATACCAAGATATCATCAATAAATACCACCATAAATTCATCGAGATACTCCTTGAAAACTCTATTCATCAGATCCATGAATACAGAGGGTGCATTAGTCAATCCAAAAGGCATTACAGTAAACTCGTAATGCCCGTACTTAGATCGAAATGCTGTCTTCGGAATGTCTTCCTTCTTTACACACAACTGATGGTATCCAGATCGAAGGTCAATCTTTGAAAAGTATTGAGCTCCATGTAGTTGGTCAAATAAATCATCAATATGAGGTAGGGGATACTTGTTCTTTATCGTTATAGCATTGATCTCCCTGTAGTCGATACATAACCTCATAGATCCATCTTTCTTTTTCACAAAAAGAACAGGGGCTCCCCATGGAGAAACACTAGGGAGAATAAATCCTTTATTACTCAATTTCTCTAGTTGTTTCTATAGTTTAACTAATTCTACAGTGGCCATTCTATAAGGGGTCTTCGATATGGGCCTTGATCCAGGAATTAAATCCATGGATAACTCAAATTCTCGTTCTGGAGGATGTCCAGGTAAATATTCCGGAAATACATCTACAAATTGTTTCAAAATAGGTACATCCTCTATTTGAACATTCCTTTCCTCGCTGACAGTTATTTCATTCTCATCCTCCCCAATAATTGAATTAAGTTGAGCTATTGGGGGTGGATCTAAATAAGAATTAGGTGGTGACGATTCTGCTCTAAAGATAAGGTGTTCCTTATCATTATCATCAAGAATCGTAACCTCTTTCTTCTTGCAATAAGTCTTCACATCATAGTCTGAAAGCCTGTCCATACCGAGGATTTTATCAAACTCAATCATAGGTATAACGATGAGATCATCAGATAAAGAACATTTATGTGCTCTAATGGGGACTGATTCGCAAAACATTGTTGCAATGATACATCCCTTAAGTGTTTTAATTGACAACTCCCTTGTTAAATAAAATTGGAAATATCTAATTTTCATAGCAAACTGGGAAGATATGAAACAATGCGATGATCCAGAATCAAATAATGCATTTGCTAAACTTGAAGAAACCATTAAATTACCTGTCACCACGTCTTTCAGAGCTTCTACCTCAGTAGTAGTGATAGCATAATCTTGGCCTTGATCCCTTGGCCTTTTCTGAGGTAAGTTCTCCTGACGCTTAGGACATTCATTTGCATAATTCCCCATCTCCCTGCAATTGTATCACTGAACGTTGGTAGCTTCCTTCTTCCCCTTGCAATCACGAGCTTGGTGGCCTTTTTCACCACATTTGTAACAGACGCCCATTCCCTTCAAGCAAGTACCGGGGTGTTTCTTCCTACATTTACCACATGATAGATATTCAACCTTTCCCTTCTTCCCCTTATTTCCATTAGCAGATTGATCAGCAGGTCTCTTCATCTCTTTCTTTCCTTTAAAGTCATAAGACTTAGAGAATTCCTTCTCGGTCTTGATAGCACATGAGACAATGTCTTCGTATGACGAGATGGATTGTGAGACTAATGCTCGACAGAGAAATGGTTTTTACCCATCAAAGAAATGATCAATCTTACTTCTTTGGTTACATATATAATCACCAGCGTACCTTGATAACCTTGTAATGTTAGCCTCATACTTTGTGACATTCTCATTCTCCTTCTATCTCAGACTTAGAAATTGCCTTTCTATATCTGCTCGATGGTCGTGAGGAAAGAATTTTTCTAAAAACAGATCTTTGAACTCCCTTCATTACATATTTGATACTTCATCATCTTCCTTCGTATTTTGAATCAATGACCACCATTGATCAGCATCTCCAGTGAGGCGGTAAACTGCCATGATAACTTTTTCCCTTTCACTGCTCCCCAAAGCTTGAAATATTTTCTCTAGGGAAAATATCCATTGCTCAGCTACTAAGGGATTTGTACTCCCATTTAACGTTGGTGGTGGTTGCCTCATGAATCGATCTAACATTGATCCTCCACGCTGCGGACTAGGGTGCCCTATACGGGTAAGGTTTTTATTCATAACCTGAGTGAGTTGTCCGAGTATGGTGATTAGCAGATCGGCACCAGTTTCATCACCGGCTCCACTATAATTATCTTGAGCAGGAGGGCAATCCCTACATGGAGTGTGTGCATTGATACAGTTTCCATTTCTTCCACTGGGCTCCATTTCTAAAAAATGGCATAAAGTAGATCAGTTTATGAATCAAAAACACTTAACACAAATTGAACTATTTATGCATATAATCCATAATCATAAAAATGTTTTCTTTGAGGAAGTATATACTCATAAACCCTTCATAATTATTTCTAAAGAAAATGAGAGTTATCCTATGCATATCCCCCAGGAGTGTTGTAACCAAGAGTGCAGCAAGGCCCGTTGTCGGGCACCAGTTCCCGTTCGAGTCTAGCTCAAAGTGGTGTTTTCGGGTTTTACCCCTAGGTACATCTGTGCCAGAGCCGCCTCTATCTTCTTGTATCCAGACATGGATGTATTTCTCGGAAAACTCACAAAATCTCTACAATACCAAAATTCTAGGAATTTCATCTATACTAATCCTCAAAGTTTATCTTAGGTCTACATGCTCTAATCAGAGTTTATCTAAATCTAGATTCCAAGGTTTGTACTAAACTTCCTCTGATACCAACTGTAACGCCCCGACCCTAGTTGCCCAGAGTCAGTGCATTATTACATAACATTGGCATGATCACAAGAAAGATCAAATCTCGAAAGACCGATTGGTTTAGTAGCCTTGGAAACACTAGATATATTCATAAGTCTTACATTATATCATAAAATGAAAAACTACTACCACAACATATTGTCTCCATAATACACACTCATATCCCCACATAATATCCCTGCAGTTCATTCATAATTTACTTCTTCACTTCCTGGGAAAAATTAAACATAGAAAAGGGGTGAGCTCAAATGCCCAGTAAGGATAACAATATAACGGAAACTTTCATAAATAAGAATAAACATTTAAGGCAATGTATAAATAAAACAAAAGCCTTTCAAACTTGAACTTTCAACATAGTATGACATAAATAAAATGAAATAATGTCATTTACTTATTCACATGGATATTCTACTAATCGAATAATCACATGCAAAATCAATAACCACTTTCATAATGATGGAATGCATAATGCCAGACTATCATAACCACATAGCCAAGGCCTCGTTCCAAGACTACAAATAAGATTATGTCAGGGCCTTGTGCCAAGACACTAGTTTGTCTCATGAGACCTACCGATGCATCGAGGAGCTATAGCGGGCTCCACCCGTCACATATTAAGTCCAATGCATTCCCATATGAAAAGGTTTAAACATAACATAAACATTCGTATTAAAACTAGCGTACGAAATGTCAATACTTTCAACATAAACCATGAATGGTATAAAAATAGAACATCCAAAGTCAAACAAATCACAAAACCTTCAATATAATATAGAAGTTTTGTATCATAACAAATCAACATTAAATAAGCGTAAAATCCATCAAAGGATGTTGACATAGATGAAATCAAAATTCTTTTTAAATAAATATCTCTTTTTATTTTTAAATAATTTAAGATCCATATAAAATAAAACATTATCTTTGAAAATATTCTTATAAACTTGTAAGGGAAGCTTTGAAGATTTTATAACGGCGGAAAATAGCCGCACCCACCGTATAAGTTAAAAAAACATTCTTACCTTAATTCTGTCGAAATGGTTAAAAAGGACCTTGTTTTGAAAACAATGGAAAGATTCCTTTATAAACCACTTATAAAAGTCAAAAAGGGTATAAATGACTTTAACTCATATTCTTGTAAATAGTAAAAATGTTTTGAAATACATTTTTAAGAAACATGGATGTGGATGATAAGGAGATCCCAGTAGATTATTACATATAAACAACCTTGGATAATGATGAGATTGTGAAATAACCCTTACCTTGTACTTTTCCTTGGATGGGGTAGGTTAACCTCCTATATAATGGTGAAATAATTGTTATTAAATTATAAAATAATCATATATATTAATATGATATCATATATGATCTTTTAAAATTGATTTGTTAATAATATCTTAGAATTATCGTCGTTTCGGGTGTTAACTTACTCGTTTTCTTTTATATGTTTTGTTACATAAGCCATGTTTGTTGTAACTTATTCATATCCAGAATGATATCAAGTCCTTAAACATCATTTTTAAATCATCAAATGATAATTATACTTGAATGGATACGATGGAGAATGAATCTCATCGCGTTCGTGGAGACGGTAGTCCGTACGTACGCAAGAGCGACAATATCATTCTTTTGATATTAAAATAATATATAAAAGGATGGTATATCATATATACAAGAATCATTAACATTTTATATTTATTATTTACATGAGTTACACATAATTATTATACCCATACAAATAATAATATATTGAATAACAATTACACCACGACGTGGAGACGGTAAGCCATACGTACGCACGTATGGTCACATGTTATTCAAAGGGTGGATAGAATACTGAATATGGTTGTACCTGTAACAGCCCGAGATTTTACGAAAAATATTCTTTTTAATTTTATTAATGTCTTGTGTTGTACGCTACACCAAAATGAGCTTTCACAACACGCATCTTTGACTTGCCTTGCGTTACACGCAATCGCAACCTTCCTCAATAGCGTGTGTAGTACGCAATACTGAGTTTCACGAAACAACGATATGCTATTAAAATATTATTAAAACTAGCCGTTATGAATAGTAATAACCACTTTTTAAATTTTAGAAATTTTATCTCTCAAAATGGACTTCATTTTTGGATTTGGAGTATCGAGTTTAGCCTAAGGTGAAATTTTGGTACTTTTCGGATAACTTTCATATTCTGATGAATAGTGAAAATTACTAAATTATAATTAAAAACAACTTTTTTAATAGAAATAATTAATAGTGATAAATTATTAATTTGAGTTGTTTTAAAGTATATTTAGAATATATTTTTACAATTTAATACAATGTTGGTCATTGGATGTAATTTCACATTTAAACCAGACATAATCAAGTGTCAATCTTTTGATAGATATTGTTTCTTAAAACACGCTATTTGTTTTAACAGCGGGATTTAATTATAAAATTAATTAATGAAATTTCTATGTTATGAATTTGGTAAAATAGACTTCATTTTTGAATTCGGAATATGAAATATAGCATAGGATGAAATTTTGGCATTTTTCTGAAAACGTTCAATTTTTGATGAATAGTGAAACCACTAAGTGGTAGGTTAAAAACTGAATATTGCATAAAACATAATTTTACCGCTTCTGTGAATGGAATTTCGAAAATCTGACAGACACGGTTAATATTAAGGACTAAAATGTGGTTCAATGAGATAAAAATAATTTTTGGTGAATAGTAACTTTTTACTTTTTTTACCACGGTTAATAGTAAATAGGGTAACTAAGGGTAAATATGATATTACTATTACCCTAACACATGTCCTAATTCTATTGGATAAGTGTAATTCGACCAAAAACAACCTTATTAATATAATACGACCATTTAGGTCCACTTGAATTAGATTATGACATTTAATATTATTTTATTTAATGAATAGTTAAAATAGTTAAAATCAAAGTTTAATAACTAAAACATTTTTAATATGGGGTTATACATAAGATAAATTCGACTATAAATATTCATTACAAAGATAAAAATATTTCCTACATAATGATATTTTATTTATAATTTTTAGACTTTAAATAAATTAATTTATTTATGACACAACGATGATGTAGTAATTACCCTTTTAAGGGAATATTAACATAATTGATGTTATAAATGCTCAAATGAATGTAATTTGAGACTTTTTATGAATTCCACTAATTTTATAGGTTACTATGATATATTAGTGTTGATTTAATCAACTTGGTTAGAACATATAATTCTGTTATGACTTTCACAAAAATCATATATCAAATAGTGTCAAAATTGAGACAAAATAGTTTTTAAATAAAATATTATATTATTAATTGTTATTTTATTCCTAAAAATCTAAGGTTCGGCCAAATGACTTAGATAAGGATATAGATATTAATAATAAACAATTTGGGGTTCGTTTGGCATGTTATAGTAAGTGTAATAACCATATAGTGAAAGAAAACAAAAAGACACGGTAAAAGTTAAATTATTTAACTTAGAGTTAAATCTAATTGATAATGTTAAAATAATACCCTAAACTTGTCTAAATCCTATTGGATGATAGGATTTCGACCCATCCCCACTTTAGCTTCGAAATAAGACCCTTTGGAACCATTATAAACCGATTTTGACTTTAATATAAAATAATATTTTGAGATATTCCTAAGGTGCTCCTCTCCTCCCTTATAAAAGGATACCTCCTTCCCCACCTCCTCATACCAATTTGAGCACTAAAGCTCTGCCAACCCCTAAAATTTTCTCCTCTCCACTTTTCTAGAATAATCCTAGAGGTCCTGGTATTCTTCAAAGACCAATCTTAGTTCCCTAAGTGGAGGATTCAAAGAGGCGTTCCAAAGAAGAGGTAATATCCATTACCGATCTTTTCAATTTATTTCTTCTTCAACTTCTTCTTCTTTAGTTGTTTAATGATAAAGTAATAACATCAGTATTACTTACATACTGATATGTTATTATAAATATGAAACAACCCTAATTCACCTTCTATCCATCCTACGGAAAAATGAAATCACCGCGCGTGCGTACGTACGGAATACCGTCTCCACGCCGTGGTGTAATCTATTTTCCACCACCTTACAAGGATGGGTATAATGGTGTAATGAGTAAATATTTATGATTATTATAAAGTAATATTGATACTGAAATAATATATATATACTCCAATAAAATTCCGCAATCATAGGAACGATATCATCACTCGTGCGTATGTACGGAATACCGTCTCCACGATGTGATGCGACTCGTTCTACATGATCATCATTACATAGTAATTATATAAATGAATTGAATGAATGAATATGATATATGTTACACTAATAACATTCTGGATATAAGGTATGTATAACCTTAAAAGAAGAATAAGAATTTATTCGGCAAAACACGCATAAGAACAAAAGGCAATAAAGACCCGGGTAACAAGTAACAATGAAATATTACTAACAAGAAGATAAGAATATGACCATATATGATATCATATCAATATGTATGATTCTGGAATAAGTCAATAACATTATTTAAACCATTATACAGGAGCTTCAGACACGTACAAAGCAAATCGGACCTAAGGTAAGGGAAATATCACAATCTCATTTTTATCCGAGATTGTTTATTCGTAAGTATTTACTGGGGTGTATTTTATCATCCACATCCATGTTTCATCAATATGTAATATTATTTCCATCCACCTACAATTGTTTAAATCCATTTTTACCCTTCGGTGAGTTTTTAGTAATATGTATGAAAGGAATCTTTTGTCGTTTTTCGTACGAGGTACTTTTTGACTTTCCGACAAAAGTACGAAGAATGTTTTTTTAAACTTATACGGCATGAATGGATTTCTAAAACTTATTTCCAAGAAGGTTCCTTTACAAGTTTTCAAGTTTTTTTTAATCAACTTCTTTAAGTTTATGACATGTTAAGAAAAGAAAAGTGTTTTTGAAGTAGAAAGGATATTTTCCTCAAGAATGGAGTTCAAATGTTTTATCAAAATTATTTTCCATCTAAGATAATATAGGGTTATGTTTTTATCCCTATTATTACATTGATTTGATTATGTTTTGAGGAAATTATTTTTATGAAGTCATTTACCTTATATGATTTGTTTTATGATGTCATGATGTTTCAAGAATCCCATTTTTGTTACATGTGTTATGCGATGATGTATGATTTATGATTATGTGGCACACATAAGAAAGGATTCATTATAAGATGGGTG
This sequence comes from Viscum album, assembly GCA_963277665.1. NCBI lineage: Eukaryota > Viridiplantae > Streptophyta > Magnoliopsida > Santalales > Viscaceae > Viscum > Viscum album. The sequence continues at coordinate 1,861,897,208 of OY728157.1, forward strand.
GGACCTATATCTCCCTCCAATGCATTGGGTAAAGATTTTTTATCTCATGAGATAGACAGGGCTGGAATGGTAGGTTATACCGGTTCAGTGAAACAGGACTGAAACGAGGGTTACTCGATTCAGAAAGGGACTTTGTCTACTAAGATAGTCTTGTCAATGAGTCATGACAAAAAAGAAATGATTTTCCGAGATTATGTGTGCATGCCACAAAGTTTCAAGTTTCATGTTATGATTATGGTGATCTCATTTTCACTTCTATGATTTATTCCATGTTAAGATATTATTATCTCTTTTGAAGGTTATGATTTTCAAAAAGATATGATATCATTTTTAGTTCCTTTATTTTCCCTTGCTGAGCATTTGAGCTCACCCTTTTATGTTTTCTTTTCCCTAGGATATAAAGAAAGGTTTTAGGTAAAAAAAGATCTTTATGGGAGATGTTGAAGATCTTTCACCACGATTAGAAGATTTTATTCCGAGTCTCCAAAGACACTAAACTATTACGATCCTTGTGTGTGTGTTTTTGTTATGTACTAAGTATTCCACAAAGTAATGTAATGTCAATGTACGTCAGGCTTCGGGTCTCTACAGTTGGTATCAGAGGAAAGGTTTAGTCAACCTTTGGAAACTAGGATGTGAGAACTTTAGTGATATCCCTAGAGATATTTATAAGGTATGTCTAGGGATGTCCCTAAGGATAAGTATACGTATAGGATACAGTCCTAGAACTACGGTAACGATCATAGAATTTAACCTAAGATGTTAGATATTGAGGATACTCCACCTTTATTATGTTGTTTTCCCTAGCATGATTTTTTCCTCTCACACTATTCTTTTTGGGTTTTAGACAATGGCTGGAACCCGAAGGAACCGTGTTGATCAATGCAATGGACAATGCAATGATTGTACTCCTGAACAAACAAATGTTATGGGAGATGGAGTGCAAAATCTTATTTCTATACTTACACAAGATATGAATCATTCTGGACTTCCAAATGAGAAGAGAAGGGAACAATATTCTATTGAGTCCTTCATGAGGCAACGTCCACCTTCTTTCAGTGGGTCTTCTGATCCACTTGTTGCTGAACAATGGATCAGTACCACTGAAAAGATATTTTCAGTTCTTCAATGTTCTGAACATGATAAAGTCATCTTAGCAGTATATAGTTTGGAAGGTGAAGCTGATCAATGGTGGAATCTTATCAAGAATACAAGGCAAAGAGATGAAATTGAGTCCATGGAATGGGATGAGTTCAAGAACTTATTTTTCAATAAGTACTTCCCTCGTATTCTTCGAACAAAGATGGAGTTCAAGGAGAAATCACAAAATAATGGTGAAAAGAAGTTAAATGTTTCCTTATGCAAAAAGTGTGGAAAGAAGCATGGTGGAGATTGTCTTAAAGGGACCAGAAAATGTTTTAAGTGTGGAAAAAAAGGTCATCGAGCAGCTGAGTGTCGAAGTAATGGAAAAAGGGTTTCTAATGATGTTAATAAAGCAAACACTGAAGAGAATGCACCACCAACACTTCAATGCTTCAAGTGCAAGGAAATGGGGCATTATGCTAATAAATGCCCTAATCCAAGGGTTAGTGATGATCGACATGAGCAACCTCTTAAGGCAAAGGACAAAGGGAAGTCACATGCGATCACTATTGGAGATGTTGAATATGACAACGATTTGGTGGAATGATGAAGTGTTTATGTAATGGGATTACAAAATAATGTTGTATCATAGTGTATTGGAATATTTATGTATTGGTTTAATGTGGTATTCAAAGTGATTGAGATATTATGATCATAATGAAGGGAAAACGAGAAAATGAAATGTTTAACAGTATTCATGAGCTCATGATTGATATAAGGACTAAGTGATATCATGGTTTGAGTATATAGAATTTTGAGGATTTTGGTATGTGAAAAGTGTTAACTTTTAACTGCATTCAAGTTTTCACTAAGGTTCAATGGGTATTCAAGAGAATACATGATTAAGGACTTTGAATGTTTGGAATGTGACCAACAAAACATATCTTATGATATATGGGGATCAACGATGGTATTAAATCTCTGGTAATCGTTTTCACTATGTTATGAGAGTGGAATGTAGTATTATGGATAATCCTAAAGATTGGAATGGATTATGTTGGACATAAGTTAGTATTGTTTAAGGATAGAAGTTTTTTCGATATTATTGATGGGATGTTATAGTAATATAGTTTTAAGAAAAAGGACAACCTGCAGAACGGACGACAGCCCATTGCGTCAGACAAGGCTGTGGGAATCGAACCCACAACCGAAGTGCGACTGGCCTTTATTACCTACCCCTGGCCTACAGGAAGTCCCTGTTTAGTAGAAACTAGTTTTATTATATTAAGTAGTATGATATATGAAGTATAAGTCCATTTTAGGAACAATATATGATTAATCTCACTATAGATCGACTTATGTATATAATTTTTTGCTATCCTTTTGTTTGAGACAGATGGAATGACCCGTCATTCTATCACATGATCTGCTAACACTTCATGAATAACAAATTCAACTTCATTTATTTAATAGATGAAGTGGAAATTGTTAAAGGCACGAACAACAGTGAGATTCAAATTCTTTAACTTTAGGGAAATGATCTTGAAAACCAAAAATGTGGTCCTAGTTATCTTATATCTGATTAATCAGATGGTACCTTAAAAATTTATGGCTTTGTGATTGCTGGCTTTTCCATATCCATGTTCTCTACCACTCTCCATCAGAACATGATGGTTAGATTTTTCATCAATATCCATATTTTCACCTATGTGGAAACCCAGTGATTAGTTTATTTGGGTAACCATTAAGTTTCATACTTTTGTTTTAAAATATTGGTTTTGGTATTCCTTTTTACGATGTGGGTTTCTATTAAAGAATCTTTCGAATAGTAAACCATTTATAACCCCGACGAATTTCGAGGGCGAAATTCATTTTAAGGGGGGTAGAATGTAACAGTCCGAGATTTTATGAAAAATATTCTTTTTAATTTTATTAATGTCTTGTTTTGTACGCTACACCAAAATGAGCTTGCACAACACGCATCTTTGACTTGCCTTGCATTACACGCAATCGCAACCTTCCTCGATAGCGTGTGTAGTACGCAATACTGAGTTTCACGAAACAACGATATGCTATTAAAATATTATTAAAACTAGCCATTATGAATAGTAATAACAACTTTTTAAATTTTAGAAATTTTATCTCTCAAAATGGACTTCATTTTTTGATTCGGAGTATCGAGTTTAGCCTAAGGTGTAATTTTGGTACTTTTCGGCTAACTTTCATATTCTTATGAATAGAGAAAATTACTAAATTATAATTAGAAACAACTTTTTTATTCGAAATAATTAATAGTGATAAATTATTAATTTGAGTTGTTTTAAAATATATTTAGAATATATTTTTACAATTTAATAAAATGTTGGTCATTGGATGTAATTTCACATTTAAACCAGACATAATCAAGTGTCAATCTTTTGATAGATATTGTTTCTTAAAACACGCTATTTGTTTTAACAGTGAGATTTAATTATAAAATTAATTAATGCAATTTCTATGTTATGATTTTGGTAAAATATACTTCATTTTTGAATTCGGAATATGAGATATAGCATAGGATGAAATTTTGGCATTTTTCTGAAAACGTTCAATTTTTGATGAATAGTGAAACCACTAAGTGGTAGGTTAAAAACTGAATATTGCATAAAACATAATTTTACCGCTTCTGTGAATGGAATTTCGAAAATCTGACAGACACGGTTAATATTAAGGACTAAAATGTGGTTCAATGAGATAAAAATAATTTTTGGTGAATAGTAACTTTTTACTTTTTTTTACCACGGTTAATAGTAAATAGGGTAACTAAGGGTAAATATGATATTACTATTACCCTAACACATGTCCTAATTCTATTGGATAAGTGTAATTCGACCAAAAACAACCTTATTAATATAATACGACCATTTAGGTCCACTTGAATTAGATTATGACATTTAATATTATTTTATTTAATGAATAGTTAAAATAGTTAAAATCAAAGTTTAATAACTAAAACATTTTTAATATGGGGTTATACATAAGATAAATTCGACTATAAATATTCATTACAAAGATAAAAATATTTCCTACATAATGATATTTTATTTATAATTTTTAGACTTTAAATAAATTAATTTATTTATGACACAACGATGATGTAGTAATTACCCTTTTAAGGAAATATTAACATAATTGATGTTATAAATGCTCAAATGAATGTAATTTGAGACTTTTTATGAATTCCACTAATTTTATAGGTTACTATGATATATTAGTGTTGATTTAATCAACTTGGTTAGAACATATAATTCTGTTATGACTTTCACAAAAATCATATATCAAATAGTGTCAAAATTGAGACAAAATAGTTTTTAAATAAAATATTATATTATTAATTGTTATTTTATTCCAAAAAATCTAAGGTTCGGCCAAATGACTTAGATAAGGATATAGATATTAATAATAAACAATTTGGGGTTCGTTTGGCATGTTATAGTAAGTGTAATAACCATATAGTGAAAGAAAACAAAAAGACACGGTAAAAGTTAAATTATTTAACTTAGAGTTAAATCTAATTGATAAGGTTAAAATAATACCCTAAACTTGTCTAAATCCTATTGGATGATAGGATTTCGACCCATCCCCACTTTAGCTTCGAAATAAGACCCTTTGGAACCATTATAAACCGATTTTGACTTTAATATAAAATAATATTTTGAGATATTCCTAAGGTGCTCCTCTCCTCCCTTATAAAAGGATACCTCCTTCCCCACCTCCTCATACCAATTTGAGCACTAAAGCTCTGCCAACCCCTAAAATTTTCTCCTCTCCACTTCCCTAGAATAATCCTAGAGGTCCTGGTATTCTTCAAAGACCAATCTTAGTTCCCTAAGTGGAGGATTCAAAGAGGCGTTCCAAAGAAGAGGTAATATCCATTACCGATCTTTTCAATTTCTTTCTTCTTCAACTTCTTCTTCTTTAGTTGTTTCATGATAAAGTAATAACATCATTATTAATTAAATACTGATATGTTATTATAAATATGAAACAAACCTAATTCACCTTCTATCCATCCTACGGAAAAATGAAATCACCGCGTGTGCGTACGTACGGAATACCGTCTCCACGCCGTGGTGTAATCTATTTTCCACCACCTTACAAGGATGGGTATAATGGTGTAATGAGTAACTATTTATGATTATTATAAAGTAATATTGATACTGAAATAATATATATATACTCCAATACAATTACACGATCATAGGAACGATATCATCACTCTTGCGTACGTACGGAATACCGTCTCCACGATGTGATGCGACTCGTTCTACATGATCATCATTACATATTAATTATATAAATGAATTGAATGAATAAATATGATATATGTTACACTAATAACATTCTGGATATAAGGTATGTATAACCTTAAAATAAGAATAAGAATTTATTCGGCAAAACACGTATAAGAACAAAAGGCAATAAAGACCCGGGTAACAAGTAACAATGAAATATTACTAACAAGAAGCTAAGAATATGACCATATATGATATCATATCAATATTTATGATTCTGGAATAAGTCAATAACATTATTTAAACCATTATACAGGAGATTCGGACACGTACAAAGCAAATCGGACCTAAGGAAAGGGAAATATCACAATCTCATTTTTATCCGAGATTGTTTATTCGTAAGTATTTACTGGGGTGTATTTTATCATCCACATTCATGTTTCATCAATATGTAATATTATTTCCATCCACCTACAATTTTTTAAATCCATTTTTACCCTTCGGTGAGTTTTTAGTAATATGTATGAAAGGAATCTTTTGTCGTTTTTCGTACGAGGTACTTTTTGACTTTCCGATAAAAGTACGAAGAATGTTTTTTTAACTTATACGGCATGAATGGATTTTTAGAAATTTATTTCCAAGAAGCATCCTTTACAAGTTTTCAAGTTTATTTTTAATCAACTTCTTTTAGTTTATGACATGTTAAGAAAAGAAAAGTGTTTTTGAAGTAGAAAGGATATTTTTCTCAAGAATGGAGTTCAAATGTTTTATCAAAATTATTTTCCATCTAAGATAATATAGGGTTCTATTTTTATCCCTATTATTACATTGATTTGATTATGTTTTGAGGAAATTATTTTTATGAAGTCATTTACCTTATATGATTTGTTTTATGATGTCATGATGTTTCAAAAATCCCATTTTTGTTACATGTGTTATGTGATGATGTATGATTTATGATTATGTGGCACACATAAGAAAGGATTCATTATAAGATGGGTGGGACCTATATCTCCCTCCAATGCATTGGGTAATGATTTTATATCTCATGAGATAGACAGGGCTGGAACGGTAGGTTATACCGGTTCAGTGAAACCGGACTGAAACGAGGGTCACTCGATTCAGAAAGGGACTTTGTCCACTAAGATAGTCATGGCAATGAGTCATGACAAAAAAGAAATGATTTTCCAAGATTATGTGTGAATGCCACAAAGTTTCAAGTTTCATGTTATGATTATGGTGATCTCATTTTCACTTCTATGATTTATTCCATGTTATGATATTATGATCTCTTTTGAAGGTTATGATTTTCAAAAAGATATGATATGATTTTTAGTTCCTTTATTTTCCCTTGCTGAGCATTTGAGCTCACCCTTTTATGTTTTCTTTTCCCCAGGATATAAAGAAATGTTTTAGGTAAAAAAAAGATCTTTATGGGAGATGTTGAAGATCTTTCACCACGATTAGAAGATTTTATTCCGAGTTTTCAAAGACACTAAACTATTACGATCCTTGTGTGTGTGTTTTTGTTATGTACTAAGTATTCCGCAAAAGTAATGTAATGTCAATGTACGTCAGGCTTCGGGTCTCTACAGTACCATATTTATAATAACATCACAGTATATGTGAGATTCTGGAGTTATTATTTTATAATGGTAAGAACAAAGAAAGAAGAAGTTTAAGAAGAAAGGAACTTTAAAAGGGGTGGTGAAAACATTACCTATTTTTCGGGTTCTTCCTTTTGATTTGATCAAAAGGGTTCCTTAGGTTGGCTTTCTGATCAAAATAAGGTCTCTAGGTTGTACTGAGGAAATTTGGGAGAGTATTTGAGCAGAGTTTGGCCCAACAAAAAGGCTTTGAAGGTTTGATGAAATGAGAAGGAGGAGTGCCCTTTTATAAGAGGGGTGAGGGGAACCTTTGGAAAATCTAGAAATATTAATTTATAATAACTTCATATTCGGTTTATAATGGCTACAAAGTTTATTATTAAAAGTTTAATGTGGGTATATGTCGAAAACCACTCAACAAATAGAATTTAGACAGGTTTGGGTACTTATATTAACATTATCTTTAAGTATTAACTCTAAGTTAATTAGTTTCACTTTTACAATGTCTCTTTGTATTTTTATATAATATGGGTAATAAACTTACTATATACATCCAAGAGACCCCCAAGTGGTCCATTAATGATGAACCTATAATTATATAAGTCTCTTTGCCAAACCTTATATTTTTATGAATTTAATGTCAATTAATAATATAATATTTGTTTTATGAACTCTTTTATGTCAATTTCGACACTATTTAATAGTTGATATTTGTGAAACTCATAACAGATTGATTACTTCGAACAAAGTTAATTAAATAAATACTAATATATCATATTATCCTATAAAATTTGTTTAATTCATTAAAAGTTTCATATTATATTTATTTGTGTATTTATAATATCAATTATTTTAATTTTTCACTATTATAGTAATTAATTCATCATCATTGTGTCATAAATAAATTACATTATCTAATGTATAAAAATTATAAATAAAATATCCCTATGTAGGAAATCTTTTTATATTTCTATGGAATATTTATAATTTAAAATCCAACATATATAACCCTATGTAAAAATTCTTTTTCTAAAAGATATATGCTTGTGTCATTTTTGTATTCATTTTAACTTAATTAAAATAAAGTGTCCCTATCACCTACAAGTGGCACCATGGGGTCCCAAAATCGACCCAAAGATTCCTATGGTCGAACATGTATCAACCAATAAGGCTAGGACACGTTTTAGTGTAATTTAGTATTATTATAATATTAATTTTTAACCCTTATTTACCGGATTTACCCTTAACCATGGTAAATAAAATATTTACCGCAGTAATTATTCAAAATGTCTAAAAATAAAAGTTACCTATTTACACAATTTGTACATCCTGATTCCAAATATGAAATCCATTTTTCTAAATTCAAAACATAGAAGTGGCAGAAATTATTTTAAAATTAATTCCCGCTGTTAAAACAAAAAGCGTGTTTTTAAGAGATAATAACTATCAAAAGATTGACACTTGTTTATGTTCGGTTTAATTGTAAAATTATGTACAATGACCAAAATTATATTAAATGGTAAAAATATATTCTAAATATATTTTAAAACCACTCAAATTCATAATTTATCACTATTAATTATTTTGATTAAAAAAGTTGTTTTTAATTAAAATTTAGTAATTTTCACTATTCATCAAAATATTAAAGTAATCCGAAAAGTACCAAAATTTCACTTTAGGCTAAATTCGATATTCCGAATCCAAAAATGAAGTCCATTTTAATATATAAAATATATATAATTTCAAAAAGTAGGTATTACTATTCTTAATGGCTAGTTTCATTGGTTATGGTGTGTAAGAACTCGGTGTTGCGTAGAGCACACGCTATCACATTATTCAAAGAGAAGCGTACCGTAGAAGATTGGGGTGTTACAATCGTGCCGCACCTATCAGCTGACTGACTACTAGGGGAACCCAATACTCCCTCAGAGAACAGATCAAGGTAAAATCGATCCCTAGCTCCTCAAGCCAACCCTCCATCTCTGTATCCAAAGTACTACCCTCGTACTTCTTGAGGGTCTGCCGCTGGAATGAACAGAGAGTCTTCTACTACTGGATATCTTCCTCCTCTCAGTCAATCCTCAACTGATCGACCGCCTGAATCTCCTGGGCCTCGTCCGTCTGAGCCACCCGGGGACGACGTCCAGGTGCCATAGCTGTACGGTAAAAAAGGATCTCCTCATCCCAAGTATTAATGAAAACTCAATGTTTTATTTTATCATTCTATTTCAATTTCTTTCCCAAAACACCCAAATCAAGTAAAACACAATCATGATGATGCATGTACCTTCCCTTGGGTCTCTACCCTGTAATCAAAGTGGTCTCACTTGGTCATTCTGTAGGCTCAGAGTCCTTGCATCGGATCACGGGGGCCCTAAAATCCCGTGTCCTAGCCGGTCATTCCTAGCCTATGTCACGTACCAAGATAACTAACATTGTCTCCCTACCATCCCATGAAATCCGCACTATTCCTAACTCCAAACTCCATCCTATATCTTAACCATCACCTCTATACCATTCTGTCATGAACCCCTTCCACCAAAGATGCCCCAGCTGAGCTGGAAATGGTGAAAGGGAGATAATGATCACCGAGTCCCACCTCCAGTAGGCCCCGGGGTGGCGACTAGCACCAAGGGTTTGAGTTTTCAAAAAATGCGAGGATAACCCTTTTTTATTTAGGATCGGGAAAAAGGAAATGTCAACCACCAAAAAGGAAAAGAACAAGTGTATAGAAATAAACCCAAACCAAGCCCAAATGCATGTTTAAACAATTTTATAACAAGGAGAAAGTACAAGAAAGCTCAAAGTACAATACCAAAAAAAAGTGTAGAGCCACTGCAACAACTCCAACTTTCCGACTAGTAAGGTCCCACACGGCCCAGGTAGTCCTCCTGGAAACATGAAAGTAAACGTAGGGTGAGCATACATGTATACTCAGTAGGGAAACCTAAAGCTCTCATGCACAAGTGGGGAGACATCCTAATGTCCCGTGAGAACAAAAGAAGAATCCTAGAAAGTAATTCCATCCACCCAACCTCACTAGCCACACTCACCAAAAACACAATCATAATAGGTATTAGTCTTTATGAACAAGAGTATTGGGTACCCCAAACCATTTTCCTTTAGTTAGCTGCTCTTCCTAATGGAAAACATCCTGAGGCTGCCACACTCTCCCCACCCGCACACACATGGGCCTCACCATCACGTATCCCTCCCGCACACACCTGGGCCTCACAACCACGTATCCCGCCCGCACACACCTGGGTCTCATCCTGAAGATTCTTGGGAAACAGTAGAACCTACCCGAAGAGTCTTTGGCTAAATCCACCCCAATCGAAACCTACCTGATGTGTCTTAGGTGTAAGGTCGCCTCAAGCCATTATAGCCTAGGGGAGAAGGAGCAGGAAGGAGCTAGTAACTAAAGGGAAAACACCCTCTACCATGAAATGGGAGTGTTCGGCACTAAGTGCTCAACATGGGGGGGTGAGATAAAACAAAGAAGATACAGATATATATATACCAACCACACATCCCGACCTATGGACTCAAAAGAGAGAAACTGAGCACGTCCCTCGGCACTGCTACTACGAGGAATGCATACAACAAACAACCCCAACCCCATTTAGGTTTTCACGTTTCAGCAGAATTAGTTTATTTAGTTCCTTAACAACTGGGCAACTATCCACAACAAACCACATCAATTGTTCGTAAAAAATATCCCTACCATCCACAAATAAAGTTAGGAAAACACAAGAAACACAACCAAGTCCTTCTTATCAGCCAACCGACCGATTGATTATTAATATCGTTCCATTACAATGACCCAACATTTATTAACTCTTCCACTTTTTATTCACAACACACTATTCGTTCACAAACAAGCCCATCCCTGCAGCCCCGCTGCCAAACACCATAACCACAACACACCGAAACTCGTAGATCAATATCCATTTAATACCATTTCTCGCAGTCCAACTGCCCATTACCAACACGACATTCACACCAACCCACAACCAAGTCGACTGCAGCCCCGCTGCTCACCCTATTCACAACAACCCACAAAACACCCCCATCACATGCCACGTATCCAAGCCAACACCCACATGTTCATTATTCCATTTTGTTTAACCGGGGTGATCACACAACAGTTCCTGATTTAAAACAGTGAACTTTATGTGATTAACCAATTTCCACATTTCACGAAGTTTCCATCCATAATAAAATCCATAAGGATAGGGAAAATTTTAATTGCGTAAGAAAAGGCCCCCATGACCATGATTTTCAGTAGGCAGCAGCTCATTCACAACATAATATCACAGGTCATAAATAATGTAACTGCATTCACAAACTTTACATCCCCATTATATAAGCGATTTATTATCTTTATTTTTTGGTTCAATCATATCACGGAAAAAAGAGGATACCCACCCTGCGTGATTCACAAAAGATAGAGACAAAGGTTAGATCCCTACCTCACAGGTTCTGATCACAACGCTCCCCCGGATCAACTATAGAAGATGTCCGTCAGTGTCCGTCACTTCTATTGGGTCCCGGAAAAACCTCCTTGGGTTGAAGTCGGAAAGGAAAGGCCGAAAGAAAGACAACGGAACCAGGCTCGGAAGATCCGCCTTGCCGTTACGTTCCTGTGGCCGCTGACATATCGTAAATCGGAGATCAGATGAAGACGTTATGGAAGAAAGAGCATTCGATTCCCTTGGGAGAACACTACTCAAGGGAAAGGGGAGGAGATGGGTGAGTTGAAATGGAGGAGACCCCTCCTTTTATAGGATAGAAAAGAAAAAGTACACGGTGTGTACTTTATGGTACACGGCGTGTACTCGGTTATTTCACATGGCCTCCACGCGGCTTCTGACACGGCTCCGCGGCTATTGACTGGTCAACACACGGTTTGAGGGAATCACATACGCGGGGAAGGACTACACGGTGTCTAGTTTGGACACACGGAATGTACCCATTTATTTCACCAAGAAAAGACACGGCTCAAACATGGCACACGACCGTTGGATGGTAATGTGTACGTGGGGAAGGACTACATGGCGTGTAGTACTGGACACACGACATGCACCCATTATTTCACACAGCAAGGAAACGACCTCTAACACGGCACACAGCCGTTGACTGGTAACACATACACGGGGAAGGACTACACAACGTTTAGTACTGGACACATGGCGTGCACCCATTATTTCACATAGCAGGGACACGACCTTCAACACGGGGTATACCCGACAAGGTAGTACATGGCGTGTAGTATGGTCACACGGTGTGTACCAACTTATTTCACACGGCAAGGGCACGACCTTCAACACGGAGTATACCCAGTGAGGGGGTACACGATGTGTACTCACACTACATGGCGTGTAGTTTCAAAAAACTGAAAACTGTGGAAAAATTCCATTTTACCCTCCAGAACACTTTGTGACCTTCTTTTTGACAAAGGAATGGGCCGGAGAGGTCCAGGCCATTACAAAATCTTTTTCTTTTCATGATTTAAGGTGTTATTAAATGTATATAATTTTTAAAAGACACTAGACCTCTCACTCTTTTATGTTGTAATAAGAGAAATTTTATGTAATGTATAATTTTTATATATTAAATAATGAGAAGGGTTGTTCTAATAACTCCCACACATTTAATTAATTTGATCATGATGATATTAATCTGATTATAGATGTGTCCATTATGGAGAATATGGTATATACCATTGATTGGGGGATGGATTTTTTCTATGGTAGGGCAGTTCCACAATTATGGGTGTTATTGTAGCATGATGGTGTATATAATGAGACCTAGGGGAGAGAGGCTAATGTATATTTTGAATGAAAGGATAATTTTTTATAATATATTTGACCAATATAGAAAGGGAAACATTGGTACATGTTTTCTTATCTAGGGGTTATTGTAAGAACATAACCTTTACAACGAGGTACATATACTTGATGAAGTATTAAAAACCTCTCAGTTCACTCTAGTGATGTCATTAAGATGATAAATAGTGGTTTTTGGGTGTTTGGGGCATGATCAAAGCTTGAAGAATATTATTTAAGAAAAACATACAAATTCATATGGTTAGAGAATGGTTTGTCATAATAGTGAGACTTAATTATTCTAGGGATGTAGAAGGCTATAGTGTGCCACACTATTAGTTTTATCGTAAACCCCAAGCCTTGCTGTTATACAAGGATTAATAGTTTGATAGAAGGGGCCATATGGTTCTTCAATATAATGCTCCCTTTTCTATAACATTCGCGACACTATACCTTGGATGTTCCATAGTTCCGAAGAACGGTTTGACCAAAAATATGTCCAAATCTTATACCTATTAAAAATGGGTGGAAATTTTGTTACTATTTTCTTGATTTAAAATATCACTCAGCTTTTTTTCCCTTACTTAATAAAAATTAAAATTTCTTATTTTATTTTCACTAAATATATTACATTAAATTACATTATTGGAGGCCTACTAAGTATATGTCACACCTAGTTCAGTATCATATCAATTTAGAAACTTCTCATAAAAATATTGATATTGAAAAAGGGTATCTTGTTTTTTTATGTTTGATTTTTTAAATATGTCGTTGTGTAGGGGTAGAGGACCAAGCATATTATTGTGATAATTTTGGACATAATTTTATTTATTTTTTTATATATGTATATCATAATGTATAAACATGTTCCATTATTCCCCTTTTAGTATAGAACCTGACATGGGAATCATTATGTAAAATATATTGATTTTGATCCAAATGTAACGCCCCAACCCCAGTTATCCAGAGTCAGTGCCTTATTACATAACATTGGCATGATCACAAGAATTATCAAGTCCCAAAAGTCCGATTAGTTTAGTAGTCTTGAGAACACTAGATATATTCATAAGTCTTACATTACATCATAAACTCAAAAAAACCAGGACCCAATCTTTTCTTCATATCCCATCATACTATCCCTCCAGGTCATTCATAAATTACTTTTTCGCATCCTGGGAAAAATAAAACATTGACATGGGTGAGCTTGGATTCTTATTAAGCATAATAGTACAACAGAAACTTTCATAAAAAACATAAACATTTAAGGCGATGTATAACTAAAACAAAAGCCTTTTAAACATGAACTTCAGCATAATATGGAAAACATTAAATGAAATAATTCCATTTACTTATTCACATGTATATTATACTAGTAGAATAATCACATGAAATATCAATAACCACATTCATAATGATGGAATGCATAATTCCAGACAATCATAACCACATAGCCAAGGCATCGTGCCAAGACTACAAATAAGATTTTGTGAAGGCCTTGTGCTAAGACACTAGTTTGTCTCATGATACCTACCGATGCATCGCAGAGCTATAGAGGGCTCCACTCATCACATACTAAGTCCAATGAATTCCTCATCTGAAAAGTTTGAAACATAACATAAACATTCTTATTGAAACTAGCATACAGAATGTCAATACTCTTAACCATAAACCATGAATGGTATAAAAATGACACATCCACAGTCAAACATAACTCATTCGATACAATATTGATGATTGTATTATATCAGATTGACCTCAATTGAGAATAATGAATGATATTGACATAGATTAAAATAATCATCAAACTATTGAGAGAATTATCCCCATTTTTCTTGAAAACATTTAAAATTCACACTATTTGTCAAGAAGCCATTTAAACTATATTTTTTTGAATCAAAGTGTACCATACCACTTTGTAACATTTAAAATGAATTTTAATTTTAAAACATTAACTTTCATATATATAAATCCTTAAAAACGTTTTTAATACATGGACATTATTGAGAAATATTTAGAATAATAAATCTTTAAAACATTTAAAATGATATTTTAGTTAGAGTTCCTAACCAAAATAAAGACACTTGAATAAAAATAATTGAGGTAATCAAAACATTATAATATCATGATAATAAAGGGATTCATGATATACTATGTCAATGTACATTATATACACCATATTAAAGCGATTTGGTTTATAACAACAAAGAAGTCTCAATGGAAAGTAAATTGAGATGAATTCTCTTATAAAGACCATATCATTAGGTTAAGGATAAATCAACGACATAATTATGTGTTACAAATATATATACACTAAATATGATTGAATATTTAGTGTAAATCAATCACATGACATTCATACATATTCTTTTAAAAGCAACACCAATGAATTTGATATTTACCTCAAAAAATGGAGATTAAGTTAAAATTACTCTTATCAAGTTCAAATCAATGACTTGGGAATTCATCAATGGAGTGATTATGTGTATAGAAAGTATATCCACAGAAAGGGGAGTATAAATTATGACATAATCAAATGAATAGTGATTTCACAAATAATCATGGAGTAAAATAATCAATGAAGTATGCCTAAAGCCGAATAAGTGCAAATTGAAATTTCAAATTCCCTTATCGATTAGGTAACATACAAAACATAAACCCATGAAAGAAGGATCATACCATGATGATGAAAATACCCACAAATTATATTATATTACACAATGAATACAATCACGGGTAGTACACATACACCACATGCAATAAATAAGTGGTGAACAATCGAATTCTTGTAAAATTAAGAGTGAGATAAGAAACCCCTTACTTTGTACTTTTTCCTTGGTTGACGGTAGGTTAACCTCCTGTATAATGGTGAAATAATTGTTATTGAATTATACAAGTATCATTTACATTAATATGATATCATATATGATCTTTTAACATTGATTTTTTAATAATATCTTAGTATTATCGTCATTTAGGGTGTTAACTTACTCGATTTCTTTATATTATTTGTTACGTAAGCCATGTTTGTTATGGATAGGTTGTATATTATTCATATACAGAATTCTATTAATTCCTTAAACATTATTTTTATTCATTAAATCATAATTAGACTCAAATGGATATGATGGGGAATGAATCTCATCGCGTTTGTGGAGACGGTAGTTCGTACGTACGCACGAGCAACAATATCATTCATTTGATATTAAAATAATATATAATTGGATGGTATATCATATATAAAGAATAATTATCATGTTATATTTATTATTTACATGAATTATACATCATTATTATACCTATCTAAAAAATAATATATTGAATAAAAATTACACCACAACGTGGAGACGGTAGGCCGTACGTACGAACGTATGGTGACATGTCATTCAAGGGAAGGATAGAATAATGAATTTGTTTGTTCCATATTGATAATAACATCATAGTATATAGAATATACTGGAGTTATTATTTTAGAATAGAAATAACAAAGAAAGAAAAGTTGAAGAATAAAGGAACTTGAAAGAGGGTGGAGAAAACATTACCTCTTTTTCGGGTACTTCTTTTTGATTTGATCAAAAGGTCTCCTTAGGTTGGCATTATGATCAAAATAAGGCCTCTAGGATGAAGTGAGGGAAGTTGGGAGGATATTTGGGCAGTGGTTGGACGAGCCAAATGGCTTTGAATGTGTGAATTAATGAGAAGGGGGGTGCCCTTTTATAAGAGGGGTGAGGGGCTCATTTGGAAAAGCTAGAAATATTATTTTATAATAAATCAATATTCGGTTTCTAATGGCTCCAAAGTAGATTATTTAATGGTTAAGGTGGGGATTAGTCGAAAAAAACTCATCCAATAGATTTTATAAAGGTCTGGGTAACATTATTAACCTTATCTTTTAGTATTAACTCTTAGTTAATTAGTTTGACATTTACCATGTCTCTATGTATTTTTATATTATATGGTTAATAAACATACAATAAACTTCTAAACGACCCCAAATTGGTCCATTAAAGATACAGCTATCATGATAAATCTTCTTTGGCCGAACCTTAGATTTTTATAAATATATTATGAATTAATAATATAATATTTGTTTTGAAAACTCTTTTATGTCAATTTTGACACTATTTGGAATTTGATTTTTGTGAAAATAATAAAAGCATTATTACTTCATCAAAAGTTACTCAAATAAATCCTAACATGTCATATTATCCTATGAAATTAGTTTAATTCATAAAAGTCTCAAATTACATTTATTTGGATATTTAAAATATCAATTATTTTAATATTTCATTAATTCGGTAATTACTGCATCACCATTGTGTCATACATAAATTAAATTATTTAATGTCTAAAAATTATAAATAAATAACCATTATGTAGGAAATATTTTTATATTTCTAATGAATATTTACAATCGAATTTATCTTATGTATAACTCTATATCAAATGTGTTTTAGTAATTAAACTTTGATTTTAACTCTTTTAACTCTTCTTTGAATTAAATAATAATAAATGTCCTAATCTAATCCACATGGACCTAAATGATAATATTTTATTCCTAAGGTTTTTTTTGGTCAATATAAAATTTCCCAATAGAATTATTACATGTGTTAGGGTAATATTAATATCATTTTTACCCTTAATTACCCTATTTACTTCTAACCATGGTAAATAAAAGTAAAAAGTTACAATTCACCAAAAATTATTTTTATCTTCTTGAACCACATTTTCCTCCTTGATATTAACCATGTCTCTTGGTTTTTTGAAATTCCACTCACAGAAGCAGTAAAATTAAGTTTTAGTTAAATTTCTAAATTCTCTTAGGGGGTGGGTAAAAGAGGGTGAAAAGTTCTATAAACATTTTATATATCTAAAATTATTATAAACTAACATCATTGAATTAAATTTAACTTATATAGGTATTATGTATCAATTTTGACCTTAATTAAATTAAAATAAAATAAATAATTATTTAAATAAAAACTTTTTTTAAAACTATAACTGAGTATTTTTAACTATTCATCAAAAATTGAAAGTTTTCAGAGAAATACCAAAAATTAGGCCTAAGATATATTTGATATGATGAATTCAAAAATTATGTCTATTTTACCAAATTGAAAACATATAAGTAGCATTAATTAATTTAAAAATTAATTCCCATTGTCAAAACAAATACTGTGTTCTTAAGATGTAATAACTATCAAATGATTGAAACATGTTTATGTCTGGTTTAAATGTGAAATTACATACAATGACCAGAATTGTATTAAATGGTAAAAATATATTCTTAATATAATTTAAAAACCCTCAAATTCATAATTTATCACTATTAATTATTTCTATTAAAAAATTTGTTTTTAATTAAAATTTTGTAATTTTCAGTATTCATCAAAATATGAAAGTTATCCGAAAAGTACAAAAATTTCACCCTAAGCTAATTTCGATATTATGAATCCAAAAATAAATTCCATTTTGAAAGATAAAATTTATAAAATTTCAAAAAGTATATATTTATATTCATAATGGCTAGTTTGATTGGTTGTGGTGTGTTAGAATCTCGAAGTTGCGTACAATGCAAGCCATTGAATTATTCAAAGGGAGACCTACCGTGGAAGATTGGGGTGTTACATTCTCCCCACCTTCAATAAATTGAATCCTCGCAATTTTTTTAAAAATTGGGCATGATAATATAATGGAAAGTCCCACATCAGAAAAAGAGTCAATAAAACTATCACTTTGAAAGAAAGAAAGAGTGGTATAAAGGTCACCCAAGATAACCCATACTAGGATTACATGTAGGAAAACATGGATATGGATGATAAACTAAGTGTCATGTTCTGAGGGAGAGGGATAGAAAACATGATTAGGAGAAATTTAATAACAAGAGAACCACAAACTTGTGTTTGGAAAAACAGTCATTAGTCTCCCAGTAGGAAATGTAAACGGATTTTTTTTTGTTTTAAGTTACATTACATAAGGACGAGGAATTCATTTTTGATATTGACTATGAACATAAAGATATATACTTAATTTTTAAGTAGATTTTCATTCTTTAATAAATGTTTACCACAAAATCATTTTTTTAACAATGGGTATTCAAGAATACATGGTCACACTGGAAGAGATATAATAAACTTCCATAGAATAATTGGATCCATGTAGGATAAACTTTATATTTACCTTGTCTTTAGAGATTAATCAAAGCCAAAACGGATATTATAAGATCGGATGATCCCCCAAATGGATATTTCATTAGAGAAAAAAACACTAATCTTAATTTATAAAATTAAACCAACAATACCCCAAAGATAAATAAATACCATTAAATAATAAATTTTTCGTAAAATCCTTCAATATAATCCAATCTAATATTAAAACCCAAAACTTATAAGAATGCAGTCATCCACGTTAAATTTTATCTCCAAATGACATAAACTACTCTTAAAGTCACATACCTAAAAGTAATTAACCTAAGCACATATTCTTTATTATAGGTTAATCATTTCCATAAATAACCCAAATAACTATAAATCCACAATAAAAACATGGATAAAAATCCACCTTTACTCATCAAATGAATCCCATAATATTCTATTTTCCTTGGGCATATAGTGTTCCCAACAAAGCGAACATCTTCCAATATAACATTTATCACTTAATCACCAAATCATTTTCCTATACTAAGGGTATTAATTTGATAAGTCATAAGATCCAAAATAAACATATTATTGATCTATAAAATAATTTATCTAAAATAATAGTCACACATACTAGGGTCTTCACGTAGTTCAGTGGTCGGTGATAAATCCCATTCGCACTTTGGTTGTGGGTTCGATTCCCACAGCATTGTCCGATGCGATGGGATGTTACACGGTTTGCATGTTTTCTTTTTTCAAAAACTATATTTTATAACATTAACAAAATGAGATAAATTCCTCAAAATGACCATAACATAATTTAACCACAAATGTTATCTAATACCTTGAATTTTCATCCCAAGTTATAATAACTTGTAATTGCCTCAAACCCAATGATCATATAAAACCAAATGGTTATTTATAACAATATCCACAAGAGAAAAGATAATTCTTCCCAAAATATCATTCTCACATGGAAAACTGCAGGGTTATAAATACAAGAGAAAATTATTCCAAAGTAAACCCATCAAAAAGGAGCACTAATACTTTTTAAACCTTTCTCCAACCATTTATTTACACATATCTTCTTCTTTGACCCAAAAAATTTCCTATATAATAGGGAATTCACTTAGGAAATGGCCAGGTCACCTACATTTACGGAAAATGACTGTAGATGGACTCTTGGGACCATTTTTATCTTCTTCCATAGTACTCTTCATTTTTCTTCAGCAATTCTCCACTTTATGTCTGTTCTTCCCGCACGTAATGAATTTATTTTTCCCATTGAGACACTTTCCTGGGTGTCTCCTTCCACATTTACTGCATGATGGAAATTGAGGATTCCATTCTCCATGGTCACCACTACTGGAGCTCTTATCATTCATCACCTTTCTCTTCTTTTTTGATTTTGGGAATTGGTTCATATATATATTGTTGATCATATTTTTGGAAAATTGATTTTGCATGAATACGATATCTTTTACGCCTATCAACATTCCAATTTTTTCCTCATTTCCACCACCATTCCCACCTTAAACATCATTCTCAAATCACTATGGCTTCTTTGGAATCCATCCATTGACTAAAACCAGAAAGTATTGTGTGAATAACTATAGTCATAAAATCATTTATAGATTAACATGTCACCATATTCTCAATTTGAAACACATTAGGTTTAACCAAGGTCATTTACTCTCATCTTATATATAATACTTCAAATCAGTTTGTAAGGAATATGTAAATTATCCTAAGCATATCCCCCGGGAGTGTCGTAACCAAGAGTGCAAAAAGGCCCGTTGTCGTGCATCAGTTCTCATTCAAGTCTAGCTCAAGGTGGTGTTTTTGGGTTTTACCCCTATGAACATCTGTACCAGAGCCGCCTCTACCTACTCGTATCCAGACAGGGATGTATTTTTCGGAAAACTCACAAAATCTCTACAGTAACAAAACTCTAGGAAGTTATTCTATACTAATATTCAAATTCTATCTTAGGGCTATGTTCTCTAATTAGAGTTTTTCTAAATCTATCTCCTAAGGTTTGTACTGATCTTACTTTGATACCAACTGTAATGCCCCGACCCCAGTTACCATGATTCGGTGCATTATTACATAACATTGGCATGATCCCAAGAAAGATCATGTCACGAAAGACATATTAGTTTAGTAGTCTTGGAAACACTAGATATATTCATAAGTCTTACATTACATCATAAACTCAAAAAAACTACCACAACATCTTTTCTTCATATCCCATCATACCATCCCTACTGGTCATTCATAAATTACTTCTTCACATCCTGGGAAAAATAAAACATTGAAAGTGGTGAGCTTTTATGCTCAGTAAGGTTAACAATATAGCGGAAACATTCATAAAAAAACATAAACATTTAAGGCAATGTATAACTAAAAAAAACTTTTACACTTGAACTTCAGCATTATATAGAAAATATAAAATGAAATAATGCCATTTACTTATTTAAATGGATATTCCAGTAGTCAAATAATCACATGCAATATCAATAACCACTTTCATAATGATGGAATTCATAATTCCATACTATCATAACCACATAGCCAAGGCCTCGTGCCAAGACTACAAACAAGATTTTTTTCAAGGGCTTGTTCCAAGATACTAGTTTGTATCATGATACCTACCGATTCATCGAGGAGCTATAGAGGGCTCCACTCGTCACTTTCTAAGTCCAATGCATTCCTCATATGAAAAGTTTGAAACCTAACATAAACATTCATATTGAAACTTGCATACAGAATGTCAATACTTTTAACCACAAACCATTAATGGTATAAAAATAGCACATCCACATTCAATCATAACTCATTCGATAAAATATGGAAGATAGTATTGTATCAGATTAACCACAATTGAGAATAATGAAGGATATTAACATAGATTAAAATAATCATCAAACTATTGAGAGAAATATCCCCTTTTTTCTTGAAAACATTTAAAATTCACACTATTTTTCAAGAATCCATTTAAAATAGATTTTTTTAATTAAAGTGTCCCATACCACTTTGAAACTTTTAAATGGAATTTTAATTTTGAAACATAAATGTCCATATATATATATACTTAAAAACGTTTTTAAAACATTGATAGTAATGAGAAAGATTTATAATAATAACACTTTAAAAAAATTAAAATGATATTTTAGATAGAGTTCCTAACCTAAATAAAGAAACTTGAATACAAATAATTCAGGTAATCACAACGTTATAATATCATGAGAATAAAGGGATTCATGATATGCTATGTAAAAGTACATTATATACACCATATAAAAGTGATTTGGTGTATAACAACAAAGAAGTCTCAATGGAATGTAAATTGAGATGAATTCTCTTATAAAGACCATATACTTAGGTTAAGGACAAATCAATGACATAATTATGTTTGAAAAAATATAAATAAACTCAATATGATTGGATATTTAGTGTAAATCAATCATATTAAATTCAAACATATTCTTGTAAAAACAACACCAATGAATTGGATATTTATCTCAAAAATGGTGATTGAGTTAAAATTACTCTTATCAAGTTCAAATCAATGATTTGGGAATTTATCAACGGTGTGATTATGTGTATAAAAATTATATCCAGAGAAATGGGAGTAGAAATTATGAAATAATCAAATGAATTGTGATTCCACACATAATCATGGAGTAAAATAATTAATGAAGTATGCCTAAAGCGGAATGAGTGCAAATTGAAATTTCAAATTCCCTTATCGATTAGGTAACTTACGAAAAATAAACCCATGAAAGAAGGATCATACAATGATGATATAAATACCCATAAATTAAATTATATTACACAATGAATACAATCATGTGCAGTGCACATACACCACATACAACAAATAAGTGGTGAACAATTGAATTCTCACGAAATTAAGGGTGAGATTAGAAACCCCTTACATTGTACTTTTTCCTTGGTCGACGTTAGGTTAAGATCCTATATAATGGTGAAATAATTTTTATTTAATTATAAAAGAATAAATTACATTAATATGATATCATAAATGATCTTTTAACATTGATTTGTTTATAATATCTTAGTATTATCATCATTTCGGGTGTTAACATACTTGTTTTCCATTATATTCTTTGTTATATAAGCCGTGTTTGTTATGGATAGGATGTATTTTATTCATATACAGAATGATATCATTTCCGTAAACATTATTTTTAATCATTAAATGAGAATTAGACTCAAATGGATATGATTCGTAATGAATCTCATCGTGTTCGTAGAGACGGTAGTCCGTACGTATGCACGAGCGACAATATAATTCTTTTGATATTAAAATAATATATAATTAGATGGTATATAATATAGAAATAATTATTATCATGTTATATTTATTATTTACATGAATTATACATCATTATTATACCCATCTAAATAATAATATATTGAATAACAATTACACCACAACGTGGAGACGGTAGGCCGTACGTGCGCACGTATGGTGACATGTCATTGAAGGGATGGATAGAATAATGAATTTTTTTGCTCCATATTTATAATAACATAAAATTATATAGAATATACTGGAGTTATTATTTTATAATAGAAATAACAAAGAATGAAGAAGTTGAAGATGAAAGGAACTTAAAAGGGGGTGGTGAAAACATTACCTCTTTTTCGGGTTCTTCCTTTTGATTTGATCAAAAGGGCTACATAGGTTGGCTTTATGATCAATCTAAAGCCTCTAGGTTGAAGTGAGGGAAGTTGGGAGAATATTTGGGCAGAGTTTGGCCGATCCAAATGGCTTTGAAGGTGTGAATTAATGAGAAGGTGGAGTGCCCTTTTATAAGAGGGGTGAGGGGCTCCTTTGTAAAAGCTAGAAATATTATTTTATAATTAATCCATATTCGGTTTCAAATGGCTCCAAAGTATATTATTTAAATTTTATGGCGGGGATAAGTCGAAAAAAACTCAACCAATATATTTTAGATTGGTTTGGGTCACATTCTAAACCTTATCTTTTAGTTTTTACTCTTAGTTAATTAGTTTGACATTTACCAGGTCTATTTGTATTTTTAAATTATATGGTTAGTAAACATACTATAAACATTCAAGCGACCCCAAAGAGGTCTATTAAAGATACACCTATCATGATACATGTTCTCCGGCCGAACCATAGATTTTTAAGAATTGAATATGAATTAATAATATAATATTTTTTTAAAAACTCTTTTATGTAAATTTTAATACTATTTGGAATTTGATTTGTGTGAAACTCATAACATCATGATTACTTCGAAAAAAATTAATTAAATAAATCCTAACATGTCCTAGTATCCTATAAAATTAACGTAATTAATAAAAGTCTCAAATTACATTTATTTGGATATTTAAAATATAAATTATTTTAATATTTTGTTAATTTGATTATTACTGCATCACCATTGTGTCATACATAAATTAAATTATTTAATGTATAAAAATTATAAATAAAAAACGAAAAATTAGGAAATATTTTTATATTTCTAATGAATATTTACAATCGAATTTATCTTATGTATAACCCTATATTAAATATGTTTTAGTAATTAAACTTTAATTTTAACTCTTTTAAATCATCTTTGAATTAAATAAAAATAAATGTCCTAATCTAATCCAAGTTTACCTAAATGATAATATTTTATTACTAATGTTTTTTTGGTCAAGATAAACATGTACAATTTAATTATGACATGTTTTATTGTAATATTAATATCATTTTTACCCTTAATTACCCTATTAACTTTTAACTGTGGTAAATGAAAGTAAAAAGTTACAATTCACCAAAAATTATTTTTATCTTTTTTAACCACATTTTACTCCTTGATATTAACCGTGTCTCCCATATTTTCAAAATTCCACTCACATAAGTGGTAAAATTAAGTTTTATGTAAATTTCCAAATTCTCCTAGGGGGTGGGTAAAAGACGGTGAAAAGTTCAATAATATTTTTATATATCGTAAATTATTCTAAACTAACGTCAATGAATCACATTTAACATATATTGGTATTATTTATCTATTTTTACCTTAATTAAATTTAAATAAAATAAATAATTATTTAAATAAAAATTTGGTTTTAAACTATAACTATGTATTTTTCACTATTTATCAAAAATTGAATGTTTTCAGAAAAATACCAAAAATTAGGCCTATGATATATTTGATATTATGAATTCAAAAATGATTTCTATTTTACCAAATTCAAAACTTATAAGTTGAATTAATTAATTTAAAAATTAATTCTTGTTGTCAAAACAAATAGCATGTTTTTAAGAAGTAATAACTATCAAAAGATTGACTCTTTTTATGTCTAGTTTAAATGTGAAATTACGTCCAAAGACCAACATTGTATTAAATGGTAAAAATATATTCTAAATATACTTTAAAACCACTCAAATTCATAATCTATCACTATTAATTATTTCGATTAAAAAAGATGTTTTTAATTAAAATTTAGTAATTTTCACTATTAATCAAAATATGAAATTTATCCGAAAAGTACCAAAATTTTACCCTAAGGTAATTTCAATATTACGAATCCCAAAATGAAGTCCATTTTGAATGATAAAATTTATAAAATTTCAAAAAGTAGGTATTTCTATTCATAACGGCTAGTTTGATTCGTTGTGGTGTGTTAAAATCTCGAAGTTGCGTACAATGCAAGCCATTGCATTATTCAAAGGGAAATGTGTCGTGGAAGCTTGGGGTGTTACAACAAAACTCAATTTTTTTAATAATGATTAATTATTCAACTGTTATTTATTGATTAATACTTCTTCCTTGTGTCATCATTTTGTACCACTATTTTACACTACGACCTAAGGGAATATCCCCCCACTGACACACAATAGAGTCCATCTTATAGTCAGAATCCTCTGACATATGTTGTGACACACTTGAGTCCACATGAACATCAAATTTCTATTAAATATGAGTGTATCAGTTCTTTATTCTACACTATATTGAGTTATGAATAATATAATGTTTTATAACATTGCAATTTACTTTGACTGGAGATATCATGGTCTACGAATCATTTGATTTAGTGTTCCTGGTAGATTATTCAAACATACACTTCTATTGGTTCATATCATTCATTGTCAAATAATTTAATAATTATACAACCTATCCAATTCATGATCTACCCAGTATCTAATTTATTATTCACTAATAAATTTTTCAACACATTCTAATCATTAGTAGAACTAGTTTAGAAAATCTTCATTCATGAACCTTATAAAATTCACCATCATCTATATACAAATATAATTCTATTTAAAAATAAAACAATTTAATAATTAAAATAATAATAATGTTATGGTTTAAACCGTATAATCACTCCACATTAGTCTATAATTAACACTATTAAAAAGAAGGTGAAATTCTTTATTTTTTTTTAAATCAAAAACATTAGAAAAATTTAGTTTATGTGAAATTGGTTGTTTGTGTCTCTTTACAAAAAGTAAATATATTTTTCAACTTAATTATCATACATAAATGATTCATTAAATAATCCAAATATTCTATGATTTATCATTCATTGAATATTGATCTCTCAAAAAATCGTATATATTATAATTTTCTAATGAAAACACCTTCTGATTCT
The DNA here is from genome assembly GCA_963277665.1 of Viscum album. Classification (NCBI taxonomy): domain Eukaryota; kingdom Viridiplantae; phylum Streptophyta; class Magnoliopsida; order Santalales; family Viscaceae; genus Viscum; species Viscum album. The sequence goes on from OY728157.1 coordinate 1,861,923,775, forward strand.
TTGTCATCCACCTTTCTAGGTTTCTTTCTTTTGGCATTACACATAATAGAATATTTGGTATATTATTTAAATTATGTCATAATATCATTGAGATAATAATATTCACTATAATATTTGTTCACATATATCTTCCATTAAAATATTATTTCATATGAGGCTTCCATTTTTTATTCCCATCTATGATAGAATATCCTCTATTTGTTCTATTTCAATTCTATATTTAATTATCTATCATTTAATCTTATTATATAATTTATTCTAATATTTTATGACCTAATAAATTTAATGAATGTCAATGTATACTTTCTTTATATCAACATTTTACTCTTTTAAGGAATGTTGGAAAAAGCGTCAGAAACACATAAACCAAATATTATATTTCATCACCACCTTTAGTGACATATATTTATCCAATTAATTTAACTTCATATAATTCGATATCATTGTTTATAGTTCTTATATATTAACTCACATTTCATAGGCCACATTGTTTCTCAAATGGTTAACTAGGGAACCCTTTTATAGATCCCACCTATCAAGGGAAGAGACATTGGGATTATATAGAGATTGAAATCATCATATGATCCTTATAAAAATAAAAAGTTCATTTATTTCTTCCTTGTCTCATCTATAGTTACAAAAATATCAAAAATATAATTAAAGAGACTATACGCATTTTCAATGGGATATATGTTCAAATCACCAAATTTCATATGGATGACTTTTAACATGGACTCCTTCGCCTTGTTACAACCTTTATATATATGGGAAACTTTAAACCATAATGTAGGGAAACTCAAGTAGCTCATCAATTTCCTATATATTTAATCATTAAAATCACAAGATAATTTAAATTTTTTATTTTCCATTATCATCCTAAAATTTCATTCTAGCTACATTCACTGATTTTCCTACAACATCATTGGTAGTATTATAATGTATACTAGTAGAACGAACATCCATTATGATTGATCAAATAAATGGTGTGAATTTTTTTCCACATTGACTTATAGTTTCTACAATAAAATATAGAATCCCATAAATAATTTATCAATTGTAATATTTTAAAGAAGTTTGGATGGTATACTAATTTGTTAAATAATTGAATAACATAATACATGTCATGTCATTGGATTCCATGATAGGGGAAATGTGAATCGAGGAGTCAACATTGAGGCTTATTTTAAATGGACCTTTTTTCATGATGGTAAGAACTCATTAGACCAATATAAATATATTTCAGATTAACTAATGTGCCAAATGTAAAAATTAAACAAAACACAAAAAACTATTATATGGTTTAGCACTGTTAGATATTTTATAGACCACACAATAATGATTTATTGAGAATACATGAATCTTATAGGATCCATTATATTATGTTGATAATGATTTTTTAAGTAGTTACATAGTACTAGTCAGATAGATTTAAAAAAAAATTATGGATCCTCAATAACTGCCTCATATCACCAATATATACTCCTCCCTACACCAAAAGTTTGATGCATCTATCCACAACTTAATTATTTGAAGGTTACATCCATATAATTAATAATACATTCTCTATTTGAATAATGATATCTAGAGAATGATTATATAATGATATGGTTGGTCATTAGAATACCCTCCAAAACATTTCATGACATAAATCCTAGCATGAAACTATCGTTCTTTTATATACTAAGTGAAACACTGTTGATAATGAAAATTTCATACTAAAAAACATCCACTATATCTACAAAAAAAATTCCATCAAAAATACCTACATAAACACCACCGTAATATAAATTCTTCCAGTGAATCCCCAATTCAGTACCTTACATATACTGAACTCAAAATAATTTTATATAAGAAATACTCTATGTGATGATTACCACATTCTCACAACATTTTAATTATCTATAAACTTGACTCATATACTTCACCACATGGTCATACATCACAAACAATACTCCATGTGAATTTCATTCAAAAATATCGTATTTATGTATATTTTATTTCAACTACAAGATTATTTGAAAATAATGTATTTAATATATACATTCCACCAAATAATTCTATAATTAAATAAATTATTAATCGTTCGTTCAATAAATATCATTTGAGTACTCCCTTTATAGTCTTCGAATGATGAACCTATAAGATTAATTATCCCCCATGCAGACTCTCCACCACATGAAAAAATATCTTTCCCATCATTCATGGTCCTCATTACAAAAATTATGCTTCACCATTAGTGTATGCATATATCTTTAAAATTTTTTACAAAATCCTCCATCTCTCACAATCATCCACATACTTCCCCAGTGACCCATCAATCATAATCTAAATTCCTCACACTTTTTTCTTATTTGGGATACTGTTAAAGTTATATGAGGTTTACCTAGGAGATATTATGAATCTTTATTTTTAATTTTTTCATCTAATTATAAACTATTATCATATACTTATTTTGTGTTTTTTGAACCGAAAATTTTGGAAAACATCAATAACATGAAATTTTTCATCCCAAAAAGTTATAAATATATAAGAAACCACTCCACTATGTGAACTTCATAACATATTTCTTCAGTATTAAATTTTTACATATACTATATAGTTTATAAATCAAAAACATTTATCAAGAAACAAAATTATTGTAATTAATTACAATAAACCCTCAAATATAACTTTGCATCATTCTTTTTCAATCTATGAATACGATTAAATTGTGCATTGATTTCCTTCATTATTTACACCCTTAAAGACTCCACATAATTTTTCAAAATTTAATCATAATAACCACTAATATGATTTTCGTAGATCTATATACACAAACATTCTATGTGGATAAGGATATGAATTGTGATAAGCCTTTGGTCCTTAAAGTGAATAAGAACACATTTCTAGTGAAGTGATCCCTAACTAACTTCAGGCATAAAAGATCATCAACAATAGGAATTATAGAAAAACCATGAGTTCATATATTGATATTGTAATAAATAGGATCAATATAGATTAATCTAATAGGGTATTATTAATAATTGCACATGGTATTGATCATTGTAAGAAATTATTTAACCATATACTCGTGTTGAGATACATAATGACACAGATATCATACAAAAATGTTATAGGTTAGTTATATATTCCATTATTTTTTCATTTTCTGTTATCATATATTTCATAACCATTTTGTATGCCATCAAGAAGAAAATATGTTATGGAAATATGAATTTATATGAGGTGTACTATTGATATGTTCTTGGACTATAGAAGAGATGTGGATCAATTTTTCTAGTAAATACATATGATATTTTCTAAATACAACCAGATGATATGAAAAAATAATAATTTTCATTCTTCACATTCAATGGATGAGCTTTGTTTTGTATGTTATTAATGAAATCCATTGTAAATAATTTTAAAATAGTGTACATCTATATTTATACATATTATAAATCTAAAAAATATTTTAGATAAGTAAAATAATCTTATATCATTATTTTTTCCAAATATTAGAGGCACACTCACACTATACTATAATAACACACATATTATGGCTCTCTTAATTGATCCAAGGTCAGATTATCTTATAGGTCACATATATTAAAAATATCATCCCTTGGGTTTTTTTGGAGTAGTAAAGTAATAATAGTAAACTTTTCCAAAGAGGACATAACAGAGAACCGATTTTCAAAAATACAAGTCTCATGAGATGCATGATCATCATAAGAGATCTGCAAAACTAAAAGTTATTGGTTATTGTCCCTATTTCATATTGTATCATATTGAAGTTATTTCCATGGAATAAACTATGTTTTAAATTTTATTACTAGTATATTCAAATACTTTGAATTTAATATATATCATATCACATATTTATTTTAATTCTATACGAATTCAATGTGATAATTTCATACATTATTGATCACTTTGAAAAGCTCATTAAATTTCCATAATTTGGTTTTATCCATGAAATGATATGAGGGTAAAATGATTTTTCGCACTATTTCATGCATGTAATGATAAGTAGTCTTTAGTAATTTAATTTTCCACTTTGAAATATTCTAGTTATGTGATTATGATTATAGACCTATTTGTAGGAATTCTAAATATTTACTTTTTATTTTATATTATAGTCTATTAACATCTATAATGGTCATTGAGAATTATGATTATTATGAATACATATCATGACTCATGTATTTATATATATTGTTTTAAACTATTAGGAAATGTATTCATAGTGAAAATGGGTACATTGGATGAATAAAAAATCATAGGATATCAATGATTAATTAAAATATGTATTTTTAAACTCCATTATTAGGTATGTTGGTATCATTTCCTTTTAATGGAAACTAGTCTATCAATCTAATTTCCATAACGATGTAGAATAGTTGATATCATTTAAAAAATTAAAATAATTTTATTTCATTAAATTATGTTAATGATACCCATGTAAATTTTTCCTAATGATATATCAATGAAAATATATTATAACATATAGTAAGGGTTCATATATGGTTTTCATAATTCTTTGATTAACTTGTTTCTCGTTGTTTCCATTACTTTTTATAAGGCAATGATTTTGTTCATAATAAAATAATGCCCAATTCCCCCGATGAAGTGGCCTATAGGGTTACACATTTTATGTTTCCATTTATAAGAAATAAATTCTATTTAAATTTATTTATTCAAATATACATTATTCTCTAAAATAAGAAATAATTTTCTTTATAAATCATTGATCATATATATTCAAGGGCTATTTTTTCAGGAGTTGAAAAATAAAATAAATGATTATATTTGAGACCATGAATATTATATTTATGTACATATTTATGAAATTAATATTTATTATTATTCAATATTAAGTAAATTTCAAGGATGGTGGATGACCGAGAAAGGAAATATTTAATGAAAATAATATACTAAATACCATATATATATATATATACTAATTATATTTTCTAAAATTTACATTATCCATAAGAAATGTATGTATCAATTAAATAATGATAATAATAATAATAATGTTATTATTATTATTTGGGTGGTTCACTATAGATTAATTGATTACATAAGGGCTTTTGTGGGATAAAAATCCTCTAAATCTTTCTCTATATATTCTATGTTATATAATTTTTCTATTTCTATGTGAATAGTTTTTCCCAAAAAATTATCCTTTCTAGATAATTGTCTCCTTTAATATTTTATCCATTATTTCATAAAATTTTTGATATATTTTTTACACCATCCTTATTTATCTCAATAACAAGAAACAAAAAATCAATTATTCAATCTCGTATATTGAGTTGTGATTAATATTAAAAAATATAAGATGAATTATAAAATCACTATAGAGTCTTAATTATAATTAGTGATTATTTCTGATCAATGGAACACATGTGGAATACTTCATGATGAAATCTACTTTAGATCATCCTATATTAATGATAATATATCCCAACAATAGTTTATTCCTTTTTCATGTGTCGAGATATCCATTAGTTTCATGATTAATATTGTTATACAATTTTTTATTATACTCTAATATTTTTTGTTTTATTATATTTTTTATTTCAGTGTTTTTTTATACATTATGCGTCATTTAGTTAGGTTTTTTTTATTTTGACATGGTAGGATGAATTGTATAAAAATGTATATCAACACCCCATGAAAATTTAATCAGTTGTCATTTATTTCCTACATTTTGGATCTTGGGGCTATCACATAAAAATAGTGTCACATAGATTTCTTCCAATCCAATGGTTAGGATTCACTTGTTACATAATGGTTACCAATCTTTTGATGTAGTATATTCATGTTAAATCCATTTTAAGAACAATATCTATTCTCATCTCTTATTATTATACATAAATTCTTCTTGATATTGAATCACCTGATTCATGGGGATTAGGGATTATTCTTGTTTGTTTTTTATAAATATTTTATTTATAAATTTATAGTGTTTGATTAAAAGTTATGTGTTTTACTTACATATTGAGGATTGAGTATTTCACATTGTATTAATTCCATTCATAGGTGGTGGATGAGTTCATATTCATTTTAATTTTGATTCATGAGTTCATGTAGGATTTGTATCCCTATTTTCAATCAAAGTTGATTTTAAAAATTTTCTATGGATAATGATATGGATCTCTAAGTATTTTTTTAAAATATTTTATTATCTATAATGGGTAATTCCCATATATTACCTACTATGTCATATAACAATGATAACCACACACATATAGTGTGTTGAAATTTAACATTCAATTATGAAGAAATAATTAATTGAACATCCATGGGTGGATTTAGTATATATAATATTGATTTAAAAACCTTCAATTATTTATGTTTCATGGTTTATGTACCCCTTAAGTTATTTTTTTTACTTTTTCCATTAATAAGTCAATATTATTAATTCGTATTAAATTACTTTTATTATTTTTTGGTGGATTTAGAAAAATGATAATTTCATTATTTTTCCTTATTTTATAAAGCCTATTTACATGAATAGAATATTCTAGAAATTTCAACGATTTTTATTACTCTTTATACCCTATAATTAATTCAAATTTTGTAATGATTTCAAGGATACATTTATTTTTTATGTTACAGAAAATTCAAAGAACATGGATATTATTATTGTTCCATTTATGATATTATTATAATAAGTTACTTAAATTAAGGGAGGATATAGTTGATAGGAATTTTATGTTTGGTAAATAATATTTAAAAAAAAATAATGAATGGTGTTATATAATATTTTCAATCAGTATGTTTTTTTGATGAAAATCAGTGAGCCACTTGGTAAGAGTTCAAGGGATGAGCATTGCACTAGTGTGTGATCATTCATTCGACTGTGGCCCCACATTTCATATTTAATCTGATTACGATATTCTATCACGTGTTTTGGATAATATTGGAAATACGTTGAATTTATACTATTTCATCACATTTGAAATTCCAATTCGATGGATGCTATTTTTATGTGGTCCAAGCAAATCTTAATGAATCCCAATTATTATTGTGGTGGTTTTTATAATTACAAATATGGTTATTTCAATTATACAATTTATAATTGGTTATTTATCTTCTATTTTTAACAATGTATGGTTTATAAAAAACCATGAATGGGTATATGTAATTTTTTAAATTAAATAGATACTATTATAAATGTTGAAAATTTATTCTGAATTGAAAAAAAATCATTATTTTACGTTTTTATTCTAATAATATATTTCAAATAAATGTTAAAATACCTTACATTAATACTTTTCAAGAAATTAATGAAAATATTATTTATTCAAGGATATGGAACTATTTAATTCAGAAAAAATATTTTTTAATTGGTTTATCATTAACCACTAAATTTTTTATTTTATTTCATTAATTCTATTTGGAAATGATGAACATAGGATTTTATGATAAATTTCATACATGTCAAATAAATTATTATTATTTTTTTGAAATGATAATCATACATTTATATTTTTTCAATCTAGTATTTCATTGATCAATTTTTAATGGTTGTGTATGGTCAATTTTGTTCAATCATACATAGAATTATACTTCATTCCAAATATTAAAACTATGTTTTTAATCTGAAATTATAGTTTCAATGTTAGGTTCTTGTCCTTTACTTCATTTTTGAGAAGATAGACTATATCTCTCAGTTCAAATACATTTGTGGTGCAAGGTAAATATTTTTCACCTATAACATGGTGATATATTTTTTAGGTTATTCCATTTTAATATAAGTAAATAATTCACCCAATAAATCATGACACATTGGACACCGATTCAATTTTATTTTCCATTTTTATTTTGTTGATCCTTATATATAGTTTTTATGATTATAATATTTTTGTGCATTGATTCAATTTTATTGTGTTTTATTTAGTAGTTATGACATTTTTGGGTGAGAAGGATTTAAATACTAATTATTTACCATATATTATTGTTTGATATATTTGGAGATCCTGTGGAAACTATGAGTTTAATGCCACCTATTGTTATATTTTCAACATAAACATAATTTCTAATGGTGTATATTTTAATTCCATAATAATAGGTTCTAGCCACGGTATTGGGAATACATTCTAGTTATTTTGAGATTCCATCACTGATGAGGGTGAATGTTGACCTTGGTTGGTTTATATTCATTTCTGAAACATAATTGTACAATGTATCAATTGAAACGTGGTGATTTCATGTTTTGGATTAAATATATTTCTATATTATTTTAATGTTCATATTTATGAGTCAATATGTGATCATTTTTATTGCATATATTTTCTTAAACTTATTCATTCAAAAGAAAATTATAATTAATAATATTATATTCAATTTTCTAAAAACATGTCAAATTATCATAATTATTTAATATATATTGGATTTACAAGAATATATAAGATAATGATAAAAAATAATTTTTAAATACTATAATAAATATAATTCTGATTTATGTGAAATTTGGAAAATATTTTCCAAAATATATTTACAAAATTAAAAATATCTTTTTAGATTCTATGATGGATATAATAATAAAAACTAACCTAACATTGTGAAATTTTATGGAAGTTATATGATATATATTTTGGATTATTGTATAACAAATACGTGGAAATAAATATCAATTTGATCTTTGAATTGATAAAAATGTGTGAAAGTGAATTTTTATAACTATAACTCTTTTTATATTCTATTTATATAATAAATTATAATTATTATATAAAAAATCATATAGTACAATATAAATTTATGAATATATTATTTCTTCATTTTTTTACTTTTATTAACAAAATATACATAAATATGACATTTGATGTTAATTGAACAATCGGAAATTCATTTACAGAATTTAAGTAAGAAATTTCTCCAAACATGCATCAAATAATAAAATAATAATATAAATATAATATGTTTTGACTACTTTTTAAAATAATATTATATCAATTAAATACCTTTTAAAAATGGTTTCAATATACTATGTGTTGTTCTTATAATGCATCAATGTGCGTTATTCGAATTAAGAATTATTTTTAATTTTCAAACTTTCTTAAAAACAATCAGAATGAGAAAATCAGAAAGGAATATCTAAAAAATTGAATAAAATAATGAATAATTAACTTATAGGATATATTAAAAAAAATACATAAATCCAATAATAAATGACCCTGCAATTATGAAACATTTATTTTAATAATTTTATTTTTTTAGTCCACATGACATAAAAAAATATATTTTATCCCTATAAACGTAAATAAACCATTTTAGACCGATGTGTAATGGTATATCAATTAAAAAAATAACCATATAAATATAATAATTCGTGGATAGTTGACGCTCTATTCTATCCCACAATAAAATATGGATATAAGAAATTTCCATGTAATGGTAGGGGTTCTAATATATAAAAATATAATCATCATTTTGATTTTTGGTGCATTGGGACCTTTAGAAGGGGATATATTCAATTTCCCGTTGACAGTGATCCCATAAACGTTTGTTAATGTAATTTATTTTCGTGATGGGTTGTTTACCCTAGGGTGGGATTTTGGAGAGATTCATAGTTGTTATTTTTGTTTGGGATAAAAAATATTTAATAAATATAAAATATTTACTCTCTTGGGATTGAATATTAATATCATCTATGAAAATATATGTTGCTGAATTATATTCTATCAGAGAGTATATGGCCACAGGTAATGTCATTTAACGGGTATTAATTATTTAATAATGGTGTTAAACTACCCTATTTCTTAATTTTGTCCATGTATTTAAATAGGAAGGTAATTATATCATTTCTAATTTTCTAATAATAACTGATAGAGGAAGATAGAGATAGAGTATATCTATTTGGTCTTCATGTGGATTCAATGTGTCCAGATCATGGTTGAACTATTGTAGGATGTGGACTTCAGTTTCATGATTCTGTTGCAATGATGATTTTCGATGAGGTTGGACCCTTTATTTTCAATATGACAACTTCTGATTCCAATTTTGATTCTTCCTTATGTACTATAAAATTTATTTCCTACTTTTCAACATTTTTTCCATTAAATCTATTCTATGGTGTTTCCACTGAAATATATTTATTTATAGTGAATTTTTTTGAATTTATGACTACACATCATGTAGTCTTATAAAAAATTCTCAACAACTATTCATATTCATATCAGGTGTGGGTCAAGGTACATAGGTGATGAATTTAGGTTATATATGTCTTGTGGATCTACAACGTATATGACATATTGTCCAACCACGTACAATGTAAGAAACCCCATATAAGTGACATGGACTGTACATATACACACCATGTATACTTAATTGAAAAAATAAAGGATGTGGAATGTGGTCTGATTTTATATACCCCAAAAGTAATTATTTATTTATAAACCGTGTGATCTATAAACTTATATGCCGATTTTGACTATAGTACACACCCAAGTAATTATGTTTGAGGATGAACACCTTATAGTCCCAAAACAATCCATGTATATCACTATTTATGGTTATTCGATAATTTCTAATCCTAGAGATGATTTCAAATAAAAAATAAGAACATTGTGATTATACTTATTTATAATGTGTGATTGTGGGGTAATCTATGTTATTATATTATATTTTCATGATGGTTTAGGATTGGATGATGATATTAACCCCATGGAGATGATGATGAGGTCAAGATTATGGAAAATATTATTTGTAAAGACTGTAGAAATTTTATTCATGCCTTTGATCATAAATGATTAGAATACTAATTGTTTTAGTGATTAGAGCACTCAATGAGTTGTTGGTGCTCAAGGGAATCATATTTTATGGACCATCACTTATGTCAGTTTTCAATGTGTAATGAAAGGTCCCCTCTTCACATAAGATTATTTCAATGGGACATAGAAAAATATGAAACTAATATATTAATCCTTCATTATCCCTATTCACCTGAGTGTGGGTAGTGGTGTATGTGTATTGGATTAATATGAACAAGGTTTGGGATATTCACTCCTTAGATGATATGGCCTCTTTGAAAAATCCCTCTTCAGTTGAATGATATCTTATCGCATCAAAATTTTATCTCATATCATGGACAGAAAATTTAGAAATTTATTATCACCAAATTCCAGAGGGAATCCTTTCAAGTTAGACATTTAATTTGATGCCTCTACAGTGGTATCAGTGAAGAATAAAGATTTATATACATTACCTACACCATTTTACTAGGTTGAAGAGTGAGTTACTCCTTAAATTGGGGGAGCTGGTATCCCTTATCAGAGGGGTGTGGTTCCTCCATGATATGATGTGACATTATTAGACCCCCCATATCATTATATGTATGTATTATCCTTTTTATGGATGGATATAGTCCACATCATAGTTGTTATGTTCCCGAAACATGGTTAGCTATCTCTAATACTATTGTATTATTTGGTTAGTGATGGCAGTGGTTTCTCTGCGGACATGAATCTAGGTCCGGAGTAGGTACCCCCTAAATTATTTTTCATTTAATAGAGTGACATCGGATTCCCATAACAATTTTGGATAACATTTCTTGGTGATGGACATGGTTGACCTCTATGGATTGATTGTATGCACTAAGGCATATTGGTAACAGAATAATTTAGTTCATTCTCTATTAGAAAACATTTTTGAATTGGGGGGGGGGGGGTTCAAGCAGTGGTTAATCTTCTAATTAATGACTCCTATAACTCTAGAATGCATATAAGAAGATACCTTCTTATCATATGCGATGGTTTGTTATGGTTTTTATTCCCTATGATTTTTTAAATACTGGGGTTTCCTCAGGAATTGGGGTATAAAGATCACTTTTATTAGTTGAGTGTGTCAGGAATTGATGGTTGTTTTCTTTAGTGAACAAGATATAAATGAGGTCCTAATTTATTAATTGGGGTCATTTCATTAGTTTTAACCACTCACCCTAATTTTTTTAGGTTGCCTTAGTGAGTGAATTTTAGTTAATGGGTGAGTATACCAATATTGGTTCGAGATTTTAATAAATTCTCCAGATTCTATAGGTGGTGTCATGTTATGTGGTTTCCATTTCCCATATTCATTTCATTTTCATTATATATTTGATGAAATATTTTGGAGGGTTCTTTCACATTGTCTTGGCACATGTTTATGAATTCACATTGTGTGATTTCTTTGGGAAAGTATATTTTTATTGGGTTTTCACTAATATATAGTGTGGGGAATGTATGTAGGGTATTTTCGATATATCTCATCCATTATGATGGTGAATTTAATTTTTACAAGTTGGTTGTATAGTTTTCTCCCTTTTGAGTGTTGAAATGAGTCAATATTTTATGTTTTTTCAGGGTGTTTGAATTTGTATTATTATACATACACTTAATCGATCCTCATCTTACACATTTTTATTATATAAATATTTTTTTACATATTAGTGGCCTTATAGACTTGGTAATGTGGAGCTAGGGCCTAGAGGAACAAATTGGATTTAGGGGATGGTAGTGTTCAGATAAATGATGACATGATGTTGTGGATCCCTCCTCTTAGTAACTGAACTAGTACACATTCATATATTACATTTTATTTTTTATATATTCTATGTTTTTTTGTGACTTTTTCTATGTTTGTGGTATTTATATATTTTTATGGTGGATGTTTATAATACATTCTCCCATGTTTTTTTTCATTATTGTTAATATTTTATCGCTTCTATCCTATTAATGGTTGACATAGGGGGAAATATGTAACATCCTTGGTAAATAAAGAATAATAAATTTTCATATTTATTAATATTTGTGAATTAAATATTAAATTTGTTTTAAAGGTGAGGATATGTTCGATGGCACACCCCATATGAAAGAACGTGTTTCTTTGATGTCTAATGTTACACACAATGCTAAGTCAAACTAAAAAATAATAATATAATATTATTTAAAATGGTATTTAATGCCTATCAATTGTATTGGCGGAAATAAATAGAATTAACTACAATATGATTATAAATGTTTGTTAAATGTTTTTACATTTATCATTTTAAGCATAAATACTCTAATATTCATTAAAAAGTTGATTTACCACCTTTTGATGGCAGACCATTCTTAAATATAGTTTTTATAAATTACATATGATCTATTTGTCAAAATAAAATTTTTCATTACAATTGGGACATCAAAATAAACTTATGGGAAATTTTTTTGTATTTTTTGGTTAAATTTATTTTTTAATGAATAGTGAAAAATACTGTATTTTAATTCAAAAAATCATTTTAATATAATTAATTTATACGGTTAGATTATCATTTTAATTGGGTTGTAAGTGTAATTATATTCTAGTTTTATCAATAAAGCCAATGTTGGTAATTGGAATTAATTTCACATTGAAATTGGACATAAACAAATGTGAATCATTTGATAGTTAATATTTCTTAAAAACACGTTTTTTTTTTACAATAGGAGTTAATTATAAATTAATTTATTCCACTTAATTTTTTTGAATTAGGAAAAATGGATTCCATATTTGGAATCAGGAGGTGCAAATTGAATAAATAGATAACTTTTATATTTGGAAATTATGAATATTTACTTCAGTAAATATTTTATTTACCATGGTTGAAGGGAAAATCTGGTAAATATGAGTAAAAAATAATATTATAATATTAATAAATTAACCTAAAAAGGGTCTTAATCCAATTGGATGATAAATATCTAACCATGGAAAACCTTGGTTAAATTTTAGAACCCCATAGAGCCACATTGGAGTGATAATGAAACTTTGTGTTAATTAATTTAAAGTAAAGACCAAAAGAAAACAAACATATATATTTAAGTAAATCATTTTTACATGGGGTTATATAAGTTATATCTTAGACTATAAATATTAAATTTAATGCTAAAACTATTTCATACATCATATAATTGTTTTTAATTTTTATAAATCATATAAATAAAATTATTTATGACATAATAATGATGCAGTGTTTACCTCATTAATGAATGATTTATATAAATTACAATATAAAAAATAAAACAATATAAAAAACCTTTCCAATTTTTATTGGATGATTTTATTTGGAACATGAGTCATCTTATATTTCACTTTAATATGTTTTGTACCTTTAGAAACCAAAAATCATTATATAATAATATTATCAAAGATTCCTAAAGAGCCTCTCCCTCCTTATAAAAATCCCCCATTTCTAACCCATTACTCACACCTCTCAAGCCCCTTGGCTCATCCAAAATCTGTTAAATTAATCTCCATACATATCTCACTTCCATCTAAAATCCTTACTCTAGGAATAATGAAATTCTAGTAAACATGTTGGTTCAAACCAAAGGGACATACCGTATTTAAAGTTAACATTTTCTCTTAAGTTCTTTTCATTCATTTTACTTATCTAAAATCATAAAATATTTATATTCCTTTATTTTATTACAAAAATTGTATACTCCGTATACTAGGATTATTATATGAGAATTATTCTAACTAAACTTACACAAACCACCATCTACTGGGTAGAGAACATGATGTTTTTGTGGACGAAGAACTACTGCATCACGAAACGATGATTGTTTAATCCTCTCCTACAACCTCTTATGGTGGACATTAAGCTGGAAATATTTTTTTATGTGATATATATTATATATATTTTTTTCATATGCTTATTTATCTTTCATTTATAGAATACCATTATGGTTACTATAGTGGGTATATATGATAATTTCATTTCACGAAGTGCGGACTACCACACCCTCAAAGTGATATGACTCGTTCATTGAATATGTGGGACATATAGGGGACATAGTTAATGAAATTATATATTATATTATATATGAATTATAATATACCTATGTATAATGATGTTTTTATTCCATTAAAATATGAAATTGAAATGAAAGCAGCATTCATGCATACATATGGCTTACCGTCTCCATGAACGGTGCATTTCATTTCATATCTACAAATGTTATGAACTATTAAAAATACATATATATATATACTTCATATATAAGATATATATGATATCTAAATCATGAATATCATTTTGGTGATAATGGATCATTGACCACATGAACAACATGTAATTATAAGAAGTTCATTTATAACTCAAGTTACGATCATCGACAAGATGTATGATACGAAATAAAATAATTAAATAATTGATTCAAAGGTCATAATTAATATAAAAGTAATGATAAACTTGAAAAAGGTTTTTAAGCAAGTAGAAATTAACTTAAGTTTATCATTCATGATATTAAAAAACGACCGATTCAAGATGGACATGATGTAAGGGACTATGTCTCAATCTCCATTCATTGAGGCATATTTTGTTTTATAAACAACTTTCTTTTATAGGTTGTATAAACACATTTGACTATTCATTTCATTCAAAGAATTTATTTTTCTATGAAGAGTTTCACTAAACGATAAAACAAGGAATGTTTCTTTTTAACTTAAGCAGTGATAATGACCTTTTCAGCCGCAACATGTATTATTTGATATTTTTCTTCCTTAACAAGACGCAATGTTTTTAAAAGGTAAATAAATAACATATAATCTTTTACGTATTTTGGTATTGAAAATATTTTTGAAAATGGATTTTTTATATCAATATATTTAAATGATATATTGTGAGTGAAATGTGGTAATGTTATCATTCGTTTATTTTTGTTCAATGTGTTTTGAATATGTTATGGTTCATGGGAATTGTTTATATATATGGGTGGTACCATGATAAACCTATGGATGGTGATATGAATGGTACCATGACAACCCTATGGATGGGGAGCCTAAGATAACTCTCTAATTCATTGGGTAACCTGACAATAGTAAACATGGATTTTTCTCCTAATATAAATATATGGAATATGCTATGATGGGTATTCCAACTGAAACATCATATGTCGCTCTATAAGACACAACGTTAGTATGTTATGGATTCCACAAGTTACCTTTATTATTTGTGATTACTATGTGTTATTCATAAATCTTATGATTTCATGAGGTGAGTAAAAGAGTTTATTTTGTGTATGTATTGATGGACAAATAATTTCTTTATTTATTTTATTAACCTCGATGAGGTTTTAATGATCATCCCATGTTTTTGAAATGTTTTTCACATGACATAATGATGAATAGGGTCCCAGATGGGATCATGGAAAAGTCATGCTGTCTAAAACATGGAACTAGACATGGCTTTTTTTTCAAGAGTTTTTATTTTATGAAAAAATAGAAACTGAGTAGAAGTGTCTACTTTTAAATTTTTGATATGTAATTTTATAGTTATGGACTAATTATCTATGTCAATAAACCTGAAGGGATCCTCAATATGAATTATCCATTTAATTCATGATTATGTAATGTTTTAAGGATGTGTCATTATAGTTGGTATCAGTGGTTGGTTTAAAAATCATTAAGAGATATAATATTGATAAATTAATGTCAAAAAATTAATTTTTTGTGACATTGAAATGATATAGTGTATGTAGATTAACATGTTGCTTGGTCTAATATATTTCTGTGTTCATTATGGTTTTCTGCAGAGGAAACAAGGAAGCTTTAAATTAATGACATTAGGAAGAAGACTACCTTCCAAATCAGCAATCTGAGATGGTTCGAATCGGAACTAAATTGTTTGTTGCAGTGGTGGCATAGTTGACTGAGGCTATAAGTGGTTGTGGTATCCATGCACGAGATAAGATAGATCAACCATAGAGGAACATTTCAGTAGTGGACCATTTAATGGGGAAACAACCCCCATCATTCATTGGACAATCTTACCCTATTCGAGATAAAGGGTGGATTAAAGCACTAGAGAATAATTTTGATGTCATGGGCTTTTCAGAACATCCAAAGGATAGTCTTGTTGTTTAACAATTTAAAGGCAAAGCCGATCAGTGTTGGTTGATAGTGAAAAATATCAAGGATAATGAGGAGATTAATGCTCTTAATTGGGATGAATTAAAAGATATACATCTTGAGAAATATTTTCCATTGGTGGTTTTTTTAGGATGGAAAAATAGTTTCAAGAATTGAGGTAGGAGGATGACTCTCTTGCTGCTTATGATTCAAAATTCTCTCGACAAACAAGGAATGCTATAAATTTCATATGAGATCTTGATAGTAAAATTAACTATTTTTAATCTAGATTAAAGCCAATGTATAGAAGGGATTTAGCTTCACGTGAGTAAAAAATTTATTATAAACTTGTTCTATGTGCGGAGAAATTGGAAATAGAGTTTTCTGATGAACATGTGTCCTTCGACAAACAAACAAATAAGTGGTCTAGGTGGAAGATGTAAGAAAAGAACTATTAAAAAAGGCTTATGGTAAGAAACATATGTTTATAGTTCGTGAATATTGTGGTAAAAAGAGTGCTGGGGAATTTCCTTTGAATTATAGTAAGTACTTCTAATGTAGTAAAATGATAAATAAGGATCGTAATTGCCATGAAAAAGATCAGGGAAATTGGAAGACAAAATATAATTTATATTCACTAAAATTTTCACAGTGCAATGAAGTGGGACATTATGAAAATTAGTGTCCAATGAAGAAATCTACTGAGAAAATTAATCCAGACAACAAGTATCAAGGGGTAGTGAAATCCATTGAAACTACTTCAATAGATGTTGGTCCATAAAATGCATTTGTATCAGGTAAACAGTTTGTTTATTCAGATTAATCCAATGTGTTGTTTGATTCAGGTTCTACACACTATTTCATTTCTGATAAGTTTTCTAGTAAATTTGGAAATCCATCACAAGATATGAATCCAGAACAAATGGCAAAAACACATGGGGGAAATATTGAGAAAAAAAGAAATTATAAGATCCTTCTTATCCTTGTGTATGGAAATAATATATCTGTAATCCATATTGTTTTGCCTCTAGTAGAGTTTGATGTTATTTTGTGTATGGATTGGATTTCTGTTTATCATGATAAGATTGACTGTAGAGCTAAAGTGTTTTCTTCTTAGAAATATTTTTAGTTTGTGTACAAGAATGAACCCTTACTTTTGATAACATATCAAGAAGCTTAGAAACTACTAAAAGATGAAAACGAATGTTACATTGAACATATTGTTGAATGAAATGGAACTGTTTAGATTAATGATGTTTTTATGGTAACTGAGTACCATGATGTTTTTCATGATGATTTTTCTGGTATTATACCTAATTGGGAGGTTGAATTTACTATTAACTTAGTTCCTGGTGCTATGCCAATTTCAAACCCTCCTTATCAAATGGATCAAATTGAACTTTTAGAGTTAAATAAGTAATTGACGAAGTTATTAGATAATGGTTTCATTCGACCTAGAACATAACCATGGGGTTCTTTTGTTTTGTTTGTTAAAATGAAATATGGTTCAATGAGACATTGAATTTCTAATAAATAATTGGTTAACATCCATATTAAGAACAAGTTTCCCTTTTCTCATATAGATGTTTTGTATAATCAGATCGTGGGAGATCAGTATTTTTTGATCATTGATTTGAGGTCGGGATTCCATCAGTTGAATGTAAAGGAAGCAAAAATTTCGAAGACCACATATTGTACGAGATATGGACATTAAGAAAATGTAGTTTTTCCTTTTGGGTTAACCAATGCACCTACTTTATTCATGAATATTATGAATAAAATTTTCTGTGAGATCGTGGATAAGTTTGTGGTTGTGTACATTGATGATATTTTGGATTATTATAAAATTAAATAAGATATTTAAACTCATTTAAGGGTTTTGTTGAAAACCTAAAAAGAAAAGAAACTGTATGGGAAATTCAGCAGGTGTGAGTTTTGGTTACAAAAAATTTCATTCCGTGATCACATTGTTTCAAAAAATGGAATAATTGTTGATACTTATAAAACAAATTTGTTGAAGAATGGCCATAATCCATAAATATAGTCGAGTTGCGTAGTTTTATTAGATAATTGGGTTATTACATGAGGTTTTTTGAAAATACTTCATGATTATATAGCCCACTGACCAAGTTAAATTGATAAGGTGTTTTTTAAATTTAGACAAAATAATGATATGATTGTTTTTAGGAATTGAAAAGAAGATTAGTGAATGCTCTTATTTTGGCACTGCCATACAAGAATGGGGATTTTTTTATCTATAGTGATGCTTCGTTGAATGTACTTGGTTTGGACTCATGTTGAATGATCAGATAATTTCTTATGCTTCACATCATTTGAAACCACATGAGTTAAAATACTCTACACATGATTTGTAAATAGATGTTGTTTTTTTCTTAAAAAATTTGGATCCATCATTTGTATGGAGTAAATTTGAAATATATACTAACCACCAATGTTGGAAGTAAATATTCACTCAAAAATAATTAAACATGAGTTGGAGGTGATGGTTTGAATTAATTAATGTATATGATTTCACGATCAATTACCATCCGGGAATAGAAAATAAAGTGGTTGATGATCTTATTCAATATAACAATACGTCATTAACCATGATACATTTTGAATGATATCCCTTGGTTTTTTATTTGATGAACAATGGAATAGAAGTTGTTGGTGCAATATATTTCTCTGTTTTGTTTCAGGTGTCAGTGAAATCATCTCTATTAGACAGAATTAAGAAAGCGCAGAAGGATGACAATGAGTAGATGAAAAAGGTAAACATGGTTCATAAGGGTACGTTTCCTGATTTTAATATTGATAATTATTGTGTTTTGTGATTTGGTAAGAGATTTTGTGTGCCTTGTGATTCATAGATGAAGAATGAGTTGTTATGTGAAGCTTATAGTTTTCCGTTTTCATTTCATCCTGGGAGTAAAAAGATGTACAGAGATCTTCAGGAGTATTACTAGTGGGATGGAATGAAAAGAGATATTTCTGATTTTAATATGAAGTGTTTGACTTGTCAACAGGTTAAAGAGGATCAGTTATTACCGAATGGGATTCTTCATCCTTTACCGGTGCCATAGTAGAAATGGGAAAATATATCTATTTACTTCATTGTGGGATTACCAAAGACATCTCAAGGTAACAATGTAATCTAGTTTATTATGGATCTATTTACTAAATATTCTCATTTCCTTCATATTCTAGATACTCTATCTCTAGACAAAATTTCTCAGTTATATATTAAATAAATATTCAGGTTACATGGAGTTCTACTCTCCATTGTATTTGATTTTGATCCCAGGATTAATTCCATCTTTTGGAAAGGCCTTCTGAAGTCTTTTGGTACTAAATTAAATTTTAGTAAAAAATTTTATCCACAATCATATGGGAAGTCCCAACGGACAATTTAGACATTAGAATATATGTTACGTTCTTGTTCAATGGATTACTAGGGACGTTTGGACCAACAAAATTCCTCTGTTGAATATTCTTATAATAACAGTTTTAATTTCAGTATAAAGATTCCTCTATTTGAGGAATTATTTGGGAAGTAGTGTTGAACTCTTTATTTTTGGGATAAAGTATGTTAAAGTAAGTTTATGAGACCAGAATTTGTATAATAAATGGTAAAAAATGTTCAGTTGATTCGGAAGAACACGAGAACAGCTCAGAGCATGCAGAATAATTATGTAGATAACCGAAGGAAGGATCATTGTTTTAAGGTATTTTATCATGTCTTTCTCAAAGTTTCTCCCTTGAAAAGTGTGATGAGTTTTTTGTAAGAAGGGAAATTTTATTCCGAGGTTTATTAGACCAGATGAAATCCAGGAAAATTTAGATCAGTTACCTAGAGTGTAGATTTACATCCATGTTTATCAAGTTAGACAAATTTTTTTGTTTCAATGTTGAGAAAGTATATGCCCAATCAATCTCATGTTTTGAGCATAGAGGTAGTTTGGTTGGATGAGAATCTCTCTTATGAGGAACAGCTGGTCCAAATTCTTGACCAAAGAGAGCATGTTTTGTTGAATAAGGTAACAAATCAGGTAAAGGTATTGTGGAAAACCCATATGGTTTAAGAGGTATCGTGGGAATCTGAAAATTATATGATTGATAAATACCCCAACATTTTTTAAAAGTGAATAAAAATAGTGTGGATGCAATTTCCAAAAGGGGGGAAGGATGTAACATCCCATGTAAATAAAGAATAAGACATTTTCATATTTATTAATATTTTTGAATACAATATTAATGTATTTTAATATGGGATGATATGTTTGACGGCATACCCAATACCCAACAATGAGTTTCATTGACGTCCAATGATACACACAATGTTTTGTCAAACAAAAAAATAATAATATAGTATTATTATAAATAGTAGTTAATACCTTGCTGTTATATTGGAGAGAATGAATAAAACTATATAAAATATTATTATAAATGTTTTTTAATTGTTTTTACATTTATATAATAAACGTTAGAGGGTTAAAATGTGAATGAATCTAATTTTAATCATAAATACTCTAATATTCTTTAAAAGGTCGATTTACCGCCTTTTGATGGTGAAAAAATTTTAAATCTAGTTTTATCAATTTTATATGTTATATATGACAAAATAAAATTCTTTTTTATAATTGGGAAATCAAAATTTACTTTTGGTAATTTTTTGGTATTTTCTCATAAAATTTATTTTTTTAATGAATAATGAAAAATACTATATTTTAATTCAAAAATACTTTTTAATATAATTTATTTATATGGTTATATTATCTTTTTAATTTATATTAAAGTGTAATTTGATTATATTTTTAACAATTAATAGAATTTTGGTCATTTAAAGTAATTTAACATTTAAATTTGACATAAACAAGTGTCAATATTTTAATAGTTATTATTTTTTTAATCACGCTTTTTATTTTGAAAATAGGAATTAATTTTATATTAATTTCTGCCACTTCTGTCTTTTGAAATTGTAAAAATGGATTCCATATTTGGAATCAGTGTGTCTAATTGTTAAAATAGGTAACTTTTATTTATAGACATTATGAATATTTACTTTACTAAATATTTTATTTACCATGCTTAAATGGTAAATATGGTAAAAAAGATAAAAATTTATATTATAATAATATTAAATAACCCTAACATGTATCCTAATTCTATTGGTTGATACATTTACGACCATGGTCACCCTTTGGTCGATTTTGGGACCCCCTGGATCCACATGGGAGTGATAATGACACTTTCTGTTAATTAATTTAAAGTAATGACAAAAATGGAATAATCATATATCTTTTAGTAAATAAATTTTTACATGGGGTTATATAAGTTCTTTATTTGAAGATAAATATTTATTTTAAATCTATATAATTTTCCTACATCATGGTATTTTTTGTAAACTTTTTATACATCAAATAAATAAATGTATTTAAGACACAACAATGTAGGAGTGTTTACCTCATTAATCAATGATTTAAATAAATAAGATTATAAAAATTAAAACAATATCCATTCCCTATCCAATTCAAATTGGATAATTTTATTTCAAACATGATTCATCTTATCTTTGACTATAATGTTTTTCAGGAAATTAGAAACCATTAATCATTATATAATAATATTTTTAAACATTCATAAAGATCCCTTCCTCGCCCTTATAAAAATTACCCACCTCTAACCAATTACTCACACATCTCGATCGCTTGGTCTCATCCAAAATATGTCCAATTAATCTATCTACATCATTATTTTCCTCTTAGAAGACTTTTTCTAGGAAAAAGGTAATTCCTGTTAACCTTTTGGTTCAAACCAATGGGAGATACCTAATTTAAAGGTAACATCTTCCCTTAAGTTCTTTTGTTTTGTTTTACTTCTCCAACCCCATAAAATCTTTTTATTTCATTATTTTATAAAAACACTAGTATCCACATTATACTAGGTTTTTTATGTGTTATTTATTTGAACTACACCTACACAGAGCTCCATCTAATCGGTAAAGAACATATTTTTTCTGTGGATGACAGACTACTTCCTCACAAAACGATGATTGTTCAATCTTATCCTACCACCTCTTATGATGGAAATTATGATGTAACTATATTTATATGTGATATATATTAAATTTATATTATTTATATTCTTCTATATTTTTCATTTATAGAATAAATTTATGGATTCCATAGTGGGTAAAAAGAATAATTTCAGTTGAGGAAGTGCGGACTACCACCCCCTGAAATTGATAAGACTCATTCATGCCATACATGGGACGTATAAAGTATGGAGTTAGTGAATTTATATAATATATTACAATGGAATTATAATATACCTATGTATCATTATGTTTTCATTCCATTGAAATACAAAATAGAAATGAAATTAGCGTTCATGCGTACGTACGGCTTATTGTCTCCATTAATGGTGAATTTCATTTATTATATACAAATTTGATGTACAATTATAAATAATCATAAATAATGGATAAATATTATATCTAAATCATGAATATCATTCTGGAGAAAAATGACTATTGACTATAAGAACAACTTGTAATTATAAGAAGTTCATTTTTTATTCTCGTTCTGAAAATTGACAAAATGTCTGATATGAACTCAAATAATTAACTAATTGATTTTGGAATGTAATAATTGATATAAAAGTAATAATAAAATTGAAATTTTTTCCTAGTATGGTAGAAATTAACATTAGTTTATCATTCAAGAGATTAAAGAATGATCAATTCAAGCCAGACATGAGGTAATGCACATCGTCTAAATCTCCTTTCAGTGTGGCATATTTTGTATTATACATGACTTTATATTATATATTGTATCAACACCTTTGAATTATAAAATCACTCAATGGGAATATTTTTCTAAAAATCATTTTACTAAATGTAAAAATGGATTGTTTGTTTTTATCCTAAGCGGTGACAACGACCCTTTCTGCTATCGTGTGTATTATTTAATCTTAAAACGTTGTTATGTTTTTAAAAGGGAACTAATTACCATATACGATTTTATATATTTTTTTATTGAAAATGATTTTGATAGTAGATATGTTATTTCAATATATTTAAATATTTTATTGTGATTGAATTATGGAAATTTAATGTTTTTGTAAGTGTTTTATGTGTTTTAAACTTGTTATGGTTCGTGGGCATTGTTTACATATAAAGGTGGTTCTGTGATAATCCTTGGGTGGCTAAGCCCGTGATATTTCTCAAATGCATTGGGTATCGTGATAGAGGTGAACATGAATGTTTCATTTAATATATTTAAAGAATATTTTGTGATTGGTATTCCAAATGTAACTCCCTGCGTAGTAGTGAATGCTACAGTGAAAGTATGTTATGGATTCCAAAATTTACCTTTATGATTCTTGATTAATATGTGTTATTCATAAATCTTCTGATTTCATGAGGTAAGTAAATGATTTTATGTTTTTTATTTATTTATGGACTAATGATTTCTTTCTTTATATTATAACCCTCACTGAGCTTTTAATGCTTCTCCCAGGTTTCTAAAATGTATTTCACAGGACTTAAAGATGAATAGGGGAAAGGATGGGATCATAGAAAATTCATGATTTCTAAAACATAAAACAAGACATGTCTTTTTTTCATGTATTTTTATTTCATAAAAAAATGGAAACTGCTTAGAAGTGTCTATGTTGTAATTTTTAACACTTAATATAATAATAATGGACTAATTTTCAAAAACACTAAACCTGAAAAGATCCTCAATGTGAATTATAAATTTAATTAAAGATTATGTAATGCATTAAGGGTGGGTCCTTATAAATTATCTTCATATCACTACCTGGGTGGGGTCATGAATGGTATGTTCATATCATGAAAAGTGAAATAATCGATATTACATGATTTAATGACAATTGGATATGTCAAATGAGCATATAGACACAAAAGTGGTGTAAAAACAAAATCCAATATAACCACACTATTTATTTTTTCCAAATTAGAATGGATAGGAATTCCCAATATGCTCAAAAAAATTTAAAATAATGAGGAACTACTTTTATTTAATTTGAGGAACGTGAAAAGTTTTTATCATTACAAATATAAAAAACTGGTTACTGATCTAATGGTACAAAAATATGGTTCACCTCCATTAAAAAGATGATATCACTTTTATTCATTGAAATCATATATAATGTAGTTCTAATACCCTCTAACGAATCTCTCAATTTTCCACCTATAATGAAATCCACACTAACTGATCATCTTGTATATGTTATCCATAGTCATATATTTTTAATTTTTCATGTGATAAAATTTATCTCTAGTCATAATTGAAATTTTCATGATTTAAAATTAATAAATCGTATAGATATCATAGTCATTCATAAATAATATCATCTAAATAGGTCTCAAAATAATGACCAAATAATAAAATTTAAAACTCCATTTTTTCAATTATATGAAAATTTTCATTCTATAAAATGTAGAAAACATTACCAAATTATTTCTTATCATTAACTTTTTGGTATAATATTTTTCAAAAAAACATAACCTTTTGAAAACAACAGCTTAACCATACTGACAACTGATATTTCATTGCATGAAAAAACATTTGGAATTATTTTACATCATGTCATAATAGTTTTTTAAAATTCATCCTTGCATACCTTTAATTTAATAGCCTCTTGTTATGACACGACTCTTTTATCAAAATATAAACTGACAAACACTTTCTCAATATGACCTCTTATTAAAGAAATAATAGTCTATAATTTTCCTGTTTATGTGTGATTTATACATAGATATTTCAGATAATATCAACCTATAAAAATCATGGATTTAGATTTTGGTATCAAGGTTATAAAAACTAGGAAAAACATCGAACCCCTCATAGTAATTATTAAAATGTAATACAATGTGTGTTATAGTGTGATTTCCTCATCAGATATTAAAAGACATCAAATTCTAATAAGAATTTCAAAATTTGATAATTCCAAAAAATAAATGATTTATTTATTATTTTGAAATTGCATTATAAAAAAAACCAAAAAATGATTTTTATATCATAAATCATGTATGAGTTATAATAACTCTTTAAACAATCCCAACCAATATAAAATGATATGATTATTAGGAAGACATGAGTCAATTTTCAATGATTAATTTAAATCATGTATTAAAAATTATCACATTAATATGAAAGTTAATGTAATTGAACATTATAGATATTATTGTTCTTATTTAAAAAATTTTATTGATTTAAAATCGGTATATAGAAACATAAAATATATACATATGATTATATTATAACATAACAATATAACAATAACTATTAAAAATGATAAATTTCACAATAACATGATGTTTAATGAATCTAAAATTATCCAATATCGAACGACCCATCATAGATCATCTTTTATTCTAGAATAAACCACATAAAATGGGTTTTCTCTTAAATCACTGGGTGTAGATGACTATATATTATTTTCTATGTGCATTTTTTGGTGAAGGATTTACCCTTTTGTAAATAATCTATTTCGTTACCAAAATCTTCTAAAAATATATCAACATCCCCAAATAATTTGGATGTCATAACCTATAAAAATTAAATAGTAAACCTTATATGGGTTTCTGCATACATTCTTAAAATAATAATAAAAAATTATTTAAATGAAACATGATGCAAACATCAATAATGTGAAAAATTAAAAAATAAAAAATAATAATTTGAAAAATAAATTTATTTAGACTTAATAATATAAAAAAGCATACAAGCATTATTCACCCTCAAATAAGTTATCGACTAAGACCTTCACTTAAAAAAATATATTATTTATGTTTATATACCATTCAAAATGATATATCATGTTAATATATCATATATATAACATCATATTAAACGATTCATATGTTTTGAGGTCAAATTCCTAGTTTGAATAAAAAACTAGTGGGTACCGCCAGAAGTTCCCAACTCCATAAATTGTATACAATTTTGTGCATTAATGTGAATGTTTCAATGAAGAGTCATATAAACCATAAATTAATTAAGAAATCCTTTATTACCACCATGAAGAGTCATATAAATAGTATTGAATAAAAATAACACATGCAAGAAACTTTGATACTATAATTGAGTCCATTCTCAAAATCCCATTATAAATAATAACAGTTCTTTATTGCAATATCAAGAGGGAAAACACTCAAAAAAGTAGTGTACAGTTATTTTAGTGGCTATCCCATCAAGAGTTAGGCCACCTCTATTCAAATCACATTGTATATTATATACATTTCAAATATAAATAATTAATATATCGTCAATATAGAGTGAAATTACATCAAAAAATCATGTCTGTGGGGGTGTGTGTCTGCATGTGTGGGTTTATGTGTATATCAAAATTTAAATCCGTTGTGTGAAAGAAGAATATATATAATAAAAATTACAAGTGAATATATATATATACCCATAATGATAAACATACAAGATAAATGATTTTCATTACTCGCCTTCACCAAGATGAGGGAAGGGATAGAAAACTGCAAAAACCATCATTCCTCAAGTTGATGGAGATATAATGACTGTCGAGACCAACCTTCAATAGACCTCAGAGTGGAGACTAGAACCAAGGGTATATAATTACACATATTATGGAAGTAATTACACGTCTTGTTTAGTATGATATGAAGATATGTTGGAATAAACCCTTAAAACTTCAAAAAAATGTAGAAGTAATGTAAAACCATAAAACCATTCCCATAGGCATGTTCCAAATAAAGTGCTACAAGTTACAAGAATACTCCAAAGGGAAGTACCATGATAAAAGAAAATAAGAAACATCAATGTTCCTAGCATCTAATCTATTACGGTATGACACTATCCTCGAAGTCTTCCTGGAAAAAGGTTAACAGTTATATACATAAGGTGAGTATACAGGTATACTCAGTAGGGATAACCAGAAGATTTCATGCACAAGTCGAGAGGCATTATAATGCCCTATGAGAAAAAAAGATAACCAAATAAATTAAAAATGAAAAAATCCACCCAAACCTCACCAAGGAACACTCCCCAAATAACACAAGTTAGGAAATGTAATATTAATAACAAGTCGATGTTTGGGTACCCCACACCACTTTTACACCAGTTATTGAAGACATCCTACACATCAGACCTCCCCTGCCATTATCATTACTGTCCAATTGCGGCCCCACAACTACCTTTTGGGCCACCACAACCACAGCTACGCTCGAAAACACCTGGGCCACCACAACTACACGTAAGCACGCCCGCATACACCCATGCCAGAGCAACTACTACTATTCCCGATGACACCTGGTCCCAAACAACTACTTCTATGATCTAAGACACTTGGGCCTCATCTCGAAGACACTTCAGAAAACAACCTGTCTTCACACACCTAGCCCAACCACTACAATGAACCCTACCCAAAAACATCATGGGATATAATGGACCACATGCCATCACAGCCTTCCAAAAGAGTCTTGGGCTACTCAGGAAAGGGATCCGAATAAAATCCAATAACAAGCCACTCATAGGAGTGTTGAGAAAAACACCCTCTCCCATGAAATGGAGGTGTTTAGCACAATGTGTACTACTTGGGTGGGGAAAAAATAAGAAATATCATAACTAAATTATACATATTGGTAAAGAAGAACTCATCCCAACCAAGGGTTTCCAAAACCAGCCGATTCCCAAACTCCCTTATTACAATTCATTCATAAAAAAACAACAGTCACAACAAAGTTCCCACTCATTTCTGGAAAACAATTCCCCATTGAAACCATTATTTTTATCATATTAAAGTGATTCCTTTTAAATAATTCTTCACTACTAGTCATCTAACAGGAATAGCCACAAGCCAAGGATGTCAGAAAATCTAAAAAACAATTAAAGCATTCACACCCTGTTCTCTTGAAATTTAACAACAAAAATGGGATTTGTGAGATCCCTGAAATTACTAGAACCAAACCAATCCTCAACATAGGGCCCCACACGGTCCCAAATCCACAAACCAAAAACATCACCATAATAGGGGATTCCAACCCCATACATTTCACCCCACAAGCATCAATCAGAACAACAACTCATGCCACCAAGATAGAACAGTGTATTTTTCATATACAAACACACCATTCATTACATTCCAACTTTCCATTTGGTTTACCGGGGTGATCACATAAGGATTCTTGTTCACTAGAAATCCATTTAATAACCAGATTTTACGTGATTGACCAATTTCCATGTATCAACCATTCAATCATCATAGGAGAGAGGGGTTCATTAGCACGCCAAGAAGATCACAAAAAACCATGATTTTTAGTGAACATAATCCCATACAATTCAAAACATATAAGAAATGATAAAATATCATTGTAGCATCATCAAAAAAACCCTTTCATTCTTCAGGATTCCATTTATTATATACATTAAGGTTTTGTTTCATCCATACCCGAAGGAATCATTATCATTCCCACCCCTCCTGATACACAGTAAAGAGAGACAATGGAAGAACACTACTTGGATGATCAACGATCAATGTTTTTTTATGGTAATAACTGGGGATGTGCGATATATAGGGGAGAAACATTGGGGACTCCAAGAGTGAGTAGAATAGGCTCCATCATAGGTGCACCACTATCCTTTGGAAGGGGTAATCCAAACACACCACGGAAAGTAAAGATACCATCCAAGAAAATGGAAGAATGAATCTTGTGCGAAAAAAGGTGAGATCCTGGAGTTACAGGATATGAATTTTGAACGAATTTAATATAGGATCGTTGTTTCACCATGCGGTTGGGTGGTTAAACATGATTTAATAATTTTTTAATTAATAATTCTAATTTGAGAGGTGGAACAATGGCTATGAGTTAAAGGATTTCCTTTAACTGAGGAAAATATTTAAGAGGGGATTAACATTAATGCATGAGAAAAGGTGTGGCACTGAAAGAAATTCCACAAATTTTTGTAAGTCATGGGTCTGTTAACTCTTGGAAATTATAGGTATCATTTATGGTCTAAAAATGGCTTTGAATGGGGTATTAAAACACTTTTACGTCAAAATATACATTGCGGGGGTGGAACTAGAAAAAGTCAGGAGCTGGGAAAAAACCATTGGGTGAGACACAGTAAGAGTGCCACATTCACGGTGTCACTGTAAGCGGTGCCTCCATTTCTGTGTGTGACTTTAAGTGGTGCCACAATTTTAGTGTGCGACCGTGATAGTGAGACTACTATGGTGCCACCGTCATAGTGCTCTTGTGACCAGTGCCACCTTTTTGGTGGAACTGAGTTTTTGGAATACTCTTTAATGAGTAACTATCTGTGACATTACATAAGATACCCCTCAAACTACTCTTTCCCTCAATAATTGAAACTAGACTAGAAGAAAAGAGCGGGGTTCGAGCAACCACCTCAAAATATTCCTCTTCGAAGTAATCCTCCTCGACAACTAGGAAAAAATATCTCTTAAGAAACCACACTAAAACGTATAGGTCATACCATCTAGTCATATGGATTATAGAGTTCTTTCATCCATGTGATGATATTATCTGCTCTAGGAGGCACTGACTCTCCTGCATAGGTTTAATCAAATCCACATTATTACATCTTGACTAGGGATCAGGTCCTCACCACCCCAAAGTAAGGGATCTTCACACTCATTCATAGAATAATGAAAACAACACATTATCTAGTTAACAAGGATAAACACTACATCACAATAAAGTATGAAAAAAAATAGAACAAAACTCAATACAGCTCTGGTAGTAGGAATGCACATGTGCCTCCCATTCCCAAGTATGATCCTCAAGCCCACCATGCCTCTATAACACAGGAACAAAGGGATTGGTTTTTCCATGAAGCACCTTCTCATCACGATCCTCGATCCTTACTGGCCACTCTACATATGTTTCATCTTCCTCAATACCTAGCTCCCCCCAGTCGAGAATGTTCAAATCATCATGTAGATACCGACAGAGCTGATACACATGGGAGACATCATGCACCCTCGTATGCGGAAGTGGTAGCTCCAACTGATAAGCCACATCATTGACCCACCACAACACCTCAAGGGGTCCGACGAACTTGGTAGAGAGCATACATCCCCTGTTGAATCTCTATTACCAACATCATGGGGAGACCTTCAAGAACACGTGGTCCCCATCCTAGAATGCCAAGGGTCACCTCCAATGATCGACATACGACTTCTTCCTGTCCTAAGATGCCTTAATCCTCTCCCGTATAAGATAAAACTTCTCAATAATGATCTCTACCACCTCCAAGACAAGAACACCTTCTTCCTAGACCTCTGTCTCGAACACATGTGAGCGACATGAGTCTTGTACAAGGATTCAAATGGATCCATTCCAATGGTAGAGTCCTAGCTATTGTTGTAGGAAAACTCTACCAAAGGTTAGTTTTGTACCAACGATCCCTCACAATCCAAAACAAATGCTCGTAGCATATCATCCAACATCTGGATGGTCGGCTATAACTTCCCATCTATCTGGGTGTGGAAAGCAGTGATGAGGCATAAATGGGTGTCCAAAGCATGTTGCAATAATTTCTTATCCCATCAGGTAAATAGAGAATCCCATTATGAGACTCCAGACCTCAGAACTCCATCCACCTCCATTGTCGAATGTTTTAGTCCTGATGGGAGAAGTTATAACTCAATATTTTGTGATCCTTGAAGACCACGAAGCACTCCTAGCTGTGGTAATGCGGCCAAAACCTTAGTGTGAACATGAACACTACAAGTTCTAGATCATGGGTCGCATAGTTACTCTCATGGGGACATAACTGGCTAGACTCATAAGATATCACCCCCATTGTTGCATCAGCACACCCCCCAGCCATGGCCTTAAGAATCACATAACACCTCAATCCTAAACCCTTTCTCTGGAAACCTTAGTATTAGGGAAATAACCAGATACCCCTTCAGATAAATGATGACTTCCTCGCACTGCTCACTCTATATAAAGGCCATGTCTTTGTTGTTCATGTCTACCAAATGTACTATATCTCCAGGGATGTTGGGCACAGATCTCTGGTAGTATCCTGATAGACTAAGGAATAAACAAACCTTTGCCACATTTTTTTGTGCATCCCAAGAAACAACAACATAGACCACATAATGGTCCACTGTTATTCCCTTCTCAGACACCACAAGTCCAATGAAGTTCACCTCTCGTGTCCATAACATGGACTTGGACAACTTCCCATAGAGTTGGTGCTATCAGAGGACCTCTAAAAACATCCCCAAATGCTTGTCATGATCCTCTTATGATCTTGAGTATATTATAATGTATCCAATAAACACAACTACAAACCAGTCCAAATATTCCCAGAATACAGAGTTCCTAAGTCCCATGAACACGGCTGGTGAATTAGTAATGTCGAACGACATGACCATGAACTCAAACTATCCATATCTCCACCTGAAGGCCGTTTTTAAGATATCACCCTTCTTTCACCCTCAACAGGTGATAACCTGACCGTAGGTCTATCTTATAGAACCATCATTCCTTCTTCAATTCATCAAAAAATGTCATAGATTCTTGGGAGGGGGCAATGGTTCTCGACCGTTTCCTGGTTCAGCCTCGGGTAGTCTATACGTTGCATGAGACCACCATCTTCCTTCTTTTTGAACAAGACTGGTGAACCCTATCATGACACGCTAGGTCACACAAAACCCTTCATCATCAGATCATCAAAATTAATCTATATGATCCTCAATTCAGAAGGCACTATCTGATTGGGAGCCATAGAAATTAGGCAGGCCCCAGGTTTCAAGTCTATCCCAAACTCAACATCACATAAAGGGGTAGAGTCACCACCTCTCTAGGGAATATGTACAATAACCAACTAGAAAATACCAATGACTTACACCATCTATGTATATTATGACTCTACTAACAGCTCAGCTAATGAGGAAATAATGTAACAGCCAAAGATTTTATAAAAAATATTCTTTTTAATTAATGTCTTGTGTTGTACGCTACACCAAAAGGAGCTTGCACAACACGCATCCTTGACTTGCCTTGTACTACACACAATCGCGACCTTCCTCGATAGCGTGTGTAATACGCAATACCGAGTTTCACTAAACAACGATATTCTATGAAAATATTATTAAAAATAGTCGTTATGAATAGTAATAACCACTTTTTGAAATTCTGTAAATCTTATTTTTCAAAATGAACTTCATTTTTGGATTCAGAGTATCGAATTTAGCCTAAGGTGAAATTTTGGTACATTTCGGATAACTTTCATATTATGATGAATAGTGAAAATTACTAAATTATAATTAAAAAACAACTTTTTTAATCGAAATAATTAATAGTGATAAATTATTAATTGGAGTAGTTTTAAAGTATATTTAGAATATATTTTTACGATTTAATACAATGTTGGTCATTGGATGTAATTGCACATTTAAACCAGACATAAACAAATGTCAATCTTTTGATAGATATTGTTTCTTAAAAACACGCTATTTGTTTTAACAGCGGGATTTAATTATAAAATTAATTAATGCAACTTCTATGTTATGAATTTGGTAAAATAGACTTCATTTTTGAATTCGGAATATGAAATATAGCTTAGGATGAAATTTTGGCATTTTTCTAAAAACCTTCATTTTTTGATGAATAGTGAAACTACTATGTGGTAGTTAAAAAACTGAATTTTTTATAAAACTTAATTTTACCGCTTCTGTGAATGGAATTTCAAAAATCCGAGAGACACGGTTGATGTCAGTAAGTAAAATGTGGTTCAATGAGATGAAAATAATTTTTGGTGAATAGTAACTTTTTACTTTTATTTACCACAGTTAAAAGTAAATAGGGTAATTAAGGGTAAGAATGATATTAATATTACCCTAAAACATGTACTAATTCTATTGGACAAGTGTATCTCGACCAAAAACAACCTTAAGTGTAACATATTATCATTTAGGCCCACTTGGATTAGATTAGGACATTTATTATTATTTAATTCAAAGAAGAGTTAAAAGAGTTAAAATCATAGTTTATTCACCAAAACATATTTAATATGGGGTTATACATAAGATAAATTCAACTATAAATATTAATTAGAAAGATAAAAAGATTTCCTACATGATGATATTTTATTTGTAATTTTTAGACATCAAATAAGTTAATTTATTTATGACACAATGATGAAGCAGTAATTATCTTATTAATGAAATATTGACAACATTGATAATATAAATACCAAAATAAATGTAATTTAAGACTTTTTATGAATTCCACTAATTTTATAGGTTACTATGATATATTAATGTTGATTTAATCAACTTGGTTCGAACATATAATTCTTTTATGACTTTCAAAAAAATCATATATCAAATAGTGTCAAAATTGACACAAAATAGTTTTTAAGTCAAATATTATATTAGTAATTGTTATATTATTCCTAAAAATCTAAGGTTCGGCCAAATTACTTAGATAAGGATATATATATTAATAATAAACAATTTTGGGTTCGTTTGGCATGTTATAGTAAGTGTATTAACCATATAGTAAAAGAAAACAAAAAGACACGGTAAAAGTTAAATTATTTAACTTAGAGTTAAATCTAATTGATAAGGTTAAAATAAGAACCTAAACTTGTCTAAATCCTATTGGTTGATAGGATTTCGACCCATCCCCACTTTATCTTCGAAATAAGACCCTTTGGAACCATTATAAACCGATTTTTACTTTAATATAAAATAATATTTTGAGATATTCCTAAGGTGCCCCTCTCCTCCCTTATAAAAGGACACCTCCTCCCCCTCCTCCTCACACCAATTTGAGCACTCAAGCTCAGCCAAACCCTGCCAAAATCACTTCTCCACTTCCCTAGAAACATCCTAGAGGTTCTGGTCTTCCTCAAAGACCAATTTTAGTGCCCTAAGAGGAGGTCTCAAAGAGGCACTTCAAAGAAGACGTAATTACCATTACCAATTCATTCATCTTTATTTCTTCTCCCACTTCTTCTTCATAGGTTGTTTCAATATGAAGTAATAACATCAGTATCACTAATATACTGATATGTTATTATAAGTATGAAACAACCCTATTTCACCATCTATCCATCCTATGGAAAAAGAAATCACCGCGCGCGCGTACGTACGGAATACCGTCTCCACGACGTGGTGTAATCTATTTTCCACCACCACCTTACATGGATGGGTATAATGGTGTAAAGAATAACTATACATAGTTATTAAAACATCATATTGATTCTGATATATTGTATAATCCACTCCAATTCAATTCAATATTTATAGAAATGATATCATCGCTCGTGCGTACGTACGGACTACCGTCTCCACGACGTGATGAGATTCATTCTCCATGTTAACCATTTAAGAATGATTATAATATATATATATAAGAAATAATAATGAAATATATGACATTATAAAGCTACTGGATTTATTTATATATATAAATATGTATGTCATCTACTTACTTCCATTTCAAGACAATAAGGAAAGGAAAACAACGTTCATGCGTACGTACGGACTACCGTCTCCATGAACGGTGTTTTTCATTTTATTTATCTACCTATTATATATATATATATATACTGAATATATATGATATATAAATCATATTTTATATTCTGGAAGTGAGTAAATCAAGATATAAGTAATAATGATGTCAAGAACAACAAGTCAAAACACCTACGATAAATGAAACGATTTTACCCAAAACGCTTCTTTAACATGGAATTTACAAAAGAACGGGTAATATAATGTCATAAGTGAACCATATATGATATCATAACAATTAATATGATTCTGTAATAAGTAAATAACATGATTTAAATCATTATACAGGTGGTTCGGACACTTATAAAGCAAGTCGGACCTAAGGTAAGGGAAATATCACAATCTCATTTTTATCCGAGATTGTTTATTTGTAAGTATTTACTGGGGTGTATTTTATCATCCACATCCATGTTTACTCAATATGTAATATTATTTCCATCCACCTAAAATTGTTTAAATCCATTTTTACCCTTCGGTGAGTTTTTAGTAATACGTATGAAAGGAATCTTTTGTCGTTTTTCGTACGAGGTACTTTTTGACTTTTCCGACAAAAGTACGAAGAATGTTTTTTTTAACTTATACGGCACGAACGGATTTCTACTGTTTTATAAAGCCTTATTTTCATGAAGCTTCCTCTAAAAGATTTCATGACTATTTTCAATAAAATCTCTTTCTTTTAAAATTGCATGATGTTTTGTGAAAAGAAATTGATTTTGAAGAAGAAAGGATATTTTCCTCAAGAATTCAATTCAAGTGTTTTATCAAAATTATTTTCCATATAAGATAATAAAGGGTTCTGTTTCTATCCATATTTTTACATTGATTTGACTATGTTGTGATGGAATTATGTTTATGAATTCCTTTATCTTATATGAATTGATTTATGATGTCATGATGTTTCAAGAATCCCATTTTTGTTACATGTGTTATCCGATGATGTATGTTTTATGATTATGTGGAACACATAAGAAAGGATTCATTATAAGATGGGTGGGACCTATATCTCCCTCCAATGCATTGGGTAATGATTTTATATCTCATGAGATAGACAGGGCTGGAACAGTAGGTTATACCGGTTCAGTGAAACAGGACTGAAACGAGGGTTACTCGATTCAGAAAGGGACTTTGTCCACTAAGATAGTCTTGGCAATTAGTCTTGACTAACAAGAAATGATTCTCTATGATTATGTGTGTATGCCACAAAGTTTCATGTTTTAAGTTATGATTATTGGGATTACTTTTTCACTGCCATGATTTATCCCATGATTATGAAATTATGCTCTCTTTTGCAGGTTATGATTTCCAAAATGCTATGTTCTTATGAATATGATGTGATTGATATTTATTTTGTTTACCCTTACTGAGCATTTGAGCTCACCCTTTTATGTTTTCTTTTCCCCAGGATATAAAGAAAGGTTTTAGGTTAAAAAAAAGGAGGAAGATCTTTATGGGAGATTTTGAAGATCTTTCACCACGATTAGAAGATTATAGTCCGAGTTTCCAAAGACACTAAACTATTACGATCCTTGTGTGTGTGTTTTTGTTATGTACTAAGTATTCTGCAAAAGTAATGTAATGTCCATGTACGATAAGCTTCGGGTCTCTACAGTTTGTATCAGAGGAAAGGTTTAGTCAACCTTTGGAAACTAGGATGCGAAAACGTTAGTGTGATCCCTAGAGATATTTCTAATGTATGTCTAGGGATGTCCCTAGGGATAAGTATACGTATAGGTTATAGTAATAGAATTACGCTAACGATCGTAGAATTAAACCTAAGATGTTGGATATTGAAGGTACTCCCCCTTTATTATGTTGTTTTCCCTAGCATGATTTTTGCCTCTCACACTATTCTTTTTGGGTTTTAGACGATGGCTGGAACCAGAAGGAACCGTGTTGATCAATGCAATGGACAATGCAATGATTGCCCTCCTGAACAAACAAATGTTATGGGAGATGGAGTGCAAAATCTTATTGCTATACTTACACAAGCTATGAATCATTCTGGGCTTCCAAATGAGCAGAGAAGGGAACAATATTCTATTGAGTCCTTCATGAGGCAACGTCCACCTTCTTTCAGTGGGTCTTCTGATCCACTTGTGGCTGAACAATGGAACAGTACTACTGAAAAGATATTTTCAGTTCTTCAATGTTCTGAACATGATAAAGTCATCTTAGCAGTATATCGTTTGGAAGGTGAAGCTGATCAATGGTGGAATCTTATCAAGAATACGAGGCCAAGAGATGAAATTGAGTCCATGGAATGGGACGAGTTCAAGAACTTGTTTTTCAGTAAGTACTTCCCTCGTATTCTTCGAACAAAGATGGAGAAAGAGTTTCTTGAACTGAAGCAAAGGGACGATGAATCTGTTGGTACCTATGAAGCAAATTTTACAAGACTTGCAAGGTATGCTTCTGGTATTATCATCCAACCTGAAAGTAAAGTTGATCGATTTTTCAGTGGCTTAAAACCAAGTCTTCGAAGGGCATTAGCTATAAGAGACTTCAGTAGATATGAAGAAATTGTGCGTTGTGCTATCAAGGTAGAAATGGAAGTTGGTGTTACATATCCATCTCATGGTTTTGACAAGAAACGAAAGATGGAGTTCAAGGAGAAATCTAAGAAAAATGGTGAAAAGAAGATGAATGTTTCCTTATGCACAATGTGTGGAAAGAAGCATGGTGGAGATTGTCTTAAAGGGACTAGAAAATGTTTTAAGTGTGGAAAAGAAGGTCATCGAGCAGCTGAGTGTCGAAGTAATGGAAAAAGGGTTTCTAATGATGTGAATAAAGCAAACACTGCAGAGAACGCACCACCAACACTTCAATGCTTCAAGTGCAAGGAAATGGGGCATTATGCTAATAATTGCCCTAATCCAAGGGATAGTGATGATAAACATGAGCAACCACTGAAGGCAAAGGACAAAGGTAAATCACATGCGATCACTATTGGCAATATAGAATATGAAAACGATGTGGTGGAATGATTAAGTGTTTATGTAATGGGATTCCAAAATAATGTTGTATCATTGAGTATTGGAATATTTATTAATGTGGTATTCAAAGTGATTGAGATATTTTTTGGAAATAAGATGATATGCGCATAATGAAGACGAGAAAATGAAATGTTTAATAGTATTCATGAGCTCAGGATTGATATAAGGACTAAGTGATATCATGGTTTGAGTATATAGAATTTTGAGGATTTTGGTATGTGGAAAGTGTTAACTTTAAACTGCATTCATGTTTTCACTAAGGTATTCAAGAGAATACACGATTAAGGACTTTGAATGTTTGGAATGTGACCAACAAGACATATCTTATGATATGTGGGGATCAACGACAGTATTAAATCTCTGGTAATCGTTGTCACTATATTATGAGAGTGGACTGCAGTATTATGTATAAGCCTAAAGATTAGACTGGATTATGTTGGACATAAGTTAGTATTGTTTAAGGATATAAGATTTTCGATATTATTGATGGGATGTTATAGTAACGTAGTTTTAGAAAAAGGACAACCTGCAGGACGGGCGACAACCCATCACTTCGGACAAGGCTGTAGGAATCGAACCCACAACCGAAGTGCGACTGGCCTTTATCGCCTACCACTGACCTACAAGAAGTCCCTGTTTAGTAGAAACTAGTGTTATTATATTAAGCAGTATGATATATGATGTATAAGCCCATTTTAGGAACCATATATGATTAATCTCACTACAGATCGACTTATGCATATAATTTTTGCTAACCTTTTGTTTGAGACAGATGGAATGACCCGTCATTCTATCACATGATCTGCTAACACTTCATGAATAACAAATTCAACTTCATTTATTTAAGAGATGAAGTGGAAATTGTTCAAGGCACGAACAACAGTGAGATTGTACCAAAATAAAGTAAGTATTTATTCTAATGCAAATTTTCAACTTTAGGGAAATGATCTTGAAAACAAAAAATGTTGTCCTAGTGATCTTATAACTGATGAATCGGATGGTACCTTAGATCGTCACAAATTTATGGATTTGTGATTATTGGCTTTTCCATAGCCATGTTCTCTACCACTCTCCATCAGAACATGATGGTTAGATTTCTATTCCATATCCATATTTTCACCTATGTGGAAACCCAATGATTAGTTTATTTGGGTAACCATTACGTTTCATACTTTTGTTTTTAAAGATTGGTTTTGATATTCCTTTTTATGATGTGGGTTTCTATTAAAGAAACTTTCGAATAGTAAACTATTTATAACCCCGACGAATTTCGAGGGTGAAATTCATTTTAAGGGGGGTAGAATGTAACAGCCCAAGATTTTATAAAAAATATTCTTTTTAATTAATGTCTTGTGTTGTACGCTACACCAAAAGGATCTTGCACAACACGCATCCTTGACTTGCCTTGCATTACACGCAATCGCGACCTTCCTCGATAGCGTGTGTAATACGCAATACCGAGTTTCACTAAACAACGATATTCTATTAAAATATTATTAAAAATAGTCGTTATGAATAGTAATAACCACTTTTTGAAATTCTGTAAATCTTATTTTTCAAAATGAACTTCATTTTTGGATTCAGAGTATCGAATTTAGCCTAAGGTAAAATTTTGGTACATTTCGGATAACTTTCATATTCTGATGAATAGTGAAAATTACTAAATTATAAATAAAAAACAACTTTTTTAATCGAAATAATTAATAGTGATAAATTATTAATTTGAGTAGTTTTAAAGTATATTTATAATATTTTTTTACGATTTAATACAATGTTGGTCATTGGATGTAATTGCACATTTAAACCAGACATAAACAAATGTCAATCTTTTGATAGATATTGTTTCTTAAAAACACGCTATTTGTTTTAACAACGGGATTTAATTATAAAATTAATTAATGCAACTTCTATGTTATGAATTTGGTAAAATGGACTTCATTTTTGAATTCGGAATATGAAATATAGCTTAGGATGAAATTTTGGCATTTTTCTAAAAACCTTCATTTTTTGATGAATAGTGAAACTACTAAGTGGTAGTTAAAAAGCTGAATTTTTCATAAAACTTAATTTTACCGCTTCTGTGAATGGAATTTTAAAAATCCGAGAGACACGGTTGATGTCAGTAAGTAAAATGTGGTTCAATGAGATGAAAATAATTTTTGGTGAATAGTAACTTTTTACTTTTATTTACCACGGTTAAAAGTAAATAGGGTAATTAAGGGTAAAAATGATATTAATATTACCCTAACACATGTCCTAATTCTATTGTACAAGTGTATCTCGACCCAAAACAACCTTAAGTGTAACATATTATCATTTAGGCCCACTTGGATTAGATTAGGACATTTATTATTATTTAATTCAAAGAAGAGTTAAAAGAGTTAAAATCAAAGTTTATTCACTAAAACATTTTTAATTTGGTGTTATACATAAGATAAATTCGACTATAAATATTCATTAGAAAGATAACAAGATTCCCTACATGATGATATTTTATTTGTAATTTTTAGACATCAAATAATTTAATTTATTTATGACACAAAGATGATGCAATAATTATCTTATTAATGAAATATTGACAAAAGTGATAATATAAATACCAAAATAAATGTAATTTAAGACTTTTTATGAATTCCACTAATTTTCTAGGTTACTATGATATATTAATGTTGATTTAATCAACTTGGATCGAACATATAATTCTGTTATGACTTTCACAAAAATCATATATCAAATAGTGTCAAAATTGACACAAAATAGTTTTTAAATCAAATATTATATTATTAATTGTTATTTTATTCCTAAAAATCTAAGGTTCGGCCAAATGACTTCGATAAGGATATATATATTAATAATAAACAATTTGGGGTTCGTTTGGAATGTTATAGTAAGTGTATTAACCATATAGTGAAAGAAAACAAAAAGACATGGTAAAAGTTAAATTATTTAACTTAGAGTTAAATCTAATTGATAAGGTTAAAATAAGAACCTAAACTTGTCTAAATCCTATTGGTTGATAGGATTTCGACCCATCCCCACTTTATCTTCGAAATAAGACCCTTTGGAACCATTATAAACCGATTTTTACTTTAATATAAAATAATATTTTGAGATATTCCTAAGGTGCCCCTCTCCTCCCTTATAAAAGGACACCTCCTCCCCCTCCTCCTCACACCAATTTGATCACTTAAGCTCGGCCAAACCCTGCCAAAATCTCTTCTCCACTTCCCTAGAAACATCCTAGAGGTTCTGGTCTTCCTCAAAGACCAATTTTAGTGCCCTAAGAGGAGGTCTCAAAGAGGCACTTCAAAGAAGAGGTAATTACTGTTACCAATTCTTTCATCTTTATTTCTTCTCCCACTTCTTCTTCTTAGGTTGTTTCATTATGAAGTAATAACATCAGCATCACTCATATACTGATATGTTATTATAAGTATGAAACAACCCTATTTCACCATCTATCCATCCTATGGAAAAAGAAATCACCGCGCGTGCGTACGTACGGAATACCGTCTCCACGCCGTGGTGTAATCTATTTTCCACCACCACCTTACATGGATGCGTATAATGGTGTAAAGAATAACTATACATAGTTATTAAAACATCATATTGATTCTGATATATTGTATAATCCACTCCAATTCAATTCAATATTTATAGAAATGATATCATCGCTCGTGCGTACGTACGGACTACCGTCTCCACGACGCGATGAGATTCATTCTCCATGTTAACCATTTAAGAATGATTATAATATATATATAAGAAATAATAATGAAATATATGACATTATAAAGCTACTAGATTTATGTATATATATACATATGTATTTCATCTACTTACTTCCATTTCAAGACAATAAGGAAAGGAAAACAGCGTTCATGCGTACGTACGGACTACCGTCTCCATGAACGGTGTTTTTCATTTTATTTATCTACCTATTATATATATATATACTGAATATATATGATATATAAATCATATTTTATATTCTGGAAGTGAGTAAATCATGATATAAGTAATAATGATGTCAAGAACAACAAGTCAAAACACCTACGATAAATGAAACGATTTTACCCAAAACGCTTCTTTAACATGGAATTTACAAAAGAACGGGTAATATAATGTCATAAGTGAACCATATATGATATCATAACAATTAATATGATTCTGTAATAAGTCAATAACATGATTTAAATCATTATACAGGAGGTTCGGACACTTACAAAGCAAGTCGGACCTAAGGTAAGGGAAATATCACAATCTCATTTTTATCCGAAATTGTTCATTCGTAAGTATTTACTAGGGTGTATTTTATCATCCACATCCATGTTTACTCAATATGTAATATTATTTCCATCCACCTAAAATTGTTTAAATCCATTTTTACCCTTCGGTGAGTTTTTAGTAATACGTATGAAAGGAATCTTTTGTCGTTTTTCGTACGAGGTACTTTTTGACTTTTCCGAAAAAAGTACGAAGAATGTTTTTTTAACTTATACGGCACGAACGGATTTCTACTGTTTTATAAAGCCTTATTTTCATGAAGCTTCCTCTAAAAGATTTCATGACTATTTTCAATAAAATCTCTTTCTTTTAAAATTGCATGATGTTTTGTGAAAAGAAATTGATTTTGAAGAAGAAAGGATATTTTCCTCAAGAATTCAATTCAAGTGTTTTATCAAAATTATTTTCCATCTAAGATAATAAAGGGTTCTGTTTCTATCCATATTTTTACATTGATTTGACTATGTTGTGATGGAATTATGTTTATGAATTCCTTTATCTTATATGAATTGATTTATGATGTCATGATGTTTCAAGAATCCCATTTTTGTTACATGTGTTATGCGATGATGTATGTTTTATGATTATGTGGCACACATAAGAAAGGATTCATTATAAGATGGGTGGGACCTATATCTCCCTCCAATGCATTGGGTAATGATTTTATATCTCATGAGATAGACAGGGCTGGAACGGTAGGTTATACCGGTTCAGTGAAACAGGACTGAAACGAGGGTTACTCGATTCAGAAAGGGACTTTGTCCACTAAGATAGTCTTGGCAATTAGTCTTGATTAACAAGAAATGATTCTCTATGATTATGTGTGTATGCCACAAAGTTTCATGTTTTAAGTTATGATTATTGGGATTACTTTTTCACTGCCATGATTTATCCCATGATTATGAAATTATGCTCTCTTTTGCAGGTTATGATTTCCAAAATGCTATGTTCTTATGAATATGATGTGATTG
The DNA here is from genome assembly GCA_963277665.1 of Viscum album. Classification (NCBI taxonomy): domain Eukaryota; kingdom Viridiplantae; phylum Streptophyta; class Magnoliopsida; order Santalales; family Viscaceae; genus Viscum; species Viscum album. The sequence continues at coordinate 1,861,967,432 of OY728157.1, forward strand.
ATATTTATTTTGTTTACCCTTACTGAGAATTTGAGCTCACCCTTTTATGTTTTCTTTTCCCCAGGATATAAAGAATGGTTTTAGGTATAAAAAAAGGAGGAAGATCTTTATGGGAGATTTTGAAGATCTTTCACCACGATTAGAAGATTATAGTCCGAGTTTCCAAAGACACTAAACTATTACGATACTTGTGTGTGTGTTTTTGTTATGTACTAACTATTCCGCAAAAGTAATGTAATGTCCATGTACGATAAACTTCGGGTCTCTACAAATAAGGTGCTCCACTTGACAGCTACCTTCCTGGTAACCCCGCCCACAGACGAATGTCACACATTGCCCACCCACATCTGAAAAGATGACCCTTCTTCAGAAGCCATCAATAACGGATGGCACACTGGAAAACAAGTCGATGACTATAATGAACTCATATGGCTTCATCATCAGCAAAAAATGGTCCCCACTAGACTGATGGGGTCCAAACAACAGTATACATCCCCAAAAAAATGAGACATGTGGGTTTGTCTTCTGAATAAACTACTCAATACCAGGGGATCAAGAAGTCTCTCTACATCTTGACCCAAATAATGGGATAGAATGTGTGCAAAAAAGAAGTGCAATGCTCCTAAATCAAATAAGGCACTGGTAACAGTTCTAAACAAGATGAATGTACATTGAATTACTTCTGGCCTAGCAGGAACTGATGCGTATGTGGCGTGATAATTCCCATGTCGAATCCTGTAGCACTCATTTGTTGGAAACCTCCCAGAACACCTCTTGGATTATTTCCCTTGGATGTTCCCTTAGGTTAGCATCCTATTGTAATTTATTCATTCGGAGGGGAGGGATCTCGATGTCCCTACTACTACTACTGAATGGGCCTAGCTGTAAACTGTTGTTGCTAAGGTGGGTGCTGAACCTTCCCACCCCCACTATAATGAACTCGGTCCGCACACTAAATTTGAATGTGCACATGACATCCAAAGATGAAGCATCTTGTTCATGGGCCTGTATAGAATGGGCAAGGAACAAGAGATCAAAACTAGAAATGCTGGGACATACTCCCCACTGGCCGAAACCTGGTAGGTCCTGATGCTAGAGGCCTACTGCTGATGGCATTCCCCTTTAACGAGCCCAACTAGATCCCCTCTCATGGAACACCTACCAGTTTGTGACTCATATACACCACATTATCCATATTCTAAACCTCCAAGTACGTCGACAAAGTAAAGGGAGTAAGAGAATACAGAAGAGAATGTCAAAGTGCCTTCTCTAAACATCTTGCCTGATACTCCTCATCTAGAAAGAGTTCTAGAGAAAAATGAAGGAGATCTTTGAACATGATCCTCATCTCCTTCAATAACATAATCTCATTCTAAATGGATAGTATCTCCTTCCTCTTCTCATCCTCTATCATTGAGGAGAGGAATTCTTCTTCGAACTACCTCTTGAAGTTTGTATAAGAAACCTCAGCCTACCTATTGTCCCAAAAATATAGTGTCCCCCACTGATGCACCGCCCCCTACATCTGGAATATATCTAGAATAACCCATTACTTTATCGGAGCCCAGATCAAGCTGAACAATATTGCTTTATTCTCGAGGTAGCTCTTTGTCTCCATGTCCGAGATGTTTCCCTCATACTTCCCTTGAGTATTCTGCTGAAAGGAATAAATCATCCTCTGCCACAGGTCATATTTCTTTTCTCGGTCAACCCTTTACTGATAATCCAATTCAGCCTCCTAGGCCTCGATCGCCCACACTACTGATTGTCCGCGTCTGTGTGCCATAACTGCTACGTAAACAAGGAATGCCTAAGCCTGAGTAGTGTCAATGTTTTTTTAAAGTTTTTCTTATATTTTTGTTTATTCTAAATCACAAAAATTCCCAGACACACAAGAAAACATGCATCATAATACATGTAACTCCCTATAATCTCTACCCTGCAATTAGTGTAGCCTCATTAGGTTGTTTGGTAGGTCTAGAGTCCTTGTATCGGATCACCGGTGGCGTAAAATCTTATGTCATAGCTGGTCTTCCCTAGCCTATTTATTCATCAATGATTTCATAACACTATTTCCTCACCATCTCATTCAATCCTCATTGTTCACAACCCTGGACTAAATACTATCAGTCAACCATTTCCTTTAATACAATTTTTTCATGACCCACCTTCACCATGATGAGGGAAGGGATATTAAACTGCCAATACACTTCCTTCCTCATGTTGAAATAGAGATAATTACCCCCATGTCACACATTCAGTAGGCACTGGAGTGGCGACTAGCACCAATGGTATAGAATCACACGTAATATGGAAGTCATTATCCTTTTTTATTTAGTAGGATTGGGAGATATGATGGAACGAACCCAAATAACTCCATAACTGAAGGTATAAGTAATGTAAAACCGAAAATCCATTCCCATATTCATGTTCCAAATAAAGTGCTACATGGTACATGAAAAATCCAAAGGGGGTACCTAAAGAAAAAAAGAATCATCTTCAATGGTCCCAGTATTAGAGATAATTGGTTCCGGCAAGTTCCTTGAAGTCCTCTTGGAAACCAGAAAATAGTTTTATATAAGTTTGGTGAGTATATATGTATAATCTGTAGGTAAATCCAAAATCTATCATGCACATGTGGAGAGACATTCTATTGCCCTATGATAAAATGAGATAACCAAAGAACCTAGAAAGGAAACTATCCACCCAAATCACACCAAGGAACACTCCCCAAATAACGTAAATCAAGTAATGTTTTAGTAATTACACATCGATGTTTGGATACCCTGCACCACTTTCCAATTGGTTACTGATGACATCCTACATGTCAAACCACCCCCACCATTATCACCACAGACCCACGACTACCCGCAAAACAACCTTTTGGGCCACCAAAGCCATAGATATTCATGAAAACACCTGGGCCACCACTACCATACAAAACTATTCCTAGAGAAACCAGGACCATAGAAAATACCGCCACGCCCGAAGACACCTAGACCTAAACAACTACAACCATTCCCGAAGACACCTAGGCCTGATCCCGAAGACATATGGGAAAAAAATGCTTGCACACACCTTGTCCAACCCCTACAATGTACCATGCCTGAAGAATCTTGGCCCATAATAGAACTCAGGCTGTCATAGCTTGCTCGTAGTGTCTCGGGATTCTCGAGAAAGAGAGCAGAAAAGGATCTAACAACCATCCCCTCATATGAGTATTGTAAAAAACACCCTCCCCTATGAAATGGGGGTTTTAGGCACAAAGTGACCAACTTGGGATGGGTAAGAATAAGAAACATATAAACTAAATTATATATATTGGTAAAAAATAACTCATCCCAACCTAGGGGTTCAAAAACTATCCCATACACAAACACCCTCGTTACTATTCATTCATAAAAATCACAATAGCCACAACCAAGTCATAACTCAATCCCGAAAAAAAATTCCCCATTGAAACCATTCTTATTTTCATATAAAAGTGATTCCTTTTAAATAATTATTCACTACCAGGGAACTAATAGGAATAGCCAAAATTCAAGGAAGGATGAATAACCAAACAACAGTTGAGGTATTCACACCCAGTTCTCTGGTAATGTCACTACAACAAAAAGTATCTGTGAGATATCTCGAAGTAATTGAACCAAAAATCCTCAACATACAGCCCCACATGACCCAAAATACACCAACCAACAACTGCACAACAACAGGGGATCCCTTCGCCATCAATGTCACACCACAAGCATCAAAAATAAAAAACCACACATGTCACCAAGATAGAACAAGAGTGGTTTTATATTCAAACACAACATTAATAAGTTTATTCATTCCATTTGGATAACAAGGGTGATCACAAAATTATTATTGTTCACATTACATCCATTTAATCAATAAAGTTTAAGTGATTAACAAATTTATATGTTATAACCATTCAGTCGTTATAGAAGATAAGGGTTTATTAGTGCACAAGGAAGACCACCAATGGACATAATTTTTAGTGATCATAATCACATACAATCACAACATATAATCAAAGTTAAAAGAGAACATCATCATCAACAAACACACCCCTTCATTCTATTAAAGCCTGTTTATTATCTTCATTAAGCTATGGTTTCATCCACCATCGAAGGAAACATTATCATACCCACTACACATGATACACAGTAAAAAAGATATGTAGGAATAACCCTACCGTATGATCAATGATCGATGTTTATCTTCTCATGGCAAGAAAAATGGATGCATGACTTACAGGGGAGGAACTCTAAGGTCTCCAAGAGGGAGAATAAAAGGCTCCAACCTAAGTTTCCCACTATCCTTAGTAAAAGGAACTCCATACACACAAAGGAAAGGAAATAGACAAGCCAAGAAGAAGTAAAAATGAATCCAGTGCGGTAAAAGGTGAGTTCCTAGAGTTACATGATATGAATTTTGAACGTCTTTAAAATAAGAGATGGGTTTAACTACATGGTTTGGTGGTTACACCTGATATATTTAATTGTTATTTAATATTTATCATTAAAGAGGTGTCCAAAAAGGTCCTATGTTAATGTATTTCATTTAATTGTGGAAAAATTTTAATAGGGGCGAAACAAGAAAGCACAGAAAAATGGTGTCACACTGAGGAAAATGCCACACGTTTTTGTAAGTCAAGGGTCACTAGGATCTTGGGGGATTTTGGATATCATTTTTGGGATTCAGATAGCTTTGAAAGGGGTATTAATACACTTTTACATCAAATGATAGGTTTCGGGGGTGGAACAAGAAAAATTCAAAAACTGGAAAAAACAAACAGTTTGGTGAGACACTGTAACGATGCCACGGTCATGGTGCCACGGTCACGGTGCCACCGTCATGGTGAAATCACTACGGTGCCAGCATCACGGTGATTCCGTGACCAGTCCCACTATCTCGGATCTACTCTGACTGGTGCCACCGTGACCAGTTCCATCGTCACGTTGCTGCCATGATCAGTGACACCATTTTGGTGGAACCATGTTTTTGGAAAAAATCATAATGAGTCACTGTCCAAGACATTACAGTGACAAATAAAAATAAATATTTATAATAATAAAAATATCAGATAATTTATAGAATAATAAAGATACAACAATTCATCCCAATGATACAAAAAAATTATTGTGACCTCACTAGGATATATTAATGTCGATATATTTTATAAAATATTAAAAGATAAATTTATTTCCTATCTAGATTTATTATGGTTCAAACATACATAAATTCAATGTACCACATGTTTTGAGAATAATTTCTTGATTTTATTTTATTATATTAAATTAAAAAAATTTCATTTTTGTCTTAAAATAGAACATAATTGGACTTTTAAACATTCTATTTTCATGATTAAAAATATATTATAGTACAATAATTTAGTAATTTTTGAATTATTTTCTTATAAATAAATATTTTATTGCCAATTAAGATATATATTTCCTATTTAAATTTTAAAAAATTATATTTTGAATAATATTTATCAATATAATCTTTAAATCTTTAAATTAATTATTTAAATAAATTAATGTCACATATTAAAAATATTATATTTATTAATTAGTAATGTTTTAATTAATTATTTTAAAATTAATAAAAAATATTTATTAGTTTGATTTTAAATATTGTGTTATTTTCAATTATTTTATTCCAAAAAAATTGATTTTTTCTAATAAATTTAATTTTGTATATTTATTTTTTTGTTCTATGATATTATGAATTTGTAAGAGGAATCATTTCTATTGAAAATCATGAGATTGTCCTTCAATTACACAATACATTAATTGACCTACTCGAGGAGGCTCTCATCGGTGGGAGTACAAAACATTCCACAGAAGTGTTTCATGATTTTAATTGTTCTGTAAAGATAGATTTGGATGATTTTATATAGATGAGTGGATCATGTTTGGATGTATTTCAGTTTTTTGAATTATTATTTTTTCAATATACTAATTAATTTTACTGTTCTGGATCTTTATGAAGATGAATTAGTTTTTTATTTAAGAGAATTATTGAATGATTATAAAAAAATATTTCACACACCCAATAAAAGGGGGCCTTGACATATAGAGTGATATCCTGATCAGAAAAGAAGATAATATAGTCATTAATATGTTTTATTTCACTGATTTCTTCTTTTTTTCATGCTCCATTCATGTTCCCCTTTATATAATTTTGATGGAAATTATGTAAAATATATATCATATAGGGTAATTTGATCTATGATTATGTAATAAAATTATACATTAGTCATATTAATCTTTCATAGATTTTCTGTTTTATATTATTTTTATATCAGTATTTATGATTTGAAAAATAAATATTTGCACAAAAATAATAAAATATCAAAAATAATTAATGGTAATTACATGAGGAAATTATAGTGTAATAGAATAATAATTCAATATTATGATAAAATGGTGGAAGGTTAAAAAAATAAATTACATAAAAAAGATTATAATTTATATGAGGGAAAATTTCATCAAAATATTGATTGGTCTGAGCAATATTTGAAACATTATTGTTAATTTCGTTATAATTATTTGTTTAAAAGAATATTTTCTTCTGTCTAGAAATTTATTTCTTCTATAATAATATCTATAAATTCTATGTTGGACCATACACCATCATAACATTGATGTTTTTGTTGTTCAATAATCAAAAACTCCAATATTATTTCCAACATACACCCGTAAACATGTATTCCTTAAATACCAAACATTTTTTTATTTTCAACAATACATATGGTTTCAATGTTTTATTGAATATATATATATATATTGATCATTTTTTCTATAGGATAATGCTTGTATTTCTTTATTATTTTTATACAATAGAATGAAATTATACCACCTATCAATGTGTTGGAATCATTCATTTAAAAAATTCACAAATAAATTTCATAATATGGTCAATAAATATATATATAGGTTTTTAAATTTTATATCCCAAATATCATATATCATTTTTTATAAATATTCTATAAAAAATAGGTAAGTTATAAAAAACATACATTTCTTGGTATGGTTATGATTTCACAATGTTTAATTTATTTGATGACCATGAAAATGTCATGTCTCCAAAAAATAAACACAATCCATTATTACCCTTTTTTAAATTGTATATCTTCCCCAGTAATATCTAATTATCCAAAAATCTTTAATATTTATTCTGTGTATAAAACATACCTTCAATGATAGTTGAATGAATGTACATCTAAATTATCAAGGTATAATTTTTCTATACCGTTGGTGGTGGGTTGGTAAGGGCTTGGGGGGTGAGGGGCCGGTTGCGGGGTCACGTACCTGGGCTTGAAATTTATATGTCATTTTCTTACTTGTGTGTGTGCCGCTTTCGCAGTTGTACCCAAATTTGTTTATTTACGTAGAATACAAATTTAGTTTTCTTGGTATTTCTATATATCTACATAAATTAACTATTACATACAGAATATATTCTTTAGTGTATGTATTGTATCTCAATATTCCATCAAGCCTTCTGAAATATGTATTATCCATATTTCAAATATAATTTCATTGTAATTACATTCCTACATCAAACAATGACGTGAAAAAAATTATTTTTCCTAGATGAACTTATTCAAAAAATTAAATTAATTTTCATCAGAAATAAATATTCATCCATCACTATTAACAACATCAATACTTATGAAGTCCTCCATCACATTGATATCAGTTCTGTAATGATCCATGAACAACATTTCGTTAATATATGATAATATTATTTGATTATAGAAAATGAAAATATGATGATAAAATTATAAGTAGGATAACAATGTTTTTCCATCATTCATATTATTTATATAGAGTTATGGATCATATATATGATATTGGAATCCTTTCAAATTATAGTAATTAACAATCCATGTGTTCTATACACATTTTTCATACTTAACTTTATAGAGAACCATATTCAACATGTACACATTTTATTCTCTTATTTTACAATTACAGATTGTTGATGAATAGAGATATCTTTTTCAACGAAATTATTTAGAAATATTGAAATCAAATATTTCTTATGGAACATGGAATTTTGTTGGAAATGACTTTATATAAATATTTTGGTCATCTCAATCCTTATAATAGTATTAAATACTTCACCATAGTCAACTACTCTTTTTCTAATGTAGCCTTTATTGTTTATTCTTCCTCTGTATCATATGAATTCTACTTTAATCTTGGTTTTGAACACACATTCACCAAAAAAATTACTCCTTAAAGAAGTTGTGTTATGTATCATTTCATGATATTCTTGATGTAACGTATATCATTGTTCATTTAATTCTTCTATAATTCATCATAATAATTTATTCATATATAACTATGTTAAAAGTCACCATGATATAATAAACCTCACAAAATCCTCAATAAGTTTAATAAATCCATATATTTATACAAGGAATCGAGTATTATGGGGTATTATATGAGATATTTTTGGATCAATGTCCTATAGATTAAAATTATTTGGTGATGATGTCAATGTTTATTTAACTACATGTTCCCCCATTAGTATTTCTTATATATTTTCTTATTCATAAAAAGTAATTTTTACTTCTCCTAAATCTTCACCATGAAAAAATTCCCATGAAAAATTTTCAATATAGATTTCATATTTAGATATTCAATTTTAAAGGATGATAGGATTAAACCTCTGATATCCTATTACTCAAAATATGTATCCCAAAATGACACACATCAATCATTTTTTCTAGAGTCTTATTCATTTTTCCTTTGTGATACTATTAAAGAAAATATATAAAAATCACGGGGCTAACAAAAAAAATATTATGAATACTCTATGATTCATGCATCTTATTATCTTCATTTTATTTTATGGGACATCTATATATCAGATAAATCACACATAATGATACTTATTATAGTAATTTATTAGGATCCCCATAATCATTCATCATGTTTCCTAAAATGTTGAAAAAGTATCGATTATTTATTATAGATATTCCATTTAGCTAATGTGTGAATTCCTACATCCATTAGTGATGAATTCATGAAAATATCACAATTTTACTACCCACCTCTATTAGAATGAATTTTTTATTTGATAGTAACATTGATTTTTCACAACAGCAATGAAGAGTTTCAATATGTCATGTTCATTAATTATTATGCTGAAAATGTATATCAATGTTTTCCAACTATAATAATTAATAAATAATATAAATTACAATATTTTATATTCAATTTTATATTAAATGGACAGCATACATTAGTGTAGACTAACTCAACTGGAAAACAACTCCCCAATTTACCCTCACTATAATGAATATTCATTGTTTATTATCGAGAACACAACATTTAAATATATTATTTAGATTTTTAATGTTATTAATCCCATTCTACATATTATAGTTTCCTAATATTTTTAAATATTATGTTTTTTATTTCTAAAAATTGATATTTAATAACAATTATTTATCATCTTGTACAACCTTTGTAAAGACCCATTATTTCTATGTATATATTTTTAATTAAATTTAAATTTTACGAGTCCACAAAAATTGACGATGGGTTATTCCGAGGCCCGGTGTGCCTAGAATGAATTTTTGAACTTTTTGGGTACGTTCAGTAAATGTGCGCATGGGTTTTTGTAACTTTTGAACTGGTGATTGGAATTGAAATCTTAGGGAACCGTTGAACTCATAACCCCAATATTTACCTAAGTATACCTTCACCTCAACTGCAGTGGGTCGAGAGTGAAAGATACTTTTTGTGTTTTCCCGAAAGAATAAAATAAAATTAAAATGTGTAAGATTTTTATTTTCTTTTGTGGAAACCTTCCACATGGATATTTTAATGATGGGGGCACCTATACTAAAACCAATCAACATAGGATATAGAAGTGGGGACCACCTGAGCCTAACCTCCCATGTGGGTTATGGTGGTGGGGACCACATGGGGCTTAAAACCCCTTAAACTCCCCCCTAATTGGGAGAAACCACTTGAGCTCCCCCAACTAATTTTTCCAACTCTCCCCTTTAATTAATTAATCCATCCCATCAATTAATTAATTAAGAAATTTTGAAATTATGACAACAAACATAATAGATAACTTGTTCTTTTATGTGCAATACCTTTCATTTTGCTGGAATTGGGTAGAGAGAACTATTTGGAGAAAGCTCACCAATGAAGAACACCAACAAGGAACATCTCCAACGACAAACGAACTGACGATTGAGGAAACGCAGATCTCCCCGATATCCAGCTATCCCCATTAACATCGCATCTTTCGTCACGGCCTCTGTCAACAATATAATGATGTAGGGGTTTAGTTTGGAATGATTATATATTCCCATGTTCTTCCCTCCTAAAACAATAAACATGGATCAAATATCTGACTAGTTTATCCATGGATGTTTTATTTGGCGGGTGATTACCTTATATGGGTTTGGGATTAATCTTTGCTGGAGGATGTATGGTTTATGTTTTATGTACCCATCATTCCATTATTTTCCATCCTCATAAAAATTTTATTAATTTCTCTTGTTTCTGCCTTAACGCGAAGGGTGTGGGCCAAAAAAACATGGCCCGACATCTCCACAGTTTTTCTTAAGGATTATTGTCTTCCTCTTAATAGAAGAAGGCGACGACCGGTGCTGATGGTTGGCACCCATGGAACTTGAGAACCGCGATAATGATGATGAACGAAGGGGTACCGGTGAAGTCGTCCATTGGCGATGGCACAGAACCCCACCCCTTCGCAACCTCTGCTGCCCGCGGCCTCCACGACCCACTGCGCTCCGCTGCCCGTGGCCTCGTCGCGCCGCCCCATGGCCTCGTAGATCCATGGCCTCTCGCACTACCCAGTGGCTCTGTGGGGCCCCGCAGCCTCGCGCCACCCATCAGCACCAGTGGCCTCGCGCCACCCCATGACACCTGTGGTCTTGCCGAGCCTCCCCGCGGCCTAGTAGTCCTCCGTATCCCTTCTCTGCCTTGTGGCCACACATGGACTCTACGGCCCCCATGCCATATGTGGTCCCTCATGGCCCTCACGGACAATCATGATTTTTAGCGTCGGCATGGCTGCACCTAGTGGGCCAGGCCAGGTCTGGATGGGCTGGGTCAGACGGGTCCCGGACCAGCTACGAGCATTTCGTTCTAACGGCCATCGATTTGGCACCAGATGTCCATTTGACGAACCATTAGTGTTTTTTAAACCTTGGATAAAAATGGTCCCATTGGTATATCCCACTAGTGTTCTGTATAATGTTGGGAATCATTCGGGTCAGATCGAGCACGAATCCAATCGTGCCCTCAAGACAAAATGGCTAATAACTCACCGACCAGTCATCCAATTGAAGCATAATCTATTGTATTGAGACCCTTATGACATGTCGGTCTATTGAGATACTTTTTCATGAGACATGGTGGTAGTTGGTGTATTGACTTGTGGCTTGAGAAGAAGACCCTCCCAAAAACATGCGAGTGTAGTGCGGGAACCCTGAAGCTAGATGTGTTGTGAACAATGAAGAGATATCATGTGAGTGATAATATGTCAGTTAGCACCGAGCGATCATCTGTGGGTTAGAACCTATCGATCCTATGTGGTTCAGCACCGAGGGATCGTGTGTGGGTCAGCACCGAGTGATCTTGTGTGGCTCAGCACCGAAAGAACCTCTGTGGGTCAACACCAAGCGATCTTGTGTGGGTGAGCACCTAGCGATGCTTTGTGGGTCAGCACCGAGCAATCCTTTGTGGGTTATCACCGAGAGATCATGTGTCGGTCATCATCGAGCAATCATCTATGGGTCACCAACTAGAGATATTGTGTGGTTCATCACTGGGTGATCTTGTGTGGGTCAACACCGAGCAATCTTGTGTGGGTCTGCCTCTTTATAGTGTAATATGATTCAATAGTTCAATCTAATCATCTCTACTAATGTTCTTAACTTCAACCTAGTGTGATCTGTGTCTGTACCTATGTGGTACTTTCCTTCGCTGTAATACATTTGTGTTGTTCTTCTATGTGGCATACATGTTTGGTACTTTCCTTCGTGGTATTACTTCCTTTGTGAAACAGTTGGGCTTGGGGCCTTGGAGTTGGACTCTATTTTTCCTCATGGTTGAGATGGGTTTACATTAAAACATAGGAATATGTATGGGCATATACCTATGTAGGTTTATCAGTTGTTTCCATTTCATTGTGGTTTATCCGTTGTGGATTTTGTGGGGCCTTGAGGGACTTCGGGTCCCTACTGAGTATCGTTATACACACCCATGCACAGGATATGCCCACACATCGTTATGTTTGGTGCAGATGATAGACAACACTGACTGAGGACGTCAGTATCATGACTGGAGGTTTCTCCAAGTGGATGTTAGGCGAGGCGAACCACAAATATGGTCGTTTATTAGATGTACCTACCCTCCAGGTTGGATCCATGGTGGATGATCTAGATGCTCATTTTCACCCATCAGATGTCATTTACTCTCATGTTTTTATTTTAATTTCTAGTTGAGCTTGTATTCTTTAACCATTTTACATATTGTACTCAATATGTTTACTATTCAGATTACTTGATTTCGTATCTTATTGTGTTCTTGGATGTGTGTGTTATAGGTTATAAAAGCAATTTCATCCCAGTTTTAGGGAAAAAGCATTCGGTGCTAGTCGCCAGCCCCTAGCCTATGGAAGGCAGTCTTGGGGTAGACACGACACGGGCCCCGGGGGATGGGTTGTGAAAAATTGGTATCATAGGAGTCGGTTCTACCTAGAACATAAGACTCTCATATTTCTTTTTAACGGTAATAGTGTCAAGTGTTGTGAGTGTGTTTGTCAGTTTAGGGAATCCAGTGATAGTGCGGCGACCGACGTATCCATACACTAGGACCCTGACATCGGATTTCTGACTCAACACACGAAAAACATTGATTGTGTGTGTGATTTCATGATTCTTCTTCGTGAACTATTTGAGTCAGCTCACAAGGTATAACTTATTGACTATGGTTCACCTGTTTCTTTTTAATATGCCTCCAGGCAGACAACCAGCTTGGGTTCCGAGAGTAGTATGCATTAGTGGCCCATCAAGTAATGAGTCCTCGATGCAGGACCCTCTTCTAGTAGGGGCACCAGCAGAGGCAGCAGTGGTTCCATTACCCATTGGTCCATCGATAAAACTAGCCCTAGCAGCAGAGAGTTCTCGCCACTTGAGGGCGTTGCACGAGTTCCAGCACCAGAGGCCACCTAGGTTCAGGGGAGAGATGGACCCACAAGTGGATGAGGATTGGCTAGAGGCCGTATTGGGAGTTTTCTGACTGGTAGGAACACTAGCTGATATCATGGTGATCCTGGCTACCATCCTTCTACAGGAAGAAGCATGCAGATGGTGGAGCTTGATGCTCCAGGTTCACGATGAGGTGCCACTTTTTTTATAGACTTTAAGAGCCTGTTTGGAGCAGAGTTTGTCTCAGCGACTCTTCGAATAGTGCACATTCAAGAGTTACTTTATCTACAATATAGAAGAATGAATGTGGCTCAGTACTCAGCTGGGTTCACTGACCATTCACTTTACTCCACAGATATGATGTGAGACCCATTCTTCAGGGCCCAGAACATTGATCAGGGACTAATGTGGGAGATTAGGGATTCGATGATATCTCTCAGCATCCCGACACAAGAGAAAGTGTTAGAGCGAGCCCTTTTTGTAGAGTGTCTCATTGCTGAGCAGTCACCAGAAATGAGACCCACATCCAATCATCACGTAACAGAGTCTTCTATAGCTGGAAGCAGAAAGATGTGTCAGAGGTCCAAGATGACCATACCTACAGGTGGATGACGACATGATTTAGGGTCAGTTGTGCGGGGCACCTGAGACAGAGCTAGTCATGCCAGGAGCTGGCAGTGTTACACATTTGACGGGAATGGAACATGGCTTGTGATTTTCTGACCCGTTGTATGGATGATCCAAAAACGGTCTAAGGATCGCCTAGGTAGAGACAGAGGTTTGACCAAGGAGGTCCTCATGGAGAAGGAGTAGGTGGTAGAGGAGCCGACCGTGCAGCTAGCGGTGGGCGACATTTGGAGATGTTACTTACACCACTACTAGATGGTCCACCCTGACCATAGGGAGCAAGAGGATAGGGGCGATCTCAGCTCCTGGTAGCTGAGGCCTAAAATCACGAAGCTCCGGAGATGATACGAGGTACGATATATGTCTACTCAACATTAGCTTCAGTACTTATAGACACATGTTCATCTTCTTCTTTTATTACCACTTCCCTCATTCAGATCTTGGAGATTCCAACGGAGCCGTTTGCTCAGTCCTTATGGCTAGATACTCTTACTAAAGAAGATTCGATGGTTATGCACTATTGCTGACAGTGTGAGCTTACTATAGGAGGCGATAGATTCAGCTGGGATCCCGTAGTAGCAGCATTGAGGCCTTACGATGTCATCTTTGGTATGGATGGGCTATCTACAGTCCATGATCAGACAGACTGTATTAGGTGCAATGTGAGGTGTGTCCACATGTTTGGGTTGAGGATTTCCTTCACTAATGATAAGGGAGCCTTTGCAGCACAAGATAGACATACCTAGAGGAGGGGGCAGCCGATTACTAATCAGCTGGCTAGCCTTACCCTCAAAGTGGTTGATGTAGAGGATCTGAGCTATCCTGTAGTGGTGGACCAGTATGCGGATATCTTTCTGGATGATGTTCCCGGTTTACCTCCTCATACTGTGGTGGACTTTTACTTTGAATTATGCCTCAGGATGACACCGATATCCACACCAACGTATCATATGACTCTCATAGAGCATCGTGAGATATGGGTACTGTTGGAGGACTTACATGGGAAAGGGTTCATCCAGACTAGTTTTTCTCCTTGGGAAATGTTGTTTTTGTTTTCCATGAAGGTGGACGATATGATGAGACTTTGTGTCAACAATTGGCACCTGAACTAGGAGATTGTAAAGAAAAAGTGCCCACTTTTGAGGATTGATGACCTCTTTGATCAGCTGAAGGGAGCACGGTGGTTCTTGATGATAGACCACAGATCAGGATATCACCATCATAGAGTAAAAGATGAGGATGTGCAGAAGACGGCTTTCAGATTTCAGTACGACCATGAGTTCATGGTTATGCCTTTTGGCATGACCAATTCTCCAGAATTGTTCATGGGATTCATGAACAAAATCTTCCGGCCATACGTTTATCCCTTTGTAGATGTCCTCATCGATGACATTCTGATCTACACGACTACTAAGGAGGAGCATGCCTGTCATTTTCAGATAGTCCTAGACACACTCTATGTGAAGTAACTTTATGGTAAGCTCTCGAAGTGCCATTTATGGATCCGAGAGGTACACATTCTTGGACATGTCATATTAGAGGCTTCAGTTGATGTGGATCTAGAGAAGATTTAGGCATAACTTTCTTGGGAGCCACCCAGGAGTGTGATGGAGGTATGGAGTTTCTTGGGTTTGGCTGGATACTACTAGAGGTTTGTGCCATATTTCTATAGATTTGAAACACCTCTATATGCATTGACGAAGAAGAGGCAGCCCTTCATGTGGTCGGAGACATGCCAACAGAGTTTTCAGAAGCTGAGGTAGAGGCTGACTAGCGCTCCCATCTTGAGGCTTTTAGAAGAGGGCATAGGTATGTAGTCTATTGGGATGCACCGGGGAATAGGCTCGGATGTGTCCTAATGTAGGATCTAGTTGTTAACGCTTATGGTTCTCGACAGCTGAGATAACAAGAGAAAAACTACACTACTCATGACCTGGAGTTAGCAACAGTGGTCTTCTACAGAAAGATGTGGAAACATTACTTGATGGGATAGAATTTCATAGTGTACTACGATCACAAAAGTCTCAGGTACATCTTATCTTAGAAGAACCTGAACCTAAGACATCGACTTTGGCTTGAGTTACTCAAAAACTATGACATCGAGATAGTCTATACTCATGAGAAGGGGAATGTTGTAGCAGATTCACTCTACCAGATATCTGGTATACATCTTCTAAGTGATGAGATAGAACAGCTGGCCACTTTGCAGATATCATTTGTGGATCAAGATGGAGAATATTTCCTTCAATATCTTATAGTCACTCCCACTATTCATCTTTGAATAAGGGAGGAACTGTGTGGGGACAATGACTGCAAGAAATTACGTGCTCAGATATCCACATGACTGGAACCTAATGGATTTTATAAAGGAGGGGAGCACGTCATCCTCTTCATGGGACGTACCATGGTACCAGTGTCTCTACGGGAAGAAGTGATGATGAAGTTCCACACATCCCCTCCATAGGTACCTACAAGAGTGGTGAAGATGTACTAGGTTATCTAATGACAACACATATGGCTAGGAATGATGAATGCGGTTTCAGAGTTTGTATTTTCGTGCCTCACTTGTCAGCTTGTGATGGCAGAGCATCAGGTACCAGCAATCTTGGATAAGCCTTTAGAAGTCCCAAAGTTGAAGTGGGATGGGATATCCATGGACATAATGACAGGAATTCCACATAAATCAATGGTTCATGACTTGATTTGGTTGATCATCGAACGAATCACCATGTCGGCCCAATTAATACTGATCATAGAATGGGGATCAGTAATGAGCTTGGTACGCCTCTATGCGGATGAGATTGTGCGGTTACATTGAGTAACCTCGATGATTGTCTCTGATCATGATGACCATTTTACTTCCTTGATATGGAAGGTGGTGCATGATGCTTTCGGGACGAAGCTCCGTTTGAGTATCGCCATCCATCCTCAAACGGATTGCCAGATAGATCAGACCATTCAGACTCTCGAGGAAATGATTCATGCTTGTTTCCTAGTCTTCGGTCGTAGGTGGGAGGATCACTTTCCTTTAGTGGTGTTTTCATACAACAAAATATATCCCTCCACTATTGGGATGGCACCTCTTCAGGCATCTTACGGGAGACCTTGCAGATCAACTTGTGCTGCACTAACACAGTGGTGTCAGCACAGGTGGGACCAGAGATGGTATAGGCTACAAAAGAGATGGTGAAGATCAATCAAGGGTGAATGAAGACTTCAAAGAGCAGGCAGAAGTCGTATGCTGACAAGAGATGGAGACCTCTGGAGTTCAAATATGGTGACCATATCTTTCTACGGGTCTCACCTCAATTAGTTTTCCAGAGATTTGGTCGAGGTGGAATGTTATCTCCGAGGTTTATCAGACCTTTTCAGGTTTTCACTAGAGTTGGCGAGGTGTCATACCGCTTAACTCTTCCACTTAAGTTGCACTAGGTTCCAGACGTCATCCACATATCCTAGATGAGAAGATACGTGCATAAACCATCTAATATCATCGACCAAAGAGAGAAAGACGTCAACTATGGGGTGAATTTTATGGAGGTATGAGTTAGTATTGAGGATTGATAGAAGCAGGTCCTTCGTGGGTGGTTGATACCCTATGTGCGGGGTTGCTAGAAGAACAGGAACCTCCAACAGAGCACAAGAGAGTGGGAGGCTCAGATTTGTGGTCATTACCCCCCACTTGTTTTTCTAGTTTTGTTATGTGGCTTTTGGGGATGAAAATCCCTGAGGTGGGGAGAATGTAAAGACCCATACTTTCCATGTAATTATTTTTAATTAAATGGGAATTTTATGAGTCCAAAAAATTTGACAGCGTGTGATTCTGAGGCCCGATTTTCCATGAAATATTTTCTTAACATTTTTTCGTGAACATTCAGTAAATGTGTCAGAGGGTTTATTTAACTTTTGATCCAGTGCTCGGAATTGAAATCTGAGGCATCGTTGAACTCGCAGTGCCGTTATTCTCTTAATGAGAGCTTCACCTCTACAAAAATGGATTGAGAGTGAATGATAGTTTTCATTTTTTTCATGAAAGAAAAATAAGTTGTGTAACATTTTTATTTTCTTTTGTTGAAACCTTCCATGTGGATTTTTTAATGGTGGGGACCACCTATACTAAAACCTCTAAACATTGGATATGGTGGTGGGGACCACCTGACCATAACCTACCATGTGGGTTATGGTGGTGGGGACTACCCGAAGCTTAAAACCCCTTAAACTTCCCCTAATGTAGAGAAACCTCTTGAGCTCCCCCTACATAATTATGCCAACTCTCCCCTTTAATTAATTAAGTCAACCCATCAAATAAATAATTAATCTATTTTGAAATTATGTCAACAAACATAATAGATCACTTGTTATATTAATTGGGATAAAATTCAATTCCGTGGAATCGGGGAGAGAATTACTATTGGTAGAAATCTCTCCAATGAAAAACGTCAATGTGGAACATCTCCAACAATGAACGAACTAACGATCAAGGAAACACTGATGTCACCAAAGTCTATCTATCCCCAATGACATAGTCTCCTTGTTGCGGCCTTCATCAACAAACAATCATGTTATGGGTTTAGTTGTGTATGATTATATATTCCCATGTTCTTCCCTTCTAAAATAATGAATGTGGATCAACTCTCTTTCTAGTTGATCCGTGTATGTTTTCTTTTGTGGGTGATTACCTTATGTAGTTTTGGGATTAATATTTACCAGAGATTGTAGGGTTGATATTTTGTGTACCCCCTTTTCGTTATTTTCATTCTTCATATTTGTTTTTTAAACCATTTTCTTTCGCCCTAATGTGAAGGGTGCAAGACAAACACACATGGCCTGACCTCTCCGCAGTTTCTCTTGAGGTTTGTTGTGTTCCTCACAATAGAAGAAGGAAGCAACCAGTGCCAGCAGCTGGCACTGGTGGAACTCGAGAACCACGATGAAGGTGTTGAATGAAGGGTGGTCGGTCCGGCAGGCTTCCCACAAAGGAACGGCGCCCCGCCGCATCGCGACCTCCACCGTCTGTGGCCTCCGCGCCCTAAGACGCTTCTCTACCGGCAGCCTTGTCGTGCCGCACCATGGCATGTCGCACTGCCCCACAGCCTCACTGATCTATGGCCTGCCATGCTGCCCGACATCCCTCTGTCATCCCATGGTCTTGCGCTGCCCCACGACACCAGCTCCCTCCTACCACCCTGCGGCACCTATGGTCTTGTCGCGCTACCCCACGGCCCTCAATGGCCATGCATCCACCCACGGCCTCCGCGTCCCCCCCAAGGCCTCTGTGGTCCGTCACGACCCTCATGGAATACCAGATAGCCCAGTGTGTGCCGAGGTGGACCTAGCAGGACGGGTCAGACCCAGTTGGTCGGGTCGACCAAAACAAGGTCGGGTTGGCCCAGGTCATGTCAGGCTGAGTCAGACCGGGATAGGACATGCTATGAACTTTTTGCTCCAATGGACATAGATTTCACATCGAAGATCCCTTTGATTAACCGTCAGTGGTGTTTTAAGCCTTGGAGAAAGATGGCCCCTTTGGTACATCCAAATATAGTTTTGGATAGTTTTTGGAAACAATCATGTTGGATCGATCACGAATTCAATCAGGCCCTCATGACTAAAAGGCAAATAACTCACAGACCGGGCATACGATTGACACACCATCTTTTGAGTTAAGACCCCTATGACATGGCAGTTGATTGAGATACTTATTTTTTATACTTCATGGAAGTTGGATTATCGACCAATGGCTTGAGGATCAGACCCTCTAGGATACAAGTGAGCATAGTGCAGGAACCCTGAATCTTGATGTGATGTGATGAATGAAGAGGGATCATGTGTGGGTTAACACTGAGAGATTCTATGTTGGTCAACATAGAGCGATCATGTGTGGGTCATCACCGTGGGACCCTATGTGGGTCAGAACTGAGAGATCATGTGTGGGTCACAACTGAGTGATCCTGTGTGGCTCAAAACCAAGTGATCCTGTGTTGGTCAGCACTGAGCGATCCTGTGTGGGTCCGCACTGAGCGATCCTGTGTGGGTCAGCACTGAGAGATCCTATGTGGGTCCACACCTAGCAATTCTCTGAGGGTCATAATTGATCGATCCTATGTTGGTCAGAACCGAGTGATGTTTTGTGGTTCTACCTCTTTACAGAGTAAGATGATTTAGTTGATACATCAAATCATCTCCAATATTGTACATAAGTTATACCTAGTGTGAGATGAGTCTGTACCATTGTGGTACTTTCTTTCATGGTAATACCTTGGTGGTATTCTTCTGTGTGGTGTGCCTGTGTGGTACTTACTTTCGTGGTATTACTTGCTTTGTGGAATAGTTGATCTTGGAGATTTGGAGTTGGACACTATATTATCCTCATGATTGATATGGGTTTATGTGATAACATTAGTGTATGTATGGGTATATACCTAAGTAGGGAAATCCATTGTTTCTTTTTTCCTTGTTGTTTATCCTTTGTGGATTTTGTAAGACCTTGAGGGTCTCGGGGTCCCTACTAAGTATAGTTATGCTCTCCCCTACATGGGCTATGCTCGCACATCATTGTGTTTCGTGCAGATGACAGATAGTGTTGACTGTGGATAAGGGTACCAGGACTAGAGGTATCTTGGAGGTGGATGGTAGACAAGGAAAACCGCAGAGACGGTCGTTCATGAGTTGTACCTACCCTTCAGGTAGTATCTGTGGTGGATGATTCATGAGGATCTTTTATCCTATTTGTTGTCTTTTATTTTCTAAATTTCATTGTACTTTCTAGTTGGGCTTGTATTCTGACCCCTTTTTAGTTACTGTACTCACTCTGTTTACTATTCAGTTCACGTGTGTTCGTATCTTGCTGTTATCTGGGTTGTGTGTATTACAGGTTACAAAGGCAATGCCTTCCCAGTTTAAGGGAATACATCGTCGGTGCTAGTCGTCAGCCCATGGCCTATGGAAGGCGGGCTAGGGGAAGTCACAACACATGCCTCGTGGGTTGGGTCATGACAACCTTCAATCATTGAGGTTTGATAGAGTGGATCATAAGTGATTTTCACCTCATTATAGTCACATTTTTTAGTAGTACTCAATTTCCATAAAAACATCCATTACACTATTTTTTATACTTTTGTAAAAGAATTTTATAATCAATTTACTTATATACAAGATATTGTTCTTCATGTCAGGTATATAGTATAAATAAAATTTTAGTACACGATTTCAATCTCATTTCTTGATTAGAATATATAATTTTTGTTATTATGAGTCTATTGATATATTAAAAAAAGAATTATCTCCTTGAACGCACTCAACATGATTTATTAAAAAATATATTCTATTTTTTAATGTGGTTTCTAGCTCAAGTGTTTGGATGCCACATAAATTTTTTTTTGTGATGACACTTCTTCCTTCAACATAAGGGATTCACCAAAGACATATACTACTACATTAATATTGTAATCCTTAATGATCATATTAAATGTATTATTCCTCTAACATTTATTTCAATAATGTCTAGATTTGTGAGAAATATATCATTCAATTTTCCATTTCTCTATTAGATTATTATTATTGATTACTAAAATCATTATGTATCGTCATCCTCATGGAATTTAATTTTAGTTTCTATGAACTCCTTGATTTGGGATTAATCCACCACATCCTACTATTTTTAATTATTATTTTCATGTTCATAAATAAGTTCCCCATTTTATGGATGAAATTTCCCCTCTTTCTATTTTGTCAATTTATTTGAGAGTCAATGTTTATTATATAGAATTCTCCACTCCATTTATGTTACTTAAATAGCTCACTTCTAAATCATTTTCTTTGTTGATATCCCATTAATTAATTAATTGAAATTAAATTTAGTTCATTGGTTTCTTTCATAGAAGATAATATGTAATCATATTTCGGACTGCAAAATCATAAATATTTTCCACATACCCAAATTATATAACTTTTTCTGTATATATTCATTGTTTGTTCACATATACCAATAAATTTGTATGACAATCAGTATTCGATTCAGAATATTTCCTAGAAATTGATTCCAAATCACCTCATTGAGATTAAAGTCAACTCCTCATCTAACAGACAACACCTTTGAATGTTGATTGAAGTTATTATTGTGAAAAAATTTATGGTTTTTGTGATGAAATTATTTATTAATTTGATTTATTAAGGATTTAATATATGAAGGATTCAGAATTTTAGTCTATCTTATATTCAATATTATGATTTTCATTTAATATATTGGAACAAAAAATTCTATAGTGTTGGATTCTGACATGGTGTATTCACCCTCCAAGATGTCCATGACATCTTATATTTCTTGGAGTATATGAATTTTAATACTCTGATTTTAATAATTATCTATCATTAATTTTTTGATAAATTGGTCTTAAGAACTTTTTTCCATTGATATTATAGAATGTCACATTTAAATTCATTGATACAACTAAAAGAGAAATTTTTGGAATAAATATTAATAAAAAATAAATCATATCACTAATGTGAATTTCATTAGGAATGAAATGCATCAGACCCAAAAAAAATTATTTTTCATATTGGATAAATATTTGGAAGAATATAAATTAAAATAAATGTCAAAAAAACGTAATTTTTAGAAAAAAAATCATATCTACTAATGGAATGGTTCCATGAATCTTTCCAGAATAATTATTAGCCATGTCTTAATTCACTATTAAAAAATATATTTATTATTATAAAAAATAATTTATCTGATAAACACACCCAAAATTTCTATCTGGCCCCCACAATATTGAATTAGTAATTATTTTTTCCCAATTCCCAATAAATTTTATTTTCATAGAATTTCATAGACACTTGTATTTCTGTAATTAGTTAGATATTTTTCATCATTATTTTTACCATATTGGAAAAAATAAACAATTAATCATATAGAAACATTGTTTTCTATTCCATAAATATTTATAATATCAATATTATTTTATAGAAATATCATAAATAGATGAATATATATAGTTTAGTTGACAATAATTAGATAAAAATTCATATTTGTTTTTGCGGTCCGTGGTTTAGTTATTCTCATCATTTATAATTTATTTTACACTAATTACTTATTGATTAAATTCAATATTGTAATCCAAAAAATATTACTCATTGAAATTAAATTGTTGTCTTATTCCATTATTGATTATTATTAATTTTTAATCCGTGAATTAACATTTTATGAGATATATGAACAATTTTATACAAACTAAATGTATAAATTTTTTTTTAACAAAAACCGTTTGTTTGAATTATTATTAATTTATCTTTTTCTTCCATTTACAAATCTTTTTGTAATTTGTTACACTTTTGGAATCATGAATTCATCAATATTATCCTAAATTTTCAATTTAGTTTTAATATATTATTTATTTTATTATTTATATAAAATAGAATAATATAATTCCAATAATCTCTACAGATTAGACCATTCACTACTATTTCAATTATATTTTGTTGGTATAAAAATATAATTTTGATATTAAAAATATTTCAACATATGGAATCATTTCCCAAGATGGTATTATCGTTATTTAAAAAATAATTAATAAGAAAATTAAAATTAAAATTTAAAAAAATTGAGTCTATAACAATTAGAACCAATTAAAAAATATGAAAATGAACTTTAATTTGATAACATTCATTCTATTGGTAGTGTAGTCCTAAAAATTACTTTTCGGTTACCTGAAAACACTTGAAGACTACTTGGTAGACTAAATTCCATTCACTAAAAAACAATAGTTTTAGTGTTGAAATTAGGATGGTTTAGAGTGTTCTTTCCCTTATTTAATTTGAAAATTTATTCAATATAATTTTTTAATGATAGAAAACTATTAATGTATATGTAGTTATTTTGGATACATATATCATGGTATCTAGTATTTTTTTAATTAATTTTTATTTAGTATAAGGAAATAAATTTTCATAAAATTACACTTTATTAGATATAAAATATAGAGTTATTTGGATATAGAAGGGTAATACATAGAAAATATATGGTATATGATGTCTAAAATAAGAATTAATAAATCTTTTAACCTTCATTTTGAAAAGAAAACATTTATAAGAATAGAATTAATTAGTCAAAATTTTATATCATTTATATAAATAATTGTTCAATTAGTGTTTTCTGAAAGTCTTAGAGACAATTAATTACAAAAATCCTTCTTTTAATGTCTTTTATATTTTAATCGTTTTTGTAATGATTCATAATTATTTTTAATTATGGTCATATATGAAATTTTACAAAAATTATCTCTTTATGTGATGACTGATAATGGGTTGTGATGGTATGTTTTTCTATAATTTTTTTCGAAAAATATAAAATGAATTGGATATGTCAGTTGGTTGAAAATATTATGAAACATGATATAATTTTTACAATTGTTTTATTATGAAAATGTTTCATAATTGAATATTTATAGAATATAAAATTATTTTAATTGGTTTCATGAAAAATGTGGGTGAGTTACTTAATTATGATTTGGATCAGTTTAATAATATCAAAAGGAAGATTCCAAAACATAAATTTCCATGTTTATTGTAAATATATTATTTCTCTTGGGATTATTAGTTCATACCATAATTTTGTAGAACATGTTTTTATGGGAATTTTGATAAAATCATTGACAGGGAACTCAAATAAACTAGTAACACACTAACACAAAATTTGAAAAAAATTATCTAAAAGGGAAAAATACATTAGAATGACATGAATACAATTTTATGTCAATAAAATAGTACTAATGTAAAATAATGATACTTATATCAGGTATTTCTAATCTCCATTTTAGTTTCCTTTTTTCGGTAGTGTTTTGGGGTTTATGGGATAGAGATCCTTTATTGTGGAAAATGAAATAATTTACAAAGTTATATGATGGTTAGACATTATAGAGTCAGTATATAAATTTCATCGAGCCTTATGATTAGGTCATTTTGTGTCTAGGTTGGCCTGGGGGATTTTTTTAAATTTCCTTATATAGTCTTCATACCTGATTGATTT
The DNA here is from genome assembly GCA_963277665.1 of Viscum album. Lineage (NCBI taxonomy): Eukaryota > Viridiplantae > Streptophyta > Magnoliopsida > Santalales > Viscaceae > Viscum > Viscum album. The sequence continues at coordinate 1,861,992,307 of OY728157.1, forward strand.
CACAATGTGAATGTATTTTATGATTTGAATATATTTTCATGATAAATCTATGAACCAATTTAGTGTGTCATGTATTTACAAATCGATAAATTGTCTCACATTTTTAAACAAAATTGGGGTTTTAACCCATTTGGTTCATTTTTCTGATTCTCCTTAAAAATACAAATAATCATCAGAAATGGTAAGGATCCATCATTTTTTACCAAATAGCACATCTTATTTTATTATTTATTGGAATTTTTTCTACTCTATAAAAATAAAGGAAAAACCAAATTAAATTTAATAAAACTTCTCTAATTCATGATAATTTCATTTAGTGTTACATCATCCTTGTGAATTAGATCCATCCCTACGGGTATGTGATTATTCTTATCCCTCACTTACATTAGATGCAGTATTAAAATAGTTTTACATTTTCAAATATTGTTGTCTTTTGGTGTTTATTCCCTTGATCATTTATATATCTAACAATTGATATTACATTAATGCTGCAATAGGGTGTAGGATAGGGTGTGGAATGCATATTCCTTGATGTACATGTTGTTTTATCTTCATGGAAGAACCTTTTTCATTTTTAATTGATTCTAATTTTTAAGGATTTATTTAGGGTCCCCCATTGTGGTATTTTCAATCATCTGTGTTGGTGGATCATATTTATGGTGTGGGTGATCTATTTTTCGGGTATGTTGTATCATCTATATCTAGTGTAAATCTAAGCTCGATATATCGGGTTTTGATAAATTGTGTTATAAATAAAATGGAATCATTTATTGATTGATTGATTTGCACATTTGTGAAAATTTGTGTTTTAGAGAATATGGTTTTCCCATTATTTTAGTGAAAGGAAGAGTTATATTAACTTTATTATGAAATTCATTTATGAAATGGTTTTTATAAAACGTGTTTGAAAAGCATAGGCATGGGAAACCATGGGTACTTAAGAGAAATATGTAGCAATATGCATCGTCCTTTGATTATGTTAGGGGGTTCAGTCATGGGGTGTACCTTCTTTCTATTGGCCTTCAATTTTATGGAATTATTTTTAAAATGACATGTTCAGTGTATGGGGAGTTCTTATGCTCTCTACATTTGATGCCTAAATTTAGATACTTGATGGTCATGACTATCTTTGTCTTGTTACAATTTTCCTTTATAGTGTGAAAAATAGCCATCATTTGAGTAATTTACCTTTTTTTAAAATTTTGGATATGATATTATACCTACCACATTCTTTGATGGCTTTCATATATGTGATATTATTTCAAACTATTTTAGAAGTATTATATTGAAATACCTAAATAGGGAATAATGTACCACATTTTTTAAATAAAATGTATTTAACTAATTATCGTGTATTTTTTCATTAAATATGATCATATTTGGATTGTTTTTTGAATCATGTTATAGAATTACTAGGGAAATCCTACTAATCCTATTTAGCTAAAACAATTCCAAACCCATCAGTGGTGCATGTAAATTTTAATGCCTTTCTATATGGGGAATAGAAATGTGTCATAGTGATGTGGCATGGTATTTTTCTAATGTGTCAAGGTAGTAGGTGGAGAGATTGTGGTATTTTTCTCATTCAATCACAAGGAGTGTATGTTTTTATTTTCACTTGTCCATTATTGTTAGAAATTTACATAAGAAATTGACTAGGTAAATTATTGAGTCAAAACGTGTTTCAACATTCCCATTGATATTTTTATTTTTCAAATAAAAAATTACTTCTTCTTTATCATGTATGTTGTTTTAAAACGTAACCAGATATGTTGTTTTAAAATTGTAATCACATATATCGAAATCATGAATTATGTTTATAGCGAAATCATATATATTGTTTTCTTATATTATACAATTTTTTTAAAATCATTATCACATATATCATAATCACAGATTTGGTTTTCCATCATAACGACACATGTTGTTGATCTATATCATAATCATATGCTGATTTTTTTCAATTGTAATCATGTATACTTTTTTACAATCATAATCATGTTTTTGGATTACAATAGTAATAATATGAATCATAGCCTTTTTATCAAAACCAAGAATCATTACAAGGTTATACATCATATTCATACTATGTGTCAAAATCAAGAATCTTAACCAGTTTATATATTTCATCATAACCACATGCATCATAACCAGGTTATGTGCTGCATCATAACCACATGCTTCATAACAAGGTTAAGTATTGTGTGGTAATCATGCATCATAACCAGATTATATATCGTGCATCATAACCATGATAAGAATTGTAACCATGATAAAAATCATAACCATGACATGAATCATAACCACGATATGATTCTTATCCATGTTAAGCATTGTAACCGAGTTATGTATCGTAATCATGTAAATCATAGTACTCATGTCTTACATCAATTCCATATACATGTTTCTCATACTCATTATTTCATACCTATTCACTTATTATTTTCTAACTATAACGATTTCATTGAGTGGGATGTAACCAATAAAGACGATATCATGAATTCGATTTGTTTTGACCATTTTAATGCCAAGTGTCCAAGTCCCATTGATTTTTTCATAGAAATAGGATTTCTGGAGGAAATATAACCATTGGAACATGAGGCCTATAAGTACAAGTTCATTCAAACCAGAATTCACAACTTTTGGATCAATCATGTTTTAGAGAGAGACATAGTGACTTACCTCTTTCTTCATGCGAAATCATTGAAGATACAAGACATGAATAGCATGTTCCAAGTTCTTGTATTTATATATGTTATTTGTTTTTCTTTGTGTTTTAGATCATTGTGATAATAATCGAGGGATTCCTAAGATAGGAATGCATGCTTATGATAAGTGTATCAACGACTTTCAAGTGTTTGAAAGGGAGAGGAGCCGATTACCTTCATAATTGAGGGATTTTGGGGATAAGAATAAAATCATGCTGATCATCGTATTGTGGTGTTACCAAGGTGGTGGTAAGAAAGTTCGTTTATCCTAGGTTAAATGATACTCTACTCTTTGGGATAAGATAACTGTTATAAATTTTCATTTCCGCTACAATTTGTTACAGAAAGGGAATCATTTTGTTTCTACTTTCTATTAAAATTATTTTTTATTCTAATGTTTTCAATTATGATACATTAATTACATATTTTATAAAGATATAATATATTTTTTATTGTAGAATCATTTACATTTGTATTTATATGGTCGTTTGATTCAATTCAGACACATTTGTTTCATTACATGTGGTATTACATCATATCATATCCCTAGGAACCAAGGCCCATATCATCATTTTTAATGGCTTTGAATTGTATAAATTTAAGACCACTTAATCTATGTTCATTATTAAGAGTTTAAATATAATGTTTTTAAACCTATAATACTCCCTTGAATATTTTCATCTAATATACATATAGACATATATTATGATAAAAAATTGGTATCAGAGTAGATTTACACTTATTTGTATTACATGCATTATTTATTTCTATAAGATAATTGTATTTATTTTATTTTTTTTTATAACTACTTAATACATTAACATGATGAGTGTAAAATTATTGTTTTTATAAGATGAAAGGAATGAATACTAGATCAATTCACAATATAAACCCATCTAGACCACCTGTTTTTTATAGAAATTATTTTGAGTACTTGAAAGATCAAATGAAGGAATTTGTTATTGATAGTGGTGTATATAATTTTTTTATTCTCACTGGATATTACAAAATAGATAATAAAGATGTTAGATCCTTTTCCACCCATATAAACTAGAATATCTACTAAATTACAACTTATGTAATACTTTATTATGTTTTATGATCTGAAATATATATTGTCAGATATCATCATGTGAATCATCAAATTATATTGATAATAATTTGAAGTCACACATTTTGGCACATCTAATGTTATAGAAACAAGAAGATTTCATCCCCAAGATGAATATCATGGGGGTTTTTTCGCTATGGATAAACAGTATGCATAGTGCAATAAAGAGTTATGGCAATCTTCATTTGTCTACCACCCTTGGGTGAAAAGGGTCTTTATTATGAAGTATATGTTGAAAAGATAATCAATATAATTCCAAATGAGTGGGAAACAGAATGTGTAACTATTAATGAGAATAGGAAAGTTTGTCAAATTACTCTTGATTAATTATTTGGTAGTCTCTTACAACATTTGAAATGAAAAAAAGTGATGAAAATTTTAATATGTAGAAGAATGTTAATAGAATTGTAGCTTTTAAGGCTACATCTAAATCCAAGACACAAGAAAGGGTACCAAGATCCACTAGTAATAAATCTTTTGTTAAATCAGAATATTGTGAAAGTTACCATTCAGAGAATAAAATAGCCAATATTTCTCTCTAAATGAACATGATTGTTGGAAAGAATGATTTTCAGTACAGATTCAAAAAGAAATATAGAGATGAAAGAAAGACTCAAAAGTAACTTGTTATGAATGTAAAAGAGAAGGTCATATAAGACCAGATTATCACTTTCATCAAAAGAATGATAGGAAGGATAAACATTCTTAAATAAATAAGAAAAATTATTACATGTCTTAGACAAATAATTTCTTGAGAGAAGATTATACTTGGATTGTATGTGGTGGAGATTCATAAGATGAATCATTAGAATATAAGTATTCATGTCAGTTGATTATTTTATTTTTACCCAGACTACATATTGAAAATAATTTTCTCATTACTAAGGTACACAATAATGAATCTATTATAAATGTATCTTGAAATTCCAATTACCCAGAAGAGAAATATTTTTACTCTTTGGATGACGAATATACATTAGCAGAGGAAAATTTAACTTCATTTGAAGAAGTATCCAAATTTCTAAAATTACATGAAAATTAGATTTCCAAACTCAAGAAAAATATTGATAAGAAAAATTATAGAATATATATCATTACAAAATAAGTATCATATATTTTGAAATATCTTAATAAGAAAACTCTTGATTTTGAAAATATTTTAAAAAACTTTATACATGTAAATTCTGAGAAGGATAAACATTCCAAGGACATGGAAAAAATTTTTTTAAAGAAAATTGTTCTTGTAAAAAAATTTCAAATCATTTTTTTATGATAATGAAAATTTAGACCTTTGAAAATAATCTAAAATATTTTATCTTAATAAAATTTTATCAAAATTTAATACTAAAGGGGAAGAATTTAAAGAAAATTATTCTCAAATTTATCCTCTAAATATTGTTCTAGAATTGCTTATACTCATTCAAAATTGATTTTTCACCAAAAAAGTTTAGTTCCCAAAAAGTGCCCTGTTTTTCATTAAACATCAATGTGTTGGAAATTGTGAAAGAAATTGTTCTTTTTATAAAACTCAATCATTAATATTTCACAAATCTCATTTTTCAAAACAAATTTGGATTCCTGAAATTATTTTATATGTCATTTTTGTATCCAAACAAGTTTGGGTTCCAAAAAACTAATTGTTTCTTTTTTAGAAAAAGATAAATTATTCCAACAACAAGAATATTTGGAACATGGATACAAGTTATTCTTGACATATTACGAGAATCAAATATTTCTTTGAAAATATCTTTGAAATGAAATGTGGAAGAGTGAACTTAGGGGATAATGCTCAGTGAAAGATCATTGGTATAACTAATATTCTACTTTTAGGATATTTTTCAATTTAAAATGTTTTTATTGGTAGTGGTATTAAGAACAACCTTATAATCATAACCCAATTATTTGATGAATGTTACTTTGTGAATTTTATGAATGATAAATTTTTAGTTCCAAATTCCAATGATGAATTCATTCTATCTGCATAGAGTCATGAGAATATTTACACATATAAACTAGAAGAACATATGAGCTAATAAATATATTTCTTAAGTTCAATGAAAGACCAATCTTGGTTATGGAATTGAAGGATAGAAAATTGTAACATCAGGAACTTTCGTAAAATCTCAGTGAAAAGATGATTCAAGGATCTTACAAGTCTCATGTATGTTTATTAAAATGTTTCTAACCCTTTTTAATATGTAAAGCAACAAAGAAAAAGAATTAAATAAGTTAATGAATTTTAAACTTCTAATGAATTAAAATTAGTGCACATGGATTTTCTCAATCCTACATAAACTGTCACAATTGGAGTCAAATACTCTATATTTTTTTAGTTGGCGACTACACTAGATTCACATGGGTCTATTTTTTGGAAAATAATTATGAATCCTTTTTCTATTTCAAAACATTTAGTGCCCATGTTAATTATGAGACAAACCAACCACTAATCACTATACATAGTGATCATGGTAGATAATTTCACAATTAGGTTTTTGAATCAATTTGAAATAATAATGTCATTACTCAAAACTTTTCAGCTCTATGAACCCCTCAAAAAAATGGTTTTTTTGAAACAAGAAATCGTATTCTTAAGGGAAAAACAAGAACCATGTTAATTGAATACTCAATTGCTAATCATTTCTGGGTAGATGTTGTTAGTACTGCATGTTATACTATAAATCCCGATTTAACTTGGCCATTTCATAATAAAACACTTTATAAATTGTGGACTGGATGAAAACCTATAGTTTCATACTTTAGAGTATTGGGATAAAATTTATTCACATTTAATACTAAATAAAATTTATATAAATTTGAACCCAAATCCAATGAATAAATGTTTCTAGTTTATATTACTACTTCTATGGCCTGTAGTGTCTTTAATAAATAGTCTTGTACTATTAAAGAAATAATATATGATATATTTGTTGGAACTGACCACTTTTTTTAAATAATCCCTTCCAACATCAACAGATGTGTTTTCACGAACTATTGATCAACTATTGATTGCAAATTATTTTGAAAAGGAAAATACTCTGGAAAAATATTCTCAAACATTTAACCTAGAAGACTTTAATCCTTATATTGACAAAACGGTTTTACAAAACCCAAATCAAGTGTTTCATAGGAATCATCCCAGTGATAATCTCATTGGTGATGTAAATCAACCATTAAGGACTACAAATTAATTGAGAAATGAAATAGAACATATTGCATTTCTATCTCAAATTAAACCTCATTCTTCACATGAGGCCTTCGTTGATTAATATTTGATTAAAAAATGCAAGATGAACTAAATTAATTTGAAATGAATCACTTCTTGACCATGGTTATAAGACCTAAAGACAGAATTGAAATTGGTGTAAAACAGAATTTCATAATCATATGAGATGAAAATGGCGTCATTGTAATAATGAAATAAAGATTTTTTCTAAAGAATTTAATCAAAAATAGGGAATATACTATGAAAAACCTTTTCTTTGGTAAATATATTTGAATTTATTCGAATTATATTATCCTTTGCAACATTATTTAACATCATAAACTTTCAAATGGATGTAAAATGATCTTTTCCTAATAGTTTTGTACAAGAGGATGATTTAATAGAATAATATATTTATTTTTTTGATTCAACACATCATAATAATGTTTTTAAAATTAAAAAATATTTATATGTTCATAGAAAATCCCCACGAGCATCGTATGATATACATGCATGTTTTATTTTACAATACAACTATGAAAATTTTACTAAAGATCAAAATTTTGTAAACAAAATGGAATAAACTTTTTTATTGTTCAAATCTATGTTGATGTCATTGTATTCGGATCAAATCTGCAATCCCTAACTGATTATTTGGTTAATCTAATGAAATCTAATTCTGAAATGAGTATGATGGGTGATTAAAAATTCTTTTTGTGTTTTTGAATCACCCTAAAACCAGATAGAACTTATATATCCCAACATAGTTATATCCAAATATATACTTAAAATGTATGTATATTATAACACTAAATATATAATCACTCTAATAGGTACATAAAATACACTTGACCATGATGAAGGTGGGAAACCATTAGATGAAACATATTTTAGAGTTATGATAGGAAGTTTGTTATACATAACAATTGGTCATCTACACTTAATGTTTTCATTATTTTTATGTGTAAGAAATAAATATAATCCTAAAAGATCCCATTGAATAGGACAAAAAATAATTTTTCTCTACTTAAAGGGAACTATGGATTTAGTACTATTTTATTCTTCTGAAAATGATTTGTTTTAAAAAAAAATTAGATGCGAAATTGGTGGATGTATAATGGGAAGAAAACGTATATCTGGAACATGTCATTTCTTAGGAAATTCATTAGTTTCATTTTCCTATAAGAAGTAAGATTAGGTAGAACATTCCATTTCTAAAGTTGAATATATAATAGTTTGAATATGTTGTGCTCAAGTGTTGTAGATGCAACACACACTCACATACTATGGCATGAGTTTTTGCAAAACTAAAATACTATGTGATAATACTACTTCCCTTGTTCATAGTAAAAACCCTTCACATCCATCATATCTAAAACACATAGATATTATACATCAATTTCTTATAGATCACATGAAAAAATTGATATTATTTTACAATTCATCATAAAAAATAACAACATTCTGATATTTTCACAAAACCATTATCTTCTAATATATTTGAATATATTAAACAGAATCTTGGAATGATCAATGTAAATTAATCATTGAAATCTATTTCTATTATAAACCATATCCTTATATAATGTTACTAATTATATAATGTGGATTATACATAATTATATTTGTTTTACATTATTTTCATTTACCATTTTTTGCTTTTTTTTCGTTATACAAGTTTATCAGTTTCTCTATAATCGATATCACATGTTATTTGTTTTAATCTTATTAAATTTACTTTTGTAATCGGTATCACCTTTTTGTTAGTGTCATATTCTAATTGATTTCACCTTTTAATCATTTCCACTTTTATCATATTTACTTTTATAATTGGTTTCACTATTATCGGTTTTCAATTTATCTGTTTTAATTTAAACGGATATATATTTTTTTCTAGTTTCATGTTCATCATTACTAGATTATTATTAAAGAGATGTTTTATATAAACTACTTTATAATTATTTAAAATTTTCATCATTACTAGAATATCGATATCAGATTATTTTTTCTGTAACAGAATATTTTTATCATTTTTAGAATTCTTATTGTCTCGTATGCTTTTTGGTAATGTTTCTGTCACAAGAAAAATATAATTAAACCAATATATCTATATAGATACTCTAACAGGTACAACTTTTAAAACCTTACATTATTAATTATATTAAAATTAGTTGTTTCTCATTTCATTTTATTAACTTCTAATTGGTTTCATCCGTAATATGATTTTATACTAAGGAAAAACTAAAGTGATCGAAATTAGTCTTGACCATTGGATCTTTTGGAACTAATTTTGGTCGTCAATTTCTTATTTTAAAGAACCCCTCATATCTTATCCCACATTGATCTCCTATGTTTTTCTTTTATGTCTGGTTGATTTATAAATACATCAAGTTTAATAATCAATTTTCACTATATTTTTTGTAATCAGAGATATACTCAACTTTTGTAACCAAGAGGATCTTTCGAGGTTGATATTGTCTTTCATGTCTTAGTCAACTGCATCATCTCTAAAGAAATTTTCTCCATAAGAATTATCTAGTAAGACCTTTATAGGGGAAAAGTTAGTCTCTATATACATTTATGAGGCTTTTGATTCATCATTGAAAATGATAATAATTATCCAAGGACAAGAGTCTATTTGTGTTGAAAGACAGAATTCAAATCAAGATATTGTGTATCCTGATGAGGTGTTACAATATTATAAATCAATAGAGATAGAAAATGGTCTCAATATTTCTATTATGATGTATGATAATAATTATAAAACCCTTAAAAACAAGAATTTTCATTCATAGGAGTACCATCTAAGGGTGATACCTTATGTCCTTCCCATAAATTCCTCGAATCTGAATGGACATTTGATAAGTGAAATTCAAAAGAATCTCTTTTTTATATTAATGGGGACAAGTGAAAGGTAAGTCATTTATCAGGTGATAATCATCTCATAGCCCTCTGGATGCAAGGATTTTTAGTGTCAACAATGTGTGATAACGAATCTTTAAATCATTTAGATTTTTGTGTAGTTGATTATTTGGTGAATATGAGGATGTTAAATTTAATGGGATTCAATTTCTTGGCAATTAATACACTTAAATATGGTGCTATAAAATCAAAACTAATCCTTTTTACGACTAATATTGGTATGATTCTAAAATATTTATTGATATTGTGTAATTTCACAATAAATTCATATCTTACATCTTTCAAAGAGCCCTTAATCAGCACATTTATGATAAGAACGATCAAGTTGTGATTTAATCCAAAATTAAAAATGTTTCAGAATGATCCAGATGATGAGAAGGAAAATGAAGTTGTTGAACGATGTGAACACCCTTATATGTCATCCATAAAAGTATTAGGATAATGAAATGTAGTGAACACTACAAATCCAAATAAATCAATTAATAAAGTAAATTTTAGAAGAGGTTTTTGAAAAATAGAGAAATAATAAAGAAGAATGGAAAAAGGGGATTCTTAGATTTGTTTGGATTCAACTAAATCTCTATCTCAAAAAATAAGATCATAAGATACTTTGAAATAAGAATAAAAAAAATAGAACGAATAAAAGAATGACTAAAGATATATACATTGATAGTATTCTAAAAATAGATGATCAAGAAAAAACTGGTATCATAATAAGAGAGACACTAGTTCAAAATAAATTAGATCCAGTTGAGAAAGGGAATGAAAAAATGCTTCTGAACAATCGGCTACATGATTTATTATTCAAGAATATATAGAACAATAATAACATGAAGAACATGGTTTTGAAGAAAACAGTCATGAATAAGAAGAAGTATAAGAGGAATATGATGCAAACAAGAAAATCCATTCAGACGAATCCTTTGAATTTATATCCTTTGAATTTCCATCTATAGATCCTCAGAAATCTAAGGAAGTGTCTCGAAGGGTTTCATCTAAGGAAGTAATTCATATTTCAGATATAGAAGAATAAGACGAATTTGATAAGAATCATAATATTCTTGCTCAATTGATCTTTACTGAGACTCATTTCGGTGATCTTCCAGAATACAATAATGATATGGATTCAGAAAGGAGAACCACTTTAATGTTAATTATGTTCATCAAAAAAGATATTAATAAATTGGAAAATATGATACCATTAATTTCAAAGATTTAAGCCTTGTAAGAAATATTTTGAAATTCTCATAATGATAGAACATACTCTGTAAAGACTATGATGGATAGGTTTTGAATGTTGATGACGATTTCTAGATATTCAAGGAATGAGATACTGAGCATATAGAGTAATGTAATCTGGTTTTCGAGTGGGCATACAATGCTGATATTCATCTCAAGAATCGTTGGTGTTAGTAAGATGAATTCATGAACAATTTAAATGATCTCAACTCTATCAATAAAATTATTATTTCTGATTTGAATGAAAAACATGATGTCATTCAGTGTCATAGTACCTCAAAAATAATATTCCTTAAAGAGTTTTATAGTCTAATGGAAAAATTGGAGAATGAATGTAATGAGGTTTTCTTCTCTAAAATAGTGTTTTAATTTTGGAGAAGGTTTATAGACTTAGATTGGATGATATAAATTCTTAAGTAGCATGGATTAAAGCTCAGGAAGTAATTCTTAAAAAATTTAAAGCAATCAATCATCTTTTAGAATAAAGGCTTTGAAGATAAATTGATGATTATTTATGAACAACATGTGTAGTTGAAGGCTCATGAAGAACCTCTTGACAAACTGATGGAGGATAGAAAATAGTTCAAGAAGATGAATCTTTAAATTTTCAATCTTTGTAAAAAACAAAAGGGTAAAGAATGATTCTTTCACACTTTTTGTAATAATAACTTATTTCATTCCAATAATTTTTATTATTTTGTACTCCGTTCATCTAACACATTATAAGAAATGAATGTTTTCCCTTATTCATTTTGAAAATCACAAAGGTGGAGAACAGTATGGAAAATTAAAAATTGATAAATAACATTTTAATGGGGAGTACTAACATGTAAAATGAAAGAGAATACGATCCATAGTGATTGGTTTAATCATCGGGTGGAATTAGTCGTATTCACTATTACTTTATGAAGATTTACTAAACTCAGGGGGAGATAAGACTTTATTGTTTATTTTTTTTGGTGATTTCTAGAAAGGGTGATATTGTTGATTCAAAACATGTTTTGAATTTCCCATTGATTTTTTTTTAAATCACAAATTACATCTTTTTTTCATGTTTGTTATTTTACAATGAAAACAAATATGTGGTTTTACAATTGTAATCACATATATTATTATCAAGAATGATGTTTATATGGAAATATTATATGTAGTTTTCTTATCATATAATATTTTTTTACAATCAGAATACCAAATATCATAATCACATATTCTGTTTTCCATCGAAATGACAGAAGTTGTCAATCTATATCGTAACTATTTGCTGATTGTTTTCAATCATAATCACATATATTTTTTTACAATCATAATCAAATCTTTTTCATTCAATCGTTACCATATGAATCGTAACTATATGCATCATAGCCAATTTATATATAATATTCATATTATGCATCATAATCAAGCATCATAACCAGGTTAAGTATTTCATCATAACCACATTCATCGTAACTAGGTTAAGTATTGCATCGTAACCACATGCACCATAACCATGTTATGTATTGTATCCTAATCCTGCATCATAACCATATTATATATCATTCATCGTAACCATGAATGGAATCATAACCATGCTATGAATCGTAACCATGTTATGAATCATTACAACGATATAATTCTTATCCATGTTAAGCATCGTAACCATGTTATGTATCGTTACCACGATATGAATCGTAACCACGTTATACAAGATAACCAAGTTATGTATCATACACATGTAATGAATAGTACTCGTGTCTTGCTTCAATAATATATAAATGTTTCTCATAATCATTGTTTAATTCATTTTACCTTAATATTTTCTAACTAAAATGATTTCTGTGAGATCTTTATATAACAATCAACATGATGTCGTGTATTCTATTTTTTTGGACAATTGTAATCCCAGGTGTCCAAGTCCCACCAAATTTTTCAACAAAATATGATCGTTGGATGAAATTTGATAGTTTTAACCTTATGCCTATAAATTATAGGTCATTCGAACCAGAATACACAACATTTTGATTTATAATGTTCTAGAGAGAGACGTTGTTACTTCTCTCTTGTGTCGTGTGAATGCCTTGAAGATACAAGACATGAACGGTATATTCCATGTTCTTATATTTATATACTTTCATTGTTTTTATTTTTTCATTTGATCATTATGATAATGATCGAGGGATTCTGGGGTTAGGAGGATGTGTTATCGATCATCGTTTTAAGGGCTTCTATGTGTTTGAAAGACAAAGGTGTCTATTAACTTCATTATCGAAGGCTTCCAGGGTGAGGAAGATAGTCATGTCGATCATTGTATCAAGGGCTTACCAACGTGGTGGTGAAATAGATCTTTTATCTTAGGTGAACATATTATCTACTCTTTGGGAAAATAGAATTTTAATACCTTTACATTTCTACTGCAATTTTTAATAAATAGGGAATCATTTGGTTTCTTCATCCAATTCATATTGTTTTCAAATGTAATTGTTTCAATTAAGATTTTTTCATTACATATTATATTAAGATATTCTATACGTTTTATGGTAGAATCATTTACATTTGTATTACTATGATCATTGTATTCAATTCAAACGCAATTGCTTTTCATTACTTGTGGTAGTACATAATATCATATCCATCGGATCCATGAACCATATGGTCATTTGTATTGTATTTGAATTGTATTAGTTTAAGACCATTTAAACTATGTTCATTCTTCAGAGTTTAAAGACAATGTTTTAAACATTCAATTCACCCCCTCTTGTATTGTTCCATCTTATATACTTATTCATCCATATTATGATCCAACATTATTTTGAGTTGTATAAATTATATTGTTTATTTATTCCTATGGAATTTATATTTTCTTTTTTTAAAATATATTGTTTTATTTTATTGTGTATATATATATATAAATAAACATTTCATGTGGCCTACATTATAGTGGTTGAAATCATTCCCTCTTATTATAATTGATTCTCATGTTCTAGTTTATAGCTCATGGGTATTGGTTACACCCTCTTGGTATGTGACACTTTGGTCTAGTGTTTGATTATGAGTGTGTCCATGTTGTGTTTGGAAGAAAATTATTTAATAGGTAGGTTGGGATCTATTTTGGTATTTTTATATATTAGATATTGGATATTCAAAACAGGATATGTTAGTTGTGGTGAGTTCCTAGAAAGATCTTGTAGTGATGAGACTCATATTATCATGGGATAATGGGATGTGTGTCAAATATTTCGAGTTTTTTTATCTTATTCATAGTTTGTGCATATTATTTTATGTTTTTAACAATTATTATCCTAATTTTTTATCATTTCATCTATTTTTGTATACATCTATATCCCTATGAGACATCATCTATGGGTTCCTTAGGATGGTGAAGGCAATGATTCTAAAAAAACTATATATTGATCGTAATATTATCAAATATATCAGGTAAAAAGTTTGTGTGATAGGAAAAAATTTCCTAATGTCTAGAATGTAGTTTTTGTGGTACTTTCTAAGGATCGAATGAAAGAAACTGATTAATGGAGTTCATAAATTTGATGAAACCATCTATTAAGGGTAATAATAAAACTCAATAGGTGGAGGAATGGACATAAAAGATTGGTCATATCATTGACTTCATGTATACTCTTGAGATTATCAAGGTATTGTTCATGGAATTCATAGTTGAGGATCCTAGAAAGATATTATGGGATTACAGTTTACTTGAGGACAAACATGTCGGATGGCATTGGAAGATATTCAGGACTCATATCATTTGATGTTATTTCATGACATGCTAATTATTGATATATCTATAGAGTTTATCTCATTAAAAAAGTGATATCATTTATTTAGGGGTACACAAATATGTTCATGGAGATTGTTGAATATTCTTTGTATTTAGTAAATAATATCATGATGAATGTTAAAATTACATGTAGGTTTTGAAAAAGGATATCATATAATGGGTATTGATGATGAATATTTCCACCTATGTGGTGAATGTTGTATGTAAATGATAAAAGTGATGGGTATAGTAGGAATTGTTCGTTATATTTTCCATTCTATTCCAAAAATTGTAAGCTTCTACAAAACATAGGGGTGGAAGTGGTAGTTCCATGATCATATCTGTCACACCCGACCTATCTGTTGCTTTTTTTCCAGAACCAGATTTTTGTGCTTTCTAAAAAAAATGTATGTTTTGGGTTCGACGCCATTGAACGCACGGGCGGAGCGCGACGCCGCGCGGCTTCGCCCATGCAACGACATTGTCCGTCGGTCTTCGGAAAAAAAATTAAAATTAATATGTTTTGTATTTTATTATGGTTACGATTATTAATTTTAAATATTACATTTATTATAATTAAGGTTATTATTATTATTATTATTATTATTACTATTATTATTAGAATTGTTATTACTATTATTAGTCATATTATTATTATTATTTTTTACTTTTTATCTTCCTCTCTTTCCATTCTTCTTTCTTTTCTTTTTTTTATTTTCCTTTTTTTTGTTTGTGGTGCCTCTTCCACGCGGCTGCCCCCATACTTTCCTTCTTATTTTTTTTTTCTTCTTCTCTCCTCCCCTTCTTCTCCCCGTAGCAACCCGCAGACCCGGTTCTCCTCTCCTCCGGCAGCCGGCTCCTCCCCTGCATGCGCATGCCCCTACATACCCAGCTCTACTTCCCATAGCAGCGCTCCGCCGCTGCAACCCACGAAGCCCCTCCGCCCCTTCGGTGCACCCATCCAGCCCACACGCAGGCCCCGAGTACCTTCTTTTTTGTTCGCTACTGCACCCAACAGCCCGCTGGTCTCCCAGCTTCCCCCTCCTGCTCACTCTCCTTCAGCGCAACAGCCTGCCGTCGCCGCCCCGGATCCCTGCTCGTTCTCCAGCGCTCCCTCACCTTTGCAGCTGCCCGTCGACCTCGCGCCGCAACCCTGCTCCGCCCGACAAACCCCCTGCATGCGGCACAGCCTCCGCCCCGCACAGGACCGCACTCTCCCTGCTCGTCCAGTCCGCAAGAAACCCGCCCCAGCTCTCTCTCTCTCTCCCCTGGATGCGCCGCTGCCCTCCTCCGCCTTTAGCTACACAGCAGCAGCACCTCTTCCGCCGGTGCGCCCCTGCATAGGAGGTTGTTCGGCCTCTGTCGCACCCACCTTCTGCACCAGAGCACAACCAGTAGCCGGTGCCCCTCCTTCAGCCACTCCCAGATGCGACCCAGTGCTCCCCTCCAGCCGCGCCTCCTGCTGGACCCCCCTCCCTCTTCTCTTCGTACGGCACAAACTTCTCCCGGTTGCGCCCAGTCTGGTGACCCCCCTTGCAACAGCCCGTCTCCAGCTGCTCCCCCTGCAGGCGTGCCTAGTCTCTAGTCCAGACCCCCCATTCTGCCCGGTGTGCGCACAACTCTGGTCGAGCCTCCGTCCGGCTCATGGTCACCCCTCGGCCTGCCCTGCACCGTGTCGCGCGCCCCGCCTCATACCGCCGCGTGCCCTCCCTGCTAGCCAGGCCCCTCACCAGCCTCGCGGCCGACTCCCCCTTTCTTGCGCACCCTCTGGCGCGCCCCGCTTCTCACCTGCTATCTGGCCAGCCCTCGTCGATGCGACTTGCACGTTCTCCCGGCCTGCGATCCTCCTTTCCAGTGCATGTCACTACCTTCCGACCGTTGCACGACCCCTTTTCCGTCCCTCGATCATCGGGCGATGCATCACAACCCCCCAGCTGTTTCGACCAGGCATGTCATCAGCTGCCCGAGTCTTTGCGCCGCCGTTGACGGCGTCTATGACCATTCCAGTGAACCGCAGCACCGCGCCTGACCATTTAACCTTTCGTGTGACCCTGTTGGTCAAGGTCGGCCCCGCGCCGAGGTAACATTTGTGCTTCTTCTTTGTTGGTTATTATGAGTTTGTGTTTTTTTGTGGGTGTTGCAGCACATCAGCGACGTATTCCCACAGTACTGTAGTCGTCGCCTTGCGCGTACTTGTGCGCGAGTGTGAGACGCGCCGCGTCGTCGTCGTAACGGAACTGCGAGTTGAGGTAGGTCCCCCACTGCACTTACTTTTAAATTGAGAATTTATTAATTGCATGTCATTTTATTAATTTTAATGAATGATAAATAATATAAGATAATTAATTTTTAAATGATTGTTCAATGTAAAAAAAGATCTGTTTATTTTATACATGTCTCTTGAAATATTTTCTTGACGAGCGGACACCCATTATTGAAAGAATTCCCATGTGGCCTTTAAACATAATTTACGGAATTTCAAATATGGTTCTATTTTTAAAGATAAATTATTTCTTCTGAACAAGTGTTTCGGGTTTTCTTGAGAAACAATGTTTTTCTTTAAAATTGGTGAAGGCCCGTTTGGCACTTTCATAAAATAAATTATTTTGGAAAACCCACTCAGGGGTGACTTTTGGTGTGCGTTGATTGTGTGAGCTTTATGTGATGTTTATGCATCGTGACTGATTGATTTACATTGTGGGGGCACCCATGTTTATTGCATGTGTTGACATGGGAACCTGGCATAGTGAGTGAATCTTCTGAGAACGATTGCTGCACTAGTTTAGATTATGCACTGGCTAGTGGCCCCATAGCAGGGGAATACTGAGTTATTGCTGCCATGGGGATTGGGCCCCTCGGTTAGGCCATGCAGGGCTATTCCGGGCGTTAGGGCGTTATGACGTCATCGAGTTAGGGAATGCCTTCAGGATGAGTCAGATGTATAGTACTTTCTGGATTATTCACGATCTCCTAGGTTTGACCCATGTTTTCATTATTGTGTATTTGTGTGTGGCAGACGATCGAGAGGTCAAGTTCGGTTGCTGGCCTATGTGTGCCACTTTTCCCATTGCCCTTGGTATGTGTTGTGTGTTATGTGTGCTATGTGTGGTTTTCCTTTTTGGTTAATAACTGAAGTCTAGATTTCTAAATTGTTCGTAGAAAAATGTTTTAAAAATGAAATGTACTTATTCCTTTCAAACATTAAACTTGTTTTAAAATTAAAAAGGGAAATGGACTGATACTTGTTTTAGAAATTAAAGTGTGTGTGTGTGTGAAAACCAATATTTTTGTATATTTAGTTCAAACCTGTAATTGGTAAATTCTTCATTTAAAGGTAGTGCATTGGGAATAGTTTCTTGGTCACGCC
This sequence comes from Viscum album, assembly GCA_963277665.1. Classification (NCBI taxonomy): domain Eukaryota; kingdom Viridiplantae; phylum Streptophyta; class Magnoliopsida; order Santalales; family Viscaceae; genus Viscum; species Viscum album. The sequence continues at coordinate 1,862,010,610 of OY728157.1, forward strand.
TACTGAGTTTTAATACTCACGCCTATAGTGTTTTCCTGTTTTTAGTTTTGTTGTAGGCTGGCTCGAGTTTGCCCGCCGTGGGTGAGAGTTGGTTGTGGTCTGGCGAGCGACTCTCGGAGTCGCGAGGAGTTTTTGGCCGAGACCAGGTTAGTGTGTTTTTGTTGGTCGTTCTTCCTTTTTCAGGTTATTTATTTTCCTTCTGCTGCTTTGTTTATTTATTTATTTTTGCTGGGCGAAATCGTACCCACTTGTCCTCTATTGATGCCCTGGTGCTTGTCGCCAGCCCGGAAGGATCGGGAACGCCTCTCGGGCCATGTCGCGGACCGGCTCGGGTGATCGGTTCAGGGTCGACCCGGGTTGGTTCGTGACAATATCAATAGTCGTGGGGTTGTTACTCAATAGTTTCCCTCCTGTATACCTTCAATTACACCTAATTGTTTCCCCTAACTTGACATTAGTGTGGTAATGTTGTACAAACCATACATTCTTTATCTTCCCAAATAAATATGTGTGATTATTTTGGACCCCATTCCCATATATTATTTTTATGTTAGGATATTCATACACCTCAATATAGTCCATGATTTTTATCAACATGTGAAACTGTGGCATAATCAGATGATTGAGAGTCAATTTGGATCTTGTTAAAGCCCTCAGTAGTGAAGAACCTTCTTCTAGTAGATGATTTGTTGGTGGAATAATATTTAGGTACAACAACCATTACACGTACCATATTTATTGCATCATCGGTAGTTAATTTTTTATTTGATATATGTTCCTCCAATTCCATAATATCTCCCATTTTTGGGATATTCTAAACATTCCAATGAAACTCATTTATTTTTTATATAGATAGAGAAAACTCTAAGTATAAGGAAAGAATAGTTATTTCAGTGTTCTTGATTGTTTTTAGGTTCCTTGGTTTTTTCAGTAGCTTATGAAGAGTGAGTCTTGGTTTTACACATTCTTCATTTAGTTCTATTTGGAATCATCATCTGGATGGATTAAACTAACACTCATCATTTTGAGATCAATTTTTATTTTCAGTGAGTTTCATTTCAGGAGGATTATGTGACCTCTCACTTTTTTTGGTATAGTTGGATTTCTGGTCTAGTTGTGTGATACCTTCCCACTCAAATATTTTAATTCAGTTGTATACTATATTAGATATTCCGGATTAAATTACATCATTCTTTTGATCATTCAAAAATTGTTTTAAAATTTCATGATGTTTTTTTCATATGTGTTCACTTGTATTCCTCCTAATCAAGAGGTAGAGTTTATGATTGAACAAGTTCTAGATACACATCATATCTCAATAAAAACTTATCATATGTAACTAGTTGATCTAAAATATTTTTTTGTTCATTTGAATTATTAGATGGGTAAATGTATCATTAATGATAGTGCTTTCCCTTGGGAATCCCTTATACCATTTTTCAAGAGGGAATATGGTTCACTCTAATTATTTGTGGATTATCGAATGATAAATTGGGTAATGGTTTATAATATTCATCAATTTCTCCATCTGGATGGTTTTTTACCTCTTAATGTGGGAGAAGTTGTTTTCATAGATTAATATTCAATTGTTCAGTCATCATCTTCGATTTTAGGAGTCCAATATGCCAAAGAAAACCATCAAAATAATTAATGTCCATTACGAATATATTCTGACGAAATTTGGTCTGACTAACACTCCTAATGATTTTATAGACTTGATGAATTATATATTCCCTAAATATATTAAAAAATTTTCAGTAGTGTTCGTGGATGATATTTTGGGTTATTTGAAATCTTAGTGCTAACACGAATCTTCATTTTATTATTGTTCCACAAATCATGAGGGGTTACTATTTGTATGCAACACTTTTAGAATGAAATTTATGGATCCATGAACTGGGGTTATTTGGGAACATGATTGATATCCCAGAATTATAACCTGATACTGAGAAGGTGAAGGTTGTTTTTTGTTGGGAAGATCATTGGAACTTATAGATATTTGGATCATCCTTGGGTTTTCTAGGTAATCTTAACCATTTGATATAAATTTCTAATAGTAGGCCTAAAAATTGAGTAATAATACCCAGAAAGGGGTGAATTTCATATAGGATGAAATGATTCAATTTTCAATTAATAATATTAAATTATTTCTAAAATCAGCTCAAAATTTGATCTTACATGATCTCAGTAAGGGGTATGTTGTTTTCTATAACTCTTATAATGATTATCTTTGTTGTTTCTCTTACATAATGATAATGTTGTGTCTTGGGAAACATTCCATATTTAGAAAAACGAGTCCATTTAAACCACTATATATTTAGATCTTATTGTGTTTATGCATGCGTTAAAACATTTTTGGAAATATTTTTTTACTGAGAGATTCACAATCTTTTATAATGTTAATCGTTTGATCGATATCTTCTCTTTTAAAGTCATTAATCATAGACATAGGTGATCTATAGAAAACCATCAAATGTTTGAATTCTAAATTACTACACCCTGAGGAATTATAATTTCATTGCTGGCGCACTCATAAATAATGTAAAGTCATAGGATTTTTTACAATTGAACTAGAAGTGGAAAATTACATTGATCTTTTATATGTTTTGTATGGATGACCAAGTGTAAATATGATGCTTCCTCAACAATTAATATTTATAGGGTTACTATGATTTATGAATGGTTCAAGAAGAGTCTATATTAGGCTATGTGGACTCGGGTTAGGTTGAGTACATTTTATCATCACCAGATAGATGGAATGTCATGGTGTCCAATTTTAATAGTTCATGATATTATTCATACCATGATCTTGTATTTTAGTGGATTAGGGTATATAAATATTTTACTACTTAATTTTTATTATAAAATATTTTCATTCATAAATTATAATATATTTACTTGACGATTTATATATATTCATAGTCCTGTCACCTTTTTTGGGAAGTGGTTTTTTAGGAATCCCTTAAATGAAATATTCTTTTTCAAGAGATGTTAGAAATTACATAGGATACACATCATTGTCTATTTTCATTATAGAGTTTTAAAAAATAATATTTAAATCTCCAATATCATCCTTCGGAGTTTCAAATTAGTGACCAGTTTTTCTTGAATGTTTCTCCTCAACTTGGTCCATATCTGCTTGAAAAAAAAGAGAAAGATGGATCTAAGATATGTTGGATCATATGAGGTAACATATAGGATTGAGATTTTTTTGGGTAAGAATTTCAATTTCATTTGATGTTAAATCTATATGTTTTACACATATCTCAGTTTATGAAATTAAATCATGATTTGTTTCATTTAGTGATTTGATAATAAATCATATCAGAGACTTAATTTTTTTCTTCTAAGAAACTAATGGAGATCATTGAATATCAGTTAAATTTATTATATGTGAAATTTATTCTTTTGTAAATAATATTATGGTGGAACATATCAGATTCTCATGTGAATTGGGAGAGGAATCCATCGATGAGTGATCAGTGGCCGCACTTCTTTTGGGACACCATTATTCCACATTACTACCCACGGATGATATCATATGATTGGGAGTTTATATGATACAATTACAATCATATAAGTTTTCCTAATATCAATATTCATTCCCATATTTATTTGGGTGAATTTTGGGTTTTCGAGGATAAATACCCTTCACTAGGGAATGAGACTTAATGTTTTGGGATGTATTTTGGTTATAATTAAAATAATTTCGGTATTAATGTGAAAAAATATAAATAGGATGTCCTTTGCGACCTAGATAGACCAGAGAGGTTTTTCTAAATTTTTTGATAGGATTTACCTTTTTAATTATATCATGTAATTAATAGGTTACCGGACATGAATATGTTGTTGAGATGAATTAATGAAGTATTTCATATCATGAAATGTTTACACAACACAAATCCTGATCACATCATTCATTGGTAGATCAATATTTTTAAACTGAGGTGATTTCTTTTTCGTTTTCTCATTTAAAAAGTGAAATAAATTTCATGAAATATTTAGGTCAAGTGGTTTTAACCATGATGGAAATATAAATTTTTTCATTCTTTTTTATGGTCCTCCCTCGGAAAATAATAGTTCTCCAAGATGATATTGAGGATCTCCACTTAATATATATCACTTCAGACAATGATTCTATTTTGTTGTGGTTCTTCTACATCTTTCTAATTAACTGATATTTATACTCCTTCCTTTTCATTGGTCGTAGATGCACTATTGCTCTATATTTTAGATATGTTGATATTTTGGTGTTGATTATATCCATTTTTCTTGACCCATTGTGTGATCGTCCCCTATGGGATGACCTTAGTGTATTTTATCATGTTTTGAGAGAGTTTCATGAGTTACGTGGTGATATATATTCTTCATTGACAGTCAATTGCTGAATGGGTAATAATATGTATGGATTAATTATTTTTCCAGTATTGATTTATTATCATTAATCAATATTTTGTTGATCCTGTTATGGGAATTTGAGAACTTTGTTTGAGGTAGGTGGTTTCCTCTATGGTTTATATAGAATAAACCCTGATTTATTTTGTTTTCATAAATTGTATTATGAATAAAATAGAATTATTTTCTGATAGATTTGTGGGGGGTCTTGAAAAGAGTACTTTTTTAAGAAAATATTGTTTCCCCCTAATTTTGGTGAATGAATACGGTATTTTCAATGCATTTGAAAATGGATTTATGAAATAGTTTTTAAACAATTATTTTGGTGAAATGGTTAAAAAAATTAATCATATGGGATTCCATGGTTATATAGTTTGAAGGTGTATTAATAGGCATTATCTATTTATATAATTAAGGGGTTCAATCTAGGTATGTTCCTCTTATCGCTAGTCCCTTTGTTCTAGGGACTTAATATACATACTCGGATGTTCATTTTCTAGGGTGTCCCTCTACTATCTTTATTCTATGCACATATGTCATGCCTTCATGTTTTTAAATGACTACATCTAGTTAAAAGTGTTCTTGCTAGCCTAACCTTTAGTGATCATCGTCGTGGTTTAACTGTTCTTTAGTTTGTACTATTTTAGATCCGATATGATACCAGATTAATGTCTAGGTATCATTTTTTGATGTTAAATTCTTTTAAATATTTTTCTTGTATTATTTGGAAATTACAAAAATAGTGTTTATATACATTTCTTTTGATATAAGAAACAATCTATCTATTTATTCTTTTATTGTTTGTTTAATGTTGATCATGTAAAGTTTATCGTATAATAAATCATTATTGAAAATTTTGTTGGAATCCAAATGAACCTATTTATCACAAAACTTGAACTCCCTTTTGTCGGTGAATATACCATGTAATGTCCTTCAATACGGGGAATGATAAGGGGACACAATGAGGTAGTGAGGTTTCAATCAGTAATGGTTGTGTAAATAATGATAATATGGGGATGTGTTATCCCATGTTATCACATGGATAAAATATTTATTTTTTTTCTTTTGATATTGTAAATGTACGTTGGATATTATTTAACAATGGTTTTTGATGTTTCACTTATTTTGTTCCCTTAATTCTACAACACACACACGCAAATATATATATATATATATATATCTTATTTTACTATTTTTTTTGTTTCTTCCCATCATGTGTGAGTGTATAAAATTTTATATATCATTATGGATACTTTATCTTGGGTTGAATCATTTCCATTGATTTTTTCGATGCGTGGGTTTTATTCATCCGCCCATGGGGATTGGAAACATCCCTCGGGTATGTGAATATTTGGTTCAGATGCTGGTTTGTGAGGTATCTTGGTTGGGTTCTTCCTAGCTCTGCTACTCAATTTCAAAAATGATTTTATTCATTAATCTAAAATTTTACATGAAATAGTGATATCCGAATCTATAAAGGAAACATTTTCTGTTGTGTAAAAATGTGGAAAATATAGTAATTTTATTTATTTTTATGGAAATATTTAATTCATGTATGACCCATGAAAAGTGATAATTTGGTGATACTCCACTACAAAATAGAAAACTGATTTTACATGTTGTTTATGATTATGGGCAGTTCATTTTTGTATTTTGTTAAATAATATTTGTAATAAGGGTTCTTTTTTGTAGACAGGGTGGACAAAGAGTCATTATATAACATTAATATCTAAATAGTTATTCTTCTTTGGTGATTGTTCATTACTATATTGACTTGTTCAAAATAAGTAATTTTATAAAAAGGTTAAAACTTATAATATTTTTGAAACAAGGGAGTTTTATATTCATAATTAAAATGAAAATGCAAAGAATAATATTTTTGTTAATCACATATAAATTTCCATTCATTAATGTAACTAAAACATACATATTGGTAAAATTAATAATATTTTTGAATTTTTACTTCATTTAATTATAGTAATGACCGAAAATAAAGATCATGAGTATTGAATCTCAAATAATATTGTTATGTTATGTTAGAATTCATGATAGTTAAATAATTTTAATTTCATTTTCCATAAATAGTTATATTATTATATAAAATCTAATAACTAAATATGGGTGTTTGGTTGTCATAGAGGCTTTATGGTTATTTTATTATTCATATCCATTAGGATACCTTTCTTTGTTTTTTATCTCTTTTTAGTTATGAATGAAATAATTATATATTCAAAATAATGTAGAACATTATGTTAATTCCATCTGTTAATGGGTATTTTGGAAAAATAAAAATTGTTACTATAATTATTATTCTTCATAAACTACTTATCTTAATATATTAAATAATATTGTCAGAATTTAGAATATTATATCACTTTCTATTTGGTATTATTCTTATATTTTCAGTGGTTTTGATTAGTGACATTAAACTCAATTCTTAATTAGAGTCAACTATATGTTATAATATTAAATTAGTGGATTTCTTTTACATTATCTGATTTTTATGGGAAAAAATGTACCAATACCTTATTTTACCCAAAATGATATATTTAGAGATATTTTAAATTCTATGAAATAGAAAAACATATCAACAAATGATTTTTTATTCTTTTCTATCACGTGAAAAATTAATGCGTCATTTTAATTTTTTTTAAAATTTTCAGAAACCTGGAATAAAAATTTATCAAAGATGTTAATCTTAACATTTTCTCTCATTAACTATAATATATTGTCTACCAATATTTGAAAATTTTTATTTATTAATTTAATGTTTTTTTGGAAAATTACATTATAACCACAGAATTTTGTTTTTATACATTGATATAAATCATTTCCATTAATCGATTTATCTATTGTGTAAATTTACTGATCTTAAACTATTTAATTTAATTAAAATATAAAATTATTAAAATGGGTTTTAAATGGTAATAAAATTCATTGTCCCAAATAGTGGTGAGCAATGTCAAATAATGTTTTAGAGGGAATGTATAATTTTTTCTGGAAAGTTACAATTCCCTTAAATTTTGCATTTTTTTATTTAATTTCGTTACATTTTTTCATCCATTGGATAATGAATTTTGTGATAATTTCAAAAATTCAAGGAAATTTTAGAATTTCATATTTTAAATTTTTTTATTTATTTCACTTATATATCTTTTAGTAATACATAAAAATCAATTTTCATTGTATGTTACATCCATGCTTAATTTGAATTATATTTGAATTTAAAAGTTCATTTACCATTATAATTTTTCATATCAATTTTGAAAAACCTTATGAATTTTAAATAATTACATGAATTTACATTGTATAAAATATCATCTCATAATGATTATCTTCATATATTATATAATCTTGTTTCTATTATGAGGTTTATTATAACCATTTTTACATGTATTTATATTTAATTACATGTAATAAATGATTTTGAAGATCAAATGTACCAACCCCCAATTGATATAGGATTAGATAAAATATTTATATTGAGTATTGAGGACCTTATGTAATGTTAAATTGATATTCATTGAGACTACATTAAAATTAATTAAATTTTCCAAAATTATTTTCCATCAAACATCATTAATCAATCTTAATGTGGTTGGATTATTTTTTTAAAATCATGAGGAAATTTTCACTATCAAGAGTTGTTAATAATTTTAGTTTTTTATTCTCGTTGTGTCACCATTTAATATTCATCACCTAAAATAAAATAATATCTATGTGGTGTAGGAAGGGAGAGAGTAGGGGTGATAGATAGACATAGTGATTCAGAGAGGTGATGGTGTGGGGATGGAGGTGGAGAGGGACTGATATAGTTACATTGAGGGTATATAATGGATAATTAAATAGTGGTGGTGAGGTTTAGGGTTGTATAGGGGTAACAAATATGGTAGGGATAGATAGAGGGAGAGTATAATCACGAAAGTGGAAAGAGATATAGATGTTTGGTGAGGAAGATAGAGGGATGGGGGAGTGACAGAGGGAAAGATGGATTAAGTATAGGTTTAATGATAAGGATTGAGGGATTGAGATATCATGAGATGGATAGATAGGGGATGGAGGGTTGTATTTAGGAATTCGGGAGGGATATGGTGAGGGATTGAGGGATGATGTGTTAGTGGGAGTGTGGTTGTAATAAGGATTGAGAAGGTAAACATTTTTTTTCCCAATGTGATAATTTTAAGTAATTATATAATAAAATATATATAGTAATGAAATTGGGATAGGGATAATTGATGAGAGAAAAGGGTTGATATAGGGAGGTGAAGGGAGGGAGAGAGTGGTGTAGAAGATTTACAAAGAGGGGGAGGGTATGGGTGAGAAATGAAGGAAGATAGAGTGAAAGATATGGAGAGATAAAGAGTATGGGGAGAGATATGAAGTGTGTGAAAGGAAGAAAGAGATAAAGAGAAATAGAGAGAGACTGTGTGTTTGTGTGTGTGTCTGTGTGTGTCTGTGTGTGTGTGTGTGTGTTTGATAGCGAGGTGAGGAAGATTTGGGAGGAATTTTAGGAGGATTTGAGGGAGGAAGTGTGTGGTAGTGAAATGAATGGATAAAGAGAGGCCATGGTAGAAATATGGAGAGGGGTGATGGTGGAAGGGAGGTAGGGAAGGAGTGTTATAGATAGGGAGAGGGTGTAGGTGAGGGAGATAGTGAGTGGGGTAGAAATAAGGAATGAGGATGGGAGCCAAGTATAGTGTGGATGAAATAACAAGTCATGTTGGACGTTAGAGATATTTGGTATAAGTCTATCTACAAAGATCACCAAGAATAATATATGATATTGTTGTTATGATATTGAACCTAATTAGATATGATTTGGAAGAAATTATAAAGTGACCCAAATCATATAAAAAATAGTACATTTCCCACTAATTAATATTATGAATTTTACAAGGGATTTCAATTTAGTGTGGAATGGGATTTCTTTGCCCTAATGTTTTTTTAATGGTATTGAAGGATATGTATATAATATGGAAAAGAACATTGGATAGACTAGTTTTTTGGATTTATAATTGAAAATCTAAATTAATTTTTATTTTGGTGTAAATTTATCCCTTATGTGATAAAATTTAATTGAAAAGGGACATGTATTTGTGAATCCTTATAGGTATTCCGTGTCAAATATTTTTCAATGGAAATCTATTTATATATTTTAATAGTTTTAGATACCATATTATTATTTTGTACATTTTTTAAAAATAAATGATTTCCAAATCATGGTAATAAATGGTGGAAATTAATGTTTATATTCATTTTATGAATAAAAATTCTTAAAAACATGGAATTGAATACAAAAGACTTTTTCAAGATCTGATAGATCTATAAAAAAATATTTTTAGTTTTATAATTTTTTCATTATATGGTCGTAGAGTAATCATATAATGACCTAGTATTAACATACATAGACACTATAAAATAGTTGTGGAATAATTAAAACATTGTAAAAATAGACCCCCAAAGATCGTACTAGTATAGTGCCTTTAGAAACATTGAGACATAAATGTCGGTACAAAAGTAAGATACATTATCTGCACTAGGTTATTCATGAATAGCATAATTCTTGGACAACTAAATTTTATTACATATTTTCATAACCTAGGGATAGAATCATTATAATGGGAAATCTCAGTTGTTGAGTAAGGGTAAAAAAGAGACATATATTTGTATAATTATGAGCATAAGGTTATGAGAACATGATCACACAAATAGAAGATCATACCCCTCATATCAATGACTATATACATGAGTCATGGAATAAATCATAGAATTTAATGAGGCATGATTCATAACAAAATTAAGAACATAATACATGAATGCATAATTTATGAATAAAACATTGAATCATCGGAAACATGGAATCTTATAAATATTTCTCATTGTAGTCAATTAATCACTACAAATATCCTCTTAGTTTTATGGTTTCACTCCCCATACCATATTGGTATTTTTGGTTCACATATATGTCCATATTAGAAGCCTGAGTTCACTCTTCAAACCATCTTGGTAGTCACGATTCACTCCCATGGATATATTAATAGTTAATGATTACACCAAAGACCATCATAGTCTATATCATGGGATTTAAATCATTAGCCATGAATTGGAGGGATATATAGGTCATAGCCATATCATAATCAAATCAACCATATATGTCCCAAAAATTCAAAAACAATCATATCATAACCAATTTAATGCAATGGGTTTCATAAACATGTAATAATTTCATAACATACGGAATAAATATAAGTTTCTTAATCATTTCATCAATTTATAACCCATGAAATGAATCAGGTTTTAAAATCATATATCCAATTAAAGGTAAATGGGATTCCTGACCATTATTCCATCAAATCATAACCCATTCCGAGAAAGAATATAATTAGAAACAATGAATCATTTCCCCAAAATGGCATGTGTACCTCTGATGGATGTCATATAAGATGAAAAATACTTTTTAAATATCTTTTGATAATATTTCATGAGGAAAATATTATTTATTCAATGTAAAATTATTTTTAAAACATTAGACCTTTTTAAATCCATGTTTGTTAAAAATAATTTAGAAATATAAAATGAAATCATTAAATCAATTTGAAATCAATTTTTTTTTGTGAAATAATAAACAAAATTATTCAACACATTTTAAAAAAGTTTAATTTTTTTAAGCATATAATAAAATTTGTAAATATTGTTTGAAAAATATTTATTTGAAAATAATTGGAAATATTATATAAGTGTTATTAAAAATCATTTAAATCGAATTTTAAATATAAAACATTTTTGAAATCATTTTTCATTGAAAATAAATTTGAAAATATATGAAGGAATATTTAAAAACTATAAAAAAATTAATATTTTTCCATAAAAATTATCTTAAAATATAATTTTAATCATTTTTTAAAACATTTTTTATTTTATTTTTTTGAAATTTTTTTAATCACGGTTTTTGAAATAAACTAGATTTCCAACAAAAAAGGGAAATAAGGTCAGTTTTTATTAAAAAAATCATTATTATCATTAGTACCATATATTGTAAAAAATTAACGAAAAAATAGATATTTCTTGTATAATAATAGGATCTATAAAATCTTGTTTTTTATGACAGATAGATCATAAGATTACAAAAAGGAACCATAATCATTAATAATCTCTAAAAGGGATGAGATTGTTTCAATAAACTCTTACCACATGCTTACTTGGGAATATACACTCCATGTAAAAAAATGGAATTAAAATAATCATAAAAATATCATAAAAATAATGGGATCCATGATATTAAATTTCAAATTTATGTATATACAGTTTGAAAAAGAATGTGGGTTTATAACAAAACATGTGTCTCAAAGAAAGAAAATTGGGACCAAACTATTCTGCCAATTATGTGGATATTGAAACATTAAACCCTTTAAATAATGATCATAAAATTGATATGTTAATAAACATATATCTAAGTAAAATTTACATAAATTAAACTCATGGTTATGATATACTCTACAAAAAAATAAATGTGCTGTCGATAATGCATGTCTCTCAGAAAAATAAATAATGAGATAAAATACCCTAAACTTGTGTGTTGATTCTCACTGTACTCATTCAAAACTCCATTATAAAAATTGTATTATTGAGATAAATATGTTATATAACCATATACCAATATATAATAAATTTTATGGTATTATTAGGTCATTATATTACCCTCTTGTTTACAATTCTAGGTTAGAGATTCACTTTGGGTAATATCTTCTTTGTTTTTCTAGTATGTCTTATCTTTATATGTATTTGGTCATTTTTTCATGATTTAAAGAATATAAAAAATTATATTAATGTCATGTTTATTCAATATATTTAATTATAATAATCTAGATAATATATAAATGTGAATTAGAATACATAGTTCATGGATATGTTATATCATACGTACACTTGAATATTGTTTCCTTTAAATTGTCATATGAATGAATGAAATAGAATGATATATATGTGTATATATATGTATATATATCCTTATTCCAGAAAAATTATTATATCTTATATATTATATAATTTCACTAAATCTATCCTTAATACATTCTATATAGTGTGTGAAGGAATCATATCCCATTGATGGGTTGTAGTCCACACATCCTCAAATGAAATTATCATTTTTACAATAAAGGAAAAGTATAATGTTATTTGATTAAAATGGATTACAAGATCATAATGAAATAAAAAAAATATTTTATAATATATATAAGTAGAGGTTCTATCAAAATCTCTACTATGATAGAGGTAATAGAAAAATTAACAACTATCATTTCATGAGGTGGTAGTTCGTCGTACATATAAATAGTATGTTTATTGCATGTTAGATGGATGTGTGTGTATGTATAGGATGAAAACTTTACATTAAAAATTATATTATATTGAAATAAATTTTGTTTTTATACCATCATGGAATAATAGGTTTCACAGGGGTAGGGAACAAAAATAATAAAACTAGATGAAGAATGTTACCTCTTTTTCAGGTAAATCCTTTTGGTTTTCACCAAAGGGATTACTTGGATAAATATATTCCCAAGGGGGGTCTTCTAACCAGAATGGTGGGATACTGCAATACTATTTATGTACAGTTTGGATGAGCTAATATGGCTTGAGTTGTGTGAGTAATGGGTAGTGTTCTTGCTATTTTATAGTGGAAGGGGAGTCACACTCCTGTAAATACCAAAAGGTATTCAATAATGTGAGGTAACCTTTACGTAATGTGCGTAAAATATAGGAAACAAATGGAGTAATGCGAATTTATAGATGAAGGAAATCTAAACCTTAGGAAAGTATTTTTATTTTAAAAAATTGTTTCCATAACATCTATGATTACACAATTTTATTCAAAATTTTCTTTTGTAATTATCAAAACACTTTTGAGGAATAAGTGAGAAAATGTAATATCTAAACATTATAGAAAAATAAAATCATGAATGAGGATAACCCTTATTAAGACTATAGGACCAGCCCCTCCCCAATGACTATATCAGGATTCCAAGCCTTCACCATCTCATGAATGATCAGCTAGCTATCCCGTGCGGGGTTGCACTGACCTGGTACCGATGGATGAACCATACCCTCTCGAACATAAAAATATGAATGATAGGCTTAGGATAAATTTTCCTACCCTAAACCACATCTGAAGCAGACCCATGTATTTTTATGGTTACATCACATCCAAAAAAATAATTAGATTCACCCAAACCCAACAGAAGATCCAAATATTCATACTTCCAAATTCATTGTCTCATCGATTTACTAAGTAGGCTTTAAACACATTCAAAACCAATACACACCCAAATTCTAGAATCTATCACGAATAGAAGATCCAAATACAAAAAAGATATATCACCAAAAACCAAAACACAAACAACATCACGTCAGCAAACAACATAACAGATCACCACACGATCATCATCTTAAAAAATGAACCATTCAAAAAATTCCACCTCACCCCAAAATTATCACTGAAAATAACACATAAAATAATCACCTATGTAAAGAGGTTCCAATTGAATCTAATCCACACCGCCACCAAAATATTTATGATCCCGCCGAACATAAACATATAAGAGAAGATTGACTCATGAACCCCGAATAACGAACATCAGAAATTATAGATCAATAAAAACAAATGTATATAAAATATTAACAAACTACAATCACCATCATGCATGAATAAATTCCCATCACAATATATACCCAAATCTCATCAATTCTATGTATGTTACCTGCAGATACTGACAAACCACCCAACACACAACCAGATATGATGTGGAACCCTCTAGCTGTGGAAGCTAAGAAAAAGACACTGGACGAACAACACACCACCTTAGGAAACCCTATCAAGTTAGAAGGAATTGGGAAAGAAATAGAACAGCAACAATGCCAAATTTAGAGATGGCCAATACTATGTAACTGGACGACACCACCGCGATAAGTAGCTGCCGCTATGAGCTCACTGAGAATAGAGATGAGAGTTGATATAATCTTGGACAAGGAAAGGGGTGATGATGAGGGGAAACCCTAGTGTTTTAGTTCCACTTATGGGATCATCAACATTTCAATTCTTCGTTGTCTTTGGATTCTATAAATTTAATATGTTTGTTTTTAGTAAAGATTATTGTTTTCAATCCTATGAAATTTAACCATGAAGACTAAAATAATGTGAGATTTTTTGTATAATCTAGTGCCAATGAATTATAAATATGATACATCATTTAAAAAATAAAATGTTTCTATTTTTTGGAAATTAATTTTTTAAACAAGATCATGTGACACATGTAATAAATCTTAACCCGAACCATGCTAACAATGCTTTTACCTTCTATAGGTCAACAGGATAATAATAAAAGATTATATTTTCCATTAATATACCATATTTAATATTTTTTAAAACTTATAAACCACATGGATAATTATTTAATTTTTTTTAATTTTAAATAATTTATTAAAATAAAATTTATTGTAGAATAACAATAATGTCAATTTTGACATTATTTATTTGTTTTTAATTTTAAAATGTCATCATAAAATTTTAATTAAAATAAATATATTTTATAAATGTGTCAAATTTTCAATTAATCCTAAAAACCAATTAGAGACAATATTTGAATCAATTAAATTAACTCAAAATATTTATAGTATCATTTATTTAAATAATTATTAACTAAATAATCAGTAAATTGGAATTATTCAAGCATTTTAAGTTACTAAATCATCTCAAAAAATTATTTATAAATAATTATAGTAATAATAACCTATTTATATTTCAAATGGATATGTATAACAGAAAATATGATATTTTCTACATATTTGAAAGGATTATAAATATTAAAGGTAAGAAATGTTCCCTTTTTATATTTTTCCTTACATAACATATAATATAAGGAGCATCCATTTATTAATATCTAAATAACCAATAAAATTAGAAAAAAAAGTAGGGATGTGGTAAAATTGTTGTATTATGATTTATTTTGGACAAGTTACCCATTTTTTCATTATTAAGATTAAGGTTTAGTCAATACTTTGACATTTTTATACCTTAATCTCTGTGATTAATTTTAACCACTAGCACCATTAATTTTTTAAAAAATTATTATGATATTATTAGATTACATCTTTCGTACTAAATACAAAATATTATTCAAAATTAATATCAATGAAGTGGGAATTTTATGTCCAATGATAAACCTGTAGAAGTGGCGAGAAATGATTTTTTAATGTAAAAATGCTACAAAGGTCCATATGTTTTTTTATATCCAATATTCTTTAAAAAAGTTTAAAATAAACTAAATAAGATTTATATATGTGTAATTTATCTATTGTGACATTAAAACACATATTAAATTATAAATTAATACCAATAATTTTTTAAATAGAGAGGTTGTGTTTAACTAGAATAAATCATTTTTTTATTTTCATCACAGAATAATGTTTCTTCTAAAAATCCTGAAAATCCACCCTAAGCTAATTTCGAGATTATAAATACAAAATAATGTTTACTTGTTAAAATTTAATTTTGGTATGTTTAATCAATTAAATTTATTTTCTTCCATTGAACGGTATGAAAAGAAGAGTATTTGAGAAAATAGTGTTTTTGAAAAAATAAATACATTACCCAAGATTATATTTTCATAATAAATATATATTTATTATTTAATTCTAAAATAAAAAATATTTTAAATTTAGTTACGACAATATATATTACATTGTTTATCAGCTAGTTTTTAACCACCTCATTTAAATAATTCTAAAAATAAAATATCGTTTCATAGAAAATCATTGGTGCAAGAAATGTACGCAAAGTTAGTGTTAAATGAAGCGTAAGGCAAGTTAGTTCTATTCCAATGGAAGGATTGACTTAGTGAAATTCAATAAATCAAGTAAAATTAATTCATTCAACAAAAATTCACAAAATCATGGGGTTTTTCAAATTATGTATTGGGGGGATAATTGAGAATCCTATATAAATTTTGTTTAGTTTTGTAAATCTCAATACTACCATTTTAAAATGATAGAATAATTTACTAATTTAAGAGATAAATTTAATTTAATAAATTAAAAAAATTCAATGAATATAATAAAAAATAGTTTAAACACTGTAAAATGATATATTATTGATGATAATCCACTTCAATGATAATTGAAATAATCAATTTTATTTTTTAAAAATCCCAAATTATTATTCTTAACTTGATTTGAAATCTTATCTCTTCAAATTGATAGTTATAAAATTATTTCTGTGAGAGGTCAAAAAAGGTAATTAAAAATAGAACACACAACAAAATTTAACAATTTTTTTTCTCAATGATGAAACATGTTTCCCTTCAAATCAATCTAGTCCATTTTAATGCACATTTATTGAAACATAATAAGCTGACCCATTATATGGATCATTGTTTATAAAAAATAACTACTCACATTGGATAAAATATATAGAAAACATATTCTATACTCATATATGTGAAAAATATATAAATAAATACTATAAGGAGTATTAGTGTACTCCTCAATATATCATTGGAGAAGTAAACAGTAAATTGATAATAAAAATAACAACAAATCATAATGAAAAATAAATAGGGTGAGAAACGAAATCGACTGAGTAATGATTTTGGTCAATCTCTATTTTGGTTATGTTTTCTGTAAGGTTCATCTATGTTGATATTTTTGATTAAATAAATCCATTTGAATCCTTCAATCAGTATGTGTAATAACTATGTTAAAAAGTGTATAATATGAAAGGGAATCGTTCAATGTGAAAATGCAATGCGAAATGTTTTTTCTATCTAGTATCGAGGAGGATGATTCCATGGATTATAATAGTCTTAATAAAAAATAAATCATTATGGAATGATAATTATTGGAATGATAGATCATACCTACTCACATAGAGGATCCCTTGGTAAGAGGGGTTCATCTCAACTAGACATGGATGATGCTTTGGATCCCACTGCGTCCAAGGCACATGAAATTTTAGATGAATTTCATTGATCCGCGTCGTAGAAGGGAAAAAACATTATTGTGGATTCTGACGGCTTTATTACAAAATATGGGAGGGGACACCTGGAGGGACAACTCCAACCATCCTAGTCCCCCAGTTACTAGATCTGCAAGCAATGGTAATATTCCCCGAAAGGATCCTACAATTGCAAGAATCATTTCCCCGAGGAAGTGAAATAGTGAAAAGATCGATGTGGCTGACTCCATCATCATCCTCGTGCCCTCGGGTGATAGGGTAATGGTGGATTTAGGACTGTAGCATTATTCATGACTCAAATGTGAAATGGAGAATGATGCTTTGACCAATATGGTGTCGAAGAAGATAGAGGAGGCCCCGATCAAGGAGACATGGGAAGTTATCATCCATTCTGAGGAAGATATGTTGGAGAAATCTATTCATTTTAATGCCTCGAAAGACGATCAGGATAAGATGTCTGAGAGAGATATTGAAGTGGAAACTTCCATAAATCAGACATAGTTGATTGAAAAACAAGAACTAATTTTATAAATAGGGTTTAATGTAGGTTATTTAATCAAGTAAGAGTTCATAAAGACATATGAGAAGATTGTTATTTGGTTTGAGGACCTCATCGAAGATGATCTGGAGTTATAGTTAAATGGAATTCTCTAGAAACTATGTTGGGATAATTCATCTAATATAAATAAAAATGATTTCAATGGTTCATATGTTTCTTTCACTATTTGATGATTTGTTTTTCTTTTTGTATTTGGGTTCTCACATTCCTTTAAAAGTGTTATAAATAAGAAATTAATTTATAAAAAGTGGTCATGAACCTTTTCCATGGTAGCTTTGTGACCCATAATTGATGAAAAGAAACCATGTGGATGGTTTATTCTTCCATAAGATATATTAGTTTCTTATTGTGGTACCCTCAACACATAAGAAAATCCCAAATTAGAAGTAGTCAAATGACACTTCTTTATAGAGTCTCCAGATCTCAACATGTAGTTGATTGGATTTTTCCTTTCGATCAGTTCAATATTCAATATATGGTCACATTAAATTAATTCTGAAGACTATCCGAATTTTATTTATATTTTCTCACCATATAAAATATGTGGTCACTTTAATAATTCAAAAAAATTAAGCTAAGTCCCATTTTTGGTTGAAATCCTTCTTATTAGTTGACCCACTTCTAAACAAGTCCTCTATGCGCCTCTTTAGTTACTTTTGCAGGCTAATATATCCCTCAGGCTTCATAATATACAAGAAAAATATATATGAAAACATTATGATACTGAAATCACTTTTTTGGATTGATAGAATATTCAAAGATGTTTTATGAAATTCAAAATTCACCATCATGATCTATAGTAATAGGCCCTTGATTTATTTCATCACGACTACTCTCAATTAGATATATTTCATACTCATTGAATTCATTAACAATAAGAAGATACCTCTATTGAACCAAATAATCTACTCTATGAGTTACTGTAAAATACTTTCTTTATATATTTGATAACAAGATAAATCATTACCTATTCATAGAAATACTGATGTTATCCTTATTACCACTCATCTCATGTTTCATATTGAATTAAAACTCACGAAATTACATTCTATGAAACAATTTATTGTTATAAATAAATCACTCATTCTAAATATTCTTATAAGAAATTCCTTGTAAGAGAGATAACCATCTTCTACCAATTAGTATATACTACCTTTTTGCATTATAGATCAAGGTGATTGATGCAAATTGATTTGTTTAACAACTGCACTGAATGATGATTTAATTTTCCTTATGAATACAAACATATATGAGATGAAAATATGATTTTTTTGCTTTATCATAATCATATTTACTATGATTCATGGTTCTAGAGGAAAGGGATAAGTTTAAGGAATAATTATTAAGAGTGTGGGATTTGAATTCCACAGTTTCTAGTGTTTGTGAATTTTTTTATTTGACATAAGAAATATTTACAATTACATATGGATTTAAATATTATATAATGAGAAATAAGAACAATTTTGTTAATATTTATTTTCAAAATACATTTACCATCTGTGAAAATGTATATTGACTTATCGTATCATAAATTTCTATTCATCATGTTCCTGCTAGAGAGATAATGGTTGCATAAAATTGTATCTCCATTCATTGAATAAATAAATTTAAATTACTTATCATAGCTCAATCCTTTCATTATCATATATTGTTTTGGCCACTAGTGATATGAAATTAGAGAGAAATAATTCCCATGAAAAATAAAACCATAACTAATTAATCATACCCCAATCATGTTGAATATACATCACTACCTCAATATTCAAATGTTGTGTGAAAACATCTATGATTTCATGATTGAAAAATATTAATTGAAGTGTTATACCTGATTAATTAAAATATTCTATTAAAAAGTGATTTCTTTTATAAATATGTTTAGTCCTATAGTGAGATAAATTATTTATTGAAATATTAATCACACTTCAATTTTCATATTTTAAATGTATATGTTTTAATTGATATACATATTCTAGTAAAATTGTTTTCATCCATAGTTTTTAAGAAAATAGGTTTTGGGTAGCTATGTACATTCCTTTAGAATTAGAAAATGTAATGGAATTATTAATCTCACTATATAATGTATCTAGAGACTATCCTAAAAATTTACATGTTATACATTTTCCATTTTTATTTAGCAAACTTCAACAAAAAATCAGTATTTGAATAACTATATTACATTATTTTATGTCCTCTTGAGAAATATAATCCAAAATATGTCATATTATTTATTTATTTAAACATAATTTTCACAAAATTTTAAGAATATGCTGTGAGTTTTCTAAAAAATAGGCAGTAATGTTGAAATTAAACAATATATTATGAGGGATGATTTTTAATTTTAGAAAAACCCCAACCATACCTATGTGAATGGATGTGTTACCTAGTATTTTTATAAAAAACTAGTTTATATCTAGTAATCACATGGTTATCACATTCTTTTTTTATTGAAACTAATTTTATTTTTTAAATCATTATTTTTTGAATTTTCATTGGTTTAAATTATTTTAATAATTTTCAAAAACAATTTATACAAAATGATGAATATTATTCCCCTATTAAACTCACATTAAATTAATTTTTCACGCTCATTAAAAATTTGACACATAATGATTTTTTTAGAAATAAAATATATTTTATCAACATATATGTTTACTAATTAGAAATTTCATTTTTTAAATATATTTGGATGAATTATTATTTTTAAATTCCATATGAGGTATGAAAATTGATGATTCTTCCCTACCATGCTCCATGTGTCTATATTAATTTTTAATGTATGTGTGAATGTTTGAAAACCTGATTTAGTAAATTAGTATTTTAAGAACACTATTGTTATTGAATAAATAATAAATCAATAATATAACCATTATGGAATGAAATATGGAATCCATATTATATAGTTTGATATTTATTTCTCATTCATAATAATGTAGTTTTTGAATAAATTCAACAATTAAATTATGTAAATTTTCTATTTATAATAAATAACATTATCATAGCTATAAACATGTGAAAAGAAATCTATATATGCTTCAAATTGAATTTTCGGGATCCAAAACCTTTTGTATCGAAATTCATTTAGGTCCAAAATGTTAGTTTTAATTAGGTCTCTTAAACTGTTTCCATAAAATGTTTCTATCAAAATGATTATATAATTTTACATTAACAAATCCTTGATTTTATAATTAATTAATTCAGTGATGTGTATAGGTTATATATATGCCTATAAGACTTGATATTTAACATGGTTTCTAAGAGTTATTGGGGTTTGAGTTTCCCTTCAGATATTAGATATAAAATAATATAGAAGATGGTATCATTGCATCATAACATGTCTAAAAAATGATGTGATTGGTTCCTCTAAGTCTTCATTGGGGTTAGGAATGTAAGGTTGGGACAGATGGGATATTTATCATGATAATCAATATCATATTCACATTTGTTTAATGTATTATATATATTTAGAGATGACATATCATCTACAAGTTTTTCTATTGTATTTTTTTTGTTCATATGGACTTATCTCAAAAACATTTCAATAATAGACTATCATGAAGGCCAAACATATATGTCTAAAACTCTATATTCTACACTGGTGGGTGAATAACCTAGAAATTTTTTTCTTCACTCTTGGGTGAAATGTTTTCTATATTATATTTGTTTTTTATATTAAATATTTTATATAAAAAAAATATAAGAATTTATCATGGGTTTTATATCATTTAATAAATCAAAAGATTCGTTTAATTTTATTGGAAAAATTAGTACCCAATTTATTCAATAAAAATATGTTTTCAGAGCATTACAAAGAACATATATATAAATCTCATATTATTTATGTACAGTTGAACAAATTTATATAATTGTTTTTTTTCTCATTTTAACGACCCAATTTTGTGGATGTGTTTGTCGTTCAGATAAATTCTAATTATAACCATGTTGTGAACATTAAAATTAAATATCATGATTCATGAATTTAATTACTTTATCTCTACATGTGATTTTAATGTTAATTCTACTTTTATAATCCTCTTAAAATTCATATATAGTATAATATAAATCAGATTCACTTTTGAGACCAAACAAAAATAACGATGTGTAACAGGAATAATCATCAATAATAAAAAATGTAAAACGTGTTAAACCTAAAAGAGAAACTCTAGAATATATAAAAAATAAATATTTCAAACAAATATAGTGGAAAATAGTTTGAAACCAGTTTCATTAGTTTGAAAAAAATTGTGTTTCTTTCTCATTTGATAAGGTTTTCACACATTTCAATTTGGAAATTCTTGTTTTGGTATATCCTTAACTATTTCTATTCTACATAACTTACCATGATTGTGTTTATTACAATTTCAATTTATCATATGTCACTACCTTGATATTATATCAAATTGAATTAATCACGAAACATTCACAATAAACAATAAATCTAAATTAATTGAAAACACATCATCCCTTCTTAATGTATTAAATAATAAATCATGCTTAGAGACATAAATAATATAAGAATTATTTTCCAATTTATATTTGAATGAATCAAAAAATAAATGTGATATTATAAGCATATTATATTTCTGATCTTCAAAAAATAAATAAGAACAAATAACAACAGTTTCAGTGTTACTAAATTCTTAAATAAAATTATATTAGATTTCACATTGTTGCTTATAGTTTCATGTACTCTATCAACATTTATTAGAACCTTAATGCTAGTGTCTTCTCTTATATTATGTCAACATCATCCACTTTCTAAATAAAAAATATTTTTTCTAGATATCTTCTTTCACGTTTCATAGAACAGATGAAATAATATATTATTCTAGTTTGCATGTGTTCTTAGGCCCTTAATGGATTGTATGTCAATCCATAAGAGTCCCAGTTTTTTATTGTATTATTAAATAGAGAATAAACAATATTATTAAAAAATATATACATTGGTCCAAAATAATGAAAAGTATTGTAATTATTATATTTCCCTTTGGACATATAAGATATTTATTTTTCATTATGCATGGAACAAAATAGCACTTTTATAAAATCCATTGTGGTTTATATGTATATCAAATTATATTACTATATTTTGATGTTTTTTTAATTCCATGTTTCATATTCAATGTTTTAAATCATTTTTTTAATTTTTTTTATTGTTTTATAGTTTCAAATTTCCAAACATGATATATGTATTCTCTTTTAAAATGTTACAATTTTTTTTGTGATCAAGGATCATTCTTCAAAAAGAATGATAAGGAACGAATTTTTTTAAAATTAATTTATTTATAGTTAAGGACATTCATATTGTCATCCAACATTCAATTTTTTTATAATGTGTATTTGTATACATTTGATAATCACTAGCAATATCATCACCAGAAAAAATAGTTGAAATAGTGAGAATTTGTACCTCCTAAAGCTTGTCATTCAATAGAAATTTTTTTTTCTCATATGCAGCATTCCTATATGAATTAGAATCACTGATCTGTCCTTATACACCTTTATAGTTTCCATCATTACATTACATTGTTTATTTTCTATATATTCATACTAATATTTATGCTTAACCTTCATATGGACATCCTCTATATGTCATTTCTTATTATATTCACTAGAGGAGCCATCCTTCCCCTAGTCCATTTCCAATTTTTTGGTACATTCCCTTATTATTAGAAATCCTGAAAATATTATTTTACTAAATAAATTCATTGAATCTTCATGTATGATGATATAGTTCTTTATCAATTTCTAAACCATATTTTTTTAATTATATGATTTATTTCATTATTTAAGAATAATCATTGACTTACATGAATTATTCTATGTAAATAATTTTCATTAAAATAAATTATTTAACTGACATGTTACTAATAACATTATATTATCTAATGAAAATCGAAACTATTCTCCACCTATTGTGTTAGTATCATAGTAATCATAAAAAATATTGATTTTATATATATTCTACTACTATTCCTCCTACGTGTCAATGCTGTTTTTAAATATTCAATACATTTTAGAGATTGATTCATCATGTTTAATTTTAAAATTTCCATACATCAAGATCAATTTATTCAATTATATTTATTTATAGTAATTTATTTCTTAATAAAATTACTAATGTTTCCCAAATTTTAGAATTAGTTTCCCATGTTGATATTAAATTAAGTTAATATTCTCCCAAAGCACAAAAAACAATAATAGATCTATAGATGACATTATTGGTTGTTTTAATTTCATTATCCTAATACACTCTAAAAATATTGGGTTATTAATATTTATCATCTATTACTGGATAAATATAAAATCTAATGTTTTTTAAATATCATTTCATATTGACTTTCCATTATGAATAACAATTACAATAAAATTAACTACATCAATCGGTGTCAGAACCTTTAGGTTTGTCAGCCTTAATAAATGGATAATTAATGAACATTAATTGTCAATATTGTCCTAAAAAATATGATCTATGTAATGGGTAAATCAAACAGGGTAAAATAGACCTCTGATACCAAATATTTTTCTAAGATAAATGCTTATGATGGGGATGAATTGACATTATTAAATAAAAAAATTTTCTTTTAAGGTTATAAATATATAACCCTCAGTATAATATAATATAATTGTTTAAAAATATAGAAGGTAGATAGATGTTGATTTAATAAAATATATTTTTAAAGCTTCATAAAAACAGTAAATGCAGTTGAAATTATTTTTTATTAATATTTTATTTCACATATCTGACATAAAAAAATATGTCCTTTAAAAATGAAAACTATCATTGAATATTTTTCTAAATTTGTCTTTAAAAATTAATCAAAAAAATTAATAGTTATAAAATTGTTTTTCATCTGAGGAAAAAATAATGGGGTAAAGAAAGAATAAGACATCCACAATTTTTAAATATGATTTCAGATTAGAATTTTTTTATAGTTATCTCCATTTGAAAATATTACACTTCTAAAAACATTTATCAAAAAATATTAAATAGATCTAAAATGTTTAACACTATCAAAAAAATTATCACCCAAATGATTGGTCAATACAATACTTATTTTACTGTAATAAAGTTGATAATGTATAATAATAAAAATAAGTCAAACCGGGAAAACAAAATTTATTCTTGTGAAATAATGACAATATAACAAGTTTATTTCATCCTCTAATACTAACAATTACTAGGTAATTAGTGGAATCTTGTTGGCCACATGACGACAATCTATTCAGAATCTCCCACTAGCTACCTCGCACAGTAACTGGTGGAACTACATTAGTCTCCAGATAAATACCTGTAGAAACCTGAAATTTTTATTTCTTTTACTAAACACGGAAAATAAATATAATAATATTTTCTATATTACAATTCATAATCAAACAGTCATTTTATTTATTTTTTAAATATCCAACAATAGTACGCCTCTTGAGAAAAATTCATAAAATCAAAGAAACTCATAATTTCATCAATTAAATTACCCAAATTAAAAAAAATATTTAATTTTCTCAATAACGGAGCATTACATTTCAAACCCTCTATTATATATGTTTCAATGTCAAAAATTAAAACCCACTATTTTTTCATAATATCCTTACAATCATTGTTTTTATATCATCATTTTCATATTATGTCTAACTAAAAATTATTATCTTTCTTCTATTGGGAATAACCTAGGGCTATAGAATAATATAGAATACCCAGAAAACTATCTAAAATTTTATATAATAATAAAACATAATCTTCTTTCAAAATAGGATGACTCTAATATTGGCCTTATGTTTATTCACACTATATAAATCTATATATTTCTGTATTTCATACACAATTACTAACTCCTTTCCCAAATAATAATTTACATTGAATATATGTATATTTCAACCTTATCAATTGAAATATATAAAATAATTAATTCAAAAAAAAATTGATGGATTTAAATTGTTGATATAAAGTAACAACCAAATTTAGTTTAAAATTCAAAATCCCTATCACATTCTTATACCTCATGTTAGAAAAACATCTACTTTATTTCAAACAAAATGAAATTTTCCCAAAAATTAACCACATTTATAAATTTTTTAATGATAAAAATATATTATTCAAAAAATTATTTCCCACAATTATTGAATACATTATATTATTTTAATATATAGATACATATCAAAATTTGAAAACTATATTAGTAATGAAACGCTAGAAAAAAAATTGGCCACAGTTGGAAAAAACGTATTCACATGAATGACTATAATAAAATAAATTTCTACAAACAATTTATTTAGGATAACATTTGTTTTTATTATTGATTACATATAAATAATTAAATTAATTCACAAAAAAATA
Source organism: Viscum album (assembly GCA_963277665.1). Taxonomy (NCBI): domain Eukaryota; kingdom Viridiplantae; phylum Streptophyta; class Magnoliopsida; order Santalales; family Viscaceae; genus Viscum; species Viscum album. Next base: position 1,862,036,902 of record OY728157.1, read on the forward strand.
TAAATACATAATTAATGAAAAAATCCAATGTGAAACTATCATGATTATATATAAAAAAGTTAAAAAATATTCCATTGATAATATCTATGACTCTAGAAAAACAACTATATATTATGTAAATATACATTATAGTATGATAATCACATTCATAAGAATAGTGTATTAATTTAAAAATGAGATTTCCCATGATAATATAATATTACACACTATTTTTATTACAAAAAAACATATTGTATAACTATCTTGTCCTTGTATCCAATATCTGACTCTAACTAACTATGTTTATTGAAATCACAAGGCCTATAATCACCATGAAAATGAGATGATTTGGGGTGTTCAATTTTACGTCTTTAATAAGATCATGTTACAGTACTATTTAGAAAAACTAATAATTAAAAAAATCTATACATGAACCAAATAATGTGTAGTGACACATGTATTTTTAATCATTTCGCACAAAATGGTCTATAAATAGCTAGTATTATTCCACAATGTGTCGAAATACAAAGAATCAAGTAAATTAGAATTCATGATTTCTATGTGTTAGGTTATATAATTCATGATTAAAAGAATCATTGACTTTATTTATCTAACTACTCACTATTCTATGAAAAGTTTATGATGAATTTTACTTGTAATCCATTATAGTAAAACATTCACAAGAAATTATTAAGTAAAAAAAATTAGGTTTTTCATTTATATAATTATATAATGATATCAGTTTATTTTTTTGGTATTATTCTATGATATTTAAGAAAAAATGTCCAAATAAAATATTGTAAGAACATTCTCCTTCATTGTGTATTTGCTATCTCAATTTACCATTAATTTTTTTATCATAAAAAACATGACAGCTAAAAAATCATAAGAGGTTATTCGGTATTTCATTTTATAATTATCTATAAAACCTTATTTAATGGTATAATTTACTGCCTCATAAACAAAAAACATCATATATTTTAAAAATTTTATAACTAATGTATTTTCATTATATATAATAAATCACAATATAATGTATATCATTAAGAAGTTATTCATAAAACATCCATATTTTGATGAAAATACCCAATTATATTTTATTTAAACTTAGAAAAACATAGAGTCTAATATGTATGATATTTTATATGTATATATATATTAAGAAGTAATGAATATCATTAAAGTAAAATATTTCATTAATCACTATTCCATGACCTAAAATTATAATTGATCACCTAATAACTCCAAAAAATAGTTGATCAATTTTTTTAAAACACATTAATCCACTCATCATGGGATCTTTTTTCAAATTCATAGAGAGTCAGATCACAATACATAGTTTTGGAATAATCCACCACTGAAATAATTGAAGTTATGGAATGTAATGTTTGATTGATCCTTAAATAGTTATTTATAGTTTTTACTATTATCCATCTCCCAAAAAAAATCCAAGGAAAATATAAATGGATTATTTTCTAATATGTTCTCATTAATTTGTAAAATCTTTTTAATAAGAAAGAAATATTAATGACAAATAATCAAATTTTTTCCCTTTATTTCATATGTTCTTATAAATAATCTTAATAAATAATCCAAACATCAATAAATCCTCACTATACATATATTTGAAATAAAATATCCAAGTAAAAAACAAAAAAATGTTATTTTTTTACAATAATGATCTCACATGGTAATCTAGGGTTTCAAAATTTATAAACATTCCATTTGATTGTAATTCACAGGTTCCGTAAGTCAATGACGATAAAATTCATGTGTATTTTGAGATAAATAATGATTTATATAATCCATATTGTGTTTAAATGTCTAATGTATTACTCAAAGTTAATGTTAGAAACTATTGATCTAAAAATAAGAGTTCAATATATATTCATATAATTTCGATAAATATTATTCTTTTTAATCCAGTAATTGTACACTCATTGAAATTTATCAGTCTACAAATGTATTTTATATGTAATGTATCATCCATTAATTATTGAGAAAAAGTCATCTTTTTTATGAGATTTGTTCTCTAATATCACTAATTGATAAACCTACTGATAAATACATGCATTCATCTTTATGTATATCCAAAAATTATTATTCATCACTAATTTTTACACCAATGTATATAAACTAAAATGGTAATAATATGTTAAAATAAGTAACTCTTTTTTTTGGTATAATATAATTAAATAATGTTATTTTTTAAATCCAATGAAGAATTTACGTGTTAAATAATAACATTAAATAATACTAGATTAGAATGAAAAAAAGTCTTCATCGATATTAAAATAATGGTATAAGCTATGAAATGTTGTTACCAAAACATAGTAAATAAAACCAACTTCATAATTAAGTCATCTAAGTGATTTAATAAAAACATTTATAAAAGAAGTTCTTAATGTAATTGAACAACTTATGTAACCAAAATTAGGGGAAATTGGATTTTTGTATTAAATCCATTCCCCTTAGGATAAATTCAATAAATAATGACTCCCAAAATTCATTTCATATATTAATGGATAACAAGTTGTTAAAATATGAAATATTCCATGAAACTTTTTTTCATAGCTGAATTGCATATAAACATAATACACCATTTTTATGATTATTATTTATATCTTACAATAATAGAAACCCTAGGAAAAATTTGTTTTGTTTCATTGGACTCCAAATTCATTATAATCTAATTGTAAAACCGTTATACAAAATTTCCCACAAATAATTTAATCACTTGATACTTATATAGATATATCATACATAATACTATTATTTATAACCTCAGAAAATCGATGCATCCCAAAGGGAGAGTATACATACTTAATAAGAGATGGACACAAGAGATATAAATATAAATTCAAAAATGAATATAATTTTAACTCGGGGTAGTGGGAGAGTAATCTTGGTGTATTAATATTAATGATAATATCATTCCTAATAAAACATTGGTCATTGAACATTATTCATGACATTTTGTTTTTTCATAATGTGGGATATGAGTCATGGGAGTGTGGAAACATGGTTCCATGACCATGGGGTTTTACATAGATATATTTTATAACATAAAAATGTGGTAAAAATATAAACATTGAAATCATATCATATATCAAGGTTAACCACTAAGAAATTAATATCAAAATGAACTAGGAAATCCACTTCCTCAAAATATAGTAGACATGAGAACACTATTCATTTCATATATGTTTTTGGACATGGAATAACCAGATCTCTATCCTATTGATCTCGGTAGATTAAAAAATTACTATGGAAATGAAATTATATCATTTATCAATCCTTAAAATAATGATAAACTATAAATATTATTGATATATGAACATGAAAATATAATTTATCCCAAAAGAAAATAATTAACTACTTTTAAATAAATGTTTATCATGGAAGGTTCAAAAATACATGATCATAATATATCATTATTAAGAATTTTGATGGAATCAATATAATATGTGATTATTATAACATTTAATGAAATTGTAAAAGTTGAAAATCAATTTTTGGTCATTAAAAGTAAATTTTTGATCAAGAAGAAATAAAATTTATACTTTTGAATACATTAATTTAAAAAAAATACTAAACAAATAGAATAAAAATTTGTTTTAAAACACTTCAATATATGGGGAGTTAAATTTATAATAAAAAATATATGATGTATGAAACATTTTCTCATGATGGAAATATTAAAAAAAGATTCAACTTATGCCTTTTTAAGGAAACAAAATTAAAAATTGAAAAATTGAAAAGTACTAAAAACTAATTAATTCCATTATTTATCAATGAAATCCATGACAAATAGATATTGAACATAATAATTAATTGAAATATAGAAAAGTAAATTTATAAGAAAAAAAATAAAAATATGGTCCTAAAAGACAAATATTCTTGAGTGAATATAGATATAATAATATCTCATACTAAAAGCATCATTTTTGTTGTACTATGAAATAAACAGAGCTAAAGTGATAAAATGATAAAAAACAAAAATAACCATATTATATGAAAATATTTGTGTGTGTGTGTTTTTTATTAGAGAATGAACATGGGATTTCCACTAATGGATATTTAGTAATAAACATTCTTGAATGCAAAATGATATTTTAAGGAAACCGTTACCTTTACATCATATTTCCATAAAGTATCTTCAATAACCTATATAAGAAACATAACAATCATAGTCAAATATATGATATCATTATTAAAAATAATTTATATTTATACTCTTCAATTTGAATCATTTATTACAAGTATATTATCTATTTATTGTCTATTTTCATCGTCGATTCTATGTAATTTTAATTATTTAACATAGGATTCAAAATGGTGGTATTGATTTTCATTTTAATGACTAGATCATCATTAATATATTTTTCAAAATAGTAGGTTTTATTATGATACAATGATAGATTAGGTCCCATGTTACGTTTTTTAATGTATGGTTATGGTTCAGGTTAGAGGAATGCATGAGGATCATGTTTCAGGTAATTTATTAATTAAAAAAGTTACATTGAAATGACCATTCATATTTTTGGGTCACACTTCAATAACCATATTATTGAAGTAACTTAATCCTTAATATCATATGTTACATGTATTAATGTACTGATATTTATTAATTATAATATGACGATATTGATATAGCATCATCCGTATAGGTGGATAAAACAACTAAAAAATCAATTAAAGCATGAGAATGAATAAGGGTTTCAAATTAATTTTTAAAAGTATAATTATCAACAAAACATTATAATATTAATACCAAAGCATTATATTGGTGAATGATAGTAATAAAAAGATTATATGAGATGTAAATAAAATGAAATAAATAAGAACATATATAATTAAAATGATGAATGAACTCTTTCTTGACATTAGATCCTATAGAATGATGGATTTAAGCATTATTCATGGTACTTGAAGATACCAACCATATAAAAAATAATTATTACTTAAAAATGGGATGGTTTTAAAGATTTAATTTATGTTAAAAAGTTTTTTGGGAAGTGTTCTATCATTATATAATCCATTGAACCTGAGACTACTCAATAGTGTTTCAATCAGAGTCTATAACCAGACATCTGACATCCATCTTTATATGTCAGAGCCTACCAATTAGCCACAAGGGACTCAGGTGTGACCATGACGAGACTATACCAACATATTATTGGGATAATATGGTGTAAAATAACTAAAAATAATACATAACTAAAATCAAATTATAAAAAAAACAGGGCAACAAATACTATTCTATTTAAATAATAAATGAATTCATACAAGTTGGAAATAATATATATATCAATAGATCGACCATTGAGATAACAAAATAATATTAATTATATAATTAAAATAAAATGAGTCTCTCATTGTATCCCATTGATCTTTCATATTCCAGTCTCAAATCCTATTTTAGATAGTCTAGTCATGTCCTAAAACACTACGTTTATGTCCAATCGAAAGTATCAAACTATGAGGCCTAAATGGGTACCAATGTTTCATCATCTTTTTACTAGGGATTATTTAATTCTAATAATACTCAAGACATATTTTACCTAAAATAAAAAATAATTTAATGTATACACATCTGATATGGAAAAAGAATTACAAGAATAAGAATAAAAAAATATCATTCTTCCAAGGGTTCTATTTCAACTCATGGGATCAATCATACATTCATCATCTATAACCATTGTTCAGTAATAATGATTAATTCCACCATAGAGGACCAATGTTCACTCCAAGAATCATAATTTTCATATCTAATGGAAACCACACCCAACCTCAAAACCATGAGAAATCATAATATTATGGGGAAAATGTCCTACACAAAATAAAAATATGTCCACCACTCAGGGAATTCACATTACCTACATTTAACATCTATATATGAACCACATGGGGGTCATATCCACAAATAATTCAAGTGATGTCCCATCCTAGAATAAGAAGATTCAACCTAGGGGAACATATCTAGTCCCTATACAATATAAATATAATATGGACGGACCCACATCCATACCCAAAACCATATAAACCTAAACATAGGGGGAGGTATATCTTCAACATGAATCATGTTTTAGGCCTCCATTACAAAATTTTTGTATCCCACCCCTTATCGTGGACCCAATTTTCAAACACACGCCAAAATATATAAAATCGATATATAACTAATGGTATATACTCCCGAATGCCTAAGGTATGACCATATAAGTTGACCAAAGACTAAAACCCAAAACATGTCTCATTGTTTAGCATCTTTATAGAATAATTCCTCCTAATAAATAACGTCATGTCCATCTCACACCATAAACTATTAAGTTCTAAAGAATAGCCTGAAATGTACATAACCAATATACATACACTACCCATCTTTATTAAAATCAAAATAACAGGGCAATTTCCATGGTCCTCTAGGTCACACCATTGATTGGAAACCATACATGGGATCCTTGATCACAATTCCACATCTGGTAAAAAAGTCACCTCTCTATGGGTGTAATGTCTCACAATATAACAATGATTGCATAATGGAATAAATTTATTAAGAGATACCACAAAAGAATCATAATATTGGTATGGAAAAATTCACATCTCCAATCCCAAGTTAACCTTTGTAGTATCATCATGCCTAAAATATAAATAAAATTACCCATATTATTCCCACCTTGGTACTCAAATACTAGCAAGGGAGAACACTTATACCCCACTATATTCAAAAATACATACGGATATAATGTATCACAATTATTTTATATAACCTATCCCTATGAAAACTATTCATGTCCCATAAATATAATTTTCTCAAAGGAAACTACGTCAAACTACCATGATAAATTATGTTTATTATTATCATATAATTAAAATCCCTCAAGGTACATGTATCACTAAGTACGTATTTATAATATATCCATTGTTTATCATTGAATGATGTATTAAGTTAGTCTTCTATTGTCTTTTGTGGCCCTTGGCAAATCCATCCTATATATAGGTGTCGATGAATTATTTATTTAATTTAATATCTAGTCATCAATATGTGATGAGGGAGAAAACAACATTCTACATAAACAAAAGAAAATACTAAGGGGGAATCATTCAAGGTCTACCTTCCACAAAAGATAATTCATTGAAGATAAAAACCCAAAAAATAAATTATTTATCTAGAATCATCTCATGAGAACATATAACATTTGAAATAATAAAAAAATATTACTTATAAGAAATTATAATTAATAATTTAATTTAATTTATATAGAAATAATTTTTAAAAAACTCACCTTCTGGGTTAGAAATTCCAAATCAAAATATGATTTGGAGTTATTCACCTTCGACACAAACCCAATACTAAGACCGAAAAATGATCTAATTTACTTAAATGAATCTATATCTAATTAATTCAAATTTTTCTATATATTAAGAAAAATTAATAGGATAACTTTTATAATAGGGAACATTGTTCCACATGATTTTTCACGGATTTCAATATGTGTTCTTCACTTAGTTGAATGAACCCAAGTGTATAAAAATGAATCTTTTCACCTAATGAATACAAAAATACATCATAATTTTTTGAAAAATTTTATATGAATATAATGGAAATGTATTACCCAAAAATGTGCTTGAGTCTAGTGATGTGGTTTTGATAACCTCAAATAATGATTTAACTAGGTATTTCAACGATATTTTTTTCCTCAGAATACCCCTTTGATGTGGGATCTGAATATCATGGATTTTATTTCGTTTTTAAAGATTCTATTGGACTTCTCATGAAACCAAAATGGATATAAAAATATATTTTTTCTTAAATTTAACATTTTAAGGAATTATATAATGTTTTATTTTCATTCCAAGGTGATATCAACACCCACATATGCAATTATCACATGCCCATGTAATTCATGATTCTATTCCAATATAGCACTTTACACCCTTATCTATTTACCATGACAAAATCCATTATATTATACACTTGTCTTCGAACACCGAACCACCCACCTTTTATTCCCTAGTCATATAAAGGAGGGAATTAGGCTACCTATATTATATACATAGGTTCTCTATGTTAAGAGTTGTTCCCTTGACCTTGTGAAATATAAATAGACACTCTTGGAACACTTTTTTGGATTCATTATAGAATATAAAATTAGTTATGAACATTTTTCATCCTTATTAATCTGAATCCCACTTACTAGGTCTCCAAATTACAAAGACATCACAATGGTCTTATATTTGGCTGACACATGACACAATAATCCAAACAAGTTCCAATATGATAAAAACATCACCAAGGCCTTCATTCTATGTGTGAAATTACCCAAGTATCCAAAATGAGATTGAATTCACCCAAATCTCCTTCATAAGTGTGACTCATTCTAGTTATCTTATAACAGTAAGAATTTCCCATGTATCCAACCTAAATTCAACTATATTTAGGCTTCCTACATGAGATTTAATTCACCCAACCCTCATACAGGAGCATAACTAATCGAAGTTCTCTAACATTGGAATATCTTTACCCAAGTATCATATATAAGTCTAATGATTCCCATGATCCATCATTAGGGATACACATTACCACATTACCACCATAAGGGTGAAAATCCATCTAGGTCCCCCCATTACGGTGGTAATTCATCAAAGAACCTACACTAGGGAGACTCTAGGAAAGTCCCTTAATACATTGGATTACATTAAAATAAGTATTTATATTGGGATACACAACAAACATGTCTTATAATAAGTGCACCACTATATCATGTCTCCTAATCAATTGAAAAATATTCTAGGATTAGTACATAGGTTCCCTACATAGATAAATATTCCTAGATTCAATAAACTCACCTTATTTTACTCATACGCCTTGAATTAATATGATCGTGAGAGATCATGAAGTTAATTATCTTAGATATCATACCATTATATCCCTATATGGGACTCCCATTAGATGTAATCGCCACCAACTACCTTCAATTGAGTCATCTATCTGGTTGAACCATATATATTCCTCCTACAATTTTTATTCCTGAATCCCTATAGAGTCCATTTCATACCTAATTATAAAATGATTGGTGGAATAATCCCACATATAGATCTCTGATGAGATTTAATCCCAAAAGTTTCATTTCTCCCATCCTTAAATTGTTACCATCAAAGTGATAAATTTCCATATATAGAACTCCCAATAAGTGAATGCATCAATAATAATAGTTTCCCTTTATTATCTCATTACTAATAGGTAGGGGGTAGAAACCCATACATTGGAATCCAGACAGTTGCAGGACCTAAACATTCCATCTCATGTCATACTACTAACATAAAAGATAAGTCATAAGGAAATCCTAATATTTATCTCCCAACTAGTATCATATTTCCTCCCCTTTCATGGGAAAACCATTTTAGGTGGGCCTTAAAATATGTGAAAACACCAATAATATTCTCTCTTATTTGGATACTCATAAAAATTATATATTATAAACAAATTATTATATATATACTCAAGCTAACATACATAAATTTATAATTTATTTATGCTTATGAATAATTAAACTAAAAAAATATCTTGATAACCTGAGGACCAAATGGTTAGGTATCTTGTAAAATAGTTACATAAAAGTCTTATTTTAAATAAATTATTGACACAACTCCATAGTTTAATTTTAGTGAAATCTATTTTATAAATCCCACTAGTTATAATTGTCATTATTTTTTATGGAATGAAAATCATAGGAATGGAGTACCATTGAAATAACCTTAATGTGAAAACAAATTAATGTGTAACGAATTGTCAAATCATAAGAATGTTTGAGAGATATCTTGCTAATAATCATTGAACAATATATTATTTCAATAATGATTATTGAATGGAATGTAACTGTAGAATAACATCACATTCCGTGAAAAAGTTTTAGAAATTGTTACAATAAATATGTTTGATAAATCATAACATGAGCATATTACATATAATTATTTCATATGAATTATAATACGTTCACATAACATTTTGGTCATATTTATCTGCATTTAGTTCATAATTATGCTTGTGAATAAAAAAAATAATCATTTTTTTGCTAAATTATGTAAATTCACCCAATATATATAATGTTCACATAAATCTCCCAAATATAGCCAATATTCATCATTTTCATGCTTAATTTAGTGAAACTTTGTTAATACGTACCATATTCATCTTCATTATCTTTAGCTCCTGAAGTATAAAACCATAAGAAATGTAACAATTTTAAATATCAGACCCCAACTATTGTTCATCCTTACTTATGTTTTAACTATTAAAAAATCATTCATTATGTTATAGATAACACATGGAATGAAAAATTGGCTTCAAAAAATTTCCAAATACTATAGCCAAAATTTACGTAAACAATGTTAATAGTTTATATTGAAAAACTAAATCGCCAAAACATGTTATTTTTTATTATCATTTACAATGTATTTCATCAAATATAAATTCCTTATAAATAAGGACTCAAGAGATAAAATTTATTTGGAAGTTAAACCTTGAATGATTTTTTTATTTTTAACAAAAGTGTTTGTTTAAAAATTTTAAAAAATTATTTTTAGAATCATATCATTTGAGAAGTTGAATATAAGGCATATTCAAAATATTAAATAAATCTAAAATCTAAAATCATGAAAAAGGAAAAAAATTTATAATTGAGAAGTAAATTTATTTGGGAAAAATTTAATTTTAAAAATATTTTTCATTGATACGGAATTAAAAATATAATAATTTATTCCATTCGTTTATGATGAAATTGTCAAATAAATTTATATATTAAAAAATAAAAAATTAATTAGTGTCTCAATATATATAATGTCAATAATAAAATAATTTTTATTGGAAGATAAATCAACAAATATTTGAAGGATGGAAAACCATTTTAATATTGTGAAACATTATTCTTGAAAAAAAGCATGGTAAAAAGGATTTATAAAACATTTCATATTTTAAAGTTTCATTTTAATAAATAAGAATGTACAATTCCATTTAATAATAAATTATTGTGGAATAGCCGGATAATGAAAGAAAATATTTCGAGATAAAACATCATAACTCAATGAATGCATATTTGATTTTCTATTATCTCTTTAAATTAACATATCCCAATTAGTGAGAAATATTTTTAAATGGTTTTTGTGGTAGGAATGTATATCCCTAGAAAAATATTATAAAATATGAAAAAATACTGTCTAATTAATGAATATTCAGAACATATATCATATATGTTCTAGGTAATGATTATAAATAAATGAAGTAAAGATTAGTTACCAAAAAACCATTCTGAAACATATATAATTGATTAAATTGAGACATGCATAATTGAACATGATTTTGATTCTAAATATGATAAAATATATATTTTTTTATAAAAATAAATCAATGTTTAGTAAATAACGATTAATGTAAACATGTTTCATAAAATATATTATGTCTCCATGCATCGGTATTTTGGCTTTAAATACCTATACCTGGATCTCCCTCTTAGTAAAATGTACACTAAAATCCATAAATATATTAATCACCAATTTTAGAAAAATTATCATTTATTAACTATTTATGAAATTCAATTATTGGGATAGTATTAATGATATTTTCATGGTTTATTCAAAACATGATGATGTAAAATCATGTAATTAATTTGAAAACATGATGGGTATAAAGAAATTATAGAATGGGTTTAATGTGTGAATAGTTATCCTTCAATTAATAAATAGTCACATGGATTGTATGGATATATTATGAAAATATGGAATCATATTCTCATGGAAATGAAAATAATTTATTAAATTAAGCTATTCAGTTGTAATGCGGAGGAATATAATAAATTAGTTATTTTTTAAGCATAAAATTATATCCAAGGAGATATAAAATTGGTTTAAAAGTGGTCTATTATTGGTCAACATAGACTTCTACATGATAAACAACTCAAACAACTCAAACAACCATCTCATACTTCAATAATTGGATTACATGAAATATATTTTATATCAAATTGTTCCATTCATATAAATAAGTTAATTTGGATAGTTGTTGACAGTGAGCTTATGTTGTCTCATGAAAGATAATATTGAATAATACTCCTTAGTGTTTTTGTAATCTCATTTTGATCCATGTTAAAATTTGTATCTTCTAATATCAATTAGATAATTATTATGAATTTGGTCCCTTTTATGATCTCATAAGGTATTTCATTTGGACAATGAGAATATTTTCCATCGTAGAGGTAATTTGATTAATTAGAAATTTTTCAATTCCTTTCATAAAATGAAATAATTTTTTTGAGGAATATGTTTGTAAATGTGTTGAGGTAAAAACATGAGCTCAAATTATGTTCATAAACTATCATGTGAACCTACATGATTTAATTGAGGTCATCATTTACTAAGATCTCTAACCTAAGCATATTAATATCCTTCATAATGGTTACTAAATAGATTTTATATTAACCAAATAATATACCAAATGAATATCAATATAGGTGTGTTTCCTTTAGCCCACCCATCATGCATCACAATAATGAACGATTCAGTACTCAAACAACCCATATCCGTGTGATTATATCATGGTACATATGATCCATTGTTTGATCTAATATCCACCATCCATACAGATATTCTATTACCCATAATATACATAAAATCAGTAATTTAACTAATCATCATGATTTTATCCTGTACTAAGGCCTCTTCATGGGGTTCTCACCCAAGGTCTATAATTTTAAAACCCAATGCTACTAAAATAACCAAATAAAATTAATAATAATTATATTTGAATTAAAATATAGTGAACAATGGAAAATATATATAAATAATACATTTATTCTATGTTTTGTATAATAAATCCCAAAAATACTAGCACAACCTGAGGGCTGAAAGGATTAGTTTCTTAAAGACTTTCTACATAAACATCTCATTTGAAAATTGTTGTTGTAAAATCACATAAACTAAACTCAACTAGATTCCATTTTATACATATCATAAATATTAAATATCATTCTATCTCATGGAAATGAGAAAAATATGAACGGAACGAGGTCAATGACTCATTAAGGGAAGAACTCATAAACAAGACATCATATGTTATATGATAATCATGAGAAAAAACATGAAAAATGGGTGAATATATTACTAAAGACATAGAATAATATGTTTTATATATTATTCAAAATTTAAGGGATTTTAATATAATATAGAAGACATATTCCATGGAAAACAAGTGCATTAATATGACATAATAAACATATAACATATAGAATAACATTAAAATATGAAACTTAATTATGAAATAAGAATAAAAAAGTTGTTAAGAAGATTTTGTACATATAAAACCACATATATTTATGATAATTCTTTTAGATGTAGATAAATTTATCTTGTTATATCTCTATCTTGTTAATGAAGCTTTTCTGTTTCACAATCATACTCTATTCGGTTATTCTTTCTATCCTAAATTGTGTTCACTCCCAGTAATGTGAATGTAGAAAATATGCATCATGTTCATGCTCAAAATCATTACCTCATGGGGTGTAAAAAATAAATTAATTATTTATAGTATGATATAGTACCCCACCCAATAACAATCCATTCATATGTGCTCTAGTTTAAAATAACCATTCATTATATCATAAATAACCGGTTAAAATAAAATTTTATTTCACAACACTTTAATATGGATCACCATAATTGACCTCAAGAATATTAATGAATGATACCAATAAAATAAATAACCTTAAAATATAATATCATAAGTACATATATTGTGTAGTTCATGAAAATTATCTTCTATAGAAATCAAGCCTTCGTATATAATGAAAATATTGTAGTGATACCATAAAAATGTTTTTTGAAAATATATCTAACATAATGATAAAATCAATAGTTATTTGTCCTTATGAAATATTATTTTCATAATGTTAACAACTGGGGAAATTAGATTAAATAATTTTCAAAATAATTTTTTGGAAATAAATTTCAATTATTAATTAATGAATGATTCAAAATTATTTAAATTGGTTTAAGTGAAAACATTTATAAATATTTTAATTTTAAATATAATCTTTATTAACAGTTCTTTAAAAAAATATAATGTTTTCAAAAAGGTGATATGAAATCACTGGAATTAATTTTATTCAAACAAATTAATGAATAATTATTCCATGGATTAAATATAATGAATATAAATATTGAATTTTCATTTCAGGTTTAAAGGCTTGGAAATTACATGTAATTTTTTTCATTAAATAGGAATTTTACGAGTCCACAAAAATTGACAGTGAATGATTCCGAGGCCCGGAGTGCCTGGAATGAATTTTTGACAATTTTTTCAGGTACACTCAGTAAATGTGTGAATGTGTTTTTCTAACTTTTGAACCGGTGCTCGAAATTGATATCTGAGGGTACTATTGAACTCGCAACATCGGTAGTTGCTTAAGGAAACCTTTACCTAGACCGTAGTAGGTCGAGGGTTGAAGTTAGCATTTCACTAATTCATGAATTACTAAAGTAAAATAAAATATTGTATCTTTTTATTTTCTTTTGAATCTCCCATGTGGATGTAAAGAGGTTGGGACCACATGAAATAAACCGCCCATTTGAGAGTTAAGTGGTAAGGACCACCGACCCTAGTACCCCCAATTTAAATTTAAGGGTGGGGACCACCCAAACCCTTATAATGTGATAAAACTCTTGAAATCCCTCTTTAATGAGGTAGGTGACCATTAGGTTTCCCCAAAATTTATTATGCCAAAATCAATGTAATTATGATGGAAATTTAATTTGTTCCAATAATTAAATTGGGGAAACATATCATATTGGCTACCTTTTCTTTTTGGTGGAATTGGGGGGAAGTTTCGGCAAAGGAAAATTGGGAGAGAACCATGGTGGAATTATTCTTATCCAATGAAGAACTCTCCTCCAATAAATAACACCAACACACGACTTCGACTTCTTCCTTGGGGCATCTTCAAATGTGGGACATCATGAATCGATGACCATCATTCCCTCCTCATCAACATCCACAAACGAACCAGATACTGGTGTGTTTTAAATTGATCAATGTTAATTTTCCTCTCGCATTGAATTATTCCACTTGAGCCGCTTTCTACTAGCATAACGCGGAGGGTATGGGCCAAACAAATATGGACCGACCCCTCCACAAACCTTTTGTTTTGTTTTTCTGTTCATTGCAATGGTGATGGTGACCAGTTGCAGTGTTTGGCACCAGTGGAACTCACGAACCACGACATGCCACGACGAAGGGAAAAATGGAGGGCGGATGGTTAAACAGGCCACCGGTGAAGGCACGACACATGACCACGTCGCACGGCCCCCGTGGCCTCTGCTGGCCCGTGGCCCAATGAGGCCCCCGCGACATCCGCCGTCACGTGGGCTTGTGGCCCCCGCTGCCTCACCACCCAGTGGCCCTCCGCATTCCCCACAACCTCTCCTTCCATGGCTCTTGGAATTCCCGCAGCCTTCGCCTCCCCGTGACCCCCACATCCTTGTTTTCTCGTTCCCTCATGGCCCCCGCAGCCTAGCCGCCCTATGGCCCTTCACGGACCTCATGGCCTCACTGCCCTCATGGCATCTGTGCCACCCTCTCTACCTTGCACCGCTGTATAGCCCCCGCGCCACCCAGCGTGGTCCAGGCCGGACCCATCGAGCCGGGTCAACCCAAATAGGGTCAAGTCGGCCCAGGCTGAGTCGATCGGACATGGATGGGTCGGCCCAGACCGGGTCGGTCGGGTGGGGTCAGACCGGACCCGGACCAGCTACGAGCATTTCACTCTATCTGCCATAACATTGGAACCAAGCGTCCATTTGACAAACCGTCAATAGTGTTGTAAAACTTGAAGGGAGATGGTCGCTTTGATGTAAACCACATGAGATTTGGATAAATTTGGGATATGGTTGGGTTGGATCGAGCATGAATCCATCCGAGTCCTTGGGACTAAAAGGATAATAACTTACAGACCGGGCGTCCGATTGACGCACCATATATTTCATTGAGACCCCTATGACATGGCGGTCCATTGGGATAATATTTCATGGGACTTCGTGGTAGTTGGAGTATTGAAAAGTGGATTGAGGAGCAGACCCTTCTGGAGATGAGCAAAATTAGTGCAGGAACGCAGTAGCTGGGTGTGATGTGAAGAATAAATAGTGATCCTGTGTGGGTCAGCACCGAGCGATCTTGTGTGGGTCAACACCGAGGGATCCTATGTGGGCCAGCATCGAGCGATCCTGTGTCATCCAGTACCGAGCGATCCAGCGTACGCCAGGACCTAGAGATCCAATGTTTGTTAGCATCTAGAGATCCCCTATGGGTCAGCACCGAGCGAACCTGTGTTGGCCAGTAGCAGAGCCTCTTAAAAGAGTAAAATGATTTAGTAGTTATATCTAATCATTGTTACTTATATACCTAAGTTATATCTCGTACGATCCAAGTGAGTACCTTTGTGATATTCTTATTTGTGGCGTACATGTGTTGTGCATACCTTCATGGTGATCCTTCCTTTATGGAATAGTTTATGTTTGGGCTATTGAGTTGGACACTGTGTTCCCTCATGATTGTGATTGGTATACATGATAACATATGTATATGTATGAGCATATAAATATTTAGGTTTTTCAGTTTATTTCATTGTTTATGGTTTATCTATTGTGGAATTTGTAATACCATAAGGGTCTCAATGTCCCTACGGAGTATTGTTATACTCACCCTTGCACGATCTATGCCCACACTTCGTTGTGTTTAGTGTAGACGACGGACAATGCTGACTGAGGACGAGAGTACGAGGACTGGAGGTAGCTCGGAGGTGGACATTAGATGAGGCGTACAACAGAGACGACTGATCGAGATCTGTACCTACCCTTCAGGTAAGATCATTGGAGGGTGTTCACAGGAGTTGTTCCAGTTTACATGTACTTTCAGTTTCACGTACATTGCAGTTGGGCATGTATTTTGGCACCTTTTACTTATTATACTAACTATATTTACTATTTAATTTTCAGGAGTTCATATCTTGTTGTGGGCTTGGTTTCCTGTGATTATATGTTATAAATTCAATGTCTTCCCAGTTTTAGTGAATACGCCTTCGATGCTAGTCACCAGCCCCTAGCCTATGGATGGCGGGCCCGGGGTAGACATGGTACAGGCCGCGGAGGATAGGTCGTGACATGTTGGTATCAAAGGAGCCGTTTTTACCGTATAACATAGGTCTCTGATCTTTCTTTTCAATGGAAATAATGTTATGTTTAGTGAGTGTGGTTATCAGTTTAGCGAATACAGTTTTGGTGCGGCGGCCGACGTATCCATACACCATGACCTTGACATATGATTTCATACTTAGTGCACAAAAACACTGATTTTCTGTGTGTTTTCAAAATTATTCTATGTGATCTTTAGAGTCAGACCGCCAGGTATAACATATTGATCGTGGCACTCATGTTTCTTTTCAGGATGCCTCCATGCAGATAGCTTGCTAGGGTTATGAATATAGAACGCTCTGACAGCCCAACGAGAAAAGATGCATTGGTGCATGGCTCGCATCCACCAGAGGCACCAGTGGTACCATTACCCGTTGGGACACTGATTCCACCTGGCCCAGTAACAGAGGGTGTACACCGCACGAGCGTGTTACACCAGTTCCAGTGCAATAGGCCACCCTAGTTCAGGGGAGAGACGGACCCACAGGCGACTGTGGATTGGTTGTAGGCAGTGGTGAGAGTATTTTTACTGGTAGGCACACCAGCTGATCTCATGGAGATCCTTTCCACCAACCTTCTACAGGTAGTAGCAGGCAGATGGTTGAGCATGATGCTCCATTTTCACGATGTGGTGACACTTCTCTAGACAAACTTCGAGAGACTATTTCAGGAAGTGTTTGTTCCATCGACACTTCGCGTAGTGCGCATAAAGGAGCTACTTCATTTGCAGCCGGACATCATGACTGTGGCTCTGTACTCAGCGAGGTTGACTGACCTCTCACGCTCCTCCATTGATATGGTGTGGGACCCATTTTTCAAGGCTCAGACCTTCGAACAGGGGCGCAGTTGGGAGATCTGGGCTTCGATGATTTCACTCAGCATCCCGATGCAAGCGAGGGTGTTACAGTGAGCCCTCTTAGTGGAGATTTTTCTTGTAGAATAGTCTCCAACAGCGAGACCCACCACCGGACGTCATGTAGATAAGTGTTCTGCAGTTGGCATCAGAGATATGTTATAGAGGTCCAAGAGGACTAGACCTATTGGTGGATGACCGCATGACTCGGGATCGGTTGTGCGGGGTACCGGAGATAGATCTAGTCATGAGAGGAATAGGAAGTGTTTCACAACTGTAGGTCAGGGTCACGTGGTTAGTGACACTCCGACCTACTATACAGATGATCCACAAACAGTCGAGGGACCACCCAGGCAGAGATAGATGTTCATTCGAGGAGGCCCGTAGGGAGCTGGCAGATGAGGCAGAGGAGCTGGTCGTGTAGCTAGCGGTGGGCGACGACTTGAGATGTTACTGCCACCACCAACAAGTTGTCCACCCCGACCACATATATTAGGAGGACAGGGGTGAGCACAGATCCAGGCACCTGAGATCTACGATCAAGGCGCTCTGGAGATGATATGAGGTATGATCTATGTCTACTCCAGCATAGCTGCAGTACTTATATACAAAGGTTCCAGTAATTATTTTATTTCCACTTCCCTTGTTCAGATCTCAGAGATTCCGATGGAGCCATTGGCTCGATCCTTATGGATGGAGACTCCTACGGTAGGGGATTTGACGATTATGCATAGGTTCTGGTAGTGTGAGATTACTCTAAAAGTTGAGAGCTTTGGCTGGGATCTTTTAGTAGTGGTGTCGATGCCTTGTGACATCAACTTGGATATGGAGTGGTTATCTACAGTCCATGCTCAGATTGAGTGTATTAGGTGCAATGTGCAGTGTGACCACATGGATGGGACTATGTTTTCCTTCACCGGTGAATAGAGAGCCTATGTAACACATTATGGACTTACCCGGAGGAGAGTGCAGCTGATCACTCAACAGTGGGGTTGTCGTACCATCGGAGCAGAAGATGTGGAGAGTCTGAGCGATCCTGTAGTGGTGGACCAGTACGCGGATATCTTCCCTGATGGTGTTTTGTGTCAACCTCCTCACATAGAGGTGGACTCTTACATTGACTTGTACCTTGATACAACACTGATATCTACAACATAATATTAGATGGATCTCGCCGAGCATAGTGATATTGAGGTAAAACTAGAGGAAATATTGGGGAAAGGTTACATTTGGACCATTGATTCTCCTTGGTCAGCCCGGATTTTGGTCGCCAGGAAGGCAGATGGTTGTTTGAGACTTTGTGTCGACTATCAGTGCCTAAACAATGTGAGAGTGAAGAACAAGTACACACTTCTGAGGATTGATGGCCTCTTTGATCAGCTGAAGGGAGCATGAGGGTTCCTGACTATAGACCACAGTTCATGCTATCATCATCCAGAGTACGAGATGAGGATTTTATGAATATGTCTTTTAGATGTCGGTATGACCAATGTGAGTTCATGGTTATTCCATTTGGTGTGACCAATGCTCCATTAGTGTTCATGGTACTCATGAACCTGATCTTTCAGACATATCTTAATTTTTTTATAGTAGTCTTCATCAATGAAATTCTGATATACTAGACTTCTGAGGAGGAGCATGCCTATCATTTTCAGTTAGTACTAGACACACTCTGAGAGAACCAGCTTTATGGTAAGCTCGGAAAGTTCTAGTTCTAAATATGAGAGGTTCACTTTCTGGGACATGTCTTATCAGAGGCTGGAGTAGCAGTTGATCCAATGAAGATTGAGGTGGTACTTTTTGGGAGCCACCAATGAGTGTGACGGAGGTAGAAAGGTTCTTGGGTTTGGTTGGATACTACCGGAGGTTTGTGCTAGATTTCTCCAGTGTAGTAGAACCTCTATTAGCATTGATGAATAAAGGGCAACACTTCGAGTGGTCGGAGAGATTCCAGTAGAGTTTTCAGGAGCTGAGGCAGAGGCTAAAAAGTACCCCCCATCTTGAGTCTTCCATAGGAGGGTGTAGGGTATGTAGTCTACTATGACACAATAGGGACTGGGCTCGGATGTGTCCTGATGCAGGATCGAGTAGTGATCTGTATATGGTTCTTGAAATATGAGAAAACATGTGGAGAACATCGCTACCAATGACCTAGATTTAGCAGCAGTGGTCTTTGTCTTGAATATGTGGTGACCCTATCTGATGGGTGAGTGTTTCACAGTCTACTCAGATCACAAGAGTATCAGGTATATCTTCTCTCAGAAGGACCTAAACCTGAGACAGTGACGTTGGATTGAGTTCCTCTAGGACTATAACTTCGAGATAGTCTATACTCCATGGAAAGAGAAACATTGTACTCGATGCACTCAACAGGATATCGGGTATACAGCTTATAGGTGAGGCGATGGAGTAGCTGGGGGATTTACAGATATCCTTTGTGGATCGGGATGAAGCATATTTTCATCAATATCTTACTGTCACTCCCCAAATCCTTTATTTAGTCATGGAGGCACAATGTGGGGATGCTAACTGGGAGGCTTGATGTGCTCAGATATCCACAGGGCAGGCACCTGATCAATTTTTTGAAGGTGGGGAGCACATCATCCTCTTTAGAGGACCTACCGTGGTACCAGTGTCGCTTTGGGAGGAAGTGATGAGGGGTCTCAACACTTCCCCTCTAGCGGTACATCCAGGAGTGGCAAAGATGTACCAAGATATTTGACGATAGTAGTGGTGGACGGGAATGATAAAAGCAGTAGCAGAGTATGTCTCTCGGTGCCTCACTTTTCAATAATTGAAGGTCGAGCATCAGGTACCGATAGGCTTAGTTCAGCCTTTAGAGGTCCCATAGTGGAATTGGGATGAGATATCCATGCACTTCATGATAGTACATACACATAAATCCAGAGGTCATGATTATATTTGGGTGATCTTCCATCGACTCTCCAAGTGGGCCCACTTCTTACCGATTAGAGAGAAGTGTTCATTAGAGAGTTTGGGATGCCTCTATGTGCAAGAGATTGTTCGGCTACATGGAGTACCCTTGATGATTATCTCCAATCATGAAGAACATTTTTCTTTTTGGCTATGGAAGAGGTTTCATAGGGCTTTCGGGATGCAACTTTGTTTGAGCACCGCCTTCCATCTCCAAACGGATGGTCAAACTGAGCGGGCAATTCAGACCCTTGAGGACATGCTATGTGCTTTCATTCTCGACTTCAGTCTCATTATAGAGGATCACTTGACTTTGGGGGAGTTTTCAAACAACAACTACTACCATTCCACCATTGGGATGACACCTTTTGAGGTGTTGTATGGGAAACCTTGCAGATCACCTTTGTGTTGTACTTACCCAGGGGAGTCATCACTAGTGGGATCAGAGATGGTACGGGCTACAACTGAGAAAGTGTAGATCATCTAGGAGTGGATAAAGACTTCAAAAAGAACACATAAGTATTATTCCGACAAGATATGGAGACATGTGGAGTCTGGGGATCTTTCTACGGGTCTCGCCTCGACGAGGTTTGCGGAGATTTGGCTAAGGCGGCAAGTTATCTTCGAGGATCATTGGACCCTTTCAGGTCCACAACAGAGCTGATGAGGTGGCCTACTGCTTAGCTCTTCCACCTCAGTTACACTGGGTGCACGATGTCTTCCACGTATTCTGTCTGAGTAGATAGGTTCATGACACTTCCCACATCATCGACCATAGAGAGATATTCATTGACGATGGGGTGACATTAAAGGAGGTTCTAGTTGAGATTGAGGATTGACATGAGTGGGTCCTTCGTGGGCAGTCGATACCTCGGGTTTTCATTCATTAGTATCATGAGAACCTCTAAGATGGAACATGGGAGCGGGAGTCTCGTATACATGCTCTTTAATAACACATTTTTTCCTAGTTTTGTGATGTGGATTATGGGGACGTAAATCCGTATGGTGGGGAAAATGTAAAGACCTGAAAATTCAATGTAATTGTTTTTATTTAAATTAGAATTTTACGAATCTATGAAAATTTATGGTGTGTGATTCTGATGCCCGGAGTTCCTAGAATGAATTTCTGAAAAAACAAAATCGATACGTTTTGGCGCCAAAATTCGGGATATAGAACAAGCCAAAACGAAGTCACTGTTGACTGCCGCGCGAAGCCATTTCGGAGAGTCCCCCCAGCACCGATCTTGACGCGAAGTAAGGAGGCATGACTCTCCATGAATGCATTTGACATTCATGAGCCCACTATGATGCAAGGATCCAGTACGCTCCGTGATTTCATTGGACATTCGCGATCCCGCCGTGAAGCAACAAGGCGGGATGCTCCGCAAACGCACTTGACGTTCGCAGGCCCCCGCGAAGGAACCAAGTCCCTCTTCGCACCGCGTATGCTCCCCTTCATGGTTACCCATGCCTATAAACACCAGACTCCCCTAAGCCCAAGTGATAGAAAACCTGACCTTCCAACTTCCCAACTCTTGAATCGCGACGCATCTTTCTGCTCTATGAACCATGAGTTGTGTGGGGTACTTATGCTCCACGAAGTACCTCTTCTTTGTGTTGTTTTGATCCCCTCATTCAAGAGGGATTCCTTTGGAAAATCATAAGGTCTTTTGCAAAGAAAGGGTATCCCCAAGGGGAGCCAGGTCATTGCAAATAATTTATGCTTCGCGAAACACCCTTCATGTGCTCATGATCTAAATGCTAAGGCGGGGTCACTTTACTTCGCGAAGCACATTTCTTCACAACACCTTGTTTTGCATGGCAGATTTTCTCCATGAGGAAGTTCTCTAGGAATGCCTCTCCACTTCACAAATAACCTCCAATATGCACCTCTGCCCCATGCATAGTCTAAGGCACCCCACTTCGCAAAGCACACTCTTTATCAAATGCCCTCTGCCACGCTGAACAATAGAGCTTCACAAGGCCCTCGCCTATGAACCCCTCTTCATGAAAATTTCTTTTCTCATGCGACCGTACAGGTTTGCACATTGTGATTTCAATTTCCCTTGGACGATACTGCCCGTTTTGTCGCTTCGCCTCAATATTCTTCACATAGGCATGCTAATAGCTATTTCTTATCCACATAGCCACGCTAATGTGGACCCGTCGATGGGTTGCTCCATTACGCCCCATCACTGTGGCATTTCATGTCCCCTCTCTACACCAAGGAGAAGAATGTCTCGGTTATGTATGTACTAGGGGTTTGGAGCACACCCACTTCATCCGAGCTGCAGGACATTAAACTTCCAAGCACAATTATCCTTATTACATGACGTTAAACTATGACCTGGCCCCGTGCCATGCACACAGGGTCCCCTGCTTTGGACATTCTCCACGCTCACTCGTATCCATGGTGATGGGATCCTTCCTCACAAGGGATGATAACATTCTTATTGGGGTGGAATTTTTCCACAAGGAAAGGGAATCCACCTTGGTGTAATCCCTTAACTTTCCTCCCATTAGGCAGTATCCCTGCTCCTTCTTTCATCTTTGGTCCCCTAGTCCAACGAAGGGCATGATAGGGAATGATGTTCCTCCTTTCTATGGTCCCAAATCCCTCTCCCACTGTTCATTTTCACCCTCGAGCCTCCATCCTAGAGTAAGCCCCGACATCCTAGGCTATTTAACACACGTAAGACCTGGTTTCCACTTTGGGCCGCTCCACGCGTAAGCCCCACACCATCTCCCACGGACGCACAATTCGCAACATGATATTCAGGTCTCTACAGTTTCTTGGTTATTACATTGAGCATGACTCACGTGAGGATAGAGAAAGCATGGATCATTACCAACACCTTGGGTAGCCTAGAGTGTAATCCCCACACACCCATCCTGACTTATGTTGCCTTTGATCCCTGCCAAGGCAGGGTACGTAGGAAGCCTCCATGAGGATCAATCCCACCAACCCGGTCATTCCAACCTCCTTCACGTCGGTTCACGGATACCTTGGGAATCCTACAGTGTAATCCCCATACCCACCATGAACAATATGTTCTTTGATCCTTTCCATGTCTAGGTAAATTGGAAGCCACCCTGAGGTTCAATCCCACCATTCATTGGTTGTCCTGACCCGCTTCACGTTGGTTCACCAACACCATGGGAAGCCTGGAGTGTAATCCCCACAAACTCATCTAAAATATGTGGTCATTGATCCTTGAGAAGGCAGGGTATATAAGAAGACTCCACGAGGTTCAATCCCACCATCCACCTAGACCCCAGGTCCTACATCACGTCGTTTCACCAACGTCAACCTGAACTACATGGTCTTTGATACTTGCCAATGTAGGGTATGTAGGGATCCTCCATGAGGTTCAAGACCAACACCCATGTGTTCCGACCATTCGGTTCCATGCCCTCGTAAACTACGTGGTCTTTGATCCTTGCCAAGTCAGGGTACGTATGAAGCCTCCCTGAGGTTCAAGTCCACCACCCAGTTGACCCCAGGTCCTCCTTCACGTCGGTTCATTGACCCACCCATGAACTACGTGGTCTTTGATTCGTGCCATGTCAAGGTACATAGATACCCTCCGTGAGGTTCATGCCCACCATCCATTTGTTGTCCTGACCCCCTTCACGTTGGTTCACCAACACCATGGGAAACCTAGAGTATAAGCCCCACAAACGTCATCTGAACTACTTGTTCTTTGATCTTTGCCATGTCAGGGTACGTAGGAAGCCTACCTGAGGTTCAAACCCACCATCCACCAGGACCCAATGTCCTCCTTCACGTCGGTTCACCCACGTCAACCCGAAATACGAGGTCTTTGATCCATGTCAAGGCATGGTACGTGGGAAGCCTACAAGAGGTTCAAGCACTGAGCACCTTGGGCCACCTCAGAGTGTAATCCCCAATCCATATCTGAACTACAAGGACAATGATCCATGTCTGGGCATCGTATGTAAGAAGCCACCATGAGGTTCAAGCCCACCACATAGTCATTCCGACCCACTTCACGTCAGTTCACCCCTATCCTGCATGATGTTAAACTATATTCTCAATCTGAACAATGTGGTATTTGATTCCCTACCACGAGGATACATAGGAAGCCTTTATGAGGTTCGATCCCATTAGTCATGAATCATCCTGATCTCTCCCTCAAGCCCATGTGTCTCGGGACGTTCATGCCCCAACCCCGAGGTTCCACTTCTTATGGGTCCCATCGATGTGTCCATTCTCACGGATTGCCTCCTCAGGTGTCCCATCGTTTCACTGAACTACACATACTTTGAGTCCCCGCCACAGGGATACGTAGGAAGTCTCTTCGAGGCTCAACCCCAAATCCATTGTCTATACTAATTCTTGACAAGGCCACCACATCCCGGTGAGATCATGCCACCACATTCCTCATTCCGTTTGACAGCACTCATAAATCCACCCATGTGTTAGCCCCGATATCGGTGTTCCCTTCAAGGGGATCCTTAATCTGATCGACCCTAATCATTTTTCTGATCTGTCTGATCCATCTCTGTCAGATGTTAAACTTGCGGCATACCCTATGTTAAACATGGGAAGCTGAGGAAAACATCATATGCATGCCCGTGGAATATGATTCCTCGAGTTAGATGTGGGATTCCTTGGGATTCCGCGCCCTTGAGAATAACTATAATAAGGGACAGAAGACAGAGACACCAATCCCCCAGTGTCCAGACAAGGTAGTTATTCCCCACATGACTACTCCCCTAACCGAAGGTTTTTTCCCTGACCGGACCCCTTGGAATGTCCTGACAGAAGCATCATAATTAACTGGTGTCCATGAAGATATGGAACCAAGAAGAGTTTCACGAACAACGTCTTATTTCTATGAGGGAGACCCAGACTATGTGACGAGTTCTAATAAGGAATCCACAGAAGGAAGAAGTGACATCCCATCATCCCGTTTCTATCAAGGAGCAAACATCCCTGAACAAGGAATGGATGATGCCCGCCTTTAGAAAGCAGGAATGCGGGGTAACAAAAAACCACGCCCCCTTATCCCCGAACGAGACGGACTTGTGCACCCCAGTGAAAGAATTAGAAACATAAATGGTGAACCCAATGTGATATTTTTCTCCTCAAATATGGAGATTAATAGTGCTTGGGGCATCAATGTATTTACGTGCCACCTGATCCAGCCATCCGGAGCACGGTCTGCCAAGAAAATAGCATGCCTAGTGTGAAACTCACAAGAATTCGGGGTAGTAGAATGTTGGACATATTATTCTGCGACGTTGTCATCATGGACCCCTCTTACCGATCATGGAATACGCGATAGTGCTGGGGCATCGGTCATCGATTTCCTATTCATTCAGCACCAACAAGTTTATCTCCCGGCTTTTCAGAAATCATGTTGCTACCCCAGGAACGCAATCATCGCCCACCAGTCCACACAGGGGTAGCTGCAACGCCAGTACAGCCGCTCCAAGTGGCTTCACCGCTTCTATAATGGCCCCTGTGTCCATGAATGTGGGGCGCCCTACCCCATCTCCCCCTCAGAAGTTATCCGATGAAGGGTAATTAATGACCTCTTACATCGATACAGGGAGGAGGGCATCATCCCTACGAGGGATGGGGTCCACCTGGATCTGGAGGTGTCTGTGCCTCTCCACAAACGCTGCCCCTGAGGGTTGCATAGGGAGCCATTTATCCCGACCCTGATGTACAACCGCTTCAGTAGCCTATCCCCAGAACTCTTTGACGACTCCATTCATTACACTGATGAAGTAGGCGATGTCTAGTCAAGCCCAGTCAGAGTCCTGATCCCGGAGTTCCCGACAAAGGATCCCACCCAGCCACATCAGCACCGCTGCCCGACCTTGCTATAGGAGGAGCAGGTAAGCTATGTGCATGCACCACCAGCAGAACCGACAAGTCTGACCCGACACCAGCATCGGGCACGAGCAGTGGAGGATGCCAACCAGGGAGGGTCAACGTTGACGACTAAGGTGGCTCGAGCCCTAGCCGACACATATCATCAAGTACCTACATACACCGAACAGGGGTGCTCATACGGCCAATCGGGATAAAGGCCCCAACCGCCCCATGGGTAATCCTGGTTGACTCTCCTGGTTGTAGGAATGAGCAGTGGTCATCGCGAACGAACCCTCTATGATGCCAGCCCATACGAAAGTCCTCCATATACCACTACCATAGAGAGCATTGGTCTTCCCCGCTTCGACGATCGGCATGGAGATCTGTCCCATGTCACCCCCAATCTAAATGAGGGTTTTCCCAATGGAAGTGATTCTCAGTATGAAAGCCTCTCCCCTGCCCATTACACTAGATATGGAGTCCCTTCTCCAGCTCCCGACCGTCGGTGCAAGGACATGACACATCCGGTCACTCTCCAAAATGGGGATCCTCTATACGTCCTCTCCATAGTTGATGGAGTTTTTCCTCTCCCCAGAAACCAGAGGGGTGAAGGACAGCCTTGATCCACTATCACGAAGAATCGGAGGTCCTCCCCATGCTCATGCCTGTCCCGGAAGAGATTTTCCCACTCTAGAACTATTCATGGAGGTCCTCCCCATGTCCCCTATGACATTTTTCTAGGTGCTCCTCGCACTCCGGCTCTCTCAGGTGGAAACCCTATCTACCCTAGCACCAGTACGGCCGAAGGACCCCATGTCAGGAATCAGCCATGTCCCGAGGAGCCACCCTGGGGCAGGAAGGTGGGTCATCGCCGCGAAAACGAGAATCCTGGGAAATCATAGATAGATATCAAACCAGTACGCTTCTCAGACTCTGAAGTGGAATACGACTCGGCTTGAGAACCCTCCCCTCGCTCATCTGAGTCAAGGGCCTAGGTAGGAACAAGGCGAATCAGCCTAGTGCTCCTAAAATACAGGTTCCAGAGTATTCCCACCACTCTCTAAAGGTATATCCAGGATGATGGAAATCTGGAGACCCCACATTTTATGGTCGTGCAATCACCACCATCATCGCTGGAAGCGCTCTCTAACTCTACAAGAGATCACGAAGAGATTTCATAAGGATCAAAGGTAGGTGTGCAGCATCACAGCCTATCACCAGTAGCCCTGGCCCCTAAGCCAAGAACAGCGGCCATCAGTCCCTCTTATCACGATGGGGTGGCCAGGTCACTACAATCTTTAGAGGACAATCCAAGAATCTACAGCCAGTCATCCTACTCACTATACTCTCCACCAGCTAGCCTGCAGTCCCAAACATCTACCTCAATACTGATACTAGTTCCTCGGCCACCCCTAGTTGAAGTGTGGGGTAACGAAGGCCTAGAACCTGAACATGAGCCAAGGAGCTTCTGGAACATCCTCGCAGTAGACCACTTCCTTGAGAAGTTCTGGCCCGTGGCAGTGCCAAATTTCTGAATACCAGAATCACTCACCCCGGAGGCAGTTGAGTTTCTCTGCTACACCCTCTGGGTGACACATTTCAATCTTCTTCAGCAGCATGTGGTTTATCCACGGTGCCATGTGCATTTCAAATACATTAGTGAACAATGTCTTCTAGTCGATCAGGCTGTACTCCCTACAGCTTAGTGCCCTGAGTCACCAGACCGCCATGAGGCTCTTCAGCTACAATGTGTTCATAGTATCATGGTACTCTAAACAATTATTAGGGAGGCTACCCCTATCGTGGAAATTTGTGGCTGAGGGCAGTATGTTTCCCTTATCTTCATTCCTATACAGTGGCAGACCGACCAACTGGGTGACATTGAGGACATGCCCCCGAGAAAGGTCACAGTCAACATGGATGATATAGTTGAAAAGGAGGACGAGCTGAAGCTTCTCGATGGGGAATTACCCCCTGAGGGTGTGCCACGATTGTTGGACCCATCAGGGAAAATTAACCATCTCTAGAAGAACCTCCTTGGTCCCCTTGCACCCACCGAGCCTTTGGTACTTGGTAATAAGGACAGTATGGGAAAAGAGCATGTCGGAACTGTCAAGAACTCCTACCCATCTGCCTCAGTAGAGAAGATAGAGGAGGACCTCGAGGATGCCACGATGTGCCAGCAACTTGCTGAGCAGAAGTGTTTTGTCGACAAACTCTTGGTTGAGCGTACTGTAGAGCAACGACATGATTACATCGATCCCAGGCTAGGGTAACAGGGGCATGGACAACTACTCCTTATATAGCTGCCACCAAGAAGCCCTGATCATGCCACACTCGCTGACAGGGTAGAATTCAGAGATCATGGTATGAGGGTGTGGTATGTCTTTCCAAACCCTCCTGAGCGGTGCGACAATCCAAGAAACCCTGCTCGAGCTCCCATAGCTGCCCCATGGGTCGCTCCACTAGCTCCACTACGAGCCGCTGAGCCTGTCTACTACATTGATGAACCCAAAAACATGCTCGGGGTTAGGGACCCCCATCAAGACAGGGACCCCCATCCAGAAGATCCAATAGAGGCACTCATTTCCCACCTAGAGGTATTGAAAACACGACAGGTGTAAATCCCACCTGATGGAAAGCCATAACCGGTAAGGGTTCATGATATGTCAGCACCTCCTGGTTTCGAGAATCCCACCTTTCCACCTTTAACAGGATGGGGGACACGTCGTTTCTCCCGAAACACTTCAACTCAAGGTGTGGGCCTAATCTAGGGATTCCAGTGCATTAGGAGGCCTCCAAGCTCCCCTGTTTTGTTCAGGCACTGGATGGGCCGACAATCGTATGGTACAACCAGCTCCTGGTTGGGTCCGTAACCAGTTGGGAGGATCTTCATAGGTTGTTACTCTACCAGTACATCTCTACCACCTAGAAAACGAGCATCACAGACCTCTTCAAGTTAATGAAAAGGCCTAATGAGTGAGTCGTGGACTTTATCGCCCGATGTATGGGGCTTACATACCCCCTTGACATGCCACTGACTTAGAAGAAATTATTGATGATGTGCATAGGGAACGTCATGATGAAACTGCTTCCTCCTATGATCACCCAAGACTACCATGGAGGATTCTGATACTTCTCTAATAATGCCCAGCTCCTGGTGGAAGCCCTGCAATAGGCCATCCAGGCACGACAGTTACCCCCTGTAATTCCAGCGAGGAGAGATGCCAGAGATGAGCCCATTGCGGAGGACCAAATAGAAGCCAAAAGGCGACTAGAGTTTCTACCAGCATAACCGGCCCCACAGCCTCACATAGGACTTCCCCCTCAGGCCTAGAATCTGGTTCAACAGTGTCCTCATAATTGGCAAGCGCCTCCTCATAATGCACCACCACTACCTAGGTTGGATAATCAGGGCCCACCTCCTCGACAGGCCCTTCCACCCCCTCATCCAGGCCATTCTCCAAGGGCCCCCTTTCTGGAGAGAAGAAATCAGACTTACTCTTTCATTGATAATCAAGTTCCTGATACTTCAGTATCACCTTAGAGAAAGGGATTGTACGCTTGCCTGAGTGCAGATGACCAGAAGAGGCGAGTCTCACTGATCGCCCAAACTACTGCCCCTATAATCATATTATGGAGGACACCATTAAGAAGTGATATGTGTTTAAATAATGGATCTAAGACCAAGTTGATAAAAATATAGTCAGGATAGACCCAGCCTCGGCACAAGTCACAAGTGTCTTTGTAAGGCCGGACATCGGTAGTAACATCGAAGGTGAGTTGCAGCAGGTTACTAAGCGTGGGTCCCAAAAGTACGATGACTGGATGTCTTGCAAGACTGATGCTCAAGCCCATGGCATCATTCGGGCATGCCTGAATTAGCTTAAGCCCTAAAAATCTACTTCCACCACTTCGGCATCATCATCTCAGTCGGCCTCTTCTAACAAGATCAATCATCGATGGCGCATGAAAATGTAATGAGCCCCACCAATTCCATCTTCATCCCGCACTCTCAGTGACATCATTCCCCCTGCGATGGGGATCCCTCCTAGAATCCTCATAGTATAGGATTAATCTTTAAGGGACAGTCAATGGAATGCTTTAGTTAATATTGTGGAGTTGGTAAATCCCTATATGACTCCTGAATAGGGGGAGTGCTAGGTGAACTTTACCAATGTCTGTAGCCGATGACAACATCATTGGAGCTGCAACCATATGGGTCGTTGAGGTGCATCAGTTGGAACCTCTAGCCAAGCCGTGCATGCCATTGAGACCAGACAGTAGGCCCAACACAGAGCCCAGCATGCACAGCCTCTTCATCTGGTGTCTTTGGGACCTGCTCTCCACCACTGTTAGTGATACTGGATCAGGAAGAGAAAATTCATCCAAACCGTGACCAATATC
Organism: Viscum album; assembly: GCA_963277665.1. NCBI lineage: Eukaryota > Viridiplantae > Streptophyta > Magnoliopsida > Santalales > Viscaceae > Viscum > Viscum album. The sequence continues at coordinate 1,862,068,158 of OY728157.1, forward strand.
GCCTGGCTACAGGCCGATATCAATCATATGGTACTCATCTAGAAGCTACTCTTCATGATTCGACTAGTGAGTAGCATTATGTGCCCAACACAAGCCAGTCGCCGGTCCAGCCGGCAGGGTCCATCATGCTTCCAATTGAATAGTGGGATCCTGTAAGCAGAAGTTTCTGCCTCGCACAGAAGCATGATGTCCTCAAGAACCTTTATGGCATCCCAATGAGGCTTTCTATCCTTGAAGCCCTTCTCCTGTCGTCAGATATATGTTAGGCCCTCGCAATGATGCCAGAATGGTTCTTTAGGATGAAGAGTCCACCGCTTTCAGGGAACCCCAAAGTAATTTCTGTGACCCGGTTATGCCCTTTAGCCTGAAAAATGCAGGTGCCACCTATCAACGGGCGATGCACCACATATTCAACTCAATCCTCAAGACATTGGTGGAATTCTATGTTGACGATCTAGTTTTCAAATCTCACCAGCTTTAGGACTATCTCAAGGATCTTGAAAAAGTGTTTGTCTTCCTCCGTTCCAGCCACTTGAAGATGAACCCGTTGAAGTGTGACTTCGGGGTCACCTCTGGGAAGTTCCTTTGCTATGTTGTCAGCTACCGAGGCATCAAGATCGACCTAGAGAAGTTCAAGGCCATCATCCAGATTCCTCCCTTGAGTAATATTCCGGAGATTCGAGGTTTCTGAGGCCACATAGACTACACACTTCAATTCATTTCGAATATTTCCAGTAAGTGTAAGCCCTTTTCTCAGCTCAGGAAGAAAGGCTCTTCCTACAAGTGAGACCAAGAGTGCCGGACCGTTTTCGAGGAAATAATGAATTATCTGCTCTAGCCTCAAATCTTGATTCCACCCATCTCCAAATATCTAGTGATCTTGTACATGACTTTCGTGGATTGATCTGTTGGCACCCTTCTCGCCCAGAAGAACAATGAGCGGATGAAAAACAGTCTCTACTATCTCAGCCGTATGCTCCTAGATATGGATACTAGATACTCCTCCATCGAGAAGAGCTTCCTCGCGCTGGTATTCGTATTATAGAAATTTTGACACAACTTATAGCACCGTGAGGTACAACTGGTGTCTCAGGTAGACCCTCTAATGTATATTCTTAACCGCCCCATGATGACCAGTCGTCCCACACGGCGGGCGATAATCCTCCAGCAGTTCAATATTTGGTTTGTCCCTTAGAAAGCTATCAATGGAAAATTATTGGGGAAATTTCATATTGACCATCCAACCTCTGTGGACTAGTTCATGGGCTTGGATTATCCTGACGAGGTGATCCTCTCGGTAGATCCTGCCATCCCGTGTTGGCAGATGCACTTTGATTGTGCCTCCCACAACCCAACTAGAACGAGGCTCAATGATCCTAGTCTCAATAGAGTAGGCCTGGGTATTGTCTTTATTACTCTTGAGCAAGCCATTCTTCCATACTCATTCCTATTGTCAGAAGGATGCACCAACAATGAGGTAGATTTTCAGGCTCTTATCACTGTCCTCGAGTTGGCCCTCGAGATCAATGTACACCATTTTCATGTGAATGGGAATTCCGAACTAGTCATCAAGAAAGTAAATGGTGGCTATATTGTCAGAAATCTAGAGCTTGTACCATTTTTGGAGCACACCCTCCAACTAATGGCCCGGTTTCAATCTCGTCCGAATGTTATTATTGTCCCTCGATCTTAGAATGGTCAATCTAATGCCATGGTCAGCCTAGCTACATCACTTGTAGAACCAAAATAGGATGATCTGATTACACACTGGTAACACCAGAGATTCATTTCCCCCGTCAACCCAGAGGAGGACGATGGCCTACGGGTAAGACATCTTACTACCAGATCTTCCATGTCAGGACCCCCAGGTTTTTCAGATGCAGTTGTTGAAGTGACCCCCGATTGGAGAGACCCATTTATCGAGTATCTAGAAAATTGTTGCATCTTGGCTGAGCGGGCTGAGCGTGAGTGGATCTGACACCATGCACTACTGTTTACCCTCCAGAGTGGTCCTAGTCTTGACCAGATCCTCTACAAGCGCAGGTTTGATGGTGCTCTACTCCATTGCATCCATGGAGTCGAGATTTCTCAGGTCAGGCATGAGGTTCATGCTAGTTCCTACGGTTCCCACCAAGCTGGGATGAATCTATCCCATCAAATCTGGAGATTTGGGTGCTTTTGGCCCTCCATGATCCACAATTGCATTGAGTTTTCCATGAGATGTCACCCATGCCAAATTAATGCTAACTTCAAGCATCGAGCACCAGAACCACTCCACACCACCAAGTACTCTTGTCCATTCTTGGTATAGGTACTCATTGCCATGGGACCATACCCACCTACGATAGCTTGCAAGTGCAAGTTCATCCTGACCACCACCGACTTGTTTTCTATGAGGGCAGAAGCAGTTCCGCTCAAGGAGGTAAAGTCCCATTCCATCGTTGACTTCGTGAGCTCCAATATCATCCACATATTTTATAATGACCCATACCTGACATAAATTGTTATTAATTCAGAATTGAACCATTATTATTACAACATATAACAAAACCGGGATAGGACCGTATAGGTATAGTGTCTTTAGAAACTGGGAAATATAAACAATTGGTTCATAAAGCATCGACATTGTCTCTCATTTATTTCATCATATCTAGAGTCCCTTTTGGCATATCCTACTTATTAACCATTTTCATGACCTAGGGAAAATAAAACATAGAAAAGGGTGAACTCAAATGCTCAGTATGGGTAAACAATATAAATATAAATCGTATCATATTCATAAGAACATAACATTTTGAAAATCTTAACCTGAAAAAGATATCATAATATCATAATAAGGGATAAATCATAGTAGTTAAATGTAATCCCAATAAACATAACATAGAACATGAAACTTTGTGGAATATACACATAATCATAGAAAATCATTTCATATTAGTCACGACTATGTGCCAAGACTGTCGTAGCAGACAATGTCCATTTCTGAACTGAGTTCACTCCTCGTTCCAGTCATGTATCACCGAACCAGATTAACTTGTCGTTCCATCTATTTCTATATCATGAGATATAAATAATTACCCAATTCATTGGAGGAATATATAGGTCCCACCATCTCATAATTAAACCATTATTATGTGTGCCACAAAATTATAAATCATATATCATAGCATAACCCATGTAATAAATATGGGATTCTTAAACATCATGCTATCATAACATAATCCATACAAGATATAAGGACATCATAAAAAATAATTCCATTATAACATAATAAAATCAATCAACAAATAGGGATAGAAACAGAAACCTATATTATCTTACATGGAAAATAAATTTGATAAAACCCTTGAACTACATTCTTGAAAAAAATATCCTTTCCACTTCAGAAACAATTTTCCTTTATTAACATGTCATAAAATTTTAACTAAAATAAGATAATTAAAAATAAACTTGAAAACATGTAATGTAAGCTTCATAGAAATAACATTCACTGAAATCATGAAAATCCATTCATACCGTATATGATAAAAAAACATTCTTCTCGTACTCTAGCAGGAAAAGTCAAAAAGTATCTCTTACTGAAAACGAAATAAGATTACTTTCATATCTTTTACTAAAATTAACCAATTGGTAAAATTGGATTTAAAAAGTTGTTGGAGGATAGAAAAAATATTACATATTGAGGAAACATGGATGTGGATGATAAATATTTCCCAGTAAATTCTGACGTGTAAACAATCTCGGATAAAAATGAGATTGTGAGATTTTCCCTTACCTTAGGTCCGATATGCATCGTACGTATCCGAACCTCGGTATAATGATTTAAATAATATCATTGACTTATTACATAATCTTATTCATTGTTATTATATCATATATGGTCATATTATTATCTTCTTATTAGTAATACTTCATTACTACTTGTTATTAGGGTGTTCATTGCTTTATGTTCTTATGCGTGTTTTGTCGAATAGATTCCTATTAATCTCTTTCAGTTATAGATACCTTATTTATAGAATGGTATTAGTGTAATATATTTCATATTTATTCATTGAATTAATTTATATAATCATTATTCAATGAAGATCATGTAGAACGAGTCGCATCACATCGTGGAGACGGTCGGACGTACGTACGTACGAGCGATGATATCGTTCCCATATTTATATGAATGGAATTGGGGTTGATGATATAATATTTTAGAATTATTATAATGTTATAATAATCATATATAAATTTTTTACACCATTATACCCATTTAAGTAAGGTAGTGGTGGAAAAAAGATCCCACCACGGCGTGGAGACGGTATTCCGCAAGTACGCACGCGTGGTGATTTCATTTTCCATAGGATGGAAAAAAAGTGAAATAGGGTTGTTTCATATTTATAATAAAATATCAGTATATGAGTGATATTGATTTTATTTATTTATAATGAAACAAACAAGTAATAGCAAGTATAAGAAGAATTAAATTTGAAAGAGTCGGTAGAATAGATTACCTCTTCCTTGACGTGTCTATTTTAAAGTTCCTCTTAGGGCACTAGGTTTGGTCGTTCGAGAAGACCAGAACCTCTATGTTATAACTAGAGATGTTGATAAGAGAAATGTTCAGGGGTTGGCTGATCTTGAAGGCTCAAAATTGTGTGAAGAGTATAGGGAGGAGGTTCTCTTTTATAAGGGATGAGAGGGGCACCTTTGGAAAAACCTGAAAATATTAATTTATAAAAAATTCATATTTGATTTATAATGTAAAGACCCGTAAAATTCAAGGAAAATTTTTTCTTAGTTTTCTTTGGGATTTTTCAAGATTGTTGGATCCTTGGAGATCGATGACGCGACACCGACGAATCCTTTCTCCACGACGTGACGATCCCCCTTCCGCGACTCTTTCTTCCGCGACGTGCAATTCCGCGACGAACCCTCACTCGACGACGCTTGAGGTAGGGGTTTTGTTTCAATTAAATATATGTGATTTATATCATCAGCATGTGATTAAAATTTTTTCAGAAGTCTTTTAAACAGCTAATGCGGTGGGTTCGAACCAACGAACAAGTCCGAACCCACCATTTCTTCGTTCTTGGTGTGCGGATCGGCGGTCGACGACGAAGCAGGCAGCAAGGACGTTTTGAGGTCTTCGCAATGAAGAACTGGTCCCAAGAAGGCCTTTAGTGAAGACGGCAGGCAAAACTGACCACCGGAGCTCATCCATTGGTCCACGGAAAACTACGCCGGCAGCTGGAGGCGGCGGCCGGCACCGGCCGGCTGTCAGGAGGCGGCAGCGCCCGGCGTGCCGCTGGGAAGGGCCGCCGGGGCTAAAGCTGCGGTGGCAGGCCGCTGGTCCCGTGACCGCGCGAGACCGAGGGAGGTGCGACACAGTTCTTGACCACATCCGTTGGAAAGGGGAATCCCCCCACGCGGGGCCGCAGTTTCATTCAAGGGGGAGGCACCCCTTTGCGCGGCCGCTTGGCCGGCACCAGCGCACCGTGTCGAGCCGCCCGGCCGGACCGCTGGGCCGGGCCGCGCTCGGGCTGGACCGGGCCATGCCCAGGACGGGCCGGGCCACGCCCAGGTGGGGCGGACCCGGACCTGGTTCGGGTCGACCTAGTTCGGGCCGCCCTAGGGGGTACCGGGCCGGGTCAGACCGGGCCCGAACCCCTTAATACCAGAACTCTCATGGTCTTTTGCCCATAACATGGGATGCAGACCTCTGATCGTTGTACCGTTAGCTGCGACGCCATCCTTGGATCGAGATGGTCGTTTTGGTATATTAGACTCAAGGTTTCAGAATACTTTGGGTTCATCCGGATGGGTTCGTACACGAAACTAACCAGGCCCTCGGAGCGGAAACACTTATAACTTGAGCTCTGGATGTCCGATTGATGTACCGTCGACTTTGATGGTTTCCCCATAGTGAGACGGACCTTTTGGCTTACTCTTCATGAGATTTGGAGGAAGTTGGAGTACGGTCGGGTTGGTTTTGACTTAAAAACCAACCGGGCCCCTCGGACGAAAAGGCCAATAACTCTCAGACCGAGCGTCCGATTGACGCGCCGTCTGTGACGTTGAGTTCCTATTGACAATACAGAGCTTTTGGATACCTAAAACTCCGGAATTCGTGTCAGTTGATGCATCATCCCCTCGGCTCATGGAGCAGACCCTCCCGAACGAGCTTGATGTGTGCGGGAACCCTAGAGCTGGCTGCGACTGCAACGACGATGACGACTATGTAGAAATCCTCCGTGGATTCGACGGAGACGACTACAGCACTCAGCGATCCTACATGTATCAGTGCTACCGATCCTGTGTGGTTTAGATCCTGTGTGTGTCAGAGCTTTGCGGTATTGTGTGGGCCAGCGCCTACAGATCCTGTGTGGGTCTGATCATGTGTGGGTCATTGCGGGGGTTAGTTAGCTATCGATCCTGTCTGGGTCAGATCCTTTGTGGGTCATTGCGGGGGTTAGTTATCTATCAATTATTTGTGGGTCATTGCGGGGGTTAGAAAGTATCAATCCCGTGTGGGTCCGACAGCTTAGATGAATCAGTGGCTACAACTGATCATCTATATCGTCATACGAAGAAGTATACCTGTGTGAGCTGAATCATGTTTTTCTTTCCTTTGTGGATTGTGTTGTGCTATCATGTGTGGATGTGATCGAACTTGGGCTCGGATGTAGGAGCCGAACAAGAATTGATTACTTAAGTATATGAATGGGAATATACCTAAGTGGTGTCGAATGTTACTTCGTGATTGTATCTTCCTTTGTGGATTATCCTTTCGGGATTCTGGGAGACCTTCGGGGGTCTCGGGGTCCCTACTTAGTAGCTTATACTCAGCCCTGAATGGGATATTCCCACACTACCTTATGTTGGTTGCAGAAGACGGACAACGCTGATCATGGTTGAGGCTTGCGGAGCAGGTCGGTACCTGGAGGTGGACCACTGGGCGGGACGTACTCGGAGCGGACGGCAGGACCCGAGGAGCTGTGGAGGCTATATGTACACACCCTTCAGGTGGGACTTCTAGTGGACGGCTCGAGGCAGCAGCTTTACTTTTCAGTTGTTGTACTCCCTTTTTCAGTTGTACTTACTTTCAGTTTGGGGTTTGTATTCTAGCCCACTTTCTTTTCCGCACATACTGTTGTACCCGGTTTTTACATAGTGTTTACTTATGGTTTCTTGCTCTATGGTGTTTTTTTACGTTACAAAGGAAATCCCTTCCCTTTTTACCGGTAATTATGCATTGGTGCTAGTCACCTGCCCCTGGCCAATGGAAGGCAGGCTTGGGGTAGTCACGGCACGGGCCCTGAGGACGGGTCGTGACAAATTGGTATCAGATGAGTTCGGTTCTATCACAGAACTCAGGACTCTGATCTTTTTCTATGTGAATCAATAGTGTTAAGAGTATTGAGTATGGTTATCAGTCCAGGGAGTCCAGTGTTGATGCGGCGGCCGACGTATCCGTACACCAGGACCCTGACTTCTGATTTCTGACTTAATGCATGGAAACATTGATTGCATCTATGTTTCACGTTTTCTTTGTGATTACTTTGTGTCAGCTCACCAGGTATACTGTTCTGACCGTGGCACACCTGTCTATTTTCAGGATGGCCCCATGACGGCAGCCAGCTAGGGTTCTGAGTGTTGTACGTGAAGACATCCAATCGAGTGACGAGGCCTCGGTACAGGGCCCTTTGACAGTAGAGGCACCGACGGTACCACTACCCGCCGAGCCACCGATGCTATCATCCCCAGCCGCTGAGGATGCACGTCACCTTAGTGCACTGGACGAGTTTCAGCGCCAGGGACCGCCTAGGATCCGTGGGGAGATGGACCCTCAGGTAGCCGAGGATTTGCTGGAGGCAGTTGTATGAGTTTTCAGGTCAGTGAGGACACCAACAGACCTCATGGTGATCCTCACAGCGAGCCTCGAGCAAGCGACAGTAGGTAGATGGTGGAGCTTGATGCTCCAGGTGCATGACGAGGTATCTCTCCTCTGGACGAAATTTGAGATCCTCTTTTTCTCGGAGTTCGTCCCAGCCACCCTCCGTGAGTTGCGCATCCAGAAGCTTCTACAGCCACGACAGGGCATCTTGACAGTCGTCCAGTACTCGGTGAGATTTACCGATCTATCATGTTATTCGACGGACATGGTACGAGACCCATTCTTTCGGGCTCGGACCTTCGAGTAGGGATTGAGGAATGAGATCAGGGCATCGCTGATCTCCCTAAGCATTCTGACACAGGCATGGGTACTAGAGCGATCCCTTATCCTCGAGAGCTTCTTTGCTGAGCCTACAGCCGCAGCGAGACGTACCGTAGGGCGCCATGTAGCAGAGTCTTCTGCAGCAGGCAGTCGACGGACGACTCATGGGTCCAGGTAGACCAGACCCTCTGGAAAACAACCTCAGGACACTAGCTCAGTGGTTCGGGGAACACTGGGTGGAGCCAGTCTTTTGAGAGGCTCACAGTGCTACGCATGCGGTGGGCATGTCCACATGGCTCGTGACTGCCCGACCCACTGTACTGAGGAGCAGCAGACGGTTGAGGGACCACCCAGGCAGAGACAGGAACAACTTCAGGCAGCAGAGGCCTACGACCATGGCGCAACCAAGATGATTCGAGGTAATATATATGTCTATTCCATCCTTGATGTAGTTATTATAGACACAGGAGTGAGTCATTATTTCATAGCTGCTGCCCTTGTTCGGAGTTCGGAGATTCTGATAGATCCATTGGCTCGATCCTTACGGCTAGATACTCATATGGGAGCAGACTCGACGATTAATACTGGTTTCGGCAGTATGAGCTTACTCTAGGAGGCGAGAGCTTCGACTGGGAACTTCTTGTAGCAGTGTCGAGGCCTTACGACGTCATCATGGGCATGGATTGGTCATCTACAGTCCATGCTCAGATTGACTGTATTTGGCGCAAGGTGTGGTGTGTACGCACTGATAAGAGCAGGTTCACCTTCACCGGCGAGAAGGGAGCCTTTGAAACACAGGATGGACTTCCGCAGAGGAGTGGACATCCCATCACTAATCAGTTGGCTAGCCTCATCCTATGAGCAGTTGACGTGCAGAGTCCTGGTTTTCCTGCAGTGGTGGATCAGTATGCGGACGTTTTCTCCGACGACATTCCAGGACTACCTCCTTGCAGAGAGGTAGACTTTTATATTGACCTATACCCCGGGACATCCCCGATATCCACTCCAGCATATCGGATGGCCCCCACTGAGCTTCGTGAGCTACGGGTACATTTGGAGGACTTGCAGGGAAAGTGATTTATCCAACCTAGTGTTTCACCCTGGGATTCCCCGATTTTGTTTGCCAAGAAGGCGGACGGGAGATTTCAACATTGTGTTGACTAGTGTCGCCTGAACCAGGTGACAGTGAGGAACAAGTATCCGCTATCGAGGATTGATGACATCTTCGATCAGCTCAAAGGAGCACGGTGGTTCTCGAAAATAGACCTCAGGTCAGGCTATTATCAGCTCAGAGTTCAGGATGAGGACGTGCAGAAGACGGCCTTCAGATGTTAGTATGGCCAGTATGAGTTCTTGGTTACGCCTTTAGGTGTGACCAATGCTTCGGTAGTGTTCATGGGCCTCATGAAAAAGATATTTCAGCCATACCTCGATCGAATTTTCATGGTCTTCAATGATGACATTTTGATATACTCGGCGACTGAGCAGGAGAACGCCTACCACTTGCGGGTTGTACTAGACACACCCCGAGAGCACCAGATTTATTAAAATCTATCGAAGTGTCAGTTCTGGATACATGAGGTCCACTTCCTGGGACACGTCATCTCTGAGGTGGGAATTGCGGTGGATCATGTGAAGATCGAGGCAGTGCTAACCTGGGAGTCACCCAGGAGCGTGACAAAGGTGCGAAGTTTCTTGGGACTAGCTGGGTACTATTAGAGATTTGTCCCGGACTTCTCCAGAGTTGCGACACCACTCTCAGCTTTGACGAAGAAGGGGAAACCCATTGTGTGGTCAGACAGATATCAGAAGAGCTTCCAGAAGCTAAGACAGATATTTACCAGCACACCTATCTGGAGGCTTCTGGAGGAGGGAGTTGGGTACGTTGTTTACTGCAATGCATCAAGGACCAGACTCGGTTGTGTCCTAATGCAGGAGCGGGCTGTGATCACCTATGGATCGCGTTAGTTGAGGCAGCATGAAAAGAACTATGCTACCCATGACCTGGAGTAAGAAGCAGTTGTTTTTTGCTCTGATGATGTTGTGACACTATCTGATGGGCGAGCGCTTTATGGTCTATTCGGACCACCAAAGTCTCAGGTATATCTTCTCGCAGAAGGACCTGATCCTGGGGAAGTGGTGATGGTTCTAGTTCCTCCAGGACTATGACTTTGAGATATTCTATACTCCTAGAACGGGGAACGTGGTAGTCGATGCTCTCAGTAGGAGGACATGCATTCAACTACTTGGGGACGCGACAGAGCATCTAGCCGCTTTGCAGATATCCTTCATGGATAGAGATGGAGACGCTTTTGTTCAATCACTCACAGTCACTCCTCCACTACTACAGCGGGTCAGAGGGGCACAATGTGGGGACTCTGACTATGAGACACGGCGTGCACAGATATCCTCCAGACGGTCACCTGATGGTTTCTCTTTAGAAGGAGAGCACAACGTCCTTTTTTGAGGACGTTCCTTGGTACTAGTTGCTTTATGAGAAGAGGTGCTGAGAGAGTTTCACACTTCCCCTTTGGCGGTAGATCCTGGTGTGGCGAAGATGTACCAAGATCTCAGACGACAACACTGGTGGTCGGGCATGAAGAAGGTTGTGGCTGAGTTCTTTTCTCAATTCCTCACCTACAAGTAGGTGAAGGCAGATCACCAGGTAGAAGCAGGCTTGGTACAGCCCTTGGAGGTCCCGGAGTAGAAGTGTGATGGCATATCTATGGACTTCGTGACTGGACATCCACACACTTCAAAAGGTCACGACTCCATTTGGGTGATTATCGACCGACTCACCAAGTCGGATCACTTCTTACCCATCAGAGAGCAGGTCTCAGTGGATAGCTTGGGACGTCTCTACATTAATGAGATTGTATGGCTTCATGGTGTGCCATCATCTATCGTCACCGATCGAGATGCTCGCTTTACTTCCCGGATTTGGAAGGGGTTTTAGGAGGCATTCAGGACGTAGCTACGTCTAAGTAATTCCTTTCACCCTCAGATAGATGTTCAGACAGAGAGGACCATACAGACTCTCGAGGACATGCTCCGTGCATGTTTCCTCGGCTTTGGTCGTAGTTGGGAGGACCACATACCCTTGGTGGAGTTCACGTACAACAACAGCTACCACTCCACCATCGGGATGGAAACATACGATGCGTTGTACGGCCGACCTTTCAGATCACCTCTGTGCTGGACAGACCTTGGGGATTCAGCACTTGTTAGACCAGAGATGGTCCAGACCATGACAGAGAAGGTCCAGGTCATCCAAGAGAGGATGGGGATAGCTCAGAGCTGGCATAAGTCTTATGCGGACAGGAGGCGGAGGCCACTGGAGTTCGAGGATGGAGACCACGTCTTCTTGCGGGTCTCACCTCAACGTGGATTATGGAGATTTTGCCGAGGTAGCAAGTTTATTTCACACGTCATCGGACCATTCCAGGTCCTCAACAGGATTGGCGAGGTAGCTTATCGCCTGGCTTTACAACCTCAGTTGCACCGGGTGCACGACGTCTTCCACGTATCCCATCTGAGGAGATACGTGCATGACCCGACACATATCATTGACCATGGGGAGCTGGACATTGATGATGGGGAGACTTTTTCAGATGTCCCGGTAGAGACTGAGGATCGACAGGAGCGGGTCCTATGTGGATGGTGGATTCCTATAGTGTGCATCAGATGGAAGCACGAAAACCTCCAGGAGAGCACTTGGGAGCGGGAGGATCAAATGTGTGCTCAGTACCCACTTTTGTTTCCCTAGTTTATGATGAATCTTTACGGGGACGTAAAGCCCTGAGGTGGGAGTAATGTAAATACCGGTAAAATTCAAGGGAAATTTTTTCTTAATTTTCTTTGTGATTTTACAAGAACACCGGATCCTTGGAGATCGATGATGCGATGCCTATGAATCCTTTCTCCGCGACGCGACGATCCCCCATCCGTGATGCCTTCTTCCGCGACGTGCAATTCCTTGACGAACCCTCTCTAGACAACGCTTGAGGTAGGGGTTTTGGTTCAATTAAATCTTTGTGATTTATATCATCGGCATGTGATTAAAATTTTGTCGGAAGCCTTTTAAACCACTAATGCGGTGGGTGCGGACCAACGAACAAGTCCGAACCCACCGTTTCTTCGTTCTTGGTGTGTGGATCGGCGGGAGACGACGAAGCAGGCCACATGAGCGTTTTGAGGTCTTCACAGTGAAGAACCTGTCCCAGGAGGGCTGTTGGCGAAGACGACAGACAAAACTAACCACTGGAGCTCGTCCGGTGGTATGTGGAAAACTCCGCCGACAGCCGGCACCGGCCAGCGCACCACCGGGAAGGGCCGTCGTGGCTTCAGCCGCGGCCGCTGGTCGCGTGACCGTACAGAACCGAGGGAGGCAGGACGTGGTGCTCGGCTGCGTCCGTTGGCAAGGGGCGGCCCCCACGCGGGGCCGCGGTTTCATTCAAGGGGGTGGCGCCCCTTTGCGCGGCCGCTTGGCCAGCACCAGCGTGCCGGGCCGAGCCGCCCGACTAGACCGCCAGGCCGAGCCACGCCCAAGTCGGGCCACGCACAAGCGGGCCGGACCCGGACCCGAGGTGGGTCGACACGTTTCGGGCCGACCCAGGGGGTACCGGGCCGGGTCGGACTGGGCCCGAACCCCCTAATACTGGACCTCTCATGGTCTTTTTCCCATAACACGGGCTGTAGACCTCCGATCGACGCACCGTCAGCTACGATGCGATCCTTGGATCGAGACGGTCATTTCGGTATATTACAATCAAGGTTTCGGAATACTTTGGCGTCAGCCGGCTTGGTTTGTACATGAAACCAACCGGGCCCTCAGAACGGAAACACTTATAACTTGAGCTCCGGACATCTGATTGACGTGCCGTCGACTTTGATGGTTTCCTCTTAGTGAGACGGACCTTTTGGATTACTCCGCTCGAGGTTTTGACGTAGTTGGTGTATGGTACGGTTGGTTTTGACTTAAAAACCAACCGGGCCCTTAGGACGAAAAAGCCAATAACTCTCAGACTGGGCGTCCGATTGACGCCCTGTCTGTGATGTTGAGTTCCTGTTGATGATACGGATCTTTTGGATACATCATCTTCGGACTTCGTGTCAGTTGATGTATCAACCCCTCGGCTCATGGAGCGGACCCTCCCGAATGAGCTTGTTATGTGCTAGAACCCTAAAGCTGTCTACGACTGCGATGACGATGACGACTGTGAAGAAATCCTCTGTGGATTCGACGGCGATTACTACAGCACTCAGAGATCCTACGTGGGTCAGTGCTACCGATCATGTATGGGTTAGCGCTCAGCGGTCCTGTGTGGGCCAGTGCCTACAGATCCTGTGTGGGTCTGATCCTGTGTGGGTCATTGCGGGGGTTAGTTACCTTTCGATCCTGCGTGGGTTAGATCCTTTGTGGGTCATTGTGGGGGTTAGTTACCTATAGATCCTTTGTGGGTCATTGCAGGGGTTAGTACATATCGATCATGTGTGGGTCCGGTGACATAGATGAATCAGTGGCTACATCTGATCATCTCTATCATCATACAAAGAAGTATACCTGTGTGAGATGAATCTTGTTTTTCTATCCTTTGTGTATTTTTGCGTGTTATCTTGTGTGGATGTGATCGAACATGGGCTCAAGATGTTGGAGCCGAATGAGAATTGATGACTTAGGTATATGTATGGGCATATACCAAGTGGTGTCGGATGTTACTTCGTGATTGTATCGTCTTTTGTGGATTCTGGGAGACCTTCGGGGGACTTGTGGTCCCTACTAAGTAGATTATACTTACCCCTTCACGGGCTATGCCCGCACTACGGTGTGTTGGTTGCAGACGACAGACAGCGCTGATCGTGGTTGACGCCTGCGGAGCAGGTCGGTACCTGGAGGTGGACCACTGGGCGGGACGTACTCGGAGTGGACGTCTGGACCCGAGGAGCTGTGGAGGCTATCTATACCCACCCATTAGGTGGGACTTCCAGTGGACGGATCGAGGCTGCAGCTTTACTTTTCAGTTGTTGTACTCCCTTTTTCAGTTGTACTTTACTTTCAGTTTGGGGTTTGTATTCTGGCCCACTTACTTTTCCACACAAACTGTTGTACCCAGTTTTTACTTACTATTTACTTCTTCTTGCTTGCTCTCTGGTGTTTTTTTACTTTACAAAGGCAATGCCTTCCCTTTTTACTAGTAATTACGCCTTAGAGCTAGTCGCCAGCCCCTGGCCTATGGAAGGTGGGCTTGGGGTAGTCACAACACGGGCCCCTAGGACGGGTCGTGACATATAATGGAATCAAAGTGACATATTTATAGGATACAGTGGGGATGGGTCGATATCCTCTCAACCAATATGTTTTAGACAAGTATAGTTTACCATTTTAACTGTATCATTTAGATTTAACACTAAGTTAATTAATTTAACTTTTATAGTGTCTTCTTGTATTTTTACACTATATAGTTAATAAACATACTATAAATTGCCAATAGAACCCAAATTGGTTCATTAATATCATATATATTATTAAATAAGTCTTTTTTACTATCATTATATTTTTATGAATAACATATCAATTTATAATTTAATATTTGTTTTAATAACTATTTTATGCCTATTTTGACACTATTTGGTATTTTGTTTTTAAAAAATTTATAACAGTATTATTAATTCAAAAAAAATTCATATAATCAACACTAATTTGTTATATTAACCTATAAAATTAGTTTAATTCATAAAAAGTCTCAAATTACATTTATTTGGGTTTTTATAATATCAATTATGTTAATATTTCATTAATAAGGTAATTAATTCATCATAATTGTGTCTAAAAAATATTTAATTATTTATTGTCTAGAAATTATAAATAAAATACCATTATGTAAGAAATCTTTTTATATTTCTAATGAATATTTATAGTCAAATTTATCTTATGTATAACCCTATAGTGAAAATGTTTTACTTAATAAACATTGATTTTAACTCTTTTAACTCTTCTTTAAATTAAATAATAATAAATGTCCTAATCTAATCCAAGGGGACCTAAAGGGTAATATCTTATTCCTAAGGATGTTTTTGGTCGAATTAAACTTATTAAATAGAATTAGTACATGTTTTAGGGTAATAATAATATCATTTTTTCCTTAATTACCCTATTTACTTTTAATCGTGGTAAATAAAATTAAAAAGTTACTATTCGCTAAAAATTGTTTTTATCTTATTGAACATAATTTTACTTACTTATATCAACCGTGTGTCTCCAATTTTTGAAATTCCACTCACAGAAGAGGTAAAACTATGTTTTATGTAAATTTTCAAATTCTTATAGGAGGTGGGTAAAAGACGGTCAAAAGTTTAATAAAATTTTTTATATTTAATATTTTTGTAAAATGACTCTAATGAATTAAATTTAACTTATATAGGTATTATGTATCTATTTTTACCTATAATAAATCAAAATAAAATAAATTTTTATTTAAATAAAAATTCTGTTTTAACCAATAACTTAGTGTTTCCACTATTCATCAAAAAATGAATGTTTTTAGAAACATACAAAAAAATAACCCTAGTCTAATTTTAATATTCTGAATCCAAAAATGTGGACAATTTTGAGAGATAAAATGTGTAAAATTTCAAAAAGAGGGTATTAATATTCATACCGGCTAATTTATATAACATTTTAATAACATATCGTTGTTTAGTGAAATTCAGTATTTCGTACAATGCAAGATATCGAGGAAGGTTTCACTTTTGTCTAACGTAAGCCAAGATAGTGTGGTGTGTATTGAAATATTAATTTGGTGTTTTGTATAACATAATATATAAAAACAAAATATTTCTCATAAAATCTCAGGGAGTTACATTCTACCCCCCATAAAAATTATTTCTCCCTTGAAATTCATTACATCGTAACAAACAGATGAGGATAACTCTCCCTCATCTTATCCTCACGTTCCCATGTAGCTTCTTCTAAATGGTGGTTCCTTTATAAAACATTAACCAATAGATTGGTCTTGTTTCTTAGAACTTTTTCACAATGATCCATAATCTCTATTGGCTGTTCATCATAAGAAATATCTTGCTCCAGCGGTAAAAATTCTGAGCATAGTACATGTGAAATATCAGGTATGTACTTTCTTAGGATAGATACAAGGAACACATCATGAACTTGGGAGATATTCGATGGAAGCTCCAATCTGTAAACAACCATCCCAATACGAACTAGTATTAAGAATGGACCAATATACTTAGGTCTCAGCTTGACCTTCTTTCCTAATCTCATTAATCTCTTCCAAGAAGATATTCATAAGAACACTTTATCACCAATTTCAAACTCTTGGTCATTTCTTCAGTTGTTGGCATAACCTTTTTGTCGACTCTGAGCAACTATTAAGTGTTTCTGAATAGATCATACCTTTTCTCCTATCCCATTAATAAGATCAGGTCCTAATAGCTTTCTTTCCCCAACTTCATTCCAACAAGTTGGAGTTCTGCATTTCATTCCATAGAAATCATTATAATGAGCCATCTAAATACTGGAGTGAAAGCTATTATTATAAGAAAACTCCACCAAAGGAAGGTGTTGATCCCAACCACCTTTGAAATCCTTAGATAAAGCTCTCAACATTTATTCTAGAGTTTGAATTGTCCTCATAGACTAACTGTCTGTATGAAGATGATAAGCAGTGCTGAAACTCAACTCTGTATCGAGAATATGCTAAAGACCTCTCCAAAACATCGATGTAAAACTCAGATCCCGATCAGATATAATGGAATGTAGTACTCCATGAAATCTTAACACTTCTTTCACATATGTCCAGGAAAGTTGATCAAGATATAAATCTTCTCTAATAGAAATGAAGTGTGCTGACTTCGTAAGACGATCAACTATAACCCAGATAACATTATTTCCATTTGATGTTTTGGGATGTCTGGTGACAAAGTCAATAGTGATATTTTCCCATTTCCATTATGGTATGGGTAATAGTTGTAACATACCCTTAGAGTTCTGTCTCTCAGCTTTAACTTTCTAAAAAACCAAGCATTGAGAGACATATTCAGCAACATCCCTTTTCATGCCATCCCATCAAGAAGTACTCATTCAGGTTCCTATACATCTTTGTGCTTCTTGGTTGAATAGGGAATGAAGAACTGTGAGCATCATCCAACATTTCCTTCTTCAATTCTAGGATGGGAGGAATAGAAACCTGATTCCTGAACCATATTAGTTCATCACAATCAATGTTGAATTTCGGAACATTTCCCACCGTCTTTTGTAACACTACATCTTCTTTCTGTGCCTCTTTAATCATCACATGTATAGATGGTTGAACATTCATTTGAGAAAGATAAGTTTTTTCCCCTTCCATTATAATTCCATGATCCATCTTCATAAATCCATAAATATTGGATCTTTTGTAATCATCATCATGGATAAGAAAGCATGGTCTTGTCGACTTAATGTGTCTACCACCATGTTTTCTCTCCCAGGGTGGTAATGAATTGAGCACTCATAATCATTAATCAGCTCAAACCATCTTCTTTGGTGCATATTTAGATCTTTTTGTGTGAAAATATACTTTAAAATTTTATGATCAGTATAAATATCACTTCTTTCGCCATGACAATAATGCCTCCAAATCATTAATGCAAAGATTACCGTAGCTAATTCCAAATCATTAGTTTGGTATTTTTGCTCATGGATTTTCAACTATCGTGAAGCTTATGTTATCACCATAAATTTTTTCAGGAGAACACACCCCAATACCTTATTGGATGCATCACTATAGATCACAAACCTTTCTCCACTACAAGGTAGTGTAAGCACATGTGGATTGGATAACCTCTTTTTAACTCCTTCAAATTCTCTTCACACTCTTCTATCCAAATGATCATAACTCCTTTTCAAGACAACCTGGTGAGTGAATTAGTTAATCACGGCAAATATTTCACAAAACATCGACAATATCTAGCAAAACCAAGAAAACATCGGATCTCAGTTTTTTTTGTTGGTCTCGCCCATTTTTCGATAACAACTATTTTTCTGGATCCACTGATATCCCCCCTTTTGAGATTATGTGACCCAAAAATGAACTTTTTTGAAGCCAAAATTCACACTTGGTAACTTTGGCATAAAGAATCTCCTTTCTTAGGGTGTTTAATAAAATTCTCAAGTGATCATAATGATATTACATTCTATTTGAATAGACAAGAATATAGTCTATAATGACTGCCCAAAATTGATCAAGATAGTCTCTAAAGACTATATTCCTTAGATCCATGAAGATAGCAGGGGCATTAGTAAGACCAAATGGCATCACTATAAATTCATAGTGTCCATAACTTGTACGTAAAGCCGTCTTTCGTATATCCTCCCATTTGACCCTTAATTTTTGATACCCTAAATGAAGATCAATATTGGAAATTTATTGAGCTTCGTGTAGTTGGTCAAATAAGTCATCATTGCATGGGAGCTGATATTTTTTCTGGATAGTGATCTTGTTATGTTCTCGATAATCAATGCAGAGTCTCATTGATCCATATTTCTTCTTAAAAAACAGAACATGTGCTCCCCAAGGTAATGCACAAGGGTGTTTGACTTCATTATGAAGATTCTCTTGGAGTTTCTTCTTCAATTCATGTAACTCAATTGGGGCCATTCTATAATGCGTCTTTGAAATGGGCAAAGCACCTGGTATGAGTTCAATTGAAAACTCAACTTTAGGATTTGGTGGAAGAGCTGACAATTCCTCTGGAAATACATTATCAAACTCACGTACAATGGGAATATCCTTAATTATGAGTTTCTCTCAAAACCATTTGAGAAAAATAACCACCATTTATTGGAATCATGACCCATAAGATGGAAAAAATTTCCACTGGAAGGTTATATTCATACTTTCATTGATAGATGATCGTTTATTAGTCTGGAATATGAAGTGTGACTTCCCTTCTTTGGAAATTGATATGAGATCCATATAAAGAATGCTAATACATTCCAAGAATGACATCAAATTCCACTATAGGAAGGATCATAATATTTTTAGTATGTACATTCCTACAAACATAAATCAGAGAAGAATTGTAAACTTTTGATGTGACTTTTGTTCCATTAGGGATTGTCACAGCTAACTCAATATCTATTTATTTTGGTAATACGGATATACCCTATGAAATTTCATCAGAAATAAAACAGTGGGTGGAACTAGAATCAAATAAAACATTTTCCACTTTAGAGTGGATTGTAGGTGTACCATTCTCAACTTCGTTATCATAATCTACATCGCCGATAGAAATTGCGGGCGACATTCCTTTATCTTTGGAATTAACATTGTTTTGAATTCGATCATCATCAACAACCCATTGATTAGGGCATTGATTAGCATAATGCACCATTTCCATGCACTTGTAACATTGAAGTGTAGGAGGTGCATTCTGTGTAGCCTTTTCATTTTTTGAATCACTAGACATATTTTTCCCATCATTGCCGCATTCAAATGCCCAATGATCTTCTTTTTCACATTTGAAACATTTACTTGTACCATTAAGACAATTCCCTCCATGTTTATTTCCACACTTTGAGCATAAGGGAAAACTCATCTTCCTTTCAGTGTGGTCTTTATATTTCCCTTTGAATTAAATTTTCCTCTCCTTATCAAACCCATATTGCTGATGGGTTACTCCAATATCCATCTCAACCTTGAGAGCACCTCGAAAAATTTCCCTGTAGTTATTGAAGTCCCTTATGGCTAACACCCATAGAAGTCCTTGGTTTAAGCCACAAAAGAATCGATCGATCTTACTCTCATGTTGGATAATATTTCAAGAAGCATACCTCAAATGTCTCGTAAAATTTTCTTCTTAGGTACCAACAGATTCATCATCATTTTTCTTTAGTTCAAGAAACTCCTTCTCCATATTTGTTAGAAGTATACAAGGGAAGTACTTATTGAAAAATAATTTCTTGAACTCATCCCATTCCATGGACTCAATTTATTCTCTTTGCCTCTTATTATTGATAAGATTCCACCATTGATCAGCTTCACCTTCCAGACGATACGTTGCAAAGATGAGTTTATCATTTTCAGAACACTGAAGAACTGAAAATATCTTCTCATTGTTACTAATCCATTGTTCATCCACTAATGGATCAGTACAGCCGCTAAATGAGGGTGGACACTACCTCATGAAGGATTCAATAGAATTTTGCTCCTAACTTTGCTCAGTTGGAAGTCCTTCATGATTCATAGCTTAAGAAATTTGTGTTAGAAAGACTATAAGATTTTTCATTCGAGCTCCCATAACATTGGGTTGATCGGGGGGAAAATCATTTCATTTCCATTCGCATTCAACATTAACACGGTTCCTTCGGCTTCCAACCACTGACAAAAACCAATAAGCATAGTGTGAGAAACACTAATCATAATAGGAAAACCACATAATAATGAATAAAATTTTACACTTTAGGTCTTATCATAGGTTATTCATGGACATCTATAAAACACTAATATTGTGTAATATGGTTAGTCATATCCTTAGGGTTCTGACTAAGGCTTTCACATCTTAGTTTCCAAATGTTGACTATACCTTTCCTCTGATACCAACTATAACGAACCATACTTTACACACTTTGATATTACTTCAGAATTGAAGCATACTTATTACAACATATTTCCAAACCATGATAGGACCTTATAGGTATAGTGTCTTTAGAAAATGGGAAATATAAACAACTAGTTCATAAAGCATATACATTGTCTCCCATTTATTTCATCATATCTAGAGTCCCTTTTGGCATATCCAACTTAATACCCTTCTTCCTGACCTGGATAAAAGAAAACATACAAAAGGGTGATCTCAAATTCATAGTGAGGGTAAACAAAGGAAATATCAATCATATCATATTCATAAGAGCATAACATTTTAAAAATCCTTACCTGCAAAAGAGATCATAATATCAAAACGTGGGAGAAAACATTGTAATGAAATGTACTCCCAATAATAATAACATAAAACATGAAACTTTGTGTAATACACACATAATCATATAACATCATTTCATATTAGTCAAGACTCACTTCCAAGATTATCATAGTGGAAAATGTCCATTTTGGAACTGAGATCACTACTTGTTCCCGTCCTGTATCACTTAACCGGATTAAAGTTCCGTTCCATCCATTTATATCTCATGAGATATAAATCTTTACCCAATACATTGGAAGAATATATAGGTCCCACCCATCTCATAATGAAACCATTATTATGTGTGCCACAAAATTATAAATTATATATCATAGCATAACCCATGTAATAAAAATGGGACTCTTAAACATCATGACATCATAACATAATCCATATAAGATAAAGGGACTTCATAAAAATAATTCCATTATAACATAATAAAATCAATGTAAAAATAGGGATAGAAACAGAACCCTATATTATCTTAGATGGAAAATAATTTTTATAAAACCCTTGAACTCCATTCATGATGAAAATATCCTTTCCACTTCAAAAACATTTTTCCTTTATTAACATGAAATAAAATTTAAAATAAAAGAAGTTAATTAAAAATAAACTTGAAAATAGGTAAAGGAAGCTTCATAGAAATAACGTTCACTGAAATCATGAAAATACATTCATGCAGTATAAGTTAAAAAACATGTTTCTCGAACTTTGGCTGGAAAAGTCCGAAAGTATCTCATACTGAAAACGAAAAAAGATTACTTTAATATATTTTCATAAAATTCACCAATAGGTAAAATTGGATTTAAACCATTGTAGGAGGATAGAAATAATATTACATATTGAGGAAACATAGAAGTGGATGATAAATATTTCCTAGTAAATTCTGAATTATAAACAACCTCGGATAAAAATGATATTATGAGATTTCCCCTTACCTTTGGTCTGATAAGCTTCGTACGTATCTGAAACTCTGTATAATGAATTAAATAATTTCATTAACTTATTAAATAATCACGTTCATTGTTATGATATCATATATGGTCATTTTCTTCTCTTCTTATTAGTAATATTTCATTACAACTTGTTATTTGGGTGTTCATATCTTTCTATCCTTATGCATGTTTTGTCGAATAGATTTATATTACTATTTTTAATATATAGATACCTCATTAAGAGAATGGTATTAGTTTAATATATATCATATTTATTCATTTAATTCATTTATATGGTCATTATTCAATTAAGATCTTGTAGAACGAGTCACATCACATCGTGGAGATGGTAGGTCGTACGTACGCACGAGAAATGATATCGTTCCCATAATTATATGAATGGAATTGGGGTTGATGATATAATATTTTTAGAATCAGTATCTTGTTATAATAATCATATATAGTGATTTGTTACACCATTATACCCATCTAAGTGAGGTGTTGGTGGAAAACATATCACACCACGGCCTGAAGACGATATTACGTACATACGCACGCGCGAAGATTTCATTTTCCATATAATGAATAGAAGGTGAAATATGGTTGTTTCATATTTATAATAACATATAAGTATATGAGTGATAATTATTTTATTACTTTATAATGAAACAAATAAATAATAAGAAGTATAAGAAGAAATAAACTTGAAAGAATCTGTAGAAGTGATTACCTCTTCATTGACGTGTCTCTTTTAAACATCCTATTAGGGCACTAGATTTTGTCTTTTGAGAAGAAAAAACCTCTATGATATAAATTGAGATGTTAAGAAGAGAAATGTTCAGGGTATTTCTTGAGAATGAAGGCACAAAATTGATTGAAGAGGAGAGGGAGGAGGTTCTCTTTTATAAGGGAGGAGAGGGGCACCTTTGGAAACCTAAAAATATTAATTTATAATAAATTCATATTCGGTTTACAATGGCTCCAAAGTGACTCATTTGGAGTCTAAGATGGGTATGGGTCTAAATATTCTCAACCAATAGGTATTAGACAAGTTTAGGTTTCCATTTTAACCATATCATTTAAATTTAACTCTACGATAAATAATTTAATTTTTATGTGTCATCTTGTATTCTTAAACTATATGGTTAATAAACATACTATAAACTATCAATAGAACCTCAATTGATTAATTGATGTCATATATATTTATATATATGTATTTTTACAGAACCTTATATTTTTTGGAATATAATATCAATTAATAATTTAATATTTTTTTTAAAAACTCTTTTCTGTCAATTTTGACACTATTTGGTATTTTGTTTTTTCTAAATTTATAACAGAATTATTATTTCGAATAAAATACATATAACCAACAAAAAGATGATATATTAACCTAAAAATTAGTTTAATTCATAAAAAGTCTCAAATTTCATTTATTTGGGTATTTATAATATCAGTTATGTTAATATTTCATTAATAAGTTAATTACTACATCATCATTTTGTCATAAATAAATTAAATTATTTATTGTCTAAAATTTATAAATAAAATACCATTATGTAAGAATTTTTTTAAGATTTATAATCAATATTTATAGTTGAATTTATCTTATGTATAACCCTATATTAAAATTTTTTACTTATTAAACTTTGATTTTAACCCTTTTAACTCTTCTTTGAATTAAATAATAATAAATGTCCTAATCCAATCCTAGTTGTCCTAAAGGGTAATATTTTATTCTTAAGGTAATTTTTGGTCGAATTACACTTATCAAATAGAATTAGGATATGTGTTAGGGTAATAAAAAAAATCATTTTTTACCTTAATTACCATATTTACTTTTAACCGTGGTAAATAAAAGTAAAAAGTAACTATTCACCAAAAAAAATATTTTTATCTTATTGAACCACATTTTATTTACTGATATCAAACATGTCCCTCGAATTTTTGAAATTCCACTCACATAAGTGGTAGAATTAGTTTTTATGTAAATTTAAAAATTCTCCTCGGAGTTGGGTAAAAGATGGTCAAAAGGTCAAAAAAAAAGTTATATATCTAAAATTATTATTAAATGAATTCAATTAATTACATTGAACATATATAGGTATAATGTATATATGTTGACCTAAAATAAATTTAAATAAAATAAATTATTATTTAAATAAAAATTCACTTTTAACCAATAACTCAGTGTTTCCACTATTAATCAACAATTGAATGCTTTCAGAAAAATACCAAAAATTCACCCTAGGCTAATTTCGATATTCCAAATCCAAAAATGATGTCCATTTTGGAAGATAAAATTTAACAAATTTCAAAAAGTGATTATTAATATTCATAATGGCTAGTTTATATAATATTTTAATAACATATCGTTGTTTAGTGTAACTCGGTATTGCGTAAAACACAAGCTATTGAAGAAAGTTTCTCTTGCGTGCAATGCAAGCCAAGATATTGTGGTGTGTAGTGAAAGATTACATTGGTGTTATTTATAACATAATACATAAAAAAAAAATATTTCTCATAAAATCTCATGGTGTTACCAGTCTGGAGTCCCTCACACCGTCCTCATCGATAACGACACCAACTTTTGAGTAGTTGAGCTGACGAAATTTTACTCCATGTAAAACATCCATTTCAACCATACCTCCTGCTATCATGTGCATGCAAATTGGAAGATCATGGTTTTAAAAATAAACCCTAATATTTTGCAGAAAATGGTTGGTCCTAACAAGAAGAGTGGTCCAAATAAGCTCTCCAACGCCCTCTGGGCCTATCAGACGATGACTCGTAATTCCAACCAGGTGACCCCATATTCCCTGGTGTATGGAGATGAGGCAATCATGCCCATCAATATCCAGCATCTTTCATTACGCCTAGAAGTCTATGGCCACCAGGCGCCTGATAAGGTGGCTCAATTTGAAGCACATGACGAGAATAGGATCCATGCTCTACACAGTCTGGAAAGGCATCAGAATAATATAGCTAGAGCCATCAACAAGAAGGTTCACCTTATCTATTTTCTACAGGGTGACCTGGTATTGGCCCTCCACGTAACAATGATCCCTAGAATGAAACCACCCATGTTGGATCCCAAATGGGAACGACCATACATAGTCTACACGGTTTACCCCAATGGAGAATACTCCCTGGTGACCATGGATGGTGAGTTTATAACTCCTCCCACCTATGCCAAATTCCTCAAGAAATACTTTGCATCATCATATTGGTCCTACACAACCTTGAACTACTAGTCCTGCACGACCTTAAACTGCTAGTCCTATACGACCTTAAACTGCTAGTCCCGCATGACTTTAAAATGCTGGTCCAGCACGACCTTAAACTGCTAGTCCTGAACGACCTAAAATGGTAGGTCCTGTACGACCTTAAACTGCTGGTGTTGCATGACCTTAAACTGGATGACCCCGCACGACACTAAACTGCATCATGGCCCTGAATGACCGTGAACTGCACACTAGTCCCACATGATCTTAAACTATCCGGTCCTACAGGACCTTAAACCGTGCATCATACTGCAAGACGTTAAACTTCATATTGATAACTATGTATGGCTTGATTCTAATCCATATGGGATACATAGGAATGCTCTGACGCCTCATCTTGAGCCCAACTCCAAACACTTCTCTTTGACTATTCTTCCTGGGTATAGTTATCATGGAGAATCCTTGCATGATATGGTGTAGTCTTCTTCAGCCCCACTCATAACCGGATTTTAATGGTCGCACCATGTGCCCACTCACCATTCTTCTATCCTCCCACGTCCTCACCACATGAAGTTAAACTGCTTGGCCTTCAAGAACTACATATGGCTTGATTCGCATAATTATGAGATATGTAGGAAAGACCAAAACCATCATCTTCTGGACCAGCCCGAACACCAGATTCTTCCCCTTGGGTCAAGACATATGGCATGGGTGCAATTGTATGCCCCAATTCACGTGGAGGTAACCTCGATCCAGCTGTACGTCCTGCTCCTTGGAGACATTTTCCTCTTTTAGATATGGGTATATCTATGCTTCACGCACTCCTTTGGTTAGGACTCCATCATCATCTCCATCCAGAAGGCCCCCCAAATGGTATGGATGATAGGCCTAAGTGTTCTCCTGCCATTACGGGCCAACACCCTCAATGATGTTGAGAAACAAGCCAATACAATTCCAGCATTTCAAATATGGTCAGCAGTAGATGTTCATTTGTTGCTCCCATTTCAGGTTACTATAGGGACGTTGTGTTTAGAACATGGTCAATAGCTGTCCTGTGACATTGGAACCACCACAAGCTATCCCAAACATTGACTGTAATGGTTCATTCTGCCCCGTTGTATCTCCAAATGATGAACTCCCTTTATGCAAACCTAGGTTTTAGTCCCCCGCATGAAGGGAGAGCCGAGACTAGCACTTTGTTTCCCACAAAGATCATTTCTCACATGGGATGAGGAGATGTAATGAGACGGTAACCATACAAGAGGGAACATGGCCTTATATCTGAGGCCTAGCCTCAGGCCCCTTGGCCTTTTCGATCCCCCGGTCCAGGTTCTCTCTTCTGGGATTGTACGGTGTGGTATGTGATTATGTCCTCATTCATGTCGGGTTGCTCGTCGTGCCGTACATGTCCCCTGATAAGACTCCTTATCCTCTATTTCACCCTCACAACAAGATGTTAAACTACAGACTGGTCGGGACTTTCAGACCAAGGTTCAGCCTCAGGTCCCTTTGCCTTTTTGGGCCCCCAGCCCATGTTCTCTCTTATGGGATTGTACGGTGTGGTGTGGTATTATGTCCCAATTCACACTGGGTTACTAGAAATTCCGTACACCCCCCTTGATAGGTCATATTAACCCAGGGTGCCTTTAAGAACTACATGTGGCTTGATTCCCATCCTCATGGGATACGTAGGACTGACCAAATGTCTAGACTTCGGGTCCAGCCCCATCTCCTAGAAATCTCCCTTTCACCTTGGCCCCTTGGCATACCCTTCCTTGAAGAGGGGAGTATATGGTGTGGTATGGATTTATGTACACATTCACGACATGCTTGTAACAACCACACCATGTACCTCTCCCTCCTGGAAATTTCTATGCCCTTACTCTATACTCATCCATTCAAATCATTTACTCTCAAGTTGGGCACCTTCGTCGAGCCTCTTCGGTGGTTCACCAATGTGCCTAAGGGTACTCTGGTTGAGTACTTGGAATGTCAGACGCATCTCGGACATGCTTCCACATGCTTTTTAGGCTTTGTGATCTCCGTTATTAGGGATTCCATCACCTTTCATGCCCGAAGGGACCCCCGAGTGGCATGGTTGCTAGTCTTAAGTGATCTCCTACCATTACATGACAATCTCCTAGAGGGTTGTAGAGAACAATCAGATACAAATCCCCCATTGAAAATATGGTTAGTAGTCGATGCTCATTTTTTGTTCCCATTTTAGGCTAACGCGATCTGAATACTGTGTTTCGAACATGGTCAACAGTAATCCTCCATTTCCACGCCAACCCCATTAAGTTCAAAATGTCAGTTACATGATTCACATCCTACCCCACCTCACCATGTCCAAGTACGATGTCCATTCTCTTGGTACTATTCCTAAGTTTTCATCTGCATGTTAGGAGGACAAAAGCAGCGATAACGGCATCATTCGGGGCTCCTCACCGATTTTCCATTGGCGTGCATTCCTGGTATTGCAGTAACCATCTTTCTACCTTATTTCTCAAACCAAGTTCAACTCATGTGGGCATAGGGATCAGGTTGAAGTCTATATTTACTAGAGGGTTCTTGGCTCATCCATGGTTCGAGATCTTAGACCATAAACTAAGATCTCGTCAATAACTACATGTGGCTTTATCCCCATCCTTATGGGATATATAGGAACACCGAAACATATTGTTTTCGATTCCAGCACAGTTGGGAGCTAGTTTCTCATGCCCCTTACTTTCATACTTCTATTCAGTCCCCTTTCCTGGGGCTCCTTTCATGGAATTGCATACAATGTGGTGTGGGATTATGTCTCATTCATGTTGGGTATGTTTTATCATGTCGTGATCATTCCTTCATGTCCAAGCCATATGACTTTAAACAATGCTGAATCATCCTATCACATGACCCTAAAATGTGACATTATCATCCTAGACGCACTATGAAAAACGACACGGCATCGTGACGTCCTCACTCAAGGAGGCACTATGTTTGGTATTGGTCACCCACCATGCCATTTGTCAATGCCTGCTATGGCTTTATTTGTGTGGTGATGTCAGGGCCTACTACCCTAGGCCTATCACTTCAAAAAAAATACAACTCATCTTAATGGACAATCAATATTTACCAAATAAAACTTCTTTTGGCGTGAGGGCCACACCCACACACCACTTTTATCCCTGGCACTGGTACCTTACCGTGCCACCTCTTTGAACTATGTGAAGCTTGATCCCCATCCTCATGGGGTATGTATAAACATCTGTGCACCTCACCTCGGTCTCATCTCAACACTCGTTTTTGGTTCCTCGACCTGAAACCATCCAAGGGAACACGTGGTGGCCGTAGCCCTAGGTTTCTACTTACATCAAGTTTTTGTAATTATCCCACCATGTGTCCCCCGCGTTCCCTTCCATCCATGGTCTGAGTTCTATGAACCTAGACTAAGATCTCCCTATTGTACGGGACTCAAATCCCTCTATAAAATAAATCTCATTGTCGTATTCAGATGTGTTTTGACAAAGAGCCCGAAGTGTGGAATTTTCATGGGGACATTCCCCTCATTCCATGTCTAGTGTTCGTGAGCTCGATATTTGGATCCTCATCCTCTTCCACATCCAAAAGGACCCACGAATGGTATAGATTCCTGGCCTAAGGGCTCCCCTACCGTTTCAGGCCAACGTCCCTAAAGATCTCGGACGACATTTGCGACAGGTCCCGTGTGTCGAACATAGTAAACGGTCGACCCTCATTTGTCTGTCAACATTTCAGGATAACACGACGTGGATGCTACTTTTCCGCCACGTTCAACAGTTATACTCCATCGTCAAGCCGCTATCAATGGGATCTGGATTTCAAGCATCATGATTCACAAATTTCCACATCCTCATGTTCATGTGGAATTTTGACATATTGGCCTCTACTTCTTCACCCATCCAGGTGCGCTACATGGACGGGTTAGCATCATTGGGCCGGTATTCACCGAGCGTACCTTCACCATACCATGTTCCTTCTTGTGTTTGGAAAGTCCCAAATTACATCTTATTTCCCATATCGATCATGAATCACATGGTCTTAGAAGTTTTTGTAGGATTTACACCGGCGCATCAATGCTTCTCATCGTCCCGCATGACGTTAAACTGTGCTTCTAGAACTATGTGCAGCTTGATTCCCATCCTCATGGGATACGTAGCGACACACCAATATTTCTCCTAGGGTCCATCCCCAAGAATCATAAGTCATGTTCCTCATAATCTCGGGCACATGTCCTTACCCATTGTGGGGAAACATGTAACTACAACCTTGCACTGAGGAAGTTCAGGATTCCCCAAGATGACATTGGGAAGAGACGGTTCCCTCACTAGAGTGGTCCTCTCTAAAAAAAGTTCAGCATGCCTCCTTGCTTCATGATGAATATTCGAAAAGTGCTCCCTAGGTGTTCAAGCACCGGATTGCGGACTGAAAACGCGGAGTCAAGGACACGGTGTGTGCCAAAAAGATTCGATTCGAAGATAACACTCATAGAGTACGTGAAGCTTCGCGAATCGAGATTGAAAAAGAAAAAATTCATGGGGAAGGGAAAGAAAAAATGATATGGCATCCCCCCTATTTATAGGTGACATCCTTCGGAGCATCACTGCGAGTCTAGTTCATGCCGAGCAATGTGGCATGCTAGGCCAGCGCATCCCCTATCTGCCTCGCGAGCCCTCTTCGCGAGCTAGCATCACGAACGGTGGAAGATTTTGACAATTAACATTAGAATTCGACCCTTGATCTCTTCGCGGCTCCAAGTCATAGGGGGAAATTTTTGGCGCCAAACTATGGGACAAAGAAGAATCCAAAACAAAGGCACCATTGACTACCTCATGAATCCATTTCATGGTGTCCCCCAGCACCATGCTCATCACGAAGCAAGGAGGCGGGCCGCTCCATGAATGCATATGATGTTCGCGAGCCTGCCGTGAAGCAAGGAGGAAGGCCGCTCCACAAAAACATTTGATGTTCGTGAGCCTGCTGTGAAAGAAGGAGGCTAGATGCTCCACGAACACAGTAGACATTCACGAGCCCACCACGAAGCAACGAGACAGGATGGTCCGTGAATGCACTAAACGTTCACGGGCCCTCCGCAAAGAAACGAAGTCCCTATTTGCAATGCGTAAGCTCCCCTTCATGGCACCCCTTTCCTATAAATATCATACTCCCCCTGAGCCCAAGGGATGGAAAATCTGACCTTTCAACTTCCCATCCCCCGAATCGCGATGCAACTTTCTGCTCTACGAACCATGAGCTGTGCGAGGTACTTCTACTCCGTGAAGTACCTCCTCTTTGTCTCATTTTGATCCCCTATTTCTAGAGGGCTGACTTTCATGATTCCAAAGGGCTTTCACGAAGTAAGGGGATCCCCAAGGGGACTTGGGTCATCACGGAGCGTTTATGCTTCATGAAACACCTTTCATGTACAGATGACCCAAATTCAAAGGCATGGTCATGGTACTTCGTGATGCACATTGCTTCTCGACACCTTGCTTCGCGAGAAACATTTTCTCTACATGGAAGTTCCCCAATAATGCATCTCCACTTCATGAAGAACCTCCCACATGAACCTATGCCCCATGCTTAGGCTAAGTCACCCCACTTTATGAAGCACACTCTTTCGCAAGTGCCCTCTACCACACGGAACAACAGTGCTTCACAAGGTCCTCGCCTATGAACCCCTCTAATTGGACATTCCTTTTCCGATGCGACCCTCTAGGTTTGCACGATGTGATTTCAAATTCTCTTGGATGATACTACAAGTTGCGTTACATTGCCTCATGTTTCTTCTCATAGGAATGCTAATGGATATTGCTTCTTTGCATAGCCATGCTAACATTGACCCCTTGATGGTCCACTCCATGACACCCCCTCACCACATCATTGCCTATCCCCTCTTTGCACCATGGAGTAGTGGATACCGTGTATGTATGTTCTAAGTGTGCGGAGAAAACCCACTTAATCCGAGCTATAGGACATTATACTGGAAAACACCATCATCCTTAGCACATGACGTTAAACTGTGATCTGGATGAGTGCCACACACGCCCGTCCCACACCATGTACATTCTCTGTGCCCACTCGTCTCCACGGGGATGGGATCTCCCCTCACAATGGATAATATCTTCTTTATTGGGGTGGCGTTTGTCCATGGGGAAAGGGAAACCACCTTGGTTTAAGCCTCTAGTGTTCCTCCCAGGAGGCAGCATCCCTGCTCCTCCTTTCTTCTTCTATCCCCAAGGCTAGCGAACGACATGATAGAGAATTGGGTTACTCATTTCATTGGTCTAAAATCCCTCTCCCGCTGCGCTTTGTCTCCCCCGGGTCTCCATCCTGGAGTAAGCCTCGATGTCATGGGATGAAAACCACATGTAAGCCCTGGTTTCCTCTTTGGGACACTCCATGCGTAAGCCCCGCTCCATCTCCCATGGATGCACCTTTCATGACGTGATTGTCAGGTATCTGCTATCTCTTGTTTATCACACCGACCATGACTCACATGATCATAGAGCAAGCACCTTCCATGACCGACATCATGGGTATCCTAGAGTGTAAGCCCCACACACCCATAATGAACTATGTGGTCATTGATCCCTATTAAGGAAGGGTACATAAGAAGCCTCCATGTGGTTCAAGCCCACCACCTCGGTCATTCCTACCTCCTTGAGGTCAGTTCACCATCACCTTGGGTAGCCTAGAGTGTAAGCCCCAAACCCACCATGAACTACGTGTTCTTTGAACCTTGTCAAGGTAAGGTACATAGGAAGCCTCCCTGAGGTTCAATCCCACCATCCATTGGTTGTCCCAACCCCCTTCACATCGGTACACCAACACCACGGGCAGCCTGGAGTGTAATCCCCACACACTCATCTGAACTACGTGGTCTTTGATCCTTGACAAGGAAGGGTATGTAGGAAACATCCATGAGGTTCAAGCCCACCATCCACCTGGACCCCAGGTCCTCCTTCACGTCGATTCACCAACGTCAACCTGAACTACATGGTCTTTAATCCATGCCAAGGTAGGGTATGTAGGAAGCCTTAATGAAATTCAAGCCCAACACCCATTGGTTATGACCATTCATCTCCATGCCCTCATGAACTATGTGTTCTTTGATCATTTCCAAGGCACGGTACGTAGGAAGCCTCCCTGAAGTTCATTCCCACCACCCATTGGAATTCAGGTCCTCCATTACATTGGTTCACAGACACCCCCATGAACTATATGGTCTTTGATCCTTGGCAAGTCAAGGTACGTAGGAATCCTCATTGAGGTTCAATACCACCATCCATTGCTTGTCCCGACCCCCTTTACGTCAGTTCACCAACAACATGGGAAGCCTAGAGTGTAAGCCCCACACACATCATATGAACTACATGGCTATGATCCTTGCAAAGGCACGATACATAGGAAGCCTCTCTGAGGTTCAAGCTCACCATCCACCTAGACCCTAGGTCCTCCTTCACATCAGTTCACCGATATCAACCTGAACAATGAGGCCTTTGATCAATGTCAAGTCATGGTACATAAAAATCCTCCATGAGGTTCAAGACTTAACACCTTGGGCCACCTCAGAGTGTAAGCCCCAATCCATATCTAAACTATGGTGACTTTGATCAATGTCAAGGCATGATACGTAGGAAACCTCCACGAGGTTCATGACCACCACCCAATCGTTCCAACCCCCTTCATGTTGGTTCACCCTGTCCCGCATGACGTTCAACTATATTCTCCATCTAAACTATGTGGTCTTTGATTCCCTACCCATAGAATACGTAGGAAGCCTCTATGAGGTTTGAGCCCATCAATCATGACTCATCCTGATCTCTCCCTCGTGCCCATGTGTCTCGGGAAGTTCATGCCCTATCCCAGAAGATCCACTTCCTCTGGGTCACATCCATGCATCCATTCACACCGGTCACCTTCTTAGGTGTCCCATAATTTCACTAAACTACGCAAACTTTGATTCCCTGCTATGAGGATACGAAGGAAGTCTCATCGAGGCTCAATCCCAAAGCCATCGTTCATTATTATTCTTACCCGGGCCGCCACATCCCGGTGAGATCATTCCACCCCATTCACCGTTCTATTTGACATCATTAGGGAGGCCCCCCACGTGATGGCCCTAGTACTGGTGTTCCCTCTAGGGGGTTCCTCAATCTGATCCACTCTAATCAGTGTTATGATCAGTCTGATACATCTCTTAAGGATGTTAAACTTTCAGCATACCCTGTGTTAAACATGGGAAGCTAAGGAAAACCTCAGATACATGCCCATGGAATACAAATCCCCGCATTCGATGTGGGTTGCCTCAGGCTTCGACGCCCTTGAGAAGCCCTATAATAAGGGACATAAGACAGGCACACCAATCCCTGAGCATCTAGACATGCTAGCAATTCCCCACGAGACTACTCCGCTAACCAAAGGTCACTACCCTGACCAGACCCATTGGAAAGTCATGACAGAAGAAGCCTAATTAACTTGTTTCCATGATGATATGGTGCTAAGAAGAGTTTCACAAAAAAACATCTTAAGTCTGTGATGGAGACCTAGACTAGGTGACGAGTTCCAAGGAGGAATCCATGGAAGGAAGAACTGATATACGATCATCTTGTTTCGATCAAGGAGAAATGTCCTTGAAAAACGAACGAATGTAGCCTGCCTTTGGAAAGTGGGAATACAGGGTAACAAAAAACCACACCCCATCGTCCCCATACGAGACGTATGCATGCACTTCAGCAAAAGCATTGGTAATAGTATGTTCAGTAAACATGCGAGCTGTTTCTCTAAGTTTTGAACCGGTTCATGGAATTAAAATCCGAGAGAATCATTGAACTCGCAGTGCTGGTAGTCGCTTAAAGATTATTTCACCCCAACCGTAGTAGGTCGAAGGTGGATGTTATATTTTCACTTATTCTTGATAGAATAGAATAAAATAAAAGTGTGTAACATTTTTTTTGAAACACACATATGGATGTTAAGTGGTGGGGACCACTAGAACTAAACCACCTATTTGAGTATTAAGAGGTGGGGACCATCGAACCTAAAACCCCCAATTTGAATATAATGGTGGGGATCACCCGAATCCTTCTAATGTGAGAAAGCTCTTGAAATCCCTTTTTAATGTGGGATGTGACATTTAGGTTTCCCCACAATTAATTATGCCAACCTCAATGTAATTATGAAGCCAATTTAATTTGTACCAATAATTAAATTGCGAAAACATTTCTTATTGGAAACATTTTTTGGTGGAATTTGTTGGAAGTGTTGGAAAAGGGAAATTGGGAGAGAACCATGGAGGAAATATTCTTCTCTAACAATGAACGCTCGTCCAATGAAGAATTCCGACACACGACTTTTACTTCTTCTTTGGGGCATCCTCAAATGTGGGACGACTTCAATCAGTGACCATACATCCCTCCACGTCGATTAAATCAATTTAAAGAGGTATAAATGTCTTTTAAATTGACAAATGTTAATTTTCCTCTCACATTGATTCATTCCCCTTGATCCTCTTGCTACCTCCCTCACATGGAGGGTATGGGCCAAAAAAACATGGCCCGACCCCTCCGAAAACCTTATGGTTATTTTGTGTGATTTTAGTGATGCTGACGGAAATTAGTGCCAGTGTTTGGAATCGGTGGAACTCATGAACTGGAGACAAAACCAATGAAGGCCGTGAAAATGGTGACAAACGGAAGGCGGCCGATTAACCCGGCCACCGGCCTAGGCACGACGCGCGACCACACCACGCGTCCCCAGCGGACTCTGCCATCCTATGGCCCTCCGTGGCCCCCATGACCCTCTGCAGACCCCACAGCCTCCGCCGTCCCGCGGCCTCGCCACCTAGTGGCCCCCGTGGCCCCCGTGGCTTCACCACACCAGTGCCCACGAGCCCTCACAGTTCTACGACCTTGTGACACCCACGGCTCTTTACCGCCCCTTCCACCTCGCCGCAGTCGCTGCCTTCACGGAACCATTGTGGCCTTGTGCTAATCCATGGCCCCCGCACTACCCAGCGTGGGCCAGGCCGATCCAAACCCAGTGGACCAGGTTGGCTCAAACCGGTTTGTGTGGGACCAGGTCAGACCATTTCGGAATCAGCTATTAGATTTTACCTCTATCGGCCATAACATTGGCGCCAGACGTCTGTTTGATAGATCTTCAATGGTGATATAAACCTTGGAGCGAGATGGTCTCTTTGGTATACCATAGATGAGATTTGGATGAATTTGGGATACATTTGTCCTAGATCTAGCACGAATCCAATTGGGGCCTTGGGACTAAGAATTTAATAACATAATGATTGGGCGTCTGATTGATGTATCATCAGTTGTGTTGAGACCCCTATGATGTGGCGGTCCATTGGGATAATTTTTCGTGGGACTTCGTGGAAGTTGGAGTATCGACCAGTGGCTTGAGAAGTGGACGCTCCCAGAGATGAGCACGCTTAGTGCTGGAACCTAGTTTCTAGCTGTGACGTGAATAACGAATAGTGATCATGTGTGGGTCAGCACCGAACGATCATGTGTGGGTTAGCACTTAGCGATTTTGTGGGGGTTTGCACTGATAAATCTTGTATGGGTCAGCACCAAGTGATCCTGTTAGGTTCAACACCTAGAAATCCTATATGGGTCAGCATCTGGAGATCCTATGTGGGTCAGCACCGAGTAATCATCTGTGGGTCAACAGGTGAGCCACTTAACAGAAAAAGTTGATTTAGTAGTTAAATCTAAATATTTTTACTTATGTACCTATTTAATACATGGTCTGAGCTGAGTCAGTACCTTTGTGGTATTATTCTATGTGGCATACATATGTGGTACATACCTTCGTGGCATTCCATCCTTTGTGTAATAGTTGAGCTTAGGGTTTTGTAGTTGGACTCTCGGTATCCTCATGATTGAGATGTGTATACTTGATAACTTATTTATATGAATGGGCATATACCTATGTAGGATTTTCTACTGATTTCATGCTTTTTGGATTATCCTTTGTGGATTTTGTGAGACCTGGTGGGTCTCGGGGTCCCTACTGAGTATTGTTATACTCACCCCTGCACGGGCTATGACCGCACTTCATTGTGTTTGGTGTAGACAATGGACAATGCTGACTGAGAACAAGAATACCAGGACTAGAGGTAGCGCAGAGGTGGACCTTAGCCAAGGCCTACTGTAGAGACGACCGATCAAGAGCTATACCTACCCTTCAGGTTGGATCCTTGATGGGTGTTCATAAGAGCTATTCCAGTTTACTTGTCCTTTTAGTTTATTGTAAATTCCATTTGGGCTTGTATTCTGGACACTTTTACTTACAACAGTCACTGTATTTACAATTCAGTTTACATGTGTTTGTATCATGGTGTGTGCTTTTTTGCATGTTCATATTGGTTATAAAGACAATTCCTTCCATGTTTTATGGAATACACCATCAGTGTTAGTCACCATCCCCTAGCCGATGGAAGGTGGGATTGGGTAGTCATGGCACGTGCCCCGGGGGATGGGTCGTGATAATAAAATAAATAATTTTCTTTAGAAATCATGGAGTAATTTTATAATATTTTAAAATACTTCTACTGAAACACCACATTCAAAAAGTGTAGTAATAATGTATTGTTTTTAATCCATATATTTCGAAAATAGAATCTATAATAACATATAATAATACATAATGTTTTAAGAATAATATCATGGAATAGTAATATTTTTGATAAAAATATATAACTAAAATAAATTCGATTTTAGTTACCAATATCCCATATGAGATATGTGCCACAAGAAGTGACAAATATTTTTAATGGGGTTTAGTTGGTGATAATTAATATATCTTAAATAAATTATACAATTTTCCATAATACAATTCAATTATATAATGCACCTAAATTATATCGTACTAGGTCATGTTAATGTTCATAACTAGATTAGGGAAAATTATATGAAGAAAATTATTTAATACTCTGGAATGAAATTAATAAATTTACACTGGAAACTGGGAATATTATAGAAATTATGTAACATCCTAGGAAAATAAAGAATATGACATTTTCATATTTATAAATATTTTTTAATTAAATATTATATTTATTCCAAAGGGGACTCAATATTCAATGGTGTACCTAACAGGATACAATGGGTTTCTCTGATGTCTTTTATTGCACAAAATGCAGATTCATACTAAAAAATAATAATATATAATTATTTTAAATGGTAGTTAATGCCAAGTCATTGTAATGGTTGGAATGAACATAACTAAATAAAATATGATTATACTTGTTTGTTAAATGTTTTTTATATTTATCCAATATACATTAGAGGGTTAAAATGTGAATGAATCTAATTTTAAGCATAAATACTCTAATATTTTGTAAAAGGTAAATTTACTGCGTTTTGATGGAGAACCCTCTTTAAATATAGTTTTCACACTTTTATATGTTCTATTTTAAAAAATAAAATTCTCATTTGAAATCATGACATAAAAATTAACTTTGGGTAATTTGTTGGTATTTCTGATAATGTTAGTTTTTAATGAATACTGTAAATATTGGATTTTAATTCAAAACTGCCTTTTAATCTAATTAATTTATATGTTTAGATTATATTTTTAATTGGTTTTAAATTTTTTATAGATTATATTTTTACCATTTAATCCAATTATGGTCATTGTATGTAATTTGACTTTGAAATTGGACATAAAAAAGTATCAATCTTTTGATAGTTGTTATTTATTAAAAGCATGGT
Source organism: Viscum album (assembly GCA_963277665.1). Classification (NCBI taxonomy): domain Eukaryota; kingdom Viridiplantae; phylum Streptophyta; class Magnoliopsida; order Santalales; family Viscaceae; genus Viscum; species Viscum album. The sequence continues at coordinate 1,862,106,244 of OY728157.1, forward strand.
TTTTGTTTTGACCATGGGAATTAATTTTAAATTAATAAATAACACATATATGTTTTGAACTCGGTAAAATGTACATAATTTTTGTATTTTAAAAATCGAATATAGCTTAGGAAAAAATCATGGTATGAGGCAATGCAACCTCACTTGAAGCTAAGATGTTGGGCTTGATACATGCCATTACTTTTGCCAAAATCTTTGCTTGGAATAACCTCTAGATCGAGAGTGACTCAAAAACTATTGTCCATTCAATTTGGAATGGCATAATTCACCTTTCCTGGCTGATTACTACCTGTTGGATGGACTTCTTCCATTAACATAGCGATCTTAACTACATCAGCACCCATGTGTATCGAGAAGGAAACACAGTTGTAGATGTCCTGGACAACATGGGAGTCAATCAAGACAATACCTGCTTCAAAGACCTTCCCACTGCTATGATTTCCTTGCATGAAAAATATTGTAATATGATACAATTTTTTATAATCTTGTAATCCTTCTCTTTTTTTAATAATATGTGTGCTTTGTTCGTCTTTGACCAAGGCATCACCTTTTCAAAAAATTAAGTAGTAGTTAAAAACCCAACATTATCATTTAAATGAAATTTTACTTCTTCTATAAATAGAATTTAAATAATTGACATACATGGTTTTTATCAGTAATTAAATTGTGGTTCAATATGATAAAAATAATTTTTGATGAATAATAACTTTTTACTTTTATTTACCGCGGTTAAAGGTAAATATGGTAATTGAATGTAAAAATAAAGTTATAATAACTTAAAATTTCCATTACACTTGTCGTAAGCTTATTGAATGAGTAATGGCCGACCAATAAAATCATTTTTAAGGCTTTTTTCCTATTAAAGCCATTTAGTTAAGATAATTACATTAATAACTTTTAACTTAAAGTAAAAAATAAAAATATTGTAATCATGTATTTTTTTGATAAAAAAATTAATGTGGGGCTATATAATTGATATATTAGAATATAAATATTCATTAGAAATATAAAATGATTTTTTCCACATCATGGTATTTTATGTATAATCATTAGACATTAATTAAATACAATTATTTGTGACATAATAATGATGAAGTGTTTACCTCATTACTGAATGATTAAAATAAATAATATTATTGAAATTATAACAACATCCAAAACTTGTCCTATTATTATTGAATGATTTTATTTCAAATCATAGTGATCTTATCTTCTACTTTAATAAGCCTTGGACCTTTAGAAATTGAAATGAATTATAAAATAAAATAATATTTTCAAACTATCCTAAGGAGCCCCTCCACCCCCTTATAAAAATTCTTCACTTATATGCCATTACTCACACCTCTCAATCCCTTTATTTCATCCATCCTCAACCAAATAACCCCTCAAGATCCATCTCTTACACCTAGATGACTTAACATCAGCATAAGTGACATCAATAAATCCTTTTGTTTCAAACCAAAGGGAGTTACCTGATTTAAAGGTAACATCTTCTCTTATGTTCCTTTATTTTGTTTTACTTCTCCAACCCCCTAAAATCGTTTTATTCCTTTATTTTATAACAAAACCATTATCCTTGACATTCTAGGTTGTTTTTATGAAATGTATCTTAATTACACTTATACTCACCTATGTCTAATGGGTAATTAACATACTATTTCTGTCGACGGTGAATTACAATCTCACGAAACAATGATTATTATATCTTCTTCTATCACCTATTATTATGGCCATTATGATGGAAATATATTTATATGTGATATAAATTATATTTATATTGTATATATAATTTGTTATTTTTTATTTATAGCATATCTTTATGGTTTCCATAATGGGTAAACGTGATAATTTCATTTGAGGAATTGCGGACTACCGCCCACTCCAAGTGATATGACTCGTTCATGCCATACATGGAACGTATAAAGGAGGTAGTTAATGAAATTATATATGATGTTATACTAGAATTAATCTATTCCTATTTATCAAGTAGTTTTTATTAAATTAAATACAACATATAACTGACACCAGAATTCATGCGTATGTACGACTTACCGTCTCCATGAATGGTGCATTTCATTTCAAATCTCCAAATGTTATGTAAAATTATAAATAAATAAATATACTGGATATATATGATATATATGATATATATTTCATGAATATAATTATGGAGCTAATTTAATTTTTACCAAAGTAACAACATATAATTATAAGAAGTTATTTTTTTGATTCAAATACAAAATATCAGCAAAACGACCATTATTAACTTAAATGATTTGGAATTGTTTATAACAAAGTAATAAGTCATATAAAAGGCATAATAAACATGAAATTGGCCCTTAAGCAAGTATAAATTAAATTTAGTTTATTATTGAAGAGATTAACGAAAGAACGGGCCAAGTCCAACATGAGGTAAGGGGTTTCTTATCTCACTTTTAATTTCATGAGATTTCCATTGTGCGCCACTTATTTATTGCATGTCGTGTATTTTTTACTGTCATATGATATATATTATCATAAATATTTTTATCTTTATGGTATTATTTGAATCAATTTGTGTTTATTAACTTTTATTTATATGACTCGATTAATTACAACATGGTAAAGGGTTTTTATCTCACTTTTTTTCCCATGAGATTCATTCTATATTGGCTGTTATTGCCTTTTTTGGGGTGTTTGTACTGCCCATGATTGTATTATTAATTTAATATACTTTAATTTATTATTATTTACATATTCAAGGCATAATCCTTCTTTCATGGGGCATATGTTTCATAAGATAACAAATCGGTAAGGGTATCTTTCACCCTCCTCTTATAGTCAAAGAATTATTTTATGTTATTTTTCCAATTCAAAAATGTTTGGATGTGTTATTATATATACTTATTTCAGAAAAATTTATGTCCAAATGAAGATATACCCTTTTCACTCTCCTCAAATCAATTTATCAATTTTAAAGAGATGTTGTTATGCGGTCGAATTTATGTAAGTGGACTTCTTAACCCAATTTCCATTTTTTTGGTTAATCAACTACTTCTTGATTATTGTCATGCTATGATTATGCATGAATGAACACTTATTGTTTAACATGTAATATACACTTATATTTGGTGTATACATAATTTTGAGACATAATTATGTCATTGATTTGTCTTTAAATTAAGGATAAAATTCATTGCAATGGGACTTTGTATCAGTTTACATTCCATTGAAACTTATTTGTTGTTATACACCAATTCACTTTTATATGGTGTATACAATGCCCTTTGACATATTATATATGAATTTCTTTATTCAAAAGATATTACAAGCTCTGGTTAATGTTAATTCCTAAATCATATTATTATCTGAAATTGTTTATGTGTCTGTATTTACTGGGACATTTTTATCATCCATGTCTATGTTTCTTGAAAATGTTATAAAAATTAACATTTTAAGGTTTTGTGTAAGGGATGCTTTATCATGATTAGAATTGTAATTATTTTATTGATTTTTTTAAAAATATTTCTAAATAATGTAAATGTTTTAAAAATGATTTTATAGACTTTTTTACATAGAAATGAATGTTTTGAAATTAAAAATTCATTTCAAAAGATTCAAAGTGGAATGGGACACTTTTATTAAAAAAATCAATTTATTAAATGTTTTAAATGGTTTTGAAAATCATTTGATAAGGCATTGATAATTTAAATATCTTGTAATGATATATTTCTGTTACAATTTGGATATGTTATATTTCCATAATTATTCTTTTATGTCTTATGAATATGTTATGATTATTGGTAATTGTTTACTTATACGGGTGGTTCTATGATAATCCTTAAGAGGTTGAGTTAGACATAGCTCTCCAATGCATTGGGTAACGTGACTAAGGTAAACATTAATGTTTTTTCTAAGATATTTAGGGAATATACTGTGATGGGTATTACAAACGTAACTCCATACATATCTGTGAAAACTACAATGTATATATGTTATGTACGCCTTATGTTACCTTTATGTTTTTTTTTTGTGTTATTCATAAATCATATTATTTCATAAGGAATGTTATGATTGAAAATTATGGTTTCATTGACTTGTATTTACTGATTGGCTAATGTTTTCATTCATTATTTCATAACCCTTAATGATTTTTTATTCTCAACCCATGTTTTGAAATGTTTTTTCACAGGTCTTAAATATGAATAGGGTCAAGGATGGGATCAAAGAAAAGTCATGTTGTCTAAAACATGGAACTAGGAATGTTTATTTTTTTATGAGTTAGTATTTTATAAAAAAAAGGAAACCGAAAAAAGTTTCCACATTGTAGTTTTTGAGATGTAGTAGTTATGGCCTAATTATCTAAAGATCTAAACATAAAAATATCCTCAATGTTAATTATTCACAAGATTAAAGATTGTGATATGTTTAAGGTTTGGTCCTTATAGTTGGTATAGTAGGTTTGTTTAGATAAATTTAGATTTTAGGGTGTTATTTAATCGTATGTGACATAATAATAATGGTTAGAATATTAGAAAGATTCACAGTTATTTTAGAGGTGATAAATGGTTATTACATTTTGGGGTGAAAAATGAAAGGTATTAGATAAACATTGACGATTAAATATGTTTTGTTAAATTTTTAAGAATTTGTATGATTTTTTTGTAATGTTATGAAAGTGTATATATTTTTAAAAAGGAAAATACAGAGACTGTTAGACAACTCATCGCGTCAGAAAAAGCTATGGGAAACGAACCCACATCCAAAGAGATATTGGGATTTATCGCCTACCACTGGGCTACGTGATGTCCCGGGTTAGTATGAATAATTATTTTTAGTTAAATGATTTTATGGATTGAGAATAAATATTTTTGGGATCTTATGTTTTATCAAATGGACATCCTTGGTGTGGGAAAATTATTTGGTGATTAAGTGATAATGCATATTTTGGAAGACATTCTCTCTTTTGGGATCGCTATATGCTTAATGAAAATAGAATACTATGGGATTTAATTTGTGGAGTAATGGTTGAAATATTATTTTTGAAGAATATATGTTTTTATTATAAACATAAGGTTATTTGGGTTATTTATGGAAATGATTAACCTACCATATAGAATATTTGATTATGTTAATTACACATCAGTATACTACTTTAAGAGTAGTCGATGTTTTTGGAGATAAATGTTAAGATCTACTGTGGAAGACTACGTGATTAAATCCTTTTGAGTTTTCTATTTTAATAATAGTTTGGATTATTTTGACGAATTTTACGGTAAATTGTATATAGAATTGTCTTTCATGATCTGTGGGTACTTTTTGTTGACTTTTTGAGATTAAGAGTGGTATTTCTTTTTATAAAAGATTATTTTTTTGGACTATCGGATCTCGTACTAACCAGTTTTGGTTTTGGATAATGTATACTGATATTGGAAATATATTGTTCATATTTTTTGGATCATGTTATTCTATATAAGTTGATTCTAGCACTTTTTATGTGACCAAGTCATCCTGAATACTCATCGTTTGGAGAAAATATTATTTTTTGGTTGAAATTGTTTAAATGATGAAAGTCTAAATGTCATGTAAGTAAGTTTGATTATGTTATTATTCAATGTCATAAATAAATTATCCAACTTTATGAAAAAAAATAAAATAAAAAACGTTTCCCATTTACTTTTCCTACTGTTAAACCAATGAATTTTTAACCCATCACAAATTTGTTGTTTTCATATTCCTAAAATTCCCCTAATCATGTTTTCTATCACACTACATCAGAAAATGACACTTAGATTCTCCTCCATATAAATTCTTTCATGGAATCTAAGTCTAGGTTATCTCAGGTGACCATTGTACATAAGGTTTTTTTTCTTTTAATGTGATTGTTTTATTTTCTCTTTTTCGGATGTGGGGAATTCAATGAAGTTTCCAATCCCAATTTTAAAATTGTGAGTATGCAATTACCAAAAGGGGGAAGGATGTAACATTCCAGGAAAATAAATAATAGGAAATTATCATATTTATTAATATTTTTGAATTAAATATAAATTTTATTTTAAAGGGGATTCTATATTCAATGGCATTCTTGATACACGAAAATTGGTTTCTTCGAAATTTATGTCACACGTAATGTTGAGCCATACTGAAAAATAATAATATATTATTATTTTAAATGGTAGTTAAAGAATATCCATATTAATGTAGGGAATGAATATAACTAACTAAAATAGTATTATACATGTTTGTTAAATGTTATTACATTTATCTAATAAAAGTTAGAGGCTTAAAATGTGAATGAATCTAATTTCAAGAAAAAAAAACTCTAATATTCTTTAAAAGCTCCATTTACTGTCTTTTGATGGTGAACCCTCCTTATATCTATTTTTCTCTATTTTATATATTATATTCGACAAAATAAAATTCTTCTTTAGAATTGGGACTTCAAAATTTACATTGGGTAAATTTTTATTATTTTTCTGATAAAGTTCGTCTTTTAATTAATACTGAAAATAATGCATTTTAATTCAAAACTACCTTTCAATAAAATTTATTTATATTGTTGGATTGTATTTTTAATATTGTTAAACGTTTAAATAGTTTATATATTTACCTTTTAATCCAATTTTATTGAGTGGATGTAATTTCACTTTGAAATTGGACATAAACAAGTGTCAATCTTTTGATAGTTACTATTTCTTAAAAACACGCTTTTTTGTTTAGACAATGTGAATTAAATTTGAATTCATTAATGAAAACTTTTTGTTTTTAATTTGGTAAAATAGAAATAATTTTTAAATTAGGAATATCCATTATATCATAGGCTAAATTTTGGTATTTTTTTGAAAAACAACCATTTTTGATGAAAAATTAAAACAATGAGTAGTAGTTAAAAACTGACATTTTCTTTTAAATGAAATTTTACTCCTTATCTGAATTGAATTTTGAAAATTCAACATACATATTTGTTATCAATATGTAAAATGTGGTTCAATAAGATGAAAATTATTTTTTGTGAATAATAACATTTGACATTTATTTCCCACGGTTAAAGGTAAATAGTGTTATTCACAGTAAAAATAATGTTATAATAATATAAAATTACCTTAACACATGTCATAACCATATTGGATGAGTAATTTATGGCCAAGAAAATTCTTGGTTAAGTATTTTTGAATTTTAAGGACATTTTTGTATGATAATGACATTAATAACTTTTTATATAAAGTAAAAATAAAAATATCATAAACATGTATTGTTTTGCTAAAACAATTGTAATGTTGGATTCTATAATTGATATATTTGACTATAAATATTCATTATAAATGTAAACAAATTTCATAAATCATGGTATTGTATTTATAATATTTATACATCAAATAATTAAAATTATTTATGACACAATAATGATGTAGTGTTTAACTTATTAAAGAATAATTTAAATGAATAAGATTATAAAAATTAAAACAATACAAAAAAACCTATCCAATAATTATTGGATTATTTTATTTAGAACAAGATTCGTCTTATCTTTGATGTTAATAAGTTTTTTACCTTTAGAAACTGAATATTATTATCTAATAAAATAATATTTTTAAACATTCCTAAAGAGCCCCTCCTCCCCTTTTAAAAATACCACATCTCTAACCCATTACTCACACCTCTCAATGCCCTTTTATCATAAAACCTCTACCAAAACAATCTTTCAATATCCTTATTTTCCACTTATAAGCCTTGCCTTATGCATAAGGCACTTCAAGAAATCCTTTTGGTTCAAACCAAATGAGTTACTCGATTTAACGGAAATATCTTTTCTTAACTTCTTTTAATTTAATTTACATATCCAACCACCTAATATATTTTTCTTTTTTCATTTATAACAAAAAAATTATCATAAATATACTAGGTTTTTGTTATGATAACTATTTGAATTACAATTACACAGACCTCCGTATAATGGGAAAATAACATACTGTTTCTGTGGACGACGAACTAATTCCTCACAAAATGATGACTGTTCAAACTTCTTCTACCACATTTTATGGTTTCAATTATGATATCACAGTATTTATTTGTGATATAAATTATATTTATATTGAATATATACTTCTGTATTTATCATTTATATCATACCTTTATGGTTTCCATAATTGGTAAACATGATAATTTCATTTAAGGAAGTGTGGACTACTGCCCCCTCAAAGTGATATGACTCATTCATGCCACACGTGGAATGTATAAAGAATGGAGTTAATGATATTATATATGAAACTATACTGGAATTATAATTTACCAATTTATCATTATGTTTTTATTCCATAAAATACATAATCGAAATGAATTTTTTGTTCATGCATACGTACGGATTACCGTCTCCATGAACGGTGTATTTCATTTCTTATCTCCAAATGTTATGTAATGTTATAAGTATATAAAAATAATGTATATATATATATGATATATGTGTTATATAAAAAATTAATATCATTATGGGGATCATATAATTTTTACCACAAGAAAAACCGGTATTTATAAGATGTTCATTTTTTACACAAGTACCAAATATTGACAAAACAACCATTATTAACATAAATGATTGCGTAATGTTTATAAAATTGTAATAGTTGATATAAAAGTAATAATTTACTCAAAAAAAATCATAAGAAAGGATAAGTAGTCTTTATATTATTATTTAGCATATTAAAGAACGAACGGGTCAATTCGGACACAAGGTAATGGGTTTCTAATCACACTTTTAATTCCATGTGATTTCCATTGTTCACAACTTATTTATTGCATCTGGTGTATTGTGTATTTGAAATTGATATATATTATAAATATTATCTTTATATTCATGGTATTCTGTGATTAATTTTTGGGTTACTAACTTTTGGTCACACGACTCGATTGATTATAAAGTGGTAAGGGGTTTTCATCCCACTTTTTATTCCCATGAGATTCATGCTATGTTGGACACTATTTCTACTTGTGTTGTGTAGGTAATAACCATTATTTTATTATTTATGTTATATAATTTAATTTATTTATCTTTACATATTCATTGTATGATCCTTCTTTCATGGGGCTTTTGTTTCATAAGTTACCAAATCGGTAATGGAACCTTTTACCCTCCTCGTCTAGTCAGAGACTTCTTTTATGTTATTTTTTCAATTATCAAATGTTGGGATATGTTCTTATAAATCCTTATTTTTCTATATTTTATGTCAATTAGATGATATACCCTTTTCTCTCTCGTCAACTCATTTTTTGATTTTTAATGCGATGTAGTTATGCTGTCGAATTTCTATAAGAGGACAATTTTAACTCAATTTCCATTTTTGGGTTAATCTTCTACTTCTTGATTTTTGTAATGATATTAATCTATGTGAATTAAATATGATTATATTATAATTAATATCCACTTATATTGGGTTTATTCTTATTTTTAACACATAATTATGTAATTTATTTTTTCTTTAATCTAATGATATGATATTTGTAAGGGACATTGTCTCAATTTAAATTCCATTGAGACTTATTCAATGTTATACACCAACTCACTTTTATGTGGTGTCTATACTTCCCTTTGACATATTATATCATGAATCTCTTTATTCTCATTATATTATATGCTTCTATTAATTTTAATTCCTCAATCTCAATATTAACCGATATTGTTTATGTGTATGTATTTATTGGGCATTTCTATCATCCATGTCCATGTTTCATAAATTTTCTTTTGAAAATGAATATTTTAAGGTTTTTTTAATTGACTCTTTATAAAAATATTAATTAAAATTGTTTTAATAGTTTATTTTTATAAATATTTTTAGTTAATTCTTATTTTTTTAAAATTATTTTAAGGATTAATTAACATGGACATGAATGTTTTGAAATTAAAATTTCATTCAAAAGCTTCAATGTGGTATGGGATAATTTGATCAATAATATTTTTATTAAATGTTTTAAATGGTTCTGAATGTTGTTTGATAAAGCATTGATAATGTCAATATCTTGACATGACATATTGTGATTTCAATGTGGAAATTTTATCTTTACTTTATTATTTTTTTATGTGTAATTAATATGTAATGATTATTGGGTATTGTTTAGATATACGGGTGGTAAAGTGTTAAATATTTGGTGGGTGAGCCCAAGATAGATCTCAAATTTATTTGATAATTTGACAGAGGTAAACATTACTATTTTTTAACATATTTATGGAATATAATGTGATGGGTATTCCAAATATAACACCCTACATAGTTATGAAAGCTACAATGTAAGTATCTTATTCATGCCATAAGTTACCTTTATGATTTATTATTTTGATGTGTTATTCATAAATCTTATGATTTCATAAGGTATATTATGATTGAAAAGTATGGTTTCATTGATATGTATTTCTAGATGGGTTAATGTTTTATTTATTTATTTTATAATCCTTACATGGATTTTTAGGCTCATCCCATGTGTTGAAATTTTTTCACATTAATTAAAGATAAATATGGTCAAGGATGGGGTCAAGGAAAAATCATGCTAACTAAAACATTTAATTAGAAAATATTCTATTTTAAGAGTTTTTATTTTAAAAAAATTGAAACTTAGCAGAAGTTTCTACTTTGGACGTTTTGATATGCAATAGTTATGTAGTAATTCACCAAAGCTCTAAACCAAAAAATATCCTCAATGTGAATTATTCACATAATTATAGATTATGAAATGCTTAAGATTGGTTCCTTATAGTTGGTATCAGAGGCCGGTTTAGAGAACATTAGAGGTTTTGGTGTTGTTTTAGAATAAGTGACATAACCATAATGGTTATCATATTATAAAGAGTCATAGTTATTTTAGAGGTGATAAATGGTTATTTTATTTTGGGGTGAAAAATGAAATGTATTAGATAACCATTGAGGGTAAAATATGATACGGTTATTTTGATGAATATGTCCCATTTTTTTTTGGAATTTTATAAAATTGTATAGTTTTAGAAAATGGACAACACAGAGACTGTGTGACAACCCATCACGTCAAACAAAGTTGCTAGAATCAAACCCACTACCAAAGGGTGTTTGGGACGTATCGCCTACCACTAGTCTACATGAATTCTATGGTCAGTTTGACAAATTACTTTTTTTAAATGATTTTATGGATTGATAATAAGTTTATTTGGGATCTTATGATTTATCAAATAGACATCCTTAGTATAGAAAAATGATTTGGTGATTATGTGATAATGGTTATTTTGGAAGATATACTTTCTTTGGGAACACTATATACTTAATGAAAATATAATACTATGGGATTTAATTTTTGGAGTAATGGTGAAAATATTATTTTGAACAAATATATGTGTTTATTGATGACATAAGGTGATTTGGGTTATTTATGGAAATGATTAACCTATCATAGAGAATATGTGATTAGGTTAATTCTATTTAGTATGAGACTTTAAGAGTAGTCTATGTTTTAGAGATAAATGTTATTATAAATTGTAGAAGTCTAAGTGATTAAATACATATGAGATTTGGGGTTCAATCATCGATTGGATTATTTTGAAGAAATTTAAATGCAATTTGATATTGAATGGTCTTTCTTGAACTTTGGGTACTTTTGTGTAATTTTGTATATTAAGAGTAGTATTTAATTTTATAAATGATTATCCTTTGGGGGGTTATCTGATCTCGTACTAACCAATTTTTCTTTTGGTTATTTTAAAATGATATGGTAAATATATGGTTTATATTTTTTGGATCATGTTATTCTCAATATGTTGATTCTAGCACTATTTATGTGACCAAGTCATCTTGAATACTCATCGTTTGGTAAAAATTTGAGTTTGTGGTAGAAATTTTGTAAAAGATGAAAGTCTTCATGTCAAGTAAATATGTTTCCTTATGTTATTATTAAATCTCAAAAATAAATTCCTCAACATTATGAAAAGGAGTATAAAATAAAAACATTGTTTGTTTATATTTCCAACTGGAAAACCAATGGCCATTTTCAATCATAATTTTATGGTTTTCTTATTGTTAATTTTCTCCCAATCATGTTTTCTATCACTCTGCATTAGAACATGACACTTAGATTCTCTTCCATATCCATGATTTCATCGAATCCAAGTATGGGTTATCTCGATTGAGTAGTTTACTTATCTTTATTTCTATTAAAGTGATATATTTATTTACTCCTTTTCCACAATGGGACTTTCAATGAAATTTCCAAGTCTAATTTTCAAATTGCGAGGACACAATTTCCAAAAGGAGGAAGGATGTAACATCCAAAAAAAATAAAGAATATGACATTTTCATATTTGATAAAAATTTTGAATTTAATATTTATTTTATTTTAAAGGGGATGCTATATTGAATGGCGTACCTGACACGTAACAATTTGTTTCTCTAAATTCTTATATTGCAGAAAATGCTGAGTCATACTGAAAATTATTAATATATTATTATTTTGAATGGTAGTTAACACCTAGTCATTGTAATGGTGGGAATGAATATAAATCACAAAAATATGATTATACAAGTTTTTGAAGTGTTTTTAAATTTATCCAATAAAATTTATAGGCCTAAAATTTGTATGAATCTATTTTTAAGGATAAATACTCTAATATTCTTTAAAATGTAAATTTACAACCATTTGAGTTCAAACCATATATAAATATAGTTTTGAACACGTTTATATGTACTATTTTACAAAATAAAAATCTTATTTAGAATCGAGACATCAAAATTTAATTTGGGAAAATTTTTGGTATTTTTTGACAAGGTTTATATTTTAATGAATAGTGAAAATAATGCATTTTAATTCAAAACATACTTTCAATATAATTTATTTATATAGATCAATTATCTTGTTAAATTGTATTAGAGTGTAAATAAATTATATTTTTACCATTTAATATAATTTCGGTCATTAGATGTAATTTCACTTTGACATTGGACAAAAACATGTGTCAATATTTTGATAGTTATTATTTCTTAAAAACATGCTTTTTTTTGATAATAGGAATTAATATTATATTAATAAATGAAACTTCATTGTTTTTAATTTGGTAAAATCGGTATAATTTTATAATTCGTAATAATAAATATAGATTAGGCTGAAATTTTGGTATTTTTCTAAAAATCATCAAATTTTTATGAATAGTGAAGACACTCAATAGTATTTAGAAAAACAAATTTTTCATTTAAAGGAAATATTACCACTTTTGGGAATAAAATTTAAACATTCCAACAAACATGGTTATTATGAAAAAGTAAAATTTAGTTCAATAAGATGTAAATAATTTTTTGTGAATAATAAATTTTAACTTTTATTTAACAAGGTTAAAGGTAAATATGGTATTTCAATGTAAAAATAAAATTATAATAACCTAAAATAACCTTATCATTTTTCATAAAATAATTTTATGGGTAATGGCCGACCAAGAGATTTCATGGTTAAGACTTTTGGCCTTTTAAATCCATTTGGGTAAGATAATGAAAGTAATAACTTTTTATTTAGAGTAAAAATAAAAATATCATAAACATGCATTGTTTTGCTACAACAATTTTAATGTGGGGTTATATAATTGATATATTTGACTATAGATTTTCATTAAAAATATAATAATATTTCCTAAATCATGTCATTTTATTAATAATATTTAGACATCAAATAATTAATATTATTTATGACACAATATTTATGCAGTGTTAACCTCATTAATGAATGATTTACATAAATCAGATTATAAAAATCAAAAAAATATCCAAAACCTGCAGAATTTTTTTTGGATGATTTTTTTTCTAACAAGATTAATCTTATCGTAGACTTTAATATGTTTTGTAGTTTACATATCTGAAAATCATTATATAATAAAATAATATTTTCAAACATTCCTAAAGAGCCCCTCCTCCCCCTAATAAAAATCCATCTCTTTAACCCATTACTCACACCTCTCAAGCCCCTTGTATGCTCCAAAATCTTCCCAAATAATCTATAAAGATCCATATTACCCCCTAGAACCCTTACCTTAGGTAGCAGCCACTTCAAGAAATCCTTTTGGTTCAAACCAAAAGGGAGTTACTCGATTTAAATGTAATGTCTTCTCTTAAGTTCTTTTATTTTTTATTTTACTTATCCAACCCAATAAAATGTTTTTATTCCTTTCTTTTATAACAAAACTAGTATCCTAAATATACTAGGTTGGTTTTATGATAATTATTCTAATTAAACTTACACACACCTCCGTCTAATGGGATAAGAACATACGTTTTCTGTGGACGACGAACTACTGCCTCACGAAACGATGATTGTTCAATTTTCTACTACGACTTCTTAAGGTGTATATTATGATGGAACTATATTTATATATGATATAAATTATATTTATATATTTTAAATACTTATTTATTTTTCATTTATAGCATACCATTGTGGTTTCCATAACTGATTAACATGATAATTTTATTTGAGGAAGTGCGAACTACCTCCCCCTCAATGTGATATGACTCGTTCATTCCATACGTGGAACATAGAAAAGATGAAGTTAATGAAATTATATATGATATTATACCAGAATTATAATATACCTATTTACCATTATATTTTCATTCCATTAAATAAAAAATATAAATGATTGTAGCGTTCATTCATACATACGGCTTACCATCTCCATGAACAGTGCATTTCATTTCTTATCTCCAAATGTTACGTAATATTAAAAATAAATATATATACTGAATATATATGATATATATGTTATGTAAATAATGAATATAATTCTGTAGAAAATGGACCATTTACCACCTGAACAACATGTAATTATAAGAAGTTCATTTTTGACTCAAGTACCAAATATCAAAAAAATGTCCATTATTAACATAAATGATTGCATATTATTTATAACACTGTAAGAAGTGATGAAAAAATAATAATTAACTTGAAAAATATTCTTATATAAGTATAATTTTCCTTTAGTTTATTATTCTGGAGATTAAAGAACGAACGGTTCAAGTCGGACATGAGGTAAGGGGTTTCTTATCTCACTTTTAATTCCATGATATTTCCATTATTCTCCACTTATTTAATGTATGTTTTATACTATGTACTTCCATTTGATATATATTATCATGATTCTATTTATATTCATGGTATTCTATGTTTCATTTGTTTGTTATTAACTTTTTGTTTTATGACTCGATTAATTACAACGTAGTAAGGGGTTTTCAGTTCTCTTTATATTCTTCTCAGATTCAAGCTATATTGGCCAGTTTTTCCTTTTTTGTGGTGTATCTACTACCCATGATTGTATTATTTATTTAATATAATTTAATTTATGGGCATTTACATATTCATTGTATGTTCTTTCATTCATGGGGTGTATGTTTCATAAGTTGCCAAATCGGTAAGGGAACCTTTCACCCTCTTCTTCCAGTCAAAGACTTCTTTTATTTTATTTTATCAATTATAAAATGTTGGGATATGTTATTATATATCCTTATTTTGGTAAATTGTTTATCCAAGTGATTACATAACATTTTATCTCTCTTCAACTCATATTTTCAATATTAATGTGATGGTGTTATGCTGTCTAATTTTATAAGAGGACTTCTTAACCGAATTTCCATTATTTGGGTTAATCATCATCTTCTGGATTATTTTCATGCTATGAATATGTGTCAATGAACTATGATTGTTTTAAAAATAATATCCACTTATATTTTGTGTATTATTTATTTTCATAAATAATTATTTCATTTATTTGTCCATAATTTAATGATATGATCTTTGAAAGGGACATTGTCTCAATTTACATTCCATTGAGACTTATTTGTTGTTATACACCAATTCACATTTATATAGTGTATATACTTCCCTTGGAAATTTTATATCATCAATCTATTTATTCTCATGAAATTATATTATGTTATTAATTTTTATTCCTCAAAATTATTATTATCCGAGATTGTTTATGTGTATGTATTTATTGTGACATTTTTACCATCCAAGTCCATGTTTCATTAAAATGTGTCCAAAATGAATATTTTATGGATTTTCATAAGGGACTCTTTATAAAGATAAGAACTATAAATGTTTTAATGATTTATTTTCCTAAATATTTTTAATAATATTCCATGTTTTAATATGATTTTAAGGATTTATTTATATGGACATGAATGTTTTGAAATAAGAATATTTTTTTCAAAAGCATCCATTTGGTATGGGATAACTTGATTTAAAAATCTATTTATTAAATATTTCAAATGGTTTTGAAAATGATTTAATAGAGATTTTATAATTTAAATATCATTAAATGATATATTGTGATTGAAATATGGCAATGTTTCCTTTCCTTTATTCTTTTTCTATGTGTTATGAATATGTTATGATTATTGGGAATCGTTTATGTATATGGGTGGTTTTGTGATAATCCTAGGGCCGATGTTCCTGATATACCTCTCCAATGAATTGTGTAATATAATGGAGGTAAATGTTAATGCTTCTCTTAAAATAATTAGGGAATATACTATGATGAGTATTCTAAATGTATCTCCCTACGTAACTGTGAAAGCTACAATGTGTTTATGTTTTCTTTGCCATAAATTGCCTTTATGATTTATGATTTCTCTATGATATTCATAAATCTTATGATTTCATAAGGAATTTTATGATTAAGAAGTAAGGATTAATTTATTTTTGTTTATTATTGGGATAAGGTTTTCTTTCCTTATTTTGTAACCCTTACTAAACTTTTTATTCTCATCCCAAATTTTGAAATGTTTTTCACTGGACTTAAGTATGAATGGGGTCACAGATGAGATCAATGAATAGTCATCCAGTCTGAAACATGAAACTAGAAAATTTCCTTTGTTAAGAGTTTTTATTTTTGAAAAATTGAAATTTAGCAAATGTGTAAACTTTTTAATTTTTAAGATTAATATTTATGGCCTATTTCTCTAAATCTCTAAACTGGGAAAGATCCTCAATGTGAATTCTTCACTTATTTAAAGACAAAGAAATATTTAAGGTCGGGTCCATATAAATTATATCTTAA
Organism: Viscum album; assembly: GCA_963277665.1. Lineage (NCBI taxonomy): Eukaryota > Viridiplantae > Streptophyta > Magnoliopsida > Santalales > Viscaceae > Viscum > Viscum album. The sequence continues at coordinate 1,862,123,270 of OY728157.1, forward strand.
ATGGTATAATAATTTTTAAAATATTAATTCCTTGGGATGTATATAAAACATACAACAAATCATGGTATAATAAATTTATCAAGTCTCAATGAATTTGAATTGAGACTATTATTTCTCCGATTTTTCAAACACACCCAAGACATGACAAAATTATTAATCATAAATTATAGAACCATTTTCGTAGAAATATAAATCTAAAAAATACATGTATGTAGATAAAATTGAATGATATTATATTTTGGAATATCTAATATGATGATAGAAAATAAAGAATTGGTTTCTGCAGCATGATGGGTATTGAAAAGGATTATGGAATTTTTTTTATTTAGAGATAAAGGTAGAATATAAATAATTATAAAACACATGTACCTTAAGGTATTAATTATGAATAGTTTTTATCATAGTCACACATATAATAATCCATAAAAATGGTGTTCTTGGATTTTAATGTGGATGCATTTAATCTAGGAGTGATCATGGCAGTAAAAAGACTATTCAAGATAGATTATTAAATTTGTTTTACTAAGATAGGAGGGTATTTTATTATCCTTAGGTAATATTTTTAACTTATATTATTGTTTTATAAACACATGGATCTATAATCCTATATAAATAAAAATTCACATAACCAAATTTGTGATTTATTTAAAATATGGGGGATAGAATTAATGAGTGATTTCGGCAAGCTGAAGAGTGTACACATGTGATTGTGAAATGAGAATAATTGGAGATAAAGGTAGTATATATTCTATAGTGAATCATTTTTATATAAATAATTTATTATTAACCTAAATAATCATAATAACATGTAATTAATTAGGGGTTATCATATAATAAGTACTTATATCAGAATGTGGATTTTACGCAACCTTACCTATCCACATAGTTTATAAATGCCTTGGAAGACTCATTAGAACCATTTAAATTTTTTATGTCCTTATATAGTTAGAGTGAATGATAATTCATGATAATTTCATTTTTTGTTGCCTTATATGTGAAAACGGATGGGGGTTATCTCTTAAAATATATGAAGAAGTTTGGATTTTAATTTAAACAAAAGTGAGGTGAGTGTTTAGAATTGTATCGTGTGAGTGTTTTTCTGGGATATTTTAATAATATTAGTAATTGAATTAATGGTATGTGATATATTTTGGATTAAAAATAATACCTAAAAAATCATTTCAAGATTGTATTAGTTACCATTTAATTATGAAAATTTATAGATACATTATTAACACATTATAACAGTTACTAACCATGAGTAAGAGTTAACCATAGTTATTATTTTATCAAGAAAATTATAAATAAACCATAGAAAAATATTTTTTCGTTATTAATAAAAACAATAAATCAATTTAATTTAATTATGTTTTAAGATAATAGAATATAAATTTCAATTAAAATATAGTTTTTAAAACAATTTTTTAATCATTACTTGTTATTAATAGAAATTATCATTGACAACCAATTATATTTGTTTTAATTAACATGTATATAATTTTTAAAACTATATTATAGTATAAATTTAAAATTGATCCATTTAATGAAAAAAATACACAATATTTAGAAATTTTTAATTATTTGAGAAATATCTATGTTACCAAGATAAGTAGTATTTTCTTTAGAAGGATAATTTTATTAAAAATAATTAAATATACCTTATGAAATAATATTAATATATTAATATAAAAATGAATATTATTTTATCAAATAAATATTCTAGTTATTAGAAAGTAAATTTTATAGTTACCACATGTAATACATATAAGTAGTTTTTAGAAAATATTTGTTTTTACAATCAAAAAATATTTGTAGTGTAATGTCATCAATTTTATTGACAATGTTGATATAAATTTAGTATTTATAAAACTAATAAGAGTTTTTTGGCATTAAATCATTGAAAAAATTAATATTACTATTATAAATATACATTTAAAAATGAAAATTGGGTTTAAATAAGAATAAAAGTTTTATCAATTTTGAAATGTTGAATATAGGCTTCATATATTCACATAGATATTTTAATATTAATATCTACAAATATTTTTTTAAATATGTTGAATTAAATCTATTATGTCATTATCATATAATTATAATTTTATAAAAATAACAATGGTTATTGAAACAATAATTTTATCAATTTTCTTAAAAAACTATTGTTTTAGAAAAATCCAAAAATTCATCATAGGGAAAAAATTACGTATATTTCAAAAATAATTTTCAAGTTAGAAATTTATAATTTCAATATATAATTTTTTTTCTTTTATATGAATATAAAACATAAATACATGATTTTTTATAAAATCCCCTTTTGTAAATTTTGGTGTTCTTAATTCAATTTTTTCAGATTTAATAAATAATTATTATATGTTTTACAATATATTTTATTATATTCATAATATTAATCATTTAATATGGAATGGATATTTTTTGTTAGGTTATGTATTCACAATAATCAATTGATAAAATGTATTTTTAAACCAAAAAACTCTACAATCATTGGGTGTTACCACTATTTCATAAGTGTCAAACTAAAAACATATAAAAATATTTCACATTTTACTGCTAAAAAGTGAGTTTAAATAAAATAATATACTTTTTCCCAACATGGTGTTACATTTCATAAACAGTTAGAGTCAGACAACCTTAAACTATTCAATACGGTCTTCTTGGGTCATGATTCTTAGAAACTAGGATGACTAGGAAACCTAACTGGTGTTCTATCCCAAAAATCCATAGTTCCTAAAATAATTACCTAAAAAAATTAAAATTTTCATGGTTGACATACCGGAAAATGATCCACAATATCCCTTAGAATCTTTCCACACCATGATTAATGTATCCCACTTATATGAACTAAAATCTATAGATTATGACTCCCCTAATTGGGATACATATGAAACTCATTTCATAGGCATTATCCTAGTTAAAAAAACTTTTCGCATCCTTTCATAAGAATCTAATGTCTCCTAGGATTATAGAAAACACCGTATTGAAACCATATATGGTTTTAAAATATTGAGTTTCTTCATAATTGAATCAAATTAATGACATTATATTTCACATATATTGTGTATTTTAAAATTCTCATTTTTTGTAAATCATGTTGGTATGTTTAAATAGTTTTGCTATAAATTCTTCTATAAGGGATTAAATAAATTATCCAATTATTTTTTCTGAAAGACTTTGAGTTGAAAATGTCCCCCCAGTAGATATTATCCAAAACTCATATCCTATAAAAATTTTATAATTCCAAGGCGTCACCAGTAATTATGTATATACCGCCAGGTTTTTTAAAGTGTTTCCTCAATGACTCAAAAGTCTCATGGATAAAAAATTGGAATGTGATTCCATTGAAAAAAATGAAATACCTACCATTATTATGTGAGAAAATATTTTTTTGTCCAAATGGAAAATTATTACCATTTTTTCCTCCATGTCCATTATATTGATGATTTTAGTTATTAGTTGTGTTAGGTGGAGGTTTATAGAGTTTTTTTGGGTGTTGGAGGTGTAGTAGTGCTGCAACAAAAAACTCATGGTTTATTAGTGTATTACATGATGTGTAAGTTTGTTTCACAATTTTAAAAGTGTGGTTTAGGATGTGTAGATTTTTTGTGTTAAATAATAATAAGTAGATGCATTTTTTGGTAAAACCAAACCTAAAGTATTACATGACATGAAAGGGGATCACACATCACGTAAAACCCTTGATCTAGTGATCTTTTAAAATAAATCCCTCAATATTTTCATTCATTTTGATGTGGATTCTTCTTCCAAACATTTTTGGTGAACTCTAAGCAGCCTAAGGAGTTATTCAAGCCCACATTTTCCCAATTTGATCTGTTGGTCCTAGTGGTTATTCATTGGAAATGATGGTTAGATTATTCTGCCATCAACATGGGGTTTCTTTTGTTCTTCTCATGTGGATTCTTTATAGTTCTATTAATATGGATTGGTGTGTTTTTTGGGTTTTATTTTTATGTAATTTCATTTTGTTGTAGGTTGATCGATGGTGTGGTTGGAATTTTTGAGTATTCTTTTTCGACATGCGGTGTTCAAAGAGTATGAAATATTCTATAAGATATGTATTCCCTCATTTCTTCTTATTATGTATAATAATGGAGGGGTTTCTTATTTACCTATTGTTCATTATTTTCCAAACATAATCAAAGATAAATAATTGTTTATTTAAACTAAAATCGTAAATGGGGTTTTATTCAAATTATTTTACATATTTATTATTATTTATGATATTATGAATTATACATGAATGATTCCTCACTAAATATCTTGGTCATTGAGGGGATTTTTTTCCCTCGATATATGATTCAAGATGTCTTCTTTGATTGTGATTGTTCTTATATCACTCTAAAATGAAAATATATTAACCTCTAATATTTGGATAATGAAGTGGTTTCCCTATGCTTTTATCTTTTCTAATAATGAACCTAATATAATATGGAATGTGATAAAAGAACCTTTTAAAATTATTGGAATGATCATGATGTGTTGGGTTTTGATGTCATGATATTGGAATGGTGATATTTGGTTGGGTAATGTCGGGTTGATAGTTTTTTGACATGTTTTGGGGCAGAAATGGTGTAGTTGGTTTGGTCGTGCTTTTGGGTTGGTGAGGTAGTAGTTTCTTTGTGCTGGATGCCTATGTTATGATAGAATAAATAAATAAATTTTCAACAATGACTGTAATGGTTTGGGATGGGTTTGTTAATGGAATGTAAATTTTTAAGGGATAATTAAATTGTTGTTTGTTTAGTAAAATTTGGTTTATATTAAATAATTAAATAATTGGGGTGATTAAATGAAATTGGTTGGAAATGGGAAGTGGGGATTGTGGTTTCATGATTTTTGTAATTCATTTAGAGGAATAAAAAAAGTGACTTTTTTGTGTGTTTATTTCTTTTTTTTGTGAAAACGTAGGCTGTCATTGAGTGTTTTATTATATATATATAGTTTCACATTCTTGTGCATTTTTACACACCCCAAACATGTCAAGCACTATCTGATGACACACGCATAATCATACGGGGGTGTTTTCTCCAACATCCCATGAGGAGTTTGGATGGATGGGTACCATCACTTTCTCTCTCTCTCTCTCTCTTTTACATATAAGGAAGGTACTTCACACACTATGATGAAAGATGGCCCATTGGTGCATTTAATAGTGTTTTTGATGGCCTTGGTGTCTTTTAAAATGATGTGATATTCCATGTTTTTATGGTTGAGATGCCACAAACCATGTGTCTTTGGGAGAGACATGGATGTGATGGTGGAGGGAACTTTGGTGGGGGAAGTTCATTATAGTAGGAGTGAATAAGGTTGATGTCCTATTTTTTCAGGATACACAAATACTCTGGTTATGGAATTGGTTATGATGTTTCATAGGTGTTTTCAAGATAGATGTGTTGCGGTAATTTTAGTGGGGTGGGTAGCCTAGGTGTTTGTGGGTGAGGTCTATTATGACTGTGATTGTGGGGTGGTGTGGTATACTTATGTGAGGGGAGAACTAGGACTTATGATGTTGGGTGTGAGAGAGGCATACCAATGGAAAAACAGTTCGGGTACCCTTGTCAATGTGAATTTTTATACTATATTACAGGGTTTGTGTTAGTTGGTGAGCATGCCTTGGTGAGGATGGGATGGTTATTATACCTTGATAGGTGTTTTTTGGTTCTGTTGTTTTCTCACATGGGCATTATTTTTCATCAATCGCATTTTCATGAAGGAATTGATTTTTTTCTACAGAGTAAAATTATATTATCTCCCAATATATATAACTATTTTTGGATTTCCAGGAGGATTACATGGACCATGATGAACATTACTAGCTCGATAATATAGATAATGGTTGTGTCATTACCTTAAATGTACTTTTTGTAATTAATTGGAAACTTTTTTCTATATCCACTCATTTCAGACATGCATTGTGGGATGGTTGTTTGGAATTATTTTATATTGTGTCTTGATGTTATTGATGTATTATCCATATTTTCCCCCAATAATATTTATATTATAGAGGGTAATGCATCCAATATATTATATTTTAATAACCTCAATTCTATTATCTAACTCGGGGCCTACTTTAGACCATAATTGGGAATCATTATCTCCCTCCCATTATTATAGTATATTTTGAGTGAGGGTGATGATATACATCCTTCAACTTCTATAAAATAATTCCCATTGTATTTGTATGAATACAACCAAATCTAATGGAATTTCATTGATTCCCAATCTAGATATAAGCATATCAAGGAGTGATAATGCTTATGGAAGAAGATGAGAATAATGTGGAATTACTCCTAATGTATTTACAAAAAATTCATCCTAGAACACTATATTTCTTGTACGATTATATAAATAATAGTGTGGGAGAGCGTATAAGTTCTACATTAAACGATAAGAGGATGAGATTCTATTAATTCTAAAAATAATATCAGGAAATGGGTAAATTTTACAATTTTAGTAAAATTTTTCATTCCGCATTGTTTTCAAAACCATGATACTCGTAATACCTTAAGTCACACCCCATTGAATGGATTGGAAAAAAATCACGCCAAAAATTTCACCCACCATATGAACGCCTCTTTAATATATTATAAATGATTATTATGACTTCACATGGTTATCTAATGCCCTGTAAAAGCTATTTACTTTATCCCCATGGGAAAATAACTTTGTATAGTTTACTTTGGTCATTCGCATAGTTTTCTCGCATAGTGAGGTGAACATGTGTAGTTTAAAACATTTTCAAAAATACAAAACATTAAATCATTTCTTTTAACCATTACCAGATTATATGAAATATCTCTTATGACTCGATCTATTTAAAAAAACCTCTTTAGAATGATCTATCCCTCAGAATTAAAATTTGAATCCCAATTCCTAAATAATCCACTTCTCTGATATAAAATAAATCGTATTCTTTTTTAACATAACAACTCATAAAAATGTGGGCATTTATAAGGATCCTTTTATATGTGACATTAAAATATTATTTCCACTAATACACGTTCCCAATGTTTTCTGGTGGTCATGTTTCTTTTAAACTACATACTAAAAGATAAAATATTAGATATATGTGGTTGAAAACCTTATCCAATCAATTTAAAAATAATTATATTGATATTTTAGGCCTTTACACCACAGTTTACCCCTTTCACTTGTTTTAGCCTTTACCACCTATGTTAATTATTTCCAAGGTTACTTCTTTTTATGATTAAAAATGAAATTAAACCAATAACATAATTTTGTTTATCTGATTGGAAATTTTAACACTATTAAATAAAATTCAATTAATTAACATAAAGAATTTATCATTTAAATAAATCCATGAAATATATAAAAAATATTTTTATATGTAAAAGACTTCTTAGATATTTTTGTCCTAATAATAGTAATTCATATAAAATAATAATTTAATGGGGTTTAACATATTTTATTATATATTGAATTATTAAATTTCATTTGAATCATTTTCAAAGTTCTCAAATTTATTTATTGAATTATAAATAAAAACACTTAAAAAACAAAATATTCAACAGTGATATCTTAGAAGGCCATATGTTCAACGACAATATGACTATTTTTCATATATATAACGGTCATATGAAACTTTCATATACAACATTACATCCGTCAATTAAATAATTTATTATATTAATTTACATCATTATAAAAATATTTATTATTTTTAATTTTTTTGGATCTATTTATCATTATAATTAGGTGTACAATAATAATTGAAAATCATGTGGATAATAATTTCATGAGTCATGTATTATTATTTACAGCTAATGTTATATATATATTTTCCTACAATGAAGAATGTTTCATATTTCATTGCCACAATTTATTTCTGTTTATCATTATTCTTAATATTTTTCTATAAAATATATAATGGCTTGTTTTAGTTTTGTATATAACACACTAAAATATATCAAGAAAATAATATTTTTTCATGGAGGAAGCATACTAAAATCACAGTGTTATACATTCTACCCCCATTAAAAAATTTATAATTAGTATTAAAATAATCAGAAGAAGAGAAATTAGGTTATTACTAACTAATTACATAATAATTATCCCATGTGGAATATATAATCATATGATTCTCCAAACAACATTTACCGTGTTAATGGTATTAATTTAGAGTAATTTAATTCTATGATCTATGATTCAACAAGTAATTCCTTTTAAGATAGACCATATTACTCTTTTTCTAATTTTTTGTTTTCTACATGTGAAGGTTATTATACTCACCACCAAATAAGTGATACATGGAATAAAGTATAAACATAAGGGATGTTTTTTGAATTTAATGATTATATGATACCATCCCAACTTGTTCAATGATTTAATATCAGAAAATATATATGTGGGTCACGTTTTATTTCATTTCAAATACCTAACACAATTTCATTTTAATATTTTAAGGAAATACTTATCTCTTAAACTAAATAAAAAATATAAATGTTGGATCTCAACAAAACATTTATTGTGGACTTTGTAAAGTTGTAATGAATCAATAAATGGATTGTCTATTCTTAATAATTTCATTGAAAATATGGATTAATAGGGGCTAAATCTCTCCAATATCATCCAAACATGATGGAATTATACACCACTTTCTGTAAAAATCATTATATGGTTCCATTTGAATGATAAAATTTAAAATATTGTTATTTGATAACTTTATAAGGGGATGGAAGTGATCCCAACCTTCATTAAAATACATTGAACCAGTTTTTACGATATCTATAAGAGCTTATAGGGGCCTTTTAGATTACCTACCTGCATGAGGATGATGAAAGGTGTCACTTACATTCTCTATATTAATTTTTTTGGAACTATTATCCAAAACATCAATGTAAACATAAAATCATGTTCACATACCATTTATATTGGTCTACCATCCATCCATAATAATTCCTCAATGTATATAATGGCTTGTTTATGAGAAAAAAAATTCTATATAGCTAAAATGAAATGTTCTACCTTTATTATGTGATAAACTAATAAAAAAAATTGATTTTTGGTTTTATAAATCTTTAGAAATTCAATAATAAAATATATGGTGATGCACTTATATTTTTTTATATTTATTGTATATTAGTTTATTATCCCATTAGGCATTTCATGTTCAATATTAAATTACTAAAAAAAATAATGAGTTATTTTTTTTTCATAAACCTCTTCATGTTCTCCCATTAGAAATAATTCTTCAGACCACTATACATCATTTTTTATTTAGTAATGTCAAATAATGATGAAATATGTGTATTATCTAATAGTACCTTCGTCAATTATATTTTTGATAGAATATGTATTATTTAATTCATTCTAATGATTATTTCAATGTCAATTTTGAACTCTAGAATAATTTGAAAATTAATCTATAGATCGATAACCTCTTATTATAACTCAATGACAATTAAAAATATTTACAGTTGAATAGTCATTTTAGAATGGTAGAATTTTTTTCATTATCTTGTGATTTCATGGATTCTAATTTTAAATTCCACATGCATTGTGTGTCTATTAAACCGTATCATGGATAAGGTAGCATGATCCTTCCTGCTCAAGGAATTTTAAAAAATATCGATCTCTGGGAGGTAATTATTTGTGAAATAATTTTCATCAAACAACTTCAAAAATCCAATTTTCCACACATTAAACTCTTTCTTTGTGTATATATTCTTAAATATCTATTGATCAATATGTTTTTCACAATTTTGACTACAGAGAAAAAACAAATATATATATATATATATATATATATGTTAAAATTATTTACAATTTTTTCTATAAATCATGAATCTAGTAATTTCTCTCATAAGTATTTAATTAACATGAGGAATATGATTCAAAAATTTCATATTTTATTATAAAATATCACAATCCCTTAATTGATTAATGAATTTATATCATAAAAACATGTATCACCCTGAGATTTTATGAGAAATATTATTTTTAATTTAATTGATGTCTTGTGTTGTAAACTACACCAAAATTATCATGAACAATATGCAACATAGTATTAGATTTTAGTATACGCAAACACTATTCTTGGTTTGTGTTTCACGCATGAGCGACCTTCCTTGATAGCGTGTGCTGCACGCAATACAGAGTTTCACTAAGCAACGATATATTGTTAAAATATTTTTATGAAATAGTCATTATGAATAGTATTAATCACATTTTGAATTTTATAACAATATCATTCATCTAACACATATTCTAGATCATGGTATGAGAATAAAATAAATTTTTCGGGTAAAATAAGTATGTTTTAAAAAAATGTAGTTTTTCTGCCTTTTGATGGCGCACCCACTGTAAATATTGTTTTTAAATGATTATAAGTTTAATTTGACAAATAAAAAATCTTCCTTGGAATTGGGATATAAAAATTTACTTTGGATAAATTTTTGACATTTTTCTGATAACCTTCATATTTTGATGAATAGTAAAAATACGCTAAATTTTAATTAAAAATAAGATTTTTCATCAAGATAATTTATATCGTTAAATTATTATATTGAATGGTTTTAAAGTATAAATAGAATATATTTTTACCATTGAATATAATGTAATTAATTATCATTAATTTTACAATGAATACATAGGTAAAACATTTGAATATTCTGCAATATTTTAAATTTCAAAACCCGTTTTCTCAACAAAGGATTTAATTTGAAATCAAATACTACAACTTATGTGTTTTAAATATGTAAATATAGTTTAAATATTTTGAATGAGTATGTAAAAATTATGTCAATAGGCTACTTTTTATTCTTAGACATTATGAATAGTAACTACGGTAAATTTTATTTACTACAGTTAATGGTAAATCAGGTAATTAAGGGTAAAAATAAGATTATAAAATTACCCTAACACCAGAAAATATTCTTTTAGATGAATAAAAGTCGACCCATATCACCTAAAGGTCGAAATTGATTCATTTTATAGACTTTTGACCATTAAATGATGTAATTATTATTAAATCTAAAGAAAGTGACAACATGTCACACTCTTATATCTTATAAGTGTAATAATTTCAATGTAGTGATAAACTACATAAAACATAAAAAATAAATAGTCACAAGTATTCTAATAAAATTATATACATTATTTGAATTTATTTAGAATTTTTAGAGATTAAATAATTATCATTAATGGTGACATAATAGTGATGTTGAAATTATTTTATTGATTGAAATGTCAAATAAATGGTTTTAAAAATATTAAAATAAATATTCTATGAAATATTTAATGTTATAAAAGAAATTTACATATTCATATGACATGTAATGAATCTATTAAATATTTTGGTTCGAATATATCCTCTGTGTGTATTTTATTTAAATTCAAATAAATGAATATTGTCAAAAGTGACACTGTTGTTATTTTATAAAAATTATATATTATTAAATTGTTTAAAAGTCACAAAAATATTTAAAAATTATAAATTGAAATTTATATGGTATCAAATGTAATAATTTATTCAATTATGGACTATTCACTACACATAATTTGTTATTTATAACAATTTAAAATTTAGAATATTATTACCACAAATAAAATTAAATAGAATAAATAAGGATAAATCAAGTTGATAACGTTTAAAATAAATTCCTGACATGTCTGAATTTTAATAAATGATGAGAATACAACCCTATATCATCTCGTCTTCTATTTTGATTCACTTTTGAGGTTTTTTGGTGGGGTTTGAGTTTATTATGAATTAATATTTTAGAGGTTTCCAAAAGTGCCCCTCTCCCCTCTTATTAAAGGGAACCTCCTCCATCTTCTCTTCACTTCATTTTGAGCTTTCAAGATCGGAAAAACCCTATAAATTTCTCTTCTCCACTTCACTATAAACATACTTGAGGTCATGATCTTCTTCAAAAACCATCTTTAGTTCTCTAAGAGAAGGTTTAGAAGAGGCACATCGAAGAAGAGTTAATATCATTTTCCGATTCTTTCAAATTTATTTAGTCTCCTACTTCCTATTCTTTAGTTGTTTCATTATAAAGTAATAAAATCATTATATCTAATATAAATATAGGTTATTATAAATATGACACAACCCCATTTCACCTACTATCATTCCTATGGAAAACAAAATCAATGCACGTGCGTACATACGAAATATCGTCTCCACATCTTATTGTAATATGTTTTCTCCACCAACACCTTAATTGGATGGGTATAATGGTGGAAATAATAACTATACATGATTATTATAAAATAATACTATTTCCATGATATTATATCATCGACTAAAATTCCATTCAATAATTATGGGAACGATATCATCGCTCGTGCGTACGTACAGATGACCGTATCCACGATGCGATGAGTTTCATTCTCCATGTTTACCATTCAAGAATGATTATAAAGTATATATAATAAGTAATCATGAAATATATGAAAAAATAATTCTATTGTATTTATGTAAATATATATTTTTCATTTACTTCAATTCAATTTAATAAGAAAAGGAAAACAATGTTAATGCGTACGTACGACCTACTATGTCCGTGAATGGTTTATTTCGTTCCATTTATCAATCGATTTTATATATTTAATATATATGATATATAAATCATGTTTTACATTATGTAATTAATCAATCATGATCTATTTAATCATATAATAAAAATTAAAAGTCAAGACACATACGATAAATGATGTAATTTTACCCAAAACACTGCTTTAACATGGAATATACAAATGAACGAGAAATATAAAGACTTAGTGAATCATATATGATATCATGAATATTATTATGGTTCTATTACAAGTTAATAATATATTTAAACCCACTATATGGGAGTCCCAGACACATACATAATAAATTGTACATAAGGTAAGGTATTATTTCGTCTCACTTTTATGTCTGTGATACACATACCTTAATCACCATGTATTTCTTTTGTATGATGTTTATGCTTCCCATGAATGTTTTATGATTTTAATTATAAAGGATATGAAATATGAATATGAATGTAATTTTATTTATGACACTTATGATTTCAACCATCATAAATGGCAAGGGATAATTAGTCCAATATTGTTCTTATCCGAGATTGTTTATTCGTAAGTATTTATCGGGGTTATGTTTATCATCCATGTCCATGTTTTCACAAAATATTTTCATAAAAGTTTTTATATTCTTATATATATGTTTAAATTCTTTTTTACCCTTTTATGAATTTTTCCACAAGGTATGGAAGGAATGATTCTTTTGTTAAACATACGAGGTACTTTTGGACCTTTCTAGAAAAAGTACGAGAATAATGTTTTTTAACATATATAGCCTGAATGGATTATTACAGTTTCATAATGCCTTATTTTCATGAAGATTAATCTACATGATTAAACGATTATTTTCAACAAAATACTTTTCTTATAAAATGACATGGAATTTTGGGAAAAGAAAATTATTTTGACGAAGAAAGGATATTTTCCTCAAGAATTATTTTCAAGTGTTTTATCAAAACTATTTCCCATCTAACATGAAATTATTTAGTATGACTATGTTTCAAGTATAATGTCTATATTACATACATGGTCTGATTTTTCTTATGATGAAATGAAATCCATTTTTTTATAAGGATTATGTTATAATGGGATGATGTTTATGAAACACATTTTATTATTTGGGTTATGATGAATGATTTATGATTGTTTTGTGGCACACATAAGAAAGATTTAAATATGAGATAGGTGGGACCTATATCTCCCTCCAATGTATTGGGTTAAGATTTATATATCATGAGATAGACATAGATAGATTTAAAAGTAAAATCTAGTTCAGTAATACAAGGCTGGAACAGAAAGTAAACCCAGTTCAGTAATGGACTTTGTCCACTATGATGGTCTTGGCGGCAATGTCGTGGCTACTATGGAAATCATATCATGTGCTTAATGGATTTACACTATTAAATGTTTTATGCCCATGATATTTTTATATGATTAATGTTCCATTATGATCTATTCCTTATGTAGTGAAATGTTTTATATCATTGCTCCTGATTTTGATTTTTAAATTTAATGTTCATGTTTTTACGTTCAAATGTTTATGGATGGTTTTATGTTCTCCATGTTTACCGTTACTGAGAATTTTATCTCACCCTTTTTATGTTTTCTTTTCCCCATGATATAAATAATGGTTTTTGGTATGAAAACAAAAAGTGAATAACTTTATGGGAGATATGGAAGATCTTTCACCCATATTAGAAGATTATGTTACACAATCTATGAATCATTCAGGACTTCCAAATGAGCATAGAATGGAACAATATTCTATTAAGACCTTCATGAGGTAACATCCACCTTCTTTCAATGGGTCTTCTGATCTAATTATTTCTGAAAAATGTATTAGTAACATTGAAAAGATATTTCCATACTTCACTGTTCAGAACATGAAAAAGTTATTTTGGCGGTATACCATTTAGAAGGTGAAGCAGACCAATGATGGAATCTAATTAAGAATACAAGGACCCAAGATGAAATTGAATCCATGGAATGGGACAAGGACAAGAAATTGTTTTTCATTATGTACTTCTCTCATATTATTTGAGAAAATATGAAAAAGGAGTCCATTGATCTCAATAAAAAGGATGATGAATCTGTTGGTATATATAAGTTGAATTTTACAAGAATTTCTAGGTATGCATCTGGCTTTATCATCCATCCTGAAAGTAAAGTTGATCGATTATTTAGTGGATTAAAACCATGTCTTTGAAGGTAATTAGCTATAAGAGACTTCAGTAGCTATGAAGAAATAGTGTGTTGTGCTATCAAGGTAGAACTAGAAGTTGGTGTTACATATCCATCTCATCATTTTTGGATAAGAAACGAATGATAAAGTTCAAGGAAAAATCTCAAAACAATGGTGAGAAGATGACGAGTGTTTCGTTATGATCAATGTTTGGAAAGAAGCATGGTGGAGATTGTCTTAAAGGGACTAGAAAATGTTTTATGTGTGGAAAATATGGTCATCGAGTAGCTGAGTGTCAATGTAATGGGAAAAAGGTAGCTAATGATGCGAATAAAGAAAAGTATACATAGAACGCAGCTTCAACACTTTTATTCTAGAAGTGAAATGCAATGGGGAATTATGCTAACCAATGTCCTAATACAAGGTTTAATAATGGGGGACATCAACAACCTCTTAAGGAAAAGTATAAAGCGAAGTCACATTCGATCACTTTTGGCGATGTTGAATATGACAACAATGTGGTTGAATGATTAAGTGTTTATGTAATGTGATTCAAAAATAGTTTCTTGGAATCTCATATATAGTATTGTGGAATATTGGAATATCTATGTATTTTTTTATATTTGTTTTCAATAATTATATGGTACCAGTAACCATGAAAATTGATTTAAATAGTTTTAGAAGGAAGATGAAATGTGTATAATGAATGGATAAAGAGAAATTATATGTTTCATAGTATTAAAGAGCTCATGATTGATATAAGGACAAAGTGACATCATGATTTGAGTTTATAGAATTTTTGGTATTTTGGTATTTGGAAAGAGTTAACTTTTGACAGCATTCATATTTTCACTAAGGTTCTATGGAAATCTACATTTCAAGAGAATACATGATTAAGGTATTCATAGGATTGGAATATGACCAACAAGATATATCTTATGATATATGGGGGATAAATGATGATAATCACAATCTTGGTAGATTCACTCTCTAGTAATACTTTTTTAATAATATGAGATTGGATAGAAGTATCTTAGATAAGACTAATGATTGGAATGGATTTAGTTCTACAGTAAATAGTATTGTTTAAGGATATAAATTTTTGATATTATTTCTGAAATGTTATAATAGTATAGTTTTAGAAATAGGACAACCCATAGGATTGGTGACAACCCGTCACGTCAGACAAGGATGTGGGAATCGAACCCACAACCAAAGTGTGATAGGCCTTTATCACCTACCACTGGACTACAAGAATTCCTTGGTTAGCATAAATTAGTTTTATTTTATTTTGTGGTATGATAGTAGAAGTATAAGTCAATTTTTTGAATCATATATGGTTAATCTCACCATAGATGGATTTATGTATATTTAATAACTTTTCCTACCCTTTTGTTTGTGAAAGATTGAATGACTCATGATTTCATCACAAGATCTTTAAACACTTCAAGAATGAAAAATTAAACTTCATTTCTATATATAAGTGATAAAGTGGAAATCGTTCATGGAATGACCAACTATGTTATTGCACTGAAATCATTTACGTATTTCCCAATATGAAAAAAATTATCATCTTTATGTAAATGATCTAGAAAACCAAAAATCTTATCCTAATACCCTCATATCCAATAAATTAGATGGTTCCTTAGATCATCACAAATTTATGGATTTTTTAATGTTGGATTTTTCATATCCATGTTTTCTACCGCTCTCCATCAGAACATCATGGTTAGATTTCTCTTCCATATCCATATTTCACCTATATTCTCCTATGTGGAAACCCAGTGATGAGTTAATTTGGGTAACCGATAGTTTTCATACTTCAGTTTTTCAAATAAAGTTTTGGTATTCTTTTTTACTATGTGGTTTTCTATGAAATAAACTATCTAGTAGTAGACCATTTATAACCCTGATGAATTTTGAGGGTAAAACTCATATTAAGGGGGGGTAGAATGTAACACCTTGAGATTTTCGAGAAATATTATTTTTAATTTCATTGATGTCTTGTGTTGTATGGTACACAAAAATGTTCTTTCTCTATACGCAACACCATATTAGCTTGTGGTATACGCAAACACTATTCATGTCTTGTGTTGCATGCAAGAGCGACCTTCCTCGATGGCGTGTGATGTACACAATATCAAGGTTCAGTAAACAATGATATATTATTAAAATACTATTATGAAACAGTTTTTATGGATAATATTAAACACATTTTGAATTTTATAACAACATCATTCATCTTAAAAATATTCTATGACAAGGAATGAGAAGAAAACAAGTTTTTCGGGTAAAATAAGTATTCTTAAAAAAAATGCAGTTTTTCCACCTTTTAATGGCGCACCCACTATTAATATAGGTTTTGATATGTTTATAAGTTTTATTTGAAAAATAAAACATATTCCTTGGAATTAGGATATAAAAACCTACTTTGGACAAATTTTTTACTTTATTCTGATAACATTCATATTTTGATGAATAGTAGAAATACGCTAAAATTTAATTAAATTTTTTTTTCATCAAGATAATTTATATGGTTAAATTTTAAAATTCAATGGTTTTAATGTATAAATATAATATATTATTTTCATTTAATATAATGTACGTTATTATCATTAATTTTCCACTTAATCCATTGGTTAAAACATTTCAAACTTTTACAATATTTTAACTTTGAAAACCTGTTTTTTCAACAGCGGAATTAATTTTAAAATAAATGTTGAAATTTATATGTTTAGAATTTGGAAACATGGATTCCATATTTGGAATCAGTATGGAAAAATTATGTTAATAGTTTACTTTTTATTTTTAAGCATTATGAGTAGTTTCTACGGTAATTTTTATTTACTATAGTTAAAGGTAAAACGGGTAATTAAGGGTTAAAATAAGATTATAAAATTAGACAAACACCATCCAAAATTATATTGGATGGGTTAAAGTAGAATCATATCACCTAAGGGTCGGAATAGATTCATTTCATGGCCTTTTTACTAGGAAAATGATGTAATTATTATTAAAACCAAATAAATTGACAACATGTCACTCTATTATAACTTATAAGTGTAATAATTTTAATTTAGTGATAAACATCATAAATCATCAAACATAAATAGTAACCAGAAATATACTAAAATTATCTACATCAATTTAATATTTTTAAAAATTTTAAGGATTAAATAATTATCATTAATGGTGACATAATATTGATATATAAATTATTTTATTGATTGAAATATCCAATAAATGGTTTTAAAAATATTAAAATAAATATTATATGAACTCTTTAATGTGCTCCACTAATTTTCTAGATTAATATGAAATTTTATAAATCTATTAAATATTTTTGTTGTAATATATCCTCTGTGTGGATTTTATTTAAAAACAAATAAATGATTAGTGTCAAAATTGACACTATTGTTATTTTATTAAAATAACATATTATTAAATTTTTTAAAAATCACAAAATTATTTGAAAATTATAAAATGATATTTATATGGAATAAAATGTCAAAAATTATTCAATTATGGTCAATTCCTAAAACATATGTAAATATTTTTAACAATTTATAATTTAGAATATTATTACCCCAAATAAAATTTAATAGATTAAATAAGGATAAATCAAGTTAATAAGGTTTAAAATAAATTCCCAACATGTCTAAATTATCTTGGATGATGATATTACAACCCTGTCTCATCTCATATTTGAATTTGAGTCATTTGGGAGCTTTTTAGGTGGGGATTGAGTTTATTATAAATTAATATTTTAAGGTTTCCAAAAGTGTCCCTCTCCTCTCTTATAAAATGAAACCTCCTCCCTCTTCTATTCACTTCACATTGAGCCTTAAATATCAGAAAAAACCTATCTATTTATCTTCTAAACATCCTTATAAACATACTAGAGGTCCTTATATTCTTAAAAGACCAACTTTAGTGCCCTAAGAGGAGGTTTAAAAGAGGCGCGTCGAAGAAGAGGTAATGTCCTTTACAGATTCTAACAAATTTATTTTATCTTCTACTTCTTCTTCATTAGTTGTTTCATTATTATGTAATACCATATGTATAAATAATATAATGATAAGTTTTTATAAAAATGAAACACCCCCATTTCACTTTCTATACGTCCTACAGAAAATGAAATCACCACCCCTGTGTATATAAGGAATACTGTCTCAAATTCATGGCATAATCTGTCTTTCCACCACCAGCTTACATGGATGGGTATTATTTTTGAAATAATAACTATATATTATTATTATAAAATAATACTAATTATTTGATATTATATCATCCACTCCAATTCCATTAAATAATTATGGGAACGATATCTTCGCTCTTGCGTACATACAAATTACCGTCTTCATGATGCAATGAGATTCATGACATAATAATGCTACTTGATTTATGTATATATTTATTTAATTTACATTCATTCAATTTAATAAGGAAATAAAAATAGCGTTCATGAGTACGTACGTCCTACCATCTCCATGAATGGTGTATATCGTTCCATTTATCGATCGATTATATATACTTAATATATATGATATATAAATCATGTTTTATATTTTGTAACTAATTAACCATGATCTATGTAATCATATGAAAAAAAATTACAGGTCAACACACATATGATAAATGAAACGATTTTACCCAAAACACCGCTATAACATGGAATTTACAAATGAACAAGAAATATAATGTCTTAGTGAATCATATATGAAATCATGTATATTATTATGGTTCATTTATAAGTTAATAATATGTTTAAACCCACTATACAATAGTATCAGACACATATAGAAGAAATTTGACATAAGGTAAGGGATTATTTCGTCTCACTTTTATTTCTGTGAGATATATGCATTAATCACCATCTATATATTTTATATAGTGTTTATGCTTTCCATGAATGTTGTATGATTTTTATTATGAAGGAGATGATATTTAAATATTCATGTAATTTTCCTTATGTCATGCATGATTTCATAGATCATAAATGGAAAGGTATAATTATTCCAATCTCGTTCATATATGAGATTGTTTATTCAAAAGTATTTATTGAGGTTCTGTTTATCATCCATGACCATGTTTTCTCAAAAAAATTTCATAAAATGTTTATTTTTCTTCAATGTATGTTTAAAGTCATATTTACCCTTTTATAATTTTTACCACAAGGTATGGAAGGAATCTTTCTTTTGTTTACCATATTAGGTACTTTTTGACTTTTTTGGAAAAAGTATGAGAAGAATGTTTTTTTAACTTATAGGGCATGATTGGATTTTTACGGTTTTATAACGCCATATTTTCATGAAGCTTCCTCTACAAGATTTCTTGAATAATTTCAACCAAATCCTTTTCTTTTAAAATTACATGGCATTTTGTGAGAAGAAAATGTTTTTGAAGAAGAAAAAATATTTTCCTCATTACTTCATTTCAGGTGTTTTATCAGAACTATTTCCCATATAAGATGACAATATTTAGTATGATTATGTTTCATGCATAATTTCTCTATTATTGATATGGTTTTATTTTTATTATGATAAAATGATATCCATTTGTTTTATATGGATTATTTTATGATGGGATGATGTTTATGAAACCCATTTTATTCTTTGGGTTATGATGAATGATTTATGATTATTTTGTGGAACACCTAAGAATGATTTCAATATGAGATGGGTGGGACCTATATCTCCCTCCAATGCATTGGGTAAAGATTTATATCTCATGAGATAGACATGGTTGAAATGTAAAGTAATATACGGTTCAATAATATATGGCTGGGATGACATATAAACCAAGTTCAGTAATGGAATTTGTCCACTATGATGGTCTTGGTAGAAATGACTTGACTACAATGGAAATCATATCATGCGGTTAATGGTTTTCCACAATTAAATATTTTATCCACATGCTATATTTCATGAATAATGTTCCTTTATGATCTATTCCGTATGTACTGTAGTGTTTTATGTCATTGCTCATGATTTTGATGTTTGAATTTTATGTTCATGTTTTTATGTTCAAATGTTTATGGATTGTTTTTTGTTCTCTATGTTTTCACTTACAGAGCATTTGAGCTCACCCTTATTATGTGTTATTTTCCATAGGATATAAAGAAAGGTTATAGGTATGAAAACAAAAAGGGGAGAACTTTATAGGATATGATGAGAATCATTCACCATGATTAGAATATTATGTTCCATTATACCAAAGAGACTAAACTATTATGGTCCTTGGGTGTCTGTTTTGGTTATGTATTAAGTATTCTGAAACATTAATGTAACATCCATGTACGTCAGGCTTGGGACTCTATAAAATATCTCTACAATAATGAAGCATGGTAATAGGTGTCTTGAAAATACATCCCCTAATATCCTTGAAATCATCATCATATTAATTTATAATGTGTAACATGATTCCCTTTTGGGTGAACTATGATAGTGGATTTGATAATTTTGTGAAATTTCACCCAAAATGTTGAAAATATCATGAAAATCTATGAAAACAAAGGATCTAAATTATAGTATTTATTATAGTACATTACTCAATCACCACTATCATTGAATGATCGATGGATAAACCCTATATTGGGATTACATAACCTAACAATGATGATTTATATAGATACTATTCAACGATCATAAATATGTCATATATTTTATCATTTCAAAATGACATTAGTATAATCCTCAAAAGGATTTTATGAACTCACTTATTCATGGAATATATGAGTGTATAATCTATAAATTCTACTATAAAATGATTAACATAATCACTAGTCTCATTATTCATTAGAAACATTTATATATAAGGGGTATTTATATTTCTTAATGTAATGTCTATTAAATAATACAATCCATATCTTAGATGAAATAATATATTGGGAAAATCTTGTATTTCACTCTTACTATAAGATATCAAGAAAAAAATTCTATATTTAATTGTATTGATCCTATTAGAGATAATAAATTATTTCACAAATATGGGTTATATGATACTTTCCCGTTATTACGATTTTTAATGTTCGTGGTAATAAATGATGTGATACAATGATTCGTCTTTTTTGAAAAAAAATTGAGAATTGGTTTTTTCCCTTTTTCATTCCCATGGTTATATAAAAGCCTTATCTCTGTTATCTTAAAATTCTTCTCCAATCCCTCCAATTCAATTTCATCCCTTCAATTATGATTCTTCCTTATAGACATAACACTAGATTGGAGATCTATATAAAATAAACTAATCATTTATTGGAATACCTAAAAGTATTCAAAAAAATATACATGCATTCCTTCACAATCAGAATAACCTATTAATATGTTTTCCATCCAGAAATTTTTTCAATTTCCCCACATGATTGGGTATTGATTTCTATATAACATAAGAACATTACATAACGAATTCGTGGTTAACATTGCACCGATGGATGATCATGGGTTGTTTCATGATATGAAATTTGACTTCTCTATCCCATTAATCAATATGATCTCTATTTATATTGAAAAAATCAATTACCAAAAAAATAATAAAACTCTTATAATGTGAGAAATATAATATTTATATGAATCTCATTCCTAAAAACATGTATTAAATATGAGATATATAATTTTAATGAAATCATAATACCATAATATTTTTTCATCAATAATATAATACTAGGTTGTTGGGGTGTAGATTAAATTATCATAAAAACATTGTAGATATGAAGGATTAGTTAAATATCTAATCAAATAAATATTATTCATTTCTATTTAGGATTATTAATATACTATACACCACATCATTTTTCACCCACTTTTAAAATATTAAAATTTATAGGATTTACTTTTCTCAATTTGTCCTTAGAGGTTTCTAATATAGATTATAATCATTATGCATTGATTTGGTTCAATTTTTTTATAATATCAGTAATCAATATAATTTAATCATCAGAATGACAGTGGTTTATTAGGTCAATCATAAAATTTTTAGATAAAAATTTAGGAAATGAACGGGTCACCCAAATTATAGCATAAACATATTAGTTAAGAAAAGTTTTATAGTGAAAACATATGGTCAAAAAGAGTGTGAATGAGTAAAAATAATAGATAATCCCATGAAAATATTCCATCAAACACAAATCATTGATGAAAAAACTAGTGAATGTCATCTGTTAGATCCTAAACCATCTTTTGAAAACCATTATTCAATCACATCGACATGAATTCCATTCATATAGGACCATGCGAAGACACTGTAGGATAATAGATAACTACACAAATATAAAGATAAACTTAGGGTTTCTTAAAAATAAACTATCTCTTCATCAAATATATATCCTTTACGCAAGAAAAAAGTGGTCGATATATTATATTAAAATTTCATAAAAAACCCATGAAATACCCCACACCTTGAGATCCTTAGCCAAAACAAGTTCATCAAATCAATTAAGATGAAATTATCCACTCCATCATGATTATATACAGAACATAATCATGAAACTATAACCATTATAGGAAAAAAAATAGTGGATGATGATGTCAGTCATTCAGATAAAATTATTATTCAATATCATCAATAAGAAATCCATCCTAGAAGAAACCAACATGAGTGAAAAAAATAGTAGAATGCGGAGAATAAAAATGATTGTATCATATCAAATAACTCATTACCATATTAATTGAAGAACCATAGATTGATGTTTCATCCATGATTGAATATATAAATTCCATGAATTATCAAAAATATCTTATATTCTAGACCCATCATCTAGACATATCATACAAAATGATAAATCTCATTCTTCAAACTCATCATTTCAATCAGAAAAATCATCAAATAAGAACATATATAATTATATTAAGAGTATTAATCCACATCACAATTTATAAGGACATATGAAAGATGTGGTAAAATGTATTTTAGGATAGACAAAGAGAATATGGGAAAAGAAACTAAAACCAATAAGCAAACATCAATGAATTCAAATCTCAAACTACTTATCAAATTATAAACACATAAGATTTCAATATTTAGAATTAATATGTGTGAATATAATGTAAGAAAAAATGAACATATTTCCATGTAATGAATCCAAACGTAAAGTCTATATTTCATTTAAATTCCTACCCTAACAAAGTGTACACTCTTTCCGATTTGAGGGTAAAACTCCAAAGTAATGTAATTATTCTTGTATCATTATAATAATATTGAATCATTATCATCAATAAAATATTTCAATTATTCTTATAGATTCTATTAAATCTTATATATATCCCCCAGTACTGAGTAAGAGATTTAATCAAAATTAGATTAAATTTAATTATTTTCACCATAGGATGATATAACATTTCTAGATACATAATGTTGAATAGGAATCGAAATATAACCCTTCCTAAAATTCTATAATTATATAGTCAATATTTTTCTAACCATATAAGAGTAATCTCAATATTTTTTTGTCTTTTTAGGGTTTCGTGTATTGAGACCATATGTATCAGAAATTGGTTTTTACCTTTCTTTGTTCAAATATTATGTAGGCATCCCATATATGAAAAAGCTGATCATATGTATCATTTAATGACTCACTAGAATCATAGTAACACTTTCCACCCTCTTCTTGATAAGATTTATGAAATTCACTAGTTTAATTATTATCTCACTCAAGGGTGGGGGAAAATTGTTAGAACCTAGTGCAGTTTGAATATAATTTACAGAACCCAAAAGGTCATTGGACTTAAGTGTGTATCTCACATATTTTCCCATCTATTCATTTACCTATTTTTGGGACTTATTCTCATCGTATATTTCAGTAAAATAATTTTCCCTCCATTTCGTTGAATCATATAAGGGCCAAAAATAATACAATGTCTATCATTTCATTCCATCATTTATATCTTTATTATTTTCAATTTCAACCCATTTAAATTTTCATGTGATATGGCATACTATACCGTTTCCAAATTCCCTGAAAAGAAACCACAAATAATACAATCATTGGAATAATCAAGAATATCTTCATATGTCACATCCTAAAAAAGTCTAGAGTTCTCGTTCAGTATCTATATCTGTGATATAATATTTTATCAAATGTTAATTACATCACAAACCCTAGAAACCAAGGGCATTAAAAATTCCAATATTAAAGTATTTCTAATACATATGGCCATAGAATAAATGAATGATTCTTTCATACGAATAAGATGTAACCTATGGAAATTATTCCATACTGAAACAATATGAGATTTCGTTGATGCATCAAAATATAGGGTCCAATTGATAATTTTTTAAGAGAAGCCCCCAGAAACCCATAATCTTATTTTCCCATCTCTATAATACAAATTTTTAGAACTTGGATAATTATTTTTTTAATAATTTAACAATTTGATATGGAATCCGTTATTATAACTTTTTTTGAATATATTTCCAAAAATAATTCTATGACTCTCTACACATGATGAATTTTCCAATGACAAAAAAATAAATCTGAGATGATATGGTTTACTTCATAAGTTGAGAAATAAATCATCAGATAACCTTTATGATGAAAAATAATTTCCTCTTTTCAATAATAAATACCCTCAACAACACATATTAAACGCTCATATGGAATGATAAATCTTCTGGAGACAACATCAAAGAACTTTTGAGGATTTGAGTTAGGGTTTATTTTTTTATCACCAAACCATATGCACTAAATCATCCACAACATCATAATAGGGTTCGAGAAGATAATTTCATATATATTTTTCTTATGTTTCCATTGAAAACTAATTGGCATCGCCTTATTTTAATTATGTCAATCATTCATTTCCATTCATCAAATCCCTTAGATATTCATATCTTCGATGACCATATCTTCTATAACTGTAGAGTTTACCAATTCCTATTTAATAATTACTCTATTATTATTCACTTTTATCTATAATTTAATATTATGAAAATTATTTCCTCCTTGGATTGATCATTTCAGATTTATTGATGGCCCATTTTCCTCATTTTATACCCAAATCTATAAGAAAAATCGACGCTTACAAATTCTATTTCAATTTTAGAGAACATTTAATAGTTTCTTCATATCATCAATAATATTTAATATCCATTTTTTTAGAGACATATATTTATGCCACTAATTGAAGGGTTGGCTGTATTATTAGGTTTAATAATAAAAACATGGAATCCCATTCAAATCATGTGGGTTTTTCTTTATATGTTCTAATGGAATCATATATTTTTTTCAATGAAATGAATTAACTCTCAATTTAAATTACTTAATTTTTATAAAATTACATATTGGAAAACTCATTATAAAAAATACACCTTTTCTAGGGAGTTAATTTCACCTTTTTTCCATATTTTCTTCATGAGAATACAACTTTACACTAGTTTACAATTAGAATTTTAATTTGATAAAACAAAATTTTAATGCTCCAAGAACTGGTGAAATGAATATTACATTTCTATTATACTAATATTTTTTCAACTATTAGTGGATTGGTAGTCCCACTAAAAGAGTTTGTTTATTTTTATATGAATGAATTATTTTGTAGTTGTCTCTTCCTTGTTGTGTTTTGGCAATTATCATGTTTCGTGTTATTTTACATATTTTGAGAATGTTGGTTGAGATCCACCATATGAGTTTTTACTCCAACGTCCATCCTTTTTTGTTTCCCACTTTTAAAATGATACCATTTTTCATTACAATAAATGTTAACTCAATTCTTCATAGTTTTATTCATTGATTAAAAACTATAAGTGTTAATATCAATCAACATTAATTAGTGTAATAAATCATAGGATAGAGTTATTCAATCTTAAGAGGTTTTAAATTATAAAACACTTACTTTAACCTATGTAATTTTATGATCATCTTAAACCACCTTAACTTCTCTATATTGTTTTTTACTATTTATCATTATATTCAAAATATTGAATTATTCAAAAAATAAATCCCACTTTACCACAAAATAATGTAAAACAAGAACATAATATTAATAAAATAAATAATTTTACCCCCAAGAAATAATTGGATTATTAACTCAATATAGTAGACAGATAATAAAATTATTTAATAAAAATTCATCTATATGTCCCAAAAATATTTTTCATACATGTTACTCTTATTAACATATAATATGTAAAACTATTATTCACAATCCTTGGAAATGGAAACATTTCAAAGGCTTATATGAAATTCTTGATAATATGAGTACATTAAAGATCAATTAAATATCATCTGTGTATATAAAAGGAAGAGATGTTTATGAAAATATAATCAAGGTATAATAATATCAAATTATTAAATCATACCCAATAAATAATATATAACTTTATAGGATTCGTTTCATAGTACTTTTATCAGAGCATATGAAATGATTTGAAATAATTTGGAAAAACATTTCCATAACCATGATTCATTACATAGGTATCTTTTTTAAGATAATAATTTTTCTTTAAAATAGGAGAACTCATAGAATATGATTATTTTAACCACCAATACATTCATAACATAAAAGATATGGAAACCGCCAACACATCACATATTGAAATTTAGAAAACTAGATGCACCCCATAATAATTTTTACCTTGGATAATAACCCATTTCCCTTCCCTATATAAATAGATATAAAACCATACCCAATATATTAAAGGTATATTACTAACACAACCATCACGTAATGATAAACCATTGTCCTAATATCCATATAAATATGAAAACATTTATAATGCCCCTGTAGTTTTATTAACATATTTGGAAAACTATTATTTAATGAAAACATTCAGAAAACATGATCATTAACATTCTTAAGAATGATAATGGTTGATATAATTACTTCATATCCCCAACAAAACGTAGAAAACATTATATTATATTAAAATAGATGAAAACAATCATGGTAATTTAAAATAAATTTGAGAGAAAAATGGATGACCTTTAAATATTTCATTTGAAAAGAAAATAAGTTTTTAAAAAATTTGAATAGAATTTTACATGAAAAAATTTAATACATCGAGGGTAATATTTTTAAATAAAAAAAATTATATAATGTATTCATACTGATGATAAAGAAATTAATTTAAATAAATATATATATAAAGTTAATATATATTTTCCCATGCATGAAATGAATAAAATATAACCCTTTATATTATTTTATAATGAATCATAGTATAGTTACATTAGTTTTGTTGTTTGGACCATTTATATGTGTGTGTATATATTTGGGATAATTTTTCAAAGTCCCTATGGTTTTAAAGATGTTCTACGGCCCCATAATTGAAATATTTAAAATGTCGAATATATTAAACCAGATGCATTATTATTTTATAAAATAATGTGTTTCATAGTCATCGATATCATAAAAGATAAAACCATGATCAATGAGGATTCTTTAAGGTGAGTTTAATATTAAGAGTGATATATGTTTCCAACAAATCATATTTCAGGATGATGTGAATTACTAGAAAAATTTAACTGAATAAAATGAATTAATTAATTACATTTTCATTAAATAAACTAATTAGATAAAAAAAATTATAATAAATTTTTTAGATAATCTCTCAGGTTAGGAATATTACCCGGTGAGATTGAGTTGGTAGAGGATTCATAATTGTGGAGAAGGACATCTATCTATTGAATAAATGAAGAATATAGGATCAAATTCATGTAATCATGGGGAATTATGTAATTAATGACAATAATAGTGGATTTATCAGTGACATATATATAAAAAATGTTCTTCACCATGTAATGATCGTTTGTTGTATTAGGTCACGTGAATTGGGGATTTTTCTAATATATCATTCATAATTTATATCCTATATTAAACTCTCTCATATTTATTTTTATTTATCTCCCAACATTTTCATGGTCCAAAGAATTTAATATCTGGATTTAGGAGTTAATCCAATTTCATTGGTTTCCATAGTGATGATCATCTGATGGAACTGTATCGACCAATGATGTTTCTGACATTGATTTTTGTTCCAAGCACACTAATTTTTATTTATCTATTTTTCCTCATTATGTGTTTTCTTTTAACTATTTCCAATCCATTTTGAATGGTTATCAGACAAATAGATTAGTTATGATATGAATGTGGATAAATTTGTTAATCATTGAGTGCGGAGAGCCAATATTGTTAGTAGAAAAAATATTAAAAGATTGAAAATTTTGATTTTATCATTATTCATAATATGTGAATGATAGTATATAGGATGAATTTTATTTTTCTCTTATAGGAAATATGGAAAAAAATCACGTGGTTGTAGATTCTTGACTGTTTCTTTTGATGTTATCTATGGTCTTGTTTTAGGTGGATCAATGAGAATTGTGGACATGTGATGATTTTGTAAACCAATCCATACATTCCAAAAAATTCATCACTACACAACATGTGTTCAAAAGGAACACATGTTTTGTTTTCTATATAATATAGAATATAGTTTCCAATATGATTAAAATAGAATATGGTTATGTGGAAATACCACATTCTAAGAGACACTACCTGAAAATCTAGGACATGAATATGGAGTTCACACCTTAGACAATGGGTTGTCCTACAGATCATATTACTTGGGTCACATGTCGTGTATGTGAGCCTCCACATGATGTGTGCAGATTCAAGGAATAAGAATGCTTGTACGTAGGGGTAGGTCCCTTGTTTTTTAATAGGAACTATGTTTAATTCCCTTATCAGTTTATGCTTCTCATATATCCTTCTTCAAGCCTTATAATTTGGAATTTTTTAAATCCATTTAGAGAAAAACTCCAAAAAAGAAATAATAGTGTCTGTCATTTCAAACCAGGGGATTTGATACGTAGTGAATTTATTGGGATGATTCTTCTATATATTCATCTCCAATCACAGGGATTGGTAATGACAATCTATGTAATGATAGGGTAGGTACTCGTATGATTGTTGGAATTTACAAAGAAATGGTCCTCTATATAGGTTGTATTAAATGTGTAGTAAAAGTACCACATTACTAGGGTATGGGTAATCTATCATGGAGTTAGTAATCCCCCATCATTTACCTCATATATGGATTTTTCCCCTAAATGGAATCTAAACTCTATAGACTATGTTGTGTTCCAGTAATTCACGTGTCTTCTATTATGTTCTTGTTAGTTTTACTTTAGCTTCTAGAATAGGGAAACCCCTTTATAATGGATCTATAGAGAGATTCACCTTTTATTTCTATCTATGAGGATTTTTATTCCACTATATTGGACAGAGTCCTTGATATTTAGTACATATTATTTGTTTCCTTTACATTTTTGATTATTCATTCAGAAGACTATATTCATGTTATATAACATTTATATTTTTATGGCATTCTAAATGGTAACTATATAATCACCACTGCATGATATTGTATAGAATGTTTCAGGACTTATATAGATGATAGGTATCACGGTATAGTGATTTCTAGACTAGGAGTAGGTTCTTCTTAGTCAATCAAGGGAGAAAAGGACAAAATATAATGGTCAGTTCCTAAAATACGGAATGGTGTTCTCTCCTACGTCATTAGTTGTATATTCTTGTTGGAATAATTTCCTTTTTGGGGATTTATTTTTCCCATATTTTTTTAGAATATATTTCTATACTGTAATATTTAACTACTTTTTTGGTTTTAATTTTAATGAAATATAAATTTTTAGAAATTTATTATTATAGAATCATGTCATATGATGATGTCTCAGGGAATTCATGTACATTATAAAAAAGAAATCATATTGTGTTAGATATTCATACTCAGTGCTAGTCTATGTCCTCTAACATATTTGTTGAGGTATTTTCTTTCACTGATAAATTTTTGTCGGTATAGAAATATCCATGGATGGATTGGTCATTACTGAGTTTTATTAGATGAAGTCAATCATGGGGATAATGTTTGAGGAAATATTATGTGTAAGGATTTTTAGGATATTAGGGAAATAGTGTTATGCGGTCTTGTGTTTGGATCATAGACATGGGAATCCAATGACCGTATTAAAGAACATGTCTCTATACATTAGGAATTCAAAAAAAATATTGCTGGCATTGAGTGATAAGGAACCAGTTATAGGTATGCATTATATATAAATGGTTTTTGACATTAATTTCCTTCAAAAGTTATCAGAAAAATTTTCCCATCTATAATTGGTGATATTTTTAATGTTTAAGGATACCCACAAGAATAATTCCCTCTATGAATCTAAGAGAGTGTCATGATAATGGCCATTTGAGCGATGAGGCTTATGTTCATGGACATCTCAATGGGATGTTCCCTCTATGAGGGAAGTGACCAATGCATCCACTTGATGGTTAACTTGTAGACCTTCATCCATCAGTACAATATTATTTTCATATTTATATTGAGTAAGTGATTGTTCTACGGACACATAATGATGATTCATTCAATCTTAGTACATTGCACATGATTTAGTGACAGATACATTTTTGGTTTCTTTGAGATCAAGAGGCTCGGGTATTAGTGGACCTTTTGAGTATGTATATTGATTTTACATCTCTTGTTAATCTTATTCAACTATATTGTTGTATTTGTGACTAGTTAACTTCATGTAGTGTAGTGATGGAAGTACATTATGGTATCAAGGATCAATGATTAGGTGAAACTTTCATAAGAATAAATTCATTGATCGTTCCACATAGATTACTACCCATTAACCATGTGCTCTAAGTAGATTCATGAACATATATATGTTCAAAAAAGTCAGGTGAGTATTATAGATTATGAATTGAGGTTCACTGACACCATTCTATGATCAATAAATACAATATGAGACAAAATTGTTTATGTGTTTATTTTAAAAAAGGTACACACTAGGTACATTATATCTAGTTTAGTCATTTCATACTTTCCTTATAATTTCAATGAGATATTAACAACCCTTTCTAAAATAGATAATACTAGTATAAGAGCATAAAAATTATTTAACTGTTCTATATAAATAATATATTATATTCATATATTGCTTCTAATATATATCATACATCAGGATATCAATGTCGTAGTCACACTCATTCTTAGACATAGATATATAGACTTATAGAATTAGAATTACGTAAATTATCCATTCATCTTTGTGATAGAATTTTTTATACTTGTTATAATTATTGTCATATGGCAAGGATTTTCTAACCATACATGTATCAACTGGCTATCATATAGAATATGGACCACCATATAGGAAAAAGCATACATATCATGGATCTCCCCTTGGTTGAAAGGGTGGCCCCAAGAAATAAAATACTGATAAAAGGGCTGGTGAAGACCTATGAAAATGAATTATGTGTAGAGTAAAACACTATGAACTACAACTATCATCACCCATGGTTTTCCACTATAGGTCCAAATATCTGGGAGAAGAGGGTGCGGAAAGGTATAGTCTATTGAGTGTTATGATCTGGTTATTCATGAGATTATTTGAGGTAAAATCAATGTCTTATCTACATTAGTTTTAGTACTTATAGACATGATAGAGATTTATTCCTTCTTTGTATATCCATTATCTGATATTTGGGGATTCCAGAAGTGTCTTATTCACATTATATAATCCTTAAGGTTCCCATAGGAGAAATTTTTTCTATTTTTTACATCCACTAACAGTGTGATCTGGTGCTCAGTGAAAAGAGATTCATATAGAACACCATGGTTATTGTATTGAATATGTATGATAATTTTTTTTTGAACTAGCTATCCATGGTACATGAATAGATACATAGTCACCTTATTAGATATAGATTTATATGGGTGGATGGTACGATAATTTCATATAACGGATAGAATGACCAACTCATAGAATGAGTGGGGATCGAGAATAGGAATCTAAAACCAATAATTTATTAGCTAGTGAGTTCATTCCATGGTGGAGTAAGTTATTTAGACATCTGGATATATATAGTAGTGTTTCAGAATGTTTTTGTATTCCGTGAAAATATTATAATAAAACTTACATTCATAGTGATAAGTTTCAGAATTAACTATGAACCTAAGAAAGTAGAAATACGTTTAACCACATATCGAAAGGATCCTTCCATGTTTTATGAGTTTAGAGTGTAGGAGAATGACATTGCTGAAATGGGTTTCATTAGACCCAATGTGTAAAAATAAAAGTATATAGTGTTGTTAATTAATACGGCTTATGAAAAAAAAATTTAGGAATTGTTTATAGATTTCTAAACAATATTTAAATAAAAAATAATACACATTCACATCGACCAGTGACCAATATGAACAGATATCAGAAATGATATGGTTTTAATTGGATAATCATTTGTTTGGACACAACATGTGGAAAATTCATGATAAAGATATTTTGAAGATCTTATTCTAATTTCAATATAAGAACTATGAATTTTTGTTGATTCACCTTTTTGTGA
This sequence comes from Viscum album, assembly GCA_963277665.1. Lineage (NCBI taxonomy): Eukaryota > Viridiplantae > Streptophyta > Magnoliopsida > Santalales > Viscaceae > Viscum > Viscum album. Next base: position 1,862,156,390 of record OY728157.1, read on the forward strand.
AAAGTGGATACGATATTTACATGGTACTGGAGTGTCATACCATTCAAACATTATATAGATGGTACATTGTATTCTTTATCAATGTAATTCTCATTTAATCTATTAAATATGAAAAACATACATATTTTTTGAAAATGAACATTGAATTACTTCAAGAGAACGAGATATATGGTAAACAATCAAAGGGATAGATTTGGATTATAAGAACACTTTCCATTATTACATATTTTAACAGGATTTATTGTATAAAAATTCATTTAATACAACCCCAACTATCAATAGGTCTAGTGTCTTTGGGTATTAGGAACATTAAATGGAATCATAAGACATAAAATAAAACATATTTATTGAAAACATATTTTACATGACCATAACATTCCTTCTTATTTAGCATTTCATGGGATAGCCTGAGGAAATACATAAGAAAGGGGGAGCTATAAAGCCCAAAAAGAGATTAAACAAGGAATCCCATGAAGAATAAAATACATGTTAGGCAATATACATGTAAATGGTTCTTAAGATAATCATGAATGTAAAGACACGATATAACATTATCATCATTACATTGAAATGTGGAAACATCTTAAAACATGACATCATAAACATATGGGAATTAGGTAAACCCTTTTACCAACATGATGTAAAAAAGTATTATAATGGAATATGGTAAACCACTATCTTAGAATGAATTATCACAACACAAAACATTACCCAATTCATTGGATCACTATTAGGTCACACTCTTAATAAAAATTTCCTTATCATGAGTAAGTGTGACATATAGATCATATAATATGGATTCATTCAAAATATTAACATATTCCATGATAAAGGACTATAGAAAACAAACAAGAAATTATAAAATCATGGATTATATGTGCATAATGTTGAAAGACATTAACAGGGAATTGTGTATGGTAATCACAACATGATGATTTGTGCATAGAAAATCAATGTGTAATTTCATCGGCATAACGTCATCGCATAGAAATTCATAAAATGGGTTGATGAGAGAGAAAGGTGTCTCTCGTCATTTATAAATTAAATGGGTATTAAGGAAAACATGGATCATATTATCACAACACATGAAATGGAATTTAAATGTATATTATAAAAGAAATGATTGAATTGAAACGAGGAGTGAGAAATCCCTTATGGAATTTCGGCATGGTAATGGGTGTACATGGGGGGGAATAATTAGAGTGAAAGGGGTATCTCATCATTCAATCAAAATAAGGGCAGTATGGGGGAGGTGTAGAAACATACCCCATATATTTTAATTTAATACTAAAGGGTCATAACAATATAAGGAATCCTGGAGAAAACTATGAAAGGAAGGAAAGTGAGGATCCCTTACGTGGATGTGTGATCCCAATGGCTTTGGAGATGATACTTGGGAGCATTGGGGACCCATGGACATACCCTAGGGAGTAGGGGATAGAGATTTTTTAAACAGTAAAAAGATTTAGTGAAGGGAAATGTCTGCTTGAGTTTGATTATATAGGATAAGAGGAGGGATTCCTTATTATTTTGGGGTTTGAAACAGCAAACTACAATATTCAAAACCACAAACCATTGAACAGTTTGTTTACAAGGATTCTAGAAAAGAAGAATAATATACATTATTTTCCAAGGATCTGGTCTGAAGTTAAAAAAATATTTACATTTCTAATATGGAGGTGATTCACACATTCCAGGAAATGATTTTAAAATATCAAAACATTTTATATGTCTTGAAAGATTCACAAGGGATTTATTATATAAATCAAATAAAACTAAAATTAATTTATTATAAATTAAAATGAATATATTTTTCAAAATATACATTTTATTTTGTTTTATTACATTACTATTTGTTCTTTGTGATGTCATAAAACACATTATGTATTTGTACGATATTAAATTTTTTTACAAAAATTTGACACTCTGAAAATTATGAAACATTTCCCCATGGGATAATTTTGACATCCTTATTCAAAAAATAATATTAATTTCATAAAAATAATTTTCAATATATGTGAATATTCAATTTTAAAATTAAAATAGTCATTTATTGAAAATTGATGGGGTTTGACAAAAACAAGTTTCAAACCTTAATAAAAATTACAATTGGTATCATAAAAATTATACGATATGTATTTTTAATAAAACATATTTTATAATAATATTTTTCTAAAATATTATTTAATTCAAAAATCCATTAATTCATCATAATTTATTTCTTAATTGAATTTGAATATGAACCAAAAATACTTTTTTTGATTTAAAAATCATTTACATTTAACAACACTAAAATGAAATTATATTCATTATTCTATAGAAAAATAATGTACATAATCATAATGATAGATTCTTATTAAATATCCATTTATTATATGATCAAACACTATAAGAGTAAGGTGTACGAATGTGTGGCTTTCATGGGTTTTCCGGTGAACATGGTTTGGTCTGTGATCTCGATGAGCTTGTTCTTCTCCCATAAAGGATTTTTCTCATGATTATGTCATTGGATCTCATCTTGGGATTATTATAGGGAAAATAACATATGAGGGTAACTCTACTTCCCCACTTCCCCTGGTTCCATTTTTATTCTTCAAACTTGTGGTTTCTCTACGACACCATCACAAGTGGCGTCATCTTGTTTCTGATAATTTTTTCTCTACAATCTGATATCTTCATAGATTTCTCCTCATAAAAGAAGTCATTATCTAATGTTACCATCTATGGATTGATTATATGTGAAGGGTATAGGATTTACTTCTTTAAGAGTGATACAAGGAATACATCACAGACTTGAGACATGTTTAGTGGTATTGCTAGTCGATGGGCCACTACTCTGAGGCAATTAAGGATATAAAAGGCCAGATGTACCATAAAATAATCTTTCCCTTATTCCAAAATACCATAACTCTATTCTATAGAGAAATGTAATGAAATACCTTGTCTCCAACATCAAACTCTATGACTCTATGATAAATGTCAACATATATCATTTTTCGACTCTTGATAGATTTGATGTGTTGGTAAATGGTCTTATCCTTCTCCACCATTTAATCGAAAAATTATGGACCTAGATGTTTTCTCTCCCAAATATCAAACCAACTTGTTAGTTTTCATCACCTCTTCCAATAATGGGCTTCATAAGGAACTGTTTGGATGATTGTGTGGAAGCTGTTGTTGTAAGAGAAATCAACTAGAGGAAGATGTTGATCCCATCCTCATTTGGTTTCCATATAGTAGGATCTCAAAATATCCTCATGTGTTTCGATAGACCACTCATATTGGCCATCAGTTTGAATATGGCAAGACATACTGAGGTTCAGCTTAATATTCAGAGTGTATTGGACACTCTTCCAGAAAAATAGGTGAATCTTGTATCTTGATCGGATATAATCGATTTTGGTAAACTATGAAACCATACCACATCCATGATGTATATTAGTTCCATTTAATCCAATGAGAAATCCTCTGTAATTGAAATAAAGTGTGTACATTTTATAAGATGATCGAAAATAACCCAGATAACTTTGTTTTCTTTTGACGACTATGGATGTCTAGAGAAAAAGTCTACGGTGATGTTCTATCATTTACATTTTTGTATGGTTAATTGTTAAATCATCACCTTATACTTGTACAACTCATCATTCACATGATGAAATAAAATGAACATTAATTTATACTCAGAAATACCTTTCTTCATGTTATCCCACCAATAATTCTATCAAATGTCTTGATACCTATTTGTGTTTCCTAGGTGAATGGAAAAATTTGAACTACATGAATCATCCAGAATTATTTTATTTAAATCAATATTTGATGAAACACATTGTCATCACACAAATATCACAATTTCTTATTTAATAAAATTGATCTTATAGGATTTCCCCTTTCAGACAGTTTCTCTATTCATCTAAACTCCCACATCATTTTTTTGAGCATCCATTAACTATTCAAAAAGAGACATTTGAGAAATCGTCTGTGAAAGGATTGACGATGTTCCATTTTTTATTATTTCTATGTCCATCTTCATCAAAACAATGAATATTGGATAATTTTTTATTATCATCAAGGTTAAAATCATTGGGTCCTTTCTACATAGAGCATCATACACCTTGATCACATTCCCATGGTGGTAATGGATTAATAAATTGTAATCCGTGATGATCACTAACTATCTTTATTGTCGCATGTTAAACTCATTATATTTGAATATATATTTTTGACTTTTTGTGATCTATATATATTTCACTATTTTCCCCAATGATATAATTCCACAAAATTTTCAATGAAAATATCACTACTGCTAACTCTAGATCATGCATAAGATTTTTTTTCTCATGAATCTATAACTGCCTTGAGGCATAGGTGATTACTTTCTTATTCCGCATCAACAAACAGCCCATGCCATACTTCAAAGCATTGTTAATGATTATGAAAATATCCCCACTTGTGGGTATTCTGAGCATAGGGGAAGTGATAAGACTCTACTTCAACTCCATGAAGCTTTCCCCATAGTCATAATTCCAAGAACACGTGGCACCCTTTTGAGGTATATTGGTAAGAGGGTTTGACAATTACGAGAAATATATCACAAATTAGAGATAATATCTAGATAGACCAAGGAATCTACTGATATCCATCACATATGTTAGCCTCATCCATCCATAAATTTATTTTGTTTTTGAAAAATTCATAGATATCCCATTTCTTGTTATGATATTACCCATGAATGAGATTTCCTTCAACCAGAATTCACACATTATCTACATTATATAGAGCTTCTCCTTTATCTAAGTCTTGAATATTGCTCTCAGATTCTCCTCATGCTTCTCCTTGGATTTGAGGTATATTAGAATTTCATATATAAATGCTACCAAAAATTTTCTGAGGTAATCATTAAATACTATATTCATCAACACCATGATGTTTTTTGGAGAATAAATGAGTCCTAAATGCATTAATACAAATTTAACCTTCTCGAACCTTGTAAGAAAAGGATTCTTGGGGATATCCTCCTTCTTCACCCTTACATGGTAATATCCCGACTTTTGATCCACATTGGTGAAGTATTTTTCTTCAAAAATGAGATTAAACAAGTCATTAATTTGTGGAAAATGATACTAGTTCTTTATCAAAAAATTTGTTGGTCTCACAATAATCAATGAAATGGCGTATTGTCCCATTTTTTTGACAAATATGACTGGTGTGTCCCATTGTGAAGCACTTGGGCATATAAACCCTATATGTAGATTCTATTGTAGATGTTTCATTAGATCCTCAAGCTCTACAACATCCATTCTACACATATACTTGGATATTTGAAACTCCCAAGGTACATGATCAATTGAGAAATCAACATCTATTCTATGAGGAAGACTAGGAATTCCTTAGGAAACACATCTGTTAATTTCCTAACAATAGGCATGTCATCTATGGAGGTTCCTTCCATAGACTCAATCATATGATAATGTAACTCATTCTCATAGGGAATTAACATCCATTCATGATATCGTGGTTCTATTTAATAATCATCTTACTCCTTACACTAGTATAGAGTTTGGGGTTGATTCACAATAGGTAGTGTGATTCCCTACTATTGAAAATTTATGTTGGATTTATATAAGGAAAGCCAATCCATTATAGGAATTGTATAAAATTACCCAATGGGATATATAATGATTTTTTCAAGGAAGTCCAATCAAAAAATTTTGATTGGGTATGAGTTATATTCATTGGGTGAAATAATTTCCATGCTTTCCGTTTTCACTAATATCTCTACTTCCATTAATTATGGAGATGTTTGGAATGTCGTACTAAACATTTGTGATATAAAAAAATGTGTAAAACAATAGAAGATAATCATACCATTCACATTTTTTATTCTTCTTCTACTTTATCCAATATAAAAATAGGGTTGTGTATCTCAAATATTTCAAAACATAAAGGTGAATCTAATGAAAATAATGATATATCAAATAAATTAAATATTCCTATGTAACTTAGGAATTTTTAGGATTCGATCTAAGTTATCCATATTCTACTTCCAACCTTATAAAAGTTTCGGATTTTTTCACTTAATAATGGTTGATAATAATACTTTTAATTTACCAAATTATATCCCCCGGGAGTGTCAAACCAGTAGTGCAGTAGGGACTATTTTCATACACCATAACCTATTATATTCTAGCTCAAAGTGGTGTTTTCATATTTTATCCCAAGATACAACTATATGAAATCCACCTCAACTGGTTTATATCCAAAAAGGGTTGTATTTTATTGAAAACCCCTTTCTCTATACTCACGAAATTTTTTGGATTATTTTTTTATACTTAGTATTATCCCTAATTCATTTAGTGGACTTCTCTAATCCTATCCCATAATATAACATAATATATCCTCTAATACCTACTATAACAACCATGGTATTTTTTACACATTTAATCATGATTTATTACATAATCATGAAATTAATATAACCTAGAAGATCAAGAGGGCTAGTGTATTTTGGGATTAGGAACTATACATGATGACATAAGCTATAAAATACAACATCTTTATTGGAAACATTTTTTACATGACCACAACATTCCTTCGTACATACCATTTTATGAGAAAATGTGAGGACATACATAAGAAAAGGGTGAGCTATAAATCCTTGTATGGGAGTAAAAATAAATAACTTGAAAAAATAAAATACATGTTAAGCAATAGACATTTCAATAGAGCATAAGAGAAACATGAACCTAAAGGAATGATATACCATGATTATCATAACCTGTAAATGGGGTCATGTAAAGTAATCCGGAAAACCACTATCTCATCATGATGGAATAATGTATAATAATGGAATTAGGTAAACCTCTATCCCAAACTAAATTATCATGATACTAAACATTATCCAATGCATTGGGGCACTATCAGGGCCAACCATTAATAATAATTTCATTCTCATACTTAAGTGTGACACAATGATCATATAACATGGATTCATTCCACATCATCATTTAATTCATGAAAAAGGAATGTTGAATACATACATGAATGTCTATAATAAATATGAATATGGTCATAAATTTGAATTTCCGTGATAGATAAATGGGCATGGTGTTCACTACATGATGATTTTAGCATGGAAAATCATGGTGCAATTTTGGTAACATAAAGACATCACATGGCGATTCATAAAATGGGTATATGAAAGAGAAAGGGGTCTCTAATAATTAAGAAATTAAATTCTAAGTAATGGGAACATGGATTACAATATCCCAAAATATTAAATTGAGTTTTAGATGCATAATATAAAAGAATCGTTTGAATGGAAATTAGGAGAGAGAAAACACATATGAAATTTAGGCATGGTAATGGATGTACATATGAGAGATTAAAGAGATTGAAATTGGTATCTCGTTATCCAATCATAATAAGGGTAGTATGGGGGAGGTTTGCAAACATACCCCATCATTTTTAACTAAAAAATAAAAGGATATCACAATATACGAAAACATAGACAAAAATGAGAAAGGAAATAATATGAGGATCCCTTAAATGGATGTGTGATTCCAATGGCTTGGGAGATTATTTTTGGGAGCTTAGGGGAGCCTTGGGAATACTATAAGGAATTTTTGATAGAGGGTGGTCAAAATTCCATTATCTTGATTGAAGATAAATTGGTGCTTGGGTGGGTAAATGTAGGAAATGTGGGGGAATTTTTTTATTATTTTGGTTTTGGACACCAAACAAAAATATATTCAAAACAAAAAACCATCCTAATATTTTTTCCAAAGGTTTTTTGGAGATGGTGAGTAGTAGAAAATATTTTATAATGATAAGGGGAAAAGATAATAAGAAATTTCCATTAATTATTTGGAGGTGAGTCTGACATTAAAAAAATAATTTTAAAATCGTAAAATTTTTAATATGTCGAGGAGGATTCACCAAGGCCGTATAATGAAATCATATAAAAAAAATTATCTAAAATGGAAACAATATATTTTACTAAAGATACCATTTATTTTATTTTATTTTATTACATCACTATTCAGTCAATATGATGTTATAGAACACATTATATATTTATGTGGTATTTAATATTTACCAATAAATTCAAATTTCCCAAAATATTATGAAACATTCACCAGTAGATAATTTTGACATCCTTATTCCAAAAATAATATTAATACTATATAAATAATTTAATTAAAATGATAATTTTCATTTAAAAAAACATAAATTTATTAAGAATTGATAGTTTTTGACAAAAAAAGTTTTCAAACCATAATAAAATTTACAATTGACATAATAAAAATGATATGATATTTTTTATAATAAATGTGATTTGATATTAGTATTTTAATATAATATTTTTTAAATAAAAAATATATTAATTATATAAAATATATTTCACAAATGAATTTGCATATTAACAAAAAATACTATTTTTTCATTAAAAATCATTTATAAGGAACAATAATAAAATTAATTTATATTCATGATTCTGTAAAAAAAATTCACATTATAATAATTATAATGTCTTGTTAAATATTTATTTATTACACCAGCATATTCTTTATGAGTAAGTTGTATGATGGTGGGGATGTCATGGGTTTGTTCGGTGAACATTGTTTGGGTCACCATCTAGATGAGCTTGAACATGCAACATAAACTATTTTTCCCATGCTTAATTGTTAGATATCATCTTGGTATTGGTCTAGGTAAAATACCTTAAATGATATCTCCCTTTGAAGAACTAATAAATGGGATTCATAGGGTATGATTCAATAGGTTGAGGTGATAACTTATTTTTTCTATTTCAAATAGATTTGTTAATAAAATATATTTATACTAGTCAGGTGATCAATGATATGTTGAAATTTTACCAATGATAAAGATATATAAAGTCCATTTAAATCCAATTGGATTTAATATAACAAAAGGATTTAATTTTTTTCTATATCCATAAGACATTTAATCAAAATAAAGAGAAGTTTATTCATAAATGTTCAGGTCGTTACATGGATTATAGTGTTTCACTTTTTGGGTAATTTAATCTCTAAGGATAGAGTCATTATGAACCAGATGATGATAGAGGTATTTTTTTCATGGGAAACACTACGTACCCAACCCATGTTTCCCAAATCGAGTTCCTTATTTTATTAAATTTTCATATAAATAATGAATTTTTATATTAAATGAACAAATAGTTTAGTATATTTGAAAAAAAAGATATATACATACGTTCTACATTATAACTTGAATGAAAATGTAAAAAATAATCATATTTTAAATCATACATAATATCTTAAATTATCCTTGAAAGTCATTCATAATATACTTATCCACGTCTTAGGGAAAATAAAATATGTGAAATTTGTGAGCTCAGATGGTGGTTATGGGTAAATTATAAAATGAGTTAATTTATAAACATAAACACTAGGCATGATGAATAAATAAAAATGCATGGCTTTAAAAATAAACACGATCATAATAAGGATGGAATAAACTATATTTAAACTATTTCATAAAACATAACCATGAAATTTCTACTAGTCAAATAATATCATGTACTATAAATCTCTAGTTTCATTATATGGTAATGTATAATTCAAGATCTCATAATCATTCTATAAAGGCCTCATACCAGACCATATAGAAATGGGTAAAAATCCAAACAATTTTGCCTCATGAGACCTACTCATTCTTCGAGGGAATATAGAGGGCCCCAAAAATTCACGTATTATTTCCAATGATTTCATAATACGAATGGGAACAATTATAAATAACAAATAAATTCATATTTAAAATCTTATGAAATGTAAACAAACTTCAACCGACCATTAAATAAGACCACAAACAACTCTGAGTAATATGGTGAATGGTATCACAATAGAACATCAAAAATCAAACTAATAATAATTAATTAAATAAAATATGAAATATGATATCATAAAAAATTAATCCAAATGCAACCTAATTTTCAACAAGTATGTTTAAATAGATGAAATTACTTGTATAAAATCCTCAAGTAATTCTTATTTTATATATTCTTTTACATTGAAAAGAGGAGTTCATTGGGGAAACATTTTTACTAAAATAAAGGTGAATTAAGTTATTTTTTCGTCATAATATTCATTATTTCAGAATAATAATTGTTTATAAAAATATTTTATAACGTAAAGTTGAAAATAAGTAAAATTTCGAAAAATTCCTTTTAATCAGGCTTGTATTTGTGGATGTATATGTGAAAGATCCCTTTAAAACATGTATCTACCCAAAAAAATAAAGAATGATTCTATATGGTAATAATATATAGAACACACAAAAATAATTTAGGATATGTTAATATGAATACATAATAATTTCATTGACGTATGTAGGGAATAAGGGTAACCTAAATGAAAATAGATATTCGGGTAGAAAACTCATACCAAATGAAAAAACCTGTTCCTCAAATGACCTTAACATTATGGATAATCAAATTAAACCCATTAATATATTTATTCATAAAATTATAATCATGTAACTTATTAATTAATGTTTGATTATGTTCATTTATAGACTTATTGATAAGTTATATGATTGAATTTTGTCATTTTGGAGTGTTTGTTTCATTGAAATTTATAATTAGTTGTCTTGTTTTAAAAAAATTAATTTCATGTTTAATGAGGTTAATTAACCAAATTTGGTTTTACATGATAAAAATGAGCCATTGGAATCTAAAATGGTCATATAAATCATTTTTTTTATTTTTTATGAGGATGAGTTATTAAGTGAATCATTAATTTAAATCATTAAGATTAATCTGGTGGAATTTTAAATATTGTGAACATGTTTTGTTATATATATTAATATTATTTGTATATACTGGTACTAAAACTATAAATAGCTTATAATAAATATATTATAGTTTTTTCAAACCTCAAAATGGTATCATGGCTAGAACTGATGGAGAAATTGAAGAACACAGGATCACAGTCCATGAAGATTCTAAATTGGCACCTCCCAGAGTATGCATTCTTTTTTAACATAAAAGAAGGTGTAAGAAGATTGATGATGAATTTTACATTAACAATATATAATTCCAATATATAGATGAAAATCGAGTTATCATGCTCATTTGGATAGAGGAGTTAACTAATATACTAAGAAAATAAAATATATTGAAATGAAATTTAATGAAAAGTAAATTAGATATTCCTCTAGAAATATACTCCTTGAGAACCTCCTTATAAGAAGGGTTTTTGGCCTTTGGGAAAGACCAAGGGCTCCTAGACAATGGGAGGAAGTAGGGATGTTTATTTTGGTAGAACATTGAGGATAATAAAGGCTTCAATGAGTGTGGAGAAGATTGAGTGATGGGTGGCCTTTATCGAAGAGGGGAGGTGTTATTTTTGAATATCTTACTTTTTAATATATTATTTTTCCCAAGACAAGCAATAGTGTTGGATCATTATGTCAAAAATTAGTAATAATGTTATTTATGGTAAAAATATTTTTTCCTTATATAATCCATGATATAGGGATTTTTTTATTTATCTTATAATGCATTTATATTGTAAATTATTATATTTTACTATTCACCAAAAAATCATGTATTTCAGAAAAATACATAAAATACACCATAAATTGTTTTTGATGTTTAAAATTCAATGACTGTCTTGATTTTATAAAATTATAATTCTAAACATATGAAATTTAATTTTTAAATAAAATCATAATTTATACATAAAATACAGTTTTTAAATTTAAAACTGATTTTATAATACATCAAAAATTAACTGAGGTCTCAAAATAATTATCTAAAAATCATATTACAAAAAATACATATTTTGGAATACAATTTTTGAATATTTAATTTTATCTTAAATAAATTCAAAAATTTCCATTTTCAATTAAAAATTTATTATACACATAAATGTCAAAACATAATTACTAATTTCTAAAATATCCACCTTCATTAATACAACGCCTAAATTTTTTTCATTCATACATGGGTGAGGTTATTATTCACAATGGTACCAAATTATTCATAAGGGTATGTTATTATTTAAAAAGGTAAGTAACAATTACCCAAATAAATGTTGTTAATCCAATAAGACACTAAATATCTTATTGATCACAACCCAGTATATTAGCTTTTCAAATTCTAAATAACAGAAGTGGAAAAATAATATTTATTATCTTGATTTATAACTATCTATTCTAAATATAAATTTTTTTTTTGCATACACATTTTTGAATGTATTTTACAATAATTTTATATGGAAATACTTGACTTCTTACATTCCTCCCCCATAAAAAGAATAACATCCTCAAAATTACTATAATGTTACATCTTAAAAATATTTGGGTAATTCTTCATCCAAAGCTTCTTAGGCACCCACATTTTCTCTTAGATTTTATGATTCTTCCGATGTATTTTTACCTGCTAAGTCATTTGATTCTTCAACACCTGTTCTTTAGTATCCAGAATCATAATAGGATTTTTACAGTAATGTAAGTCAGGTTCAAATTAAATACTTTTAGAATTGAGGACATGCATGGAGTATGGAATGTACATTCTCAATAATGAGACTTGGAACACATTTTTTTTGCATTTAAAGGCTTAGTGGATTTTCCAAAATATAATTCAAAGCTCAAATTCACTCCAAAATTTCAAAAGAGAATATCTACATGGGATCAGTTTCCATTTCATTCCAAATTATTTAACACCCTTTCATGGTGGTAATTTATTGAAATCATGATATTCCTCTTGAAATTACAAACCCTTTTGTTTATTATCATAAATTCCATTTTTCTATCTTTTAGAAACATTGATATAGTTTTTAATTGAATTTTCCTTTACTGTTGTTTCCCCACAATCTCTCATACCACAAGCATCATTTCCCCAACTTCATCACAACATTTTTGTATGAAATCTCCTTCAATAAAATGATCCATATGGTGCCATTTGAATACTTAATTGAAATATAGTATTTTAGGAAAACTCCACCAAAGGTAAATATTAATCCCTCATAACGTTAAAGTCATGTTAGAATGATCTCAAAAAATTTACTATAATTTGGATCAGGATTTCTGACTGCCCCTTAGTTTGGGGGTTTTAAGAAATATTCAAATGAAGGTCAATATCCAAATATTTATGAAGAATTTTCCTATATTTCGATGCATGTCAAGGACCCAGATTAGGCACTATTAAAAGTGGTGATCCATTATGTATTATGAAATCATTGATATATAGTCATGCAAGGCACTCCAGTGAAAATACTCCCTTATAATGAAGAAATGTGAAATTTTCATTAGTCCATAACAAATTGACCAAATTACATCGTTCTATCTTGGTGTTTTGGGTAATCCAGTGAAAAAATCCAGGGTGATGTCATCCCATTTCCATGTAGGAATAGGTGGTGCTTTGATGGATCAAATAGGATGTTTTCATTGAGCCTTAACCTATAGATAGTCAAAACATCTAGATACATAATCATCAATTTCACTCTTCATGTTAAACAACCAGAAATGTTCTTTCTAATCATTATACATATTTGTTCTACTAGGATATATAAGGAAATATGTACTATCAGCATCATAAAACAAAACCATTTTTAGCTCAGCTATAAAGGGAAAACATAACCTCTCTAAATCATTTTAATTCCATTAAAAAATTAATTTTCTTTTCACATTTATCCTCATCAGGATGAGAACTTTTAGTATATTATAATAATGATGCATGGGAATCCAATTGAAATATTAATGATGTTTCACCTTCTTTGATGATGGCTATATCCATCCTCACTATATCCATGTACATTAGATCCTTTTCAAATCTAAATTTTTTTAGAACTCCATGATCCATCAAACTCAATGGATCTACTCCCTTATTTTCTATTCTTAGGTGGTTGTTTATGGAACAATCATAATCATTGGGTAGCCTAAGCCATCGCCTTAACCGCATTTGAGTTCTTTTTTTAGAATATGTATGTCAAGATATTTTGATCAGTATATATCACACATATTTCACCATAAAGATAATGTCTCTATATCTTCATATAAATTATTATAGCTTATAACTCTTAATCATGAGTTGGATAGTTTTATTATTTATTTTTTAACTACATTAATTCAAATGAAATTACTCTATCATTCTGTAATATGAAACAGCAACGTACTTTCATTGTTTCATCACTATAGATCACACATACACCATTACCTTATGGTATATTCAGGATCCTATCATTAAATAATATCCTCATAAATTATTTGAAACATTTATCACATTCTTTTTTCCATAAAAACATTATCCCTTTACGAGTATGTTTGGTCATCGTGCTTGATAAATGAGCGATGCTTTGGCTGAAATGCCAATAATAACCTTCCAAAACAACAAAACTATGTATCTTAGTTATGATAATTGGATTAGTCCATTATTGAACTTCCTCTATAATTATATGATCAAATAATATTCCATCATTAGAGAAAATATGGAAAAAAATGAAAATGATTGATGCTAAAATTCACACTTTCCAAACTTCCCATATAATTCATTTATTCTGTGAGTATTCAAAATAATATGCAATTGATTCTCAATATATTAATTGTTTTTGGAGTATACTAGGATATAATGAATAAATAAAACTACAATGTATTCAATATATTCCATAAAAACTCTATTCATTAGATCCACGAAAACATAGGATGTATTGGTCCGTGCAATAGGCATGAGTGTAGAACTTTAATTCCCATACCTGGTTTAAAATGTTTTTTTTGGAATATCTTTCTTCCTCACATGTAGTTGATAATATCCATATAAATGTTCAATATTCAAAACATATTGGTATCTGGGATGTTGATTAAATAAATCATCAATGTGAGGAAGAGGTTACTTGTACCATTTCATAATAGCATTGATCAACCTATTGTCAATGAAGATCATCATAGATCCATCCATCACATGGAATAAAAAGAACCGGGGCTCGTCATTGAGAAACACTATGGAGAATAAATACTTTATCTCACAATTTCACTATTTTTTTGTTTAGTTCAACTAACTCTATAGTGGCCATTCTTTAAGGAGTCTTTGATATAGGCCTTTATATATGAATTCAATAAATAGAGAACTAAACTTCCCACTCTAGAGGATGTCCAGGTAAATCATATAGAAAAACATCAATATATACATTCACAATATTTAATATTTGATTTGATGATTTCATTACTCACCCATAGATACTTAAATATCATCCTCAATAAGAATTACATTATTTAGAGCTACTGGGGGTGGATCTATATCTCAATTATATGATAACATTTCTAATCTAATGAAAAGGGATTTTGCATCGTTCTAAAAAAATTGTAACATCCTTCATATTTCAATATAATTTCGCATCATAATTTGAATTATAATTCATACTAAGGATTATTTTAAAGTAAATCATGGGTATGTAGATATGTATAAAAAAATACACATTTATGTGTCATGAGGTTGATTTAATAACACAAAATTATTCTAATGATAATTCCCTTATACGTTTTTACAAAAATATACTTTATTAAATTAAATTGTAAATATATTTTTTGGGGAAACTGGGAAGATATAAAAGTATGTGATGATCCAGAAACAAAAAAAGAAATGACTATGTTTGGGGAAAAATTTAACGTACCTACCACCACATCATTAGGAACATCCACATCATCTGTGGTGATCATATAAACATGGCCTTGCACCCATGTCCTTCTCTGTATAATGTATCATTAATATATAAATTAATAATTTTCATAATGTCCCATATCTTTAAAATTGTAGAATTGATCCTTTTTATCATATTTCTTTCCCTTAAAATCATATAATTTGGTTTCCTTCTCTAATACACTTGTAACAAAAAACCATACTTTTTAGTCATATAAGGGGGTGTTTCTTCCCAAAATTATCATAGGATGGAAGGTATATTCTTCCCTTCCTCCCATTTTCATTATTCCCTTTTCCCTAGTGTTCAGTAGTTGTATTATTCTTAGTTAATTGGTTAATACATAGAGAATTATATTTCTACCTTGATATAAAATAATACTATATCTTTATATGAGAAATTTTTTTGGAAACTAGTTCCCCATAGAGGAATGGTTTTAAACAATAAAAAAATAAATCATCCATTCATTTTGAATTATGTATGTATCTCAAATCAAGCCTTTCTAATCTTTTGGATATATCTATAAGCACTGTAAAAATTTAACCATCTTTTTTCCCTAGATTCATAAATTGTCTTTACATATTCACTAGTTGTTCACAAGGAAAGAATTTTTATACCATAATTTCCTTAAAATCTATCCATTCCATATTTTCAATATCCTCCCCTTCCTTTGGGTCTTGAATTAGTGACCACAATTGATCATCGTCTCCTGATAAATAATAATCTACAACAAAAACCATCTCCCTTTCATTACTTCCCAAAGAGAGAAATATCTTCTCTAAGGATCTTATCTAATTAACTACATTGAATGGGTTTTTAGTCCCATTAAATTATGGTTGATGTTGTTGAATAATGAAATATAAAATTTCTCCTCCATTTTTTGGATAAGGGTGCTCTATATGGGTATAGATATTGTTCATAACCAGATTCAGCTATCCCATTATAGTTATAATTTGTTCATCACTAGTTGTAACTATATAACAAACATCATTTTCATATATAGTGTGAAATCTCTACATGGGATATACATGTTCATACTATTTCCATTTCTTTAACTAGGAACCATTTAAAAATAATGTCATAATAAAAATTGGGTTATGGATCATATTTCATAATCTCAATTGGTAGATTACTTAACAAAAATTAAAATCGTATACATAGGTAATCCAATAATCATTAACATGGTTTATTTAAAGAAAAAATTACTTTTAAATTCTTCATAATATATTGTAAATAAGGTGTGTATTATCCATGAATATCCCACTTGAGTGTCAAAACAATTGTGAATAATGACCCATTGTTGTGTACCAGGTTCCCAAAGGTCATGGATGAAATACCTTGTCGGTGTTGCTACATCATGTTACATCTATTCTAGAACCATGTCCTCTTGATGTATCCAGATAAGGATGTATTTTCTTTGAATATACACCAAATATCTTCTATACCATTATTATAGGATGCTATTTTATGTTTATACTTAATTTTTATCTTAGGGTTTTGTCCCCTAATCAATATTTTCTAAATCCAGTTTCATTGTTTTCTACTAAAATTCATAAGATAACCAATTGTACAGACCTAAAACTGGTTTCCCAAATTCATTGCCCTACTTTATTAAATTGGAATATAATAAAGGAAGTATTATCCCAAATGAACAAATTGTTTGGTATCTTTGGAAAAAATTATACACACATAAGATCAACAATACAACTTGAAAGGAAATACAACATATCAACTTTTTTTTAATCACACACAATAATATTGATAATATTTTCATGTTTTAAAAAATATACTTATTCAACAACTACGTAGAGTAAAACATGTAGAATGGGTGAGATCAGATGCCTAATAAGGGTAAATAATACAGTGTAGTAATATATAAACAAAAACATTGGTCATGATGAATAACTAAAAATTCTTGCATTTAAAAATAACCTACCGAACAATTTAGAAGGATAAAAACTATTTATATAATTCCATAAAACAAAAAAATAGATACTATAATAGTCTAATAATCATGTTTAATCCTACCTTCATGTTTCAAAATGAGGGAATATATATTATCAGACACTATAAATTTATATCAAGGCCTCCAACCAAGACAAACATAAATGGGTAAAAACACAAAATAGTTTGCCTCATGAGACCTACTAATGCATTGATAAGCTATTGAGGTCCCCAAACATCAAATATTAAGGAAATTTAATTCCCCATATGTATGGTTAAAATCATAAAAATCATATATGTTCATATAGATATTAATAAATTAATCTTAAATAACGTTCCCCCAGTCATTAATTATGACCACTAACCGTTCATAGCAATTTGGTGAATGGTATCAAGATAGATCATCCATAATCAAAATAGTAATAAACCATTCAATAAAACATTGTATATTATATCATATAATATTAATCTCAAATGAAAATATGAATCAATAAGAGTTTGGAAATAGATGAAAATACTCATATAAAATCATCGATTAATTCTTAAGAAAAATGCACTTTTACATTGAAAAGAAGATTTCATTTTGAAAATTAGTTGTATAAAACTCAAAGTTAATCAATGTAGTTTTTCATAATATTGTCAGTTATTTAAAAAAAATATTGTTCTGTAAAAAAATATTATAGATTGATATTGAAAATCGGTAATATTTTGAAACATTCACTCAAATTGAGCATGTATTTTCTGAAAATGTTCTGAATCATCCTTTTAAAACATGTTACTCAACATATAATCAAGAATGATTATGGTTGGAAAACATATATTAAACATTAAAAAATAATTTAGGAGAAGTACATAATAATATATAAGAATTACATTAATGAATTTTGAGAATAAGAGTAGCCCAATTGAAAATGGATCTTCGGGTTGAAAACGCCTTGCTTATGTCCAAACGTGTTCTGCACATGATAATAAATTCTTTTGTAATCAAATTAAACATGTTAATTAATTGATTAAAATAATTATCTTTATTTAGTTGAATCATTATATTTTTATTAATGTTATTTATAGTCTTATAGATATATTATATGATTGAATTTTGTCATTCCAGAGTGTTCGTTTCCTTGATTATCATAAGTGGTTCTATTATTTATAAACAATGAAGTTCAAGTGGAATGAACATAATACTATATAATTGTTTTTATATTATAATAATAATTTTTTTAAGCATTATTGGTTTTATAATTCCTTTTTTTATTTGGTATGAGGATGTTTTATTTGGATAATCAATAATGAAAACCATTTATATCATATTGGTGGTATTTTGAATATTAGAAAATATGATTGTCGTATGTATTAATATTATGTAAATATATTGATTCCAAAAAATTAAGTAGGTTGTAATACATATATTATTTTTGGGTTATAACATAAAAAAGGTTTCGTTACAATAACTAAAAGACAAATTGAATAATGAAATTTCATCATCCAATAAGTTTTTAAATTGTTACCTTAGGGATGATGATTTCCTTTTTAAAATATAATAGATAGAGAGTAAAGAGATTTATGATATATTTCCCTTTAACAAGATATAATTACATTTTATAGATGATAATGGATTTATAATGATCATTTGGGTAGTGTATGTCAGTGAGACAATAAGAAAAGAAATTAAATTGAAATGAAATTAAAATATAATGGAAGAGGATTTACCTCTAGAATTATCCTCTTTAGAACCTCCTTAAGAGAAGAGTTTTTTACATTTGTTAAGACAAAGGTATTAGGGACATGGGTAAGGAATCGGTAATAGTATTTGGTCAGAATATTGATGAGATAAATATCGTAGATGAGTGAGAAGAAGGGGGAGTTATGGGTGGCTGTTATAGTGGAGGAGAGAAGTGATTATTGAAAATCATATTCATTATCTTATTATTTTTCTCAATACATTAAAAAAATTTTGATTCTTGTGACGCAAAATAGTAATAAGCGCATTTGAGTTCTAACAAATTGTTTCATAAATTAGACATGATTCAAGGAATAATGTATTTATATTATAATTTCTTTATATAGTAAATTACCATATTTTATTATTCACCCTGAAGTCAAGTAATTTAGAAAAATTCTTGAAATTAAGCAAATTTTTTTCATGTTGAATTTTAAAATGGACACTCATTTCTAAAAATCATTTTATAAATATCTGAAATTTAATTTTTAAATAAAAACATTTTTTACTTGTAAAATATAAATTTTAAATTTAAAAATGATTTTATAGTACTTTAAAAAATTAATTGAGGTCTCATAAAATTTTCTTATAATCAATGGAAAAAAAATTATTTGGAAATAAATTTAATGAAAATGAATTTTATTTTTAATACAATTATTAATTTAAAATTTTAATTAAATATTAATTACACATTAAAATATCAACAATTAATTATTAATTTTTAAAACATTAATATTAATTTATATGGTTCCAATATATTGTATATAAATACAAGGGTGAGTTTATTATTCACAAGGTTACATTATAATTCATAACGGTGTTTTACTATTCTTAAGGTAATTCACTATTCCCCAAATATGTAAGATGATCCTATCAGACTCTAAATATCTGACCAATCACAACCGCGTATATTAGATTTTCAAAATTCAAACCATAGAATAAGATATATTATGTCTATCAACCAGATTATAACTATATCATATAAATATATGTGTTTTTCACATAAAATCATTGTTTAATTAATTATATAATAAATTAATTTTTAAATATTTGGGGTGTTACAGAAACTCCCAAGAACATGTCATTGGTAAATACTATTTTTTGTTTTGTGCAGAATTATGGGAGAATTATGGAAATATTTTCGAACATTGTTGCCCAATTTACTATATTTAATTGAAATGGGTTGTTAGTTTTTCAAACCAAGAAATTTCATCAATTCATTGAGGAACTCAGGTAGTGGTTAAACCATAATATAATACTGAAACTATCGAAGGGGATTTAATGTACATATTATTTTATTCTACATACATAGATCATCTTATGTGTGTCATGGTGATGAGGCGGGTAACAATTTCATATTGTTTGACGAATATAAGACCCATAGAGATGAACTATATAACCCATTATTTTAAGTTTGCAGTATTAGTAATTGAATTGATGATTTAATGTTATTATCTTCAAGTTTAGTGATATTTGGTTTGCTCATACTACCATAGTATCAGCTATATACTATCCAAAATAGACTTTTACAAGTGATAGATATATAGGATGAAGTTCATCTTTGACTATGACATTGATAAATTATTTACAATTTTTAAGTGAAATGTTATGGAATATTCCATAGATTGATGTCCATGTCGTTCATTGTAGAGAATGAATCATAGAATCTTTAATATTTTTATCTAACCATATTGGAGTATATAAGGAAAAAATAACTCTAGTCCAAAGTGATGACTCTCATGAATTTATGGTTTTTATAGAATCTTAATTGGGACACAAAAATTATGATTATATACAAAATAAATTTATCTTTAGAAGACAAACCAAGTTATTACTATGATGGGGGGAATGTTTATTTTTCTAATTGTGACCTGTTATTATGATCATGTTGTGTGGGAATGTGTTAATAGTGTTTCATGCTGACCCCTTAGTGGTATATTCTCAAATAGTTAATATTCATAAGTTACTTTAGTGATACATTTAGTTATATAGTTTTATGAAACTATTTATAAAGTTGTTTCTTAATGCTTCAAATTTTAGTAGGTGAAGGGAGAACACATTGTTCTAGTAGTTCTGAACCAACTGCTAATTATTTCTGAATAGAGGTCGAAATTAAAATAAATGGATTTTTATGGGGCTTCCATGGATAACAAGAATTCATGAAGATATCTAGGTGATTTTATACTATCTTACCAAATATTTTCACATTATCACTGTTAAATATCTTATTTCATTTTATAGATTAGGTCACTTGTACATTTAGTATATTATTAACACTCAAGGGGAACTCTTGATAATTATCACATATTATGGTGCTTGGTTCAATTCACAGATGTGTAGCGGTTCTATGGAGACATTTAAGGCAGTGTTTTGGATAAGAATTATGCTTCTTCCCATGAATGATGGTTAAAATAAGATAAACATCTATATTTAGAGGAAATACTTAGATAATGTGTGTAGGACATCTGTCAACATTTTAAGTATCACCTATCATTGGATGATTTATCTTATAATATCGTTTATAACCCTACAATTCTCATGGATCGATTTAAATCTCTACATGAGTGTCCAAGTAGGTCACCCGTGTTCTAAATAATGATAGTTGAGGATTCAATAATGTTACTATATATATTGTACAATATTATAGAGAAATTTCATGATATCCATGAGATTTTGAATACATCTCTGAGTTGGTTATAATTTTTTCTGGTAGATTTTTTTGTCCTTTGGAGTTTTACTAGGGAGAAAACATATTCATGAATGTATCAATATGAATGGGATTGTCATGGGTTAATTGGGGTAGTAAGATATCAAAATGTTTTATTAGGTTTTTCTAGATCTACAAATGAATGTAATTTATATGCATCAGGAATACTTATCACTATATATAGACAAGATGAATTTTTTCTTCCACATTTTTTTGGTGAGAATATATGTACATAACCTGATTATTATTATCGATTGGGGTGTGTGAGAAATCAATGATGATGCCATAATTTTAGGGTTCATAGTGAAAAATAGGTATTTAAAGGATACAATATGTTAGTTTTAATATATCATATGGTTCATGTTCATAAGCATCACGAGAACCTCATGGATAGATCATAAGATCATAAGATCTAGATGTGTCCTATGAACCCTCACCACTTTCAAGATGATTTTAGATTCTCAATTCCAAAATCCATGATGGTGTGGAGAATATAACAATATAAATTTTTCTTTTCTAGTCACTTTGGATCTATATATATATATATTTGTGTGTGTGTTTTAATATTCAAATTGGGTATAGTGTATTTGGTGTATTAAGGCCATGGAATCATTATATTAAAAAAATATGTTAAACCACACATGGCCATATTTGTAGAATTTTTTTCCAATTGAGGAGACTCTTGAATGTGAAAAAAATTGATTTAATTAAAAACATGCGGATTACACTACATGTGGGGTAATTTTCCTCTATATCATGTTTTATAATGTTCCACTATTGTGGATGAATTAAAATGAATATAAATATTTTATTATATTTACTTGTTTTAATTTAATTAAACAAGAAGATACCTCTATATAATATTCATTATAGAAAATATCAATGCTGAGATTCATAACCTTATTTTATTGATATATAGATAATGTATCAAGCGATAATGGGAAATTTTGGAATGAATTGTGAACACTGTAGAATATTTTATAATATAGATACTAAAACTATTTATCTACAATGGATATATTTTTATGGATGTAGTGCTCATTATTTATAAATTCTAATATAGTATATTTATTTATTTTTTGAATGAATTTATTTATCTTCTATGTATTAATATTTATCTCCCCATATTCACATGGGCTAGTCAAAATAAAATTTTTATTTTAATATTAAAAAATAATCCATATTATTTCTTTGGTTTCTCCAATAATTATCAATAGTTAAAAATTTATCATATCATCATCCTTATCACATTGATATTCTATTTTTTTCCCAAAATCCTCATATTCATCACCATAAACATTATTTTGAATGGTGGTTCAACTATTTCCAGTAATTCGTGAATCTCAATTGAACCCCAAAATTTGTTTTGATATATGTCCACATGAATGTGGTAATAATGGGTCATCTAGTTTCAATAAAGAACTATAAAACATGATAAATTAATGTATAATTTTGTGTTTTGATAATTCTTTATATACAATATTTATTGTAATCAATTACAATATCTATTACAGTGGTGTAATTGATGAAAAGAATCTTCTAGTTGTGGTGGATAACTTATTTACACGTACAGAGTCATATATGTTGGGATTAATAGTGAAATAATTGAGAATTATAGAACTTAGGGTCCCATGAGACCAGACCACACTATATATGAAATTCTTGACTACACGTCATCTGTTGTAGAGGAAAAGGTAATGTGAATTTCATAAGCTATAACAGTTGGGGTTCCTATGATATTTAAATATAACATGTTCATGTGGTATGCACCCACATAGTGTAACCCTACCTGGTCAAATGGGTTATGTATAGAGAGTATGTCCTTAAGTCACTATGTGTTCCCACACATTTTGTTCCTCCTAACACTCCTCATGTACTCCAACCTGCCTAAGATGAATCAAGAATCTGTAGACAAGATTCATTTGACATGGGTGAAAAGACATTTTACATAATTGGATGATCCATGTGAATCTATTATAAGGATCAAGATATTGTATTTATAATTATGGTACTCATACAAGGACATGTGAGTAGTACATTCTATGAATAATTATATATAGGATGTGATGGTGGAAATTATCTCAACAACTAGGATGTGGGGAGAGGAAGCATTAGTAAGACACTTTTTGGTTAACATATGTCCACTTACAGTGCGTTAAGGTAATCATTGTAGTTGTTTTGAGGTTTATACTACCTTTAAGGTTGTGTTTTCCATTTCTTGGATCCCTTATATTGTATATATTTGTACAGTATATACTCCCCCATATTACTAGGGTATAAATCTATTTTATATGGATTTGGTAATAAAATTTCATCATTATATGATGGGGAGATGGTTCTGAACAGGAGATCACACTATCTTATCTTAGGTGTTTTCCAACAAAGCGTAGATCCTCTTTTATGTTTTTGTGAGGTTTCATTGGCCTTCCAAAACATGTCTTGTCTTATACAGATTCCCGGTATCATATTGAAAACATTGGTGGAAATGGATTATATATTACTTAATTTAACCAAGGAGACTATGATCATGAACATTGTTTAATTATCATGATCAATTTTAGCAATCTCTCATTTATTAGAACCATTTTATTTTAGTTGGGTAACATGAATTTTTTAGGAATGTATTTTCTAATGTTTATAATAAAAAAGTTTTAATATCTATTAGTATTCATAGATATTGTATGGACATGTGTTTGTGTGTTCAGTAGAATTAGGATATGACCTCCAATTTTATCAATTATTATATCTTGGATTATGTCACCAGCCATTATCCTATTGGGGGAGGGCTTATGGTGTAACTCCTAATATTAAATTGGCCTAAGAACAACCACAGTGGGTTGGATCATAATAGTCAAGAATAATTTAATTTTGTTTGTAAAAAATCATAAATTTATATATAAAGAAAATATTAAATCAAATTTAATAAAATAAATATATTGTAGAAATATTTATGTCTAAAATGAGCATATATAGTTGGCTCCGCTAACAAAACTCCTTCTAATTAAATTGTGAACTAGCTATAGATGGAATGGACATGAACTCATTTAAGTCACATAAAAAATATTAATAAATTAAAATATATTGGATTTTATAAATAGAAAACATAAAAATTATATCAATGAGTTTTTTTAATAAAAAATACTGAATTTTAATTGATATTGAAAAGAAACACTGAACATTACTCCCTATTTTCCCTAAAGATGATTTAAACCCTTTTATAATAAAAATGAACCTATTGATCACTTATTTTATTTCATGTAATGATTTGGTATAGATAATTATCATAATCCTATTTAAAATATTTTTTACAAGGATTTGAGACCATCTATATAGAGATTAATGATAGAAAAATATTTAGGTAATCACTGAGTTGACCAAGATAACACTCCAAAATTGGGCCATTCAATTATTATTAAACAATTCCAACTGATTTAAAATACAAGTGTAGAAGGCCTAATGATATTAGCTTCTTAAATTACCCAAGAATAAGGGGCATCTGTGGTTGGTAAAAAGAAGGGACCCACTATTCATCGTGATAGTATGAAAATCTCCTCATTCTGGTCATTGAAATTCCATCCCCATAAAAATGAAATATTTATTGCAAATTTTTTTCAAGACTAAAATTAATTTTAAATATTAATTTTATATTATGTAAATAATAAATTATTCTGAATTTATTCTTAATTAGTTATTTATTTAAAATTATATTATTTCTATTTTTTTTATTAACCACTGAAACATAAATTTCTGTACTTAATACCATAATATATAAACCCCATATATCACGAAGTAATGTGTCTAAATATTATATGTATAATGGCCAAATAATCAATAACTATATGTCATAATATATATATATATATAATAGACATATTAAAATCCTATTTATATAGATAAAAACATATATAGAATCATTCATCTTATTCATTTAATTTATTATCATTTTTTCTATTTTAATTTAAATATTTTCCCTTCCTTGAATAGTTATAATTTTTTTATGATCTTCCTAAAAAATAATGAAGTTGATCATGTCATGGTTTTAGTCCTTTTATTTAGTTGTTGTTTTATTCCTCTTCTTGTCTACTTAGTAGTATTTCATATTTCATTATCATAATATTTTTCCTTTTATCATTCATTTTAATATTTTTCACAGTAAAACATATTGTTGCTCATTATAGTTCAGTGTTGCGTGTATTGGATTCTATAAAATAGAATGTTTTATTTAAAATAAAAACACATACACAAATTTAATGGACTAACAAACTTATCATATTTTTCTCAAATAAAAAATTTAATTTCATTAAAAAAATTATAAACATAAATGGGAAAAAATTATTAAATAAAGCTATTAAAAATAAGGTAGAGGGTTGAGAATATCTAACTGGAATTAGTCATCGGTGAGCACTAAAAAATATCTAATCCCTAAAAGAATTATAATAACATATTAAACATAATCAATATCAAAGAAAATATAGAAAAAAAATTTAAAAAATATATTTATAATTTAAAGATAAACATTAGATCTACCTCATAAAATATTTCCTAGAAAAAAAAACTAAAATCCATAGAAAATCAAAACCTATATATATACATTTTTTTATAAATCAAAACCAATGTTAGAAAAACTAGAAAAAATAAGAAAAAATAAATCTAAAAGTGGTTAATGGTATGTGGTGGGATCCTTTTGTGTCTTCTCCAAACATATAATGATGGATCAATAAGCCTTGACATGGTTTTTTCATAGTTTGAATTATTATGATCCAGATCCCATATTTAATGGAACCGCATATCTAGAAAAGTGAAATAAAATACCTTAAATAGATATTTAAATACCCCATGTCATTATTATAAAATCATAAGAGAATGAAGATTAACTTGATGTGGATAAGGTGTAGGCCCATTGATCCTAAACCGGGAAGTTACTCATTAAATTATCTTTTCCCAATGGATGGTTTGTGTTTTAATTTCCCCCCATTATAAGTACACTATTCTTTCATCATGAACATTAATAAATAAAAAATTAATATTAATATTTTAATTTTTATGCCCTTATATTTTATATATTATACATATTATAACCAATTTATGTTAAATTATTTTAATAAAATATAGTAATTATGTGAGCTTAATTTATATTTACAAAATGATGTATGTGTGATATATTAATTATAAATACAAATACATATAAATTTCATGAAAAATATAAACACCTATATAGATTTTATAATCCAATAATGGTGTTACATCATTAATAACACATAGCTTTATATTTATTATCACATAATATTAATTACATTAGACATATATATTTATTAATTCACAATAGCATGATATTATCAATAATGAAAAAATTTAAACTCCCATATGTGTCAAACACATAGACACATAATTATATATATTTTATCTTAAAATTAATGATATTATATTACCATAAAAAATTATTATATCTCATATATATTTTATTAATAATAATAATATTTTAATTTTAAAAACATTCCCTTAATAATGCTACAATGACACACTGTAATTATTTAATCCATATTTTTACACCAACAATATTAATTATAATTAATAGAAAATTTATATAAAATAAATTTATAATTAACTGTATTAATAATATCCAATCAACATTAAATATTTTTTATTGATCATTAAATAAATTTTATATCAACTATGGATTCCATGATTATAAGAGTCAATATTTTTTTGAATATCAGAATAATTTTAATACCATAGTTCATTAATTTTAAATTATGATTAAAAATATATTATTACATCAAAAATTATTTACCTTTGAAATTTAATTTAAAATCCTATATCTATTATACTACGTACCCGTTACCACACCACATAGTTCTTGGGGGACGGTCTAGACCACCATCACCATTTGTATCCTCAATGGTTACCCAATGTGTCATATTGGGTACTAATGGAACTTCTTAGTTCAAATATACACACTAATGGAATGTAAAACATTAGTAGAACCACTAAAAATCCTTTAATACGCAATGTATGTTTAAAAACACATAAAAATCATTCCCACACCGCATATTAGTTATGTAAAGTTAAATAAAAAATTATCACTTGTTTTACTACTCAAATTTTCCATTTTAAAAAAAATATTATCCCTTAATGTAAATTTCTTGAATACAATAATATAAGAACATTCCATCATATGAATTATCATCCCTAACAGTTAAAAACATTAATAAATAATTTTATATTTTTATACTAATCACTAATTAACAACTCACTAACTAAAACATAATATAAGATATTATTGAGAATGTTCATTTGGAACTCTTAAAAATAGCGCTACCAGGAGACAAATATTTCCCTCGAATACTTAAAAATATTATTAAGATAATTTTTCCATATTATTTCATTGATAATTATTTTCTTATGTGTCATGGGATAATTATAAATACTTAATATTTAATGAAAAATAATTTTTTCTCAAGTTTGGGAAAACACATTTAATATTAAATATCACATAAGTGATTCCCAATATAGAAAATCATTTTCAACAATTTATATTAGGAATAATGGTTTTCTCAAATAGAAATGGATTTTTTTTGGTTTTGATGTCACTTACAAACACCTTTAGAGTCTTTAAAATTAATACTTAGTACATAAAATATGTGCCCATAAATTTCTTCTAAACAACTATAATGAAAATTATCCACCATCAATTTCATAAACACTATAGGATTTTATAATCAATTTGTTTTTTTAATATAA
Organism: Viscum album; assembly: GCA_963277665.1. NCBI lineage: Eukaryota > Viridiplantae > Streptophyta > Magnoliopsida > Santalales > Viscaceae > Viscum > Viscum album. The sequence goes on from OY728157.1 coordinate 1,862,185,176, forward strand.
TATATATATTTACTAAACGTGTTTAATATTAGATTATTTTATGTACCTCGACTTATGTATGAAAGGTTTATTTAATTTTTTATATATTTTTTAATATTGAATTTCTTACACATATTTTTTTGTAAATTTATGAAAATAATTACCTTCTATATGTTATTATAGTTTATTAAAATAATTTTTTTTAGGAATGATAAATAATTATTCCTAAAAGATCAATTTTTGGTTGTTTGATCATTGACCAAAACCAGTACTCTACACCTGACCATTCAACATGGAAGTGTGGTTTGGAATCACTAGTTATATCCAATGGTTGGGAATAAATATAACATGGCTACCAATATCCACTATATTCCACTTTAAAATCTATTTCTCATAGATATTAGATATTGAAAATTTACCAAACCTCATAGTTTTTGTGATAAGTAAAACAGTATTTGTAGGGATGGTAGTATAGTAGTTGTTTCAGAAACATGATGGTAATGAAGTATATGAGATAATAAAGAGGATGATCTATAAATGGTTATGAATAGTGGGTAATTGAAACATTAATATTTATGATAAAGGATCCTATTATGACATCAGGAACATGTTGGAAAAGGGATCTAGTTATCTTCAATAGAGTTAGTGGTGATGACTTGTGATAAGGAAGTTGATTAATCAGAAAACATGAAATAATTTTGGTGTTTATTTTTTTAAGTATAAAAAATATCATACATATTATATATTTTAATTACATGACATGTGTTTTTAATATATATAGTTGGATAGTATCTGTATAAAACATTTCATCATTTGAGAAAACATGCAATGTGGATGATAATCTCACATTTTCATTGAGTAAATGAAAAAAATGCCTCATAAGTACATTAAGAAAACCCCACATGGGTCTCAAAAAAAATAATACAAATAGAAACATCATTTTTGTAATGTGAACTTGACTTGGTGATTGTAGTAAAAACACAATATATCATGGGAATGACACATCATGTTGAGTAATTTTAATGAAATGTAAATTCATATTATTAAAATAATTTTCATCATAATTCTAGAGTCTCATAATTTGATAGAGATGTAATACATTATAATATTTTTCCCATTTAGATCATAGTGGATTTTTTTATTCAAAAATATAAAAAATTCATATGACAAGTGGTTAATTTATCAAATTTAGTGTAGTAATGATGATGAAAGGATTCAAGTGATATTTTCATAGGGACACATGGTTTGGTATTCTTCTGTTGTCATTTGTATATTAGGAAATGTGCGTCACATAATTATTTTATAGTTGGTTCTCCAGCATATGTTGGAGGTATGGGTCCTCTATTTCATCCATGGGTTTATATACTGACTAGATCAAATCTCATATAATAATATTTGAGTCAACCATACAAATAATGAATTCTGGTACTCTCCCAAAAGATATGTTTCTGTTCATTCATCAATGGACGTGGTATTCCCTCAATTGATTCATATTTTTATTGATGTGGATAATTTAAATCATATGGGGTCGTACCCCTAGAACTAGCATGTATATATCGATGAGATATGGGTACCCCATTATATTCATAAAGAGTTGACATGGTTGTTATAGTAGTGAGATTTTATGGATATTATGAATCTTATTATTTTTTATGTATTGAATATTTCATTTTAGGTATGACATTGGTTGATGTTATCTATGAAACTAAGACATTAAAAATCCATGAATTTTGAATTCTTATTACCATATGTAGGTTTTTTCTATTTCCAAATATATCTTCAATTATAAGATATCTTACCCATCAATTATTTATTTTTGATTTTGAGGAAACTTACTCAGAATATTAATTACCACCCAATCCCAAGAATAATCACCCCCAAGAATTAAGTCTATGTTGATACTATAAAATATCATTTTGTCCCTGTTGGATGCATAACTAGTCCTCATTGGTGTTATATATTGTTAAATACTATTATAGTTCAAACATATAATAATTTTACAAAGGTCTTTATCCTCATCATATAACTATAACAATTTTTTTTTTCATATGTACATATTTATCCTAAAATATTCCAATATGGTTTTATCTTGGATGTTCAATGTCTCGGGCATGAATATTTATATCCATGTGTGTTATTTTATGTGTTTCCATTAGTTGTTTGGTATATTTTTCATTATTGATATGTGGTTTTGTATTTATAAATTATTTATGAAAATATTTTTTTGAATATTATTCATAATAAATTTAATTTTTCCATTAAAAGTTACAAAAAACAATTCCATGATGTTTTTTGAATTTAAAATAATTTTCTTATTTGATGATTATTTATTAAATTCTACAATCATTAGGTACAATTGATCAATCAGGATTTGGGAGAAAAATAAACCAATGAGTCTTTATAATCAATGAATTTTTTGAGATTCGTAAAGTTAATTGTATACTATAACTGTTTAATATTTATGGAAGATGCAGATGTATTGAGAATAATGGGAATTTCATGAACAACTCAAAATTTGTTGTCATCATACTTTGTGCCACATTAGGGTCTACGAGTATGTAAATTGGAAAATAATTTTTGACACATACATATTTAATACTATTTTATATGAAAAATGATTCCCACAATATAATTTAACAATACACATTAGACACAATTAATCTTGTCTGAACATTGTACTATTATATCTTATATCATTATTATCTCATTTTAAACTCGAAGACACTCTAGATGCGGGGAATCCCTACACCAGATCATGGAAGTACAAAATCACTCAAATGTACTACCATTTATTCAAACCTAACACTATTTACTATCCTCAAGCGATATATATTTTTCTTACCGGGACTACTCTAGCTTTACCAAAACATGGGCAACCCACTAAAGTTGTTGTCCTTGAAATTTTTTTCTCACATAAAATAATAAAAATAGTGATCACCACCCAATAGAATATTGATGTAGGATCAAAATAATGATGTAGAAGCTCAATTTACAAGAGGGGGGGTGAATTGTATACTTTAAAATTTTCATTAAACAAGAAAGATCTCAGTTTAACAAAGTTAAGCTAAGTAAATTTACAACACCTCAAACAACAATTGGAGAATTGGAACATGGTATGAAGTTACAAACTTCTAGTTCTATACACTTTCTTAAATCTTGAAAGTGATTCCGAAAAACAGGTTCCAGAAATATGGATCCGGAAATTGGAACTTAACCAATGTTTACAATATTAGATTTTACCTTAAATCGTATAGAATCTAAAATAATTAGAGTACAAGTGCAAGGAAATATAAGAATATTATACATTCCTCACAATATGAAATGCAGCGAAAAAACAAGTAGTAAAACTACAAGTAACAAGATATAAATATTTTATCCCAAAGAGAAGGGTATCCAACAACCTTGGATGAAGGTCCCTTGATTTATACTTTCAAACAAGTATGTCTTACCCACACCAGGGTAAGCCCTCAATCTGAAGATCAGTGTTTCTGTCTTGCTATCCCCGAAATCCCTCAACTTCAAGGTAGTTGGAACCTCTGTCTTCCTCAGTAAGGAATCCCTCGAACGTCAAGGTAGACGACACCTCTGTCTTCCTATCCCCAAAAGCCCTCGAATGTAATCACCAACATTCGGAGTCGCATGATGAAATATGAACATGAGATTCAATATGCACAAATCATGAAAAGTTTCTCTCTCTAGAAATCACCTTAACTGTGTGTGGCCCTTAGAGTGATCAACTCATTATTGATATCTTTCAAATGACCTCCTACTTATTAGATCGGTTGTAACAGTTGGATCCCTCCTCCAACGGCCATATTTATCATAAAATTTGGAGGGACCTATACACGTGTCACCAAACCAACGGTTTGTTAGAAACAGAATGGATGACATCGTTTTATAACAAAACTAGTGTAACTGAAGGCACAACATCATTTTACATTGAAACAATTGTAAGTATAAGCAAACCAAGAATTTGGAATGTATGTAAATAAAATTTCAGAGTCTAACCAAAATGGAATTCGGAGTCTATAATAGAAAGATGTTCAGATTCTATTTTATATGAATTCGGAACCTGAATTCTGTAGAAATATGGAGTCTTAATTTCTATGGAAATTCAGATTCTGGTTTCACTAGAATTCAGAATCTGAACTTACACAGTTCAGAGTCGAACTAGTAAAAGTTTGGAGTCTAACTCATAAAAGATCAGTGTTGAACTAGTAAATGTTCGGAGTCGAACTTATAAAATTTCGGAGTCAAACTAGTAAATGTTCGCAGTCGAATAGGAAAAAGTTTAGAGTCAAACTTATAAATGTTCAGAGTCGAAAAATTAAAATATCAGAGTCGATCTTAGAAAAATTAGGAGTTGAACTCCTAAAAGTTCGGAGACGAACTCATAAAAGTTATTAGTCCATAATTTGATTTGGAACCTTATGAGAGTTCATATCCATAATTAGAAATGGAACATTATTAGAGTTCGTATCCATAATTTGGAGTAGAACTTCATTACAGTTCATATCCAGAATTCGGAATTGAACTTCATTACATTTCATATCCAGAATTCGGAGTGGAACTTCATTTCAGTTCATATCCAGAATTCGGATACTAAAAATAGAATGCTTCATATCTAAGCATTATATGATTCCGAGGTTTTAGGTATGAATCTGATTTTTGTACTTAAGGAATAATATTGATATGTATAAGAAAAACTTGGTTTTGGTAAATTTCATTAAGGAAGAAAAATTTCCTTATAGAAGTAAAATATATATTTTCATAGGTATAAGGTGTTTGTGATTTTCAAAACAAGAAGGAATGGAAAAGTCATAATATAAGCCTTATTGACTCAACAATATCCCCATTTTTGGAAAGCACAAACATCCTTATGAAAAAGAATATAAGGACTTGAAAATTTTCATTAGACTTTTAAATTAAAACTTATCTCCCTTTGTTCATTGATGAAAGTGAATACAACTAACACCCCCTTCGGCGTTGATACTCTAAGGATTGTATTCTTAAATTCCGGAGTGGAATTTTCATTATCATGGGAATGAAAAACTTTGTAATGAGAAACTCCACCTTTATTTAAGGATATTTCACTTAGAAATTTTTATTCATCATTTTAAATTGTTCCTTCTCCTCTTCTGAGTAGTTCTTTTTTCCTTCTCCCCTATTGAGATTTTCAAAAGGAATTGAAGGGAATGGAAAAGAAAATATGGTACCTGAACCATTATTATATAAAAAGATACAAGCAACCAAATTTTTATTAGAGTTGAAATTTTTTTACAAAGAAAGTCAAATACAAGAAATGATTGGAGTGGATTTATTTGTCCTCCTTTTCCTTTAGGATCAGCTACTTCAACATGGTTTTGAGCTTCTTAAAGTCTCTTTGGTCACCATCATCGTGCCTCCCCAAGGCTTTTATCCTTTCATGATGGGCTTTCAATGCATCGACCTGAGCCTTCATGGTCTCTTCCTACATCTTCACTAGATCATCTTACTTTACAAGTCTTTTCTCAAGCTCAATCCGGATATTTCTATCACTTATAAAATTTTGAGCAAGATATTTATTCTTATCATTAAGTTCCTTCACTTTTTGACTCTGAGAACATTGCTCAATGATAATATCATCCTGAAGATTCTTGATCTTTTTATCCTTGGTGTCAAAGGCAACATTCACCTTATTATGAAAATTATCATAGTTAGCCATGTCTTCTTCAATATTCTTAGACCAAAATGTTATCTTGTTGCAAGACTTCATGTGTACATCCTTATTGATAAGAAAAATTCTATGGTATGCTTCAATCATTACACACTTATCCATGACCATGTATTAGGATTCCAATTTCTGATTCATACTCTATTGCAGTATCTGGCATATGAAATCTATAGTTGGAAAAATAAAAATGGTTTCCACGAACTTTGTCATAGATTCAACCACAAAGTCGTGACCATGTGCTGATGACTTCGAATCAGATAACATTATTTGAGATTGTTCTTATTCAACTTACAACAATTTCCTTTTATAAAAACCACCAAACAGCTTCTTCCTGAAAATCTCTTTTGTTGGAGTATCAATCAGAACTTTCTTCCCCTTGTCAGCTTTCGGAATGGGTTGATCATCTGGAGATTCTTCCTCACATTGTGATAACTGAACAATCAGATCTTCATCTGGTTTCTCCTTTTCATCCCCTCCTTCAAGAAAATTCTTTTCATAGTATTATTCCTCATCATATAAAACATTTTCCTTCTCTTCCTCTTTCTCACCTTCATCTTTCCCACTTTATTTCTTAACTGCCTTTCCCGGAGTGGGTTATTTTTCGGATTCAGCCTTTTCATTACACTATTCTACTTGTTTGATCAATTCATCCAGATCATCACTTCCTTCTTGTTCTTCTTATTCTTCATATTCAACAACCTCTTCTTCTACTTTTTCTCCAGCTTGTTTTTCTACTTCTTCAACTACTTCATTACCCTTGGATTTTTTCAGAGTGCCATAGTTCTTACCTGGAGTCTCTAGTAAAGATGGTTGGACATCGAAGGTTCCCGGAATGGGAATATTTTCATATGAAATTTCAGTATCTCTTAATAAAGATTGAATAAGCTCAGCTTCAGATTATTTTTTCTTCATCTTTTTCTCTTTTGCCTATTTTTCTAACACATCCATAGCTTTTTCCCTTAATGCCTTAGCCTTAGCAAGGTACAATTGGAACTGTGGATCCCCTTCTTTTCTCTTCTCTTTGTCTTCCCTCCACTTGGATGCCACATAATCTATATAAGCTTTCTATTTCTTTGGCTTGGGAGGTACGGATTAAGTTTCCTTAGATTTGGGGGTTTCATCATCACCAACCACTTCCTTAATCTTCCTCTTCTTAATGACTTTCTTTACTAGTTCAGCCTTCTCGACATTTTCCAAAATGGCCTCCGCCTCTCCCTCTGGTAAAGGATATAATTCTATGGATTCAAAAGAAAACCCCATCTTTATCCTTTTCAAATTATCATCACTAATGAGGATAAACTTACAATTCCGAAATTTAGACATACAAGCAACTTTGAAAGAATCTAAGCACCGAACTATCAGCTTTGATAGTAAGGTAGGGTACATAATGACATGAGCTCTCAAGTTACCTTATTTTATAATCTTAAACATAATCAAAACATGCCTCATCAAATTTACCTTCCATTGATTTACAAGGAAATCTAGGACATAGATGTCACTCTTTGTCAGATTATCCTTGTCACCCCTTCTTGGTATGATAAAGCCTTGTACCCACAACTGTAGAATCCAATTATTTGGAGTTAGATGGGAAATCTTGGCAGTCTTGGTATCTTTGAGTCTAAGACATTTCAATGCCTTCACCTTGTCCAAACTTCATTGCTCATCCAGAAGATTATGTGAGAAAAAATTCAGCTTCTCCTTCGTAAGATAAACCCACCAAGCTTTCAGCCTTCGTGTAAGATAATTTTTAAGTCTTACCATTAGACTTGAAGGAAAATAAATCTCTACACACTTCCTACTGTAAGTAAACAGACTCGTAGAACTCAACTAGTAAATCTGTAAAAACCGGATTCTGTTTTTCTGACTTAGACAAGCAAACATCTTCCCATCCATTCAATCTGATATTCTTGGTTATAAGGGAATCAAACTTGTAGAAATCCGGATGCACTAACCTTTCCCTAAAGAATAACCACTTTGAAATTGGCTTTGTAATTGACATATATTGAGATTTAGCTTCAAGAGACATTAAGAGTGGATAGTTTTGGAAGATTTGGAATGGCTTTGACAAAGATCGGAATGGTCCTTAAGAATATAACCAGGGCTTCGAGACACGAATGATTTGAAAAACCGATGTGGGATAACTCTTGGAGTCCCGTTTATATAGCCGATGGAGGTGACCTTTGGAATGTATATAATTAAAAAAATTTGATATGTTGTAAATTTTTAGCTATTCGGTATTTACAGAATAAAATTCAAATTACTAATGGAATTTCATGGAGGATAATTATATATAGATTATCAAAGATGTGATTTGGAAGTTGAGGATATTTAAGGTTCTAAAATAAATGATTTCTTATTTTAACATCAATTCATGTAAATGTAAATAGTTGGAGAAGAATATAATAAACATAATGATAATTTTTCTAACAAAAAGACACCGATAATGGATTAAAGATTATCAGAATTAAATGATGGGGGGAGGGGTGAATGAAATGTATTGTTTTCAATAAAATTGGCTTTATTGAATATCTAAATTAAAAATGATTGAGTTCATAATGTATTATATTCCTCTAAATACTAGGATTGAAAGAGTATATTTTACTTAAATATCTATGAAAATCAGGAAGTGAATAATTCAAATGGTGAATTTATTTTATCATGAGTTTTACAGCCATGTGTGGTTTGATTTAAAATCTAAGATTCAAATCATATCATAAGATGATGATTATTTCTATTCATAAAATTTGAAGATTCAAATGTTATAAATTAGTTTATATCATATATAATTATGATATAATTTAAACAAAGACAAATTGAGCATCATAGTGTGACATTAATGTCAATGAACTGAGAAGATAGCCACAAGTATATAAACCAATGTCTTATAATCTATTGTATAAAGGGGGAAAGTGGAGACACTAATTAGAGGAATTTGGATATTCATTAAAAATTATCTAGGAAATGAAAAATTATGAGGATTCATAACCACCTCCCATAAAATCTACCCCCTCTTACAAAAATGGAAGAATATAGATAATGACTCTATAAGTCCATATCGAACATGTTCATTTTAGATAATAACACTGACTGTATACCAATCTGAAAATGGGAGTAATTATGAGTTGATAAGAATATAATCAATGAGTGATAATAAGGGACTACCAAACAACAACATCTCATGATAAATAAAAATTATAAATACATGAATGCATTGTAATACAATAGAACAAATCGAAAATAAATTTATGCATTGGATGATATCATTGGTGGCAACCTTTATTTCTGTAAATGTTTTTAAAAACACTATAGGAAAATAATGTAAAACATATTCAGTGACCAACTATTGGGGAACTAAAAAATAGTTTATATCGATATATATGTTTTGAACATGAAATATTCACCCATGTGGATTATCACAAAAACACTTGGGGAAATATGAAAATAGAATTCTAAATCCTTGTGAACAATAATGAGTGTAAATATTTCCATAATTAGGAATGTTATATTATAAGAGTCACCTTATATCTCTCAACTAGAATCATAAAAAAAGATAAAATGTAATATCTAAAGATAAAGTTAAACCTCTACCAATTCACTACATTTTTATACTATATGTCCTTTATCACACGTATTAATCATTTTCTATCTAGTATGACATGTTAATCAAAGAAAAAATATAATGATTTATCATATGCATTATAATAAATTTATAATCATAAAAATCATACTCATATCATGACAGTAACAGAATAGTTTCTGAAATCCAACACAACATTTAAACTATATACAACACCTAATTCCATCACAACCAATACACAGGGTAACCATAGTGATATATAAGATACTATATTTGTAGATATAATTGTATAAAATAATTAAAATAAATTACAACCCTCTCAACACATATATGGTATAGTATCCTCCATGAATACCATAACATGATAAAAATTATATATAAAAGAGTATGGAAGCGGGGTAGTCATCCATCAACCCTCATCTGGATAGATGTTGGGGAAAACCACCCCAATGTCCACTAGGAGTAATTTTCCCTATAGATATGGGTGTGGTATCATATGATATGACATAACATAAGAATTATATAACAATAAATGGATCAAAACCATACAAATAAAAACAAACAAGCCTTATCCTCAACTATAGTAATCACCTCTCATGAATCCCATTCGCCAATGATTAGGAATTGATATCCTAACAACGTAAAAGGTATATAAATAATTAATTCGTTCAAATATTTCACATTATATAATTACAAAATAACTATCCAAAGTAGACCATAAAATTTCCAATCACGTGGATTAAATCATTTAATATTTGGAATCATTCTGCAATTAAATGTACTCTACGACTCTTCCTAAACTGCCAATAATGTTTTATAGGTCAAACAAAACAAGCTATTTTTAGTGGTGGGTAATGGAAACATGAGGTGTATAAAAAACAATAGGTTATCACCATATTAACCAACCACATTAATAGTAGGGACGTCCCTAACACCAGTATGCATATCACTATCCATTCTTCCATCAACAGTGTAGATGAATTCTATAACCCCAACCACTCTGAAGCATTTTACTCTAGACCACCATATATAATTTAATAACAATTTGACTCACAAAAAGGATCCATGTCAAAATTGGTCACACATAAAAAAAATTAAAATGAGATTTTTCCTGGTTTAACATTTCTATATTTTAAAAATATATCAATTTCCAACAGCATACACAACACCGTATAACGAGCCTAAAAAACCATGAAATATTATTATTTTAATATGACTAATATAATGTATCTATAAAATTGGATACTATTAATTATATTAACATCTGTATGAAATTTATAAAATGGTCTTACTAAACATTAATATATTGATAAATTCTTAGTAAATAATCATTCAATTTTTAATAAATTCATTTCATTCATCAAAAATTATGTTATCTAAAAAAATGTTTTATATTTCTTTTTTTGAAAACAAAATAAAAATTAATTTATAGAAATTTATGAAATAATATTAAATAAAAAAGATATTTTTTTGTGAAATCACAATGTTGAAAATTGATTTGAAATAATTTTTTAGATTTATTTGATAAGATTGTGTTTCATGTAAATATTGACAAATAAAAATTGTCATTGAAAATCCATATTTTAATTCAATAACTCTAAATGGTCCCTTTAGTTAAGAAATGTCTTCTATGTACCATTATTTTCCTTTTTATTATATATAATCCAATTATTATTGTTAGAATCAATTTTATGATTGAATTTAGAAATGAAACATTTTTATACATGAAAATTCATTTTTCTATATAAATTTTTTTGTTATCTTATTCATTTTAATCTTATATTAATTTATTTAAAATCTATTACATTATAGATGAAAATCAGATTCCATATATTTAATTAAAAGGAACACATTTAATAAATGGTTTGTAGAGTTTGTGTTCTTATAAATTGATCAATAGTTAACAATTATCCCTACCGTAATGGGATTGCATGTAATTATTGTTAATAATAATAGGAAAATAAATAAAAATTACCCAAACACAATCCTCTATCCAATTGGAATGGTATAGTTCATCCTTTTCCATTCTATTTTACTTAATAGGGAAAAATATATAAATTTAACAATATTAAGTGTAATACATTTTAAATAATTTTTATGTTGAATGTTTTTATAAACATAAAACGAAATTAGTTTTGTGTGAGGGTTTTATATTATAATTCCATCTCTTTCTTCTTATTTTTAAATTCTGTTTAATTATGTAGTCTAAAAAATGGAATTATTGATATTTTTTATTAAGTAATATTTTTTAAAAATTGTTTAAAATTCCTAAAAATCATATATTCAAACATGTTATTGGAATATGGTATATTATACCAAACAAGGGATATTTATAGCTTAATTATCCAATTATAATAACTTTATTAACCCCTAAAGGGTCACAATATCATTATCATTATAATTTTCAAAAAGGGTTAATGTAGGTTAAAAAATAGACATGGGTTACACCCTAATCAAATATTTCCCAATATTTTTTGGATGATAATATTTCTACGTATTGAAGAAAATATTCTAATTATATTATATTGTATTTCATTCCATGAAAATTATTTTATTAGTATTTAATTATTTAATTAATTCCTAGAGTACCCCTTCACTCTCTTATAAAGGGACACTTCTCTACAAATTTACTCAAACATAAAAAATTATTTTTATATAAACGAATTAAAATAATATCTTCTATACCAAAAAAAATACTATAGGATGTTTTTTATTAGAAATATAAACTATGAAGCTGTTAGGTGCAATATAAAGTTGTTTCTGGAAGATGTGGTATAGTACATAACCAAGTGACATCAATATAATTCATCTTCTTACTCATTAAAACTGGCTTAAAACAAGATTCTAAAAAAATAGATACCTCCAATATATATAGATTTTATTATATTAATATTATAACCTACATCAATCACGGTTTCTAACAAATTGAAAAAAACATCATTGCTGTGTACGACAAACTACCTCCTTCATGAACTAATCTAATTTGTTTTCAATAACCATTTTCACAGCTAATTATACTGTTTCATTTAACATATATATATATTTATATATTATTCTTGACATATATATATATAATTCTAGAAATTTATATATATGTATTATAAATTTTTATACATTTCTATTTATTAATGATAAAGTTATTAATGTATTGGTGTTCATTACCACCTCCATGAGATGATGTGATTCATTTTTTATTACAAAATCACATTGATAGTACATATATGCTTTTCTAAATATATTATTTTACATTTATAATATTATTATTAATTTTGAGAAATAATGAAATTCTAACCTTTCTTCTATAAGGAGCTTTGAAAAAATTAACCATTACTCATAGGTGTGTGCCACCAATCATCTCAACGAGTATAACATAGTTTTTTTTTCATGACTATATTCATTTATTAGATTTATAATAATAATTGACTTATAAAATGATAGTCATTTCATTTTTATTAATACTTAAATGATGAAATAATAAACTAATTGATTATTTTCATCCTACCAATGTCATTTTGGGCATATAATCCAAATATTGTCATCATGTATGCTATTTACGTAATTGAATAAATAATTAAATAAAAAAATGGTAACTAATAAAGAAAGATGAATAAATAAATGGAAAATTTTCCTTAATCAGTTAAACAATTAATGTATTTTATTATTCCAGAAGACAAAGAATGCCCATTATGGCTAATACTGTTGGTAATGGATTTTCATCTCACTTTTCATTATTGGGAACACATGACATATTCACCACATTTCTCATTTCTATTGTGTATATACTTCCAATGAATTTATATTTTGATGAAACTCATTATTATTGATGGGTTTTAAATAAAATTATATGGTTTTTTCAAGGGAATTATGATTAAAAACATTAAACTGTCATAATCATTATATGTTAGAATCCAATTGTTTGATATTGTTCTTTATGATTACTTTTTGATGATGAAATTGAATAATCTACCCAATCAAGAAACTCATGAATTTTATCCTCCAACAGTACATTCTATAGAATACATGTTTTATAGAAATTTTTCTTCCCACCATAAACTCTAGATACTAAAATAATGGTTCTTAGGAAAACCATCTTCATTTTTCTCTTCATTCAAAAATCCATTTTTTAGATATCCATGTTTTCAAAATATTATTTCATGAATAAATTTTCTTTTATCTGATCAGATATTAAAATAATTTTTACACATTATTGTGTTTTAATGATGTTTTTAAAATTTAATTTTATTTTTGTTTTAAAAATGAGATATTTTTTTTATTTTTTGAAATTTTATAAAATTAATGTTTCATTTATAATTGTACGGTATTAACATAGTTTCCCACTATCATGACCACTCCATACATTAAAATATTTCTTTAAATATTTCAAATTTTATTTTTAATGCTATTTTTAGAAAAAAATTGAAATCATTCATATTTTAAATAAATGAAATCAATGTAAAAGGGAATTATCTTAAAGAAATATTCTAAGTGGTCTTTTAAAAGGAATTTCCATGTTATATGGTATCTATTGATGTTATGGATTGATAATATTTTTTATATATATATCATACTAATATATATATATATATATATTTATTTATACATATATCTCAGTTTCTATTCATTTTATGGTGTAATACATTCTATATTTCAATTTCTAATATTCTATCATTATAACCAAAAAAATTAAGCAGGATGTTTTAATTCATTATTTGTAACATCCTAGGTAAATAAAGAATATGAAATTTTCATATTTATTAATATTTATTAATTAAATAATAATATTACTATAAAAGGGATTCTCTGTTCTTTAGTGTACTCAACACGCAATAATGGATTTCTCTAAAATCTTACATTTCCAGCAATGTTGAATTATACCGGAAAATAATATTATATTATTATTATTTTAAATTGTAGTTAACATCTAGATGTTTTATTATTGGGAATAAAAATAACTAAAAATATTATGATTAATCAAATTTGTTAAATGTTTTTACATTTATCCAAAAAAATAGAGGTTTAAAATGATAATGAATGTAATTTTAAGCATAAATACTCTAATATTTTAAAAACGTAGTTTTACCGACTTTTGATGGATAACCCCTTTTAAATCTAGTTCTTTTTTTAAATTTATATGTTGAATTTTAAAGAATAAACTATATCATTAATATAGGTTTTTTGAAATTTACATATGTTAAATTTTTGGTAATTTTTGGATAAAGTGCATTTTTAAGGAATAGTGAAAAAATACTACATTTTATGTCAAAACGATATTTTAATTTGAGTTATTTATATGCATAGATTATTTTTTAAATTGGTGTTAAAGTGTAATAGGATTATATTTTTACCATTTGATAAAATTTTTATCATTGGAATTAATTTCACATTGAAATTGGACATAGAACATGTCAATATTTTTTCAGTTTTTACTTTTTCAAAACATGCTATTTGTTTTGAAAATAGATATTAATTTTAAGTTAATTATTGAAACATCTATCTTGTTGAATTTGGTAAAATATAAATCATTTCTTAATTCAGAATATCAAAAATATCTTCGGGAGAATTTTCCATATTATTATGGACAAGTTCAATTTTTGATGAATAGTGAAAAATAGTACATAGTAGTTAAAAACCGACTTTTTCATTAATATGAAATTTTAATAATTCTGTGAATTGAATTTAAAACATCCAATATACATGGTTGTAATTGGTAAGAAAAATTTGGTTCAATTGGGTAAAAATATTTTCTGGTGAATAGTAACTTTTGATTTTTTTTAACCGAGTTTAAAAATGAAATAGGGTAATTCAAGGTACAAATAATATTATAATATTATAAAATTATCTTAACACTTGTCTTAATCATGTTGGATGAGTCATGGTGGACCAATAAAATACATGGTAAGAACATTCTGCCTTTGGAAGCCACATGTGTACGGTAATTACATTAATAACTTTTTATTTAAAGTAAAAAAGAAAAATATCATAAAACTGTATTGTTTTGAAAAAATAATTTAATGTGGGGTTATATAATTTATATATTTGACTATAAATATTAAATATAAATCCTAAAATATTTCATACATAATTTTATTTTATTAATAATTTTTTATATGTGATAAAAAAATTATTTCGGACAAAATGTCGATGTAATGATTACCTTGTTAATGAATATTTTAAATAAATGAGATTATAAATATTAAAATAAAATTGTTTTTAAACATTTTATGAAATACACGAATTTGATAGAATATTATGACTTCTTATATTTAAATTAATGATTTTTTTCTAGTTTATCATGTTTTACATGATTTTATAAAAAGTAATGATATAAATAGTATTAAAATTGAAATAAAATCATTTTTAAATTAATTAAAATTTTATTAAATGTAAAAATAGTTCTAAAAATTTAATATTTGTACAAATGAAATATATGATGTTAAAAATTACATTAATTATCCATTTTGTGTTTCTTGGAGTTTAATAGTAAGTATATTAACCATAGAGTATGAATATACAAGAAGACAAGGAAAATTTAAATAAGTTAACAAATGGTTCAATAAAAATGATAAGGATTAAAAGATATCAAAATCCTATACAATTATTATTGGATGATATATTTTATACTTAAATTTATTTTATATTCTAATTCAATGAGTTTTGGACCTTTTAAAATCGAAAATAATTTTATAATAAAATAATACAATCAAACATTACTAAAGAGACCCTCCTCTCTCTTATAAATGAACACCACCTCTAACCCTTTACTCACACCTCTAAATCCCATTAGATATTCCAAACTCTACCCAAATAATCTCCCAAAATCTCTCAATTATCCAAGAATAATTCCACTAAGAATAAGGCAATTCAACAATGCCTCTTGAATCAAACCAAAGAGAGTTACCTGATTTAAAGGATACGTCTTCTCTCATGTTTTGTCTTTATTTTTCCTTCGCCAACCACCTAAAATCTCTTTATTCCATTATTTTATAACAAAACCAGTATATTAAATATACTAGGATGTTTTTATGAGAATTATTAGAACTACACTTACAACCACCCTCATCTAATGGATACAAAGATACTATTTCGGTGTGTAGAAAAACTGCCGCCTCACGAAATGATGATTGTTCAATTTACCCCAACCACCTATCATGGTGGACATTAGGATGTAATTATAATTATATATGATATTTTTGATATTTTGTTAACTATATGATTATTTAATTCTCATCTATGACATAGATTTATAATTTTCATCTTGTATAAATATGATAATTTCATTTGAGAAACTGCAGACTGTGTCCTCCTCAAAGTAATATGACTCATTCATGCTATATATAGAACACATAAATGATGTAATTTATTAACTTATTTAACATATATAAAATATAAAATTTTCGATAATTATAATATACCGATGGATCGATTATATTTCATTCCTTTTAAATAAGAAAATGAAATGAAAGTAACATCCATGCGTATTTAGGGATTGCACTCTCCATGAACAATGCATTTCATTTCATATTTCCAAATTATAAGGACTATTATAAATGAATATATACAGGATATAAAATATATATATTATATATAAATCATTAATATCATTATTAAGAATGTGTAATTTTTTTCAGATGCAAAATTTGTAATTATAACAAGTTCATTTATAAATCAACTTCTGAACATCCACAAAATGTCTGATATGAACTCAAATAATTAGAAAATATTTATAGAAAGGTAAGAAGTGATATAAAAGGAATACTAAACATAAACCTTTTTTGGATAATTTATAAATTAACATAATTATATTATTCAAGAAGAATAAGGAACATACATGACAAGTTATACCCAAGATAAGGGAACCTTTCACCCTTCTCCTTTAGTCAAAGAATTTTTTATGTTATGTCTATTAATTTCTATTTTATTATGTTTGAATATGTTATTATATATAATTATATATATCCATGTTATTTCTAAGTAATTAGAGACCATTTTCTCTCTCTTCAACTAATTTTATGAGTTTTAATGTGACATCGTTAGACGACCACATTTTCATAAGGGAATTCGTCACAATCTTCTTTCATCGAGGAATATAATGTTTTAATGTACATCTATTATCCTATAATGTGTATATACAACCATTTTCAATATTTATATCATGAATTAGTTCACTCTCATGATATTTATAGTTATGTTTAACATTATTCTTTACTGATTTTACTTCAAGTGTTTTTCATGTGGTAAGGGACCCTTTAAATAAATCATTTTTTAAATGTTTTAAATACTTATTCATTTAAAAACATATAATTCATGTCCATTTTTTCAAAAGAGTTTTTGTGGATTTATATATATTAACATAATAATTTTAAAGTATAAATTCCTTTCAAAATTTTCGAAGTGGATTGGGACACATTGATTTAAAACTCATCTTTTTGAATGGTTTAAATGAATTTATTATATGAATTTATTGAAATGATATCTTGTGATTTCAATGTGTAAATGTTATTTTGCCTATATTCTTGATTTATGTGTTATGATTATGATATGTTACATGGTCATTTGAAAGGTGGTTATGTGATAATCCAAATGATGGGTTGTTCTATGATCAACCAAGGATGGGTGGTTACATTATAACCTCTAATTAATTTTTTATGGAAGTCGGCCGTATGACTATTCCATTTAATGATACGTGTGTGAGTCGACAATATGGTTATTCCATTTACGTATGTTCATTTCTCAAGTTAACTTTATATGTTATGTGTGATTTCTATGGATTTAATGGTAATATTTTGGTTTAAATGGTTAAGTAATGAGATTTTATTCAGTGAAGATTATTTACTACTTCATAAATTTGAAAATTATTACTTATGATAAATTATTCACGGTTTACTTATTTTTTGAAAAAATAACAGTTTTCCATCTCTATATATCCTTTTCTGAGATTTTTTTTCTCATACCATGTTTTGAATGGTTTTTAATAGAACTAAATGATGAATATAGTCAAGTATGGGATTAAGGAAAAGTCATGATATCTAAATAATAGATCTAGTCATTTTTCTTTTTTACGAGTTTTTGTTTTATGAAACAACGGATACTGATTAGAAGTGTCTACTTGTAATATTCAACTCGATATATATATGTTATGACATAATTCTATAAATCTATAAACCTGAAAATATCCTTAATGTGAATTATTATCTTAATTAAATATTATGTAATTTGTTTGGTTGGGGCCTTACAGTTGGTATGAAATGATGGTTTAGATAATTTTAGTGGTTAGGTTGTTATTTAAGAATATGTGACATAACCATAATGGTTAGCATATTAAAAATATTCATAGTTATTTTAGATAAATAGAATGATTTTAATATTACATGAATAATTATATTTTATTGTTTACCCTCCTCATAAGATATTATATGATTATTTTACTGATATACGAAAACTGACATTTTTGGTTTTATTAGATGGCTTGATCTAGAATGCACTAAAGTAACAATGGATGTGATGAAAACTATGACAGTTTTCTGAATATGTAAAGTAATTAATTGGGAGCTTCAATTAGAACTTTTATGGTTATCTCAACTAACTATCTAGAGTCATGATTGACCAATTGAACATTGAATATTTATGTAAGGGATCATATATGTGAGAAAATAATCCTGATGGATGTTTAGGTAATAATCATAAAGGTATGTATATTCAAAAACCTATGTTTCAAGGATGTGGAAAAAACACGTATAAAATGCTTCAAAGGGACGGGAAAATGCTATAGATTTGGTAATGAAGTTCATAAATCCAGAATATTCCATGGAAAAGGGAAGCATGTAGTTTATTCTAAGAAAGGGAATGAAGTTCTTTTTGAAGAATTAGTTGAATATTTTAAATTTTGTGTGCATGGTGATTATACATATAGATTTCACATAGAGAATGTTTGGTAATGGGATCTATAGGATTGTACAAATATATGTTTACCAATTCTTAATGACTTTACAATAGAAGATGAGGAAACTGAAAATGGCCTATGAAAGGAATGGATTATTTCATAAATCAAGTTTTCACAGTACTGAAATCATAGGAAATTAAGCATGATTTTGTTTATAAGAAATATGTATACAAGAATATGTTGGAAAAACATGGATAAAGGATCATGAAGAATGTTTAAAGATTAATATGCATAAATTTTAGGAATTTTAGAGTTATGGATGATGATATGTTTAAATGTATTAATGATATGATTACTATAGTTGACATTTTCAAGTATGTGTAACCTTGAAGATTGATATCTGAAAAATTTATTCAAGGAATAATTATCATTCTTTTTCAGATATAGTTATAAAAAAACATTTCGGTTTATATGATCCTTGAACTTGAAGAAATTATAGGTTATTAATTTTTAGGATGAAAATGTGATTTATGAGATAACATTTGTTGTTAAAATATGTTATGGTTATTTTTGAGGAATTTATCTCCTATTGTTTTGGAGAATGCTAAAAAATTATATAGTTTTTGGAATAGTAAAACACGTAGACCACGTGACAACTCGTCAGGTCAGAAAAAGCTCTAGGAATTGAACAAAAAACCAAAGAGCGATTGGGATTTATCACCTACCACTCGACTACAAGATGTACCAGGTTTGTATGACTAACTCTTTATAGTTAGATGATTCTATGGATCCAGAATAAGTTTATTATGGTCATTTTTGTTTTATCACATGGATATCCTTAGTATAGGAAAATTATTTGGTGATTAAGTGACAAATGTTATTTTGGATGAGGATCTCTGTTTTGGGAACACTATATGCTTAAAGAAAGTGGATCATTATGAGATATAATTTGTGGAGTAATGGTAGGAATTTTATTTCTAAGGAATCTATGTATTTATTTTGGAAATATAGTGATTTGGGTTATTTAGGGTAATGATTTACCTATCATAGATAATATTTTATTACGTTTATTTATTTTTAGTATGAGACTTTAAGAGTAGTTGATATTATTTTGTGATAAATGTTATGATTTTTTATTGAGGACTTTGGGGTCAAATCCTTCTGAATGTTTTTTTAAAACATTGATTCAATTATTTTAAATAATTTTAATGAAAATTGTCTACTGAATGGCATTTGTTGATATTTGGGTATTGTATGTTCAATTTTAGAGATTAAGCTTAATATTTCTTTTTACAAATGATTATCCTTTTTTGGGATTATCTAATCCTGTACTAATCTTATTTGATTTGGTTAATGTATTAACATAGGGTAAATATTTATAGTTCATCTTTTTTGGATTATGTGATTCTCTAGAAATTGATTCCAGCGCTTCATGTGTGACCAAGTCATCTGGAATAATCACCGTTTGGAGAAAAGATGAGTTTTTTGTACAAAATTATTAAAGGATAAAACTATACTTTAAAAGTAAATATATCTTTAATTTAATAGTCAATATCATAAATAAATTCTCCATCTTTATTAAAGGGAACTTAAAAAAACAAAAACTTTTTTCATTTTATTATCCTATTGGGGAATGAAAGACCATTTAACTTATCACAAGTTTTTGGTTTTTTGGTGGTTAACTTTCTTCTGATCATGTTTTCTATAACACTCCACCAGAACATGAAACTTATTTTCTACTCTAAATCCCTATTTTCATGGAATAATTATATGTGTTATCTCAGTTGACCTTTGTACTTATACTTATTTATTTTAATGTGATATTTTTATTGAATATTTTTATGATGTGGGACTTTCAAAGAAATTTGCAAACCTAATTTAAAAATTGTGAGGACGTAATTCCCAAAATTGGGGAAGAACGTAACATCCCTAGTAAATAAAGAATATAAAATTATTCTATTTACTAATATTTTTGAAATAAGTGTTAATTTTTCCTTAAAGGGTATGATATGTTCGACAGCGTACTCAACACGTAACAAGGGATTTTTACAAAATCTAACATTGCACGCAATGTTGAGTTATACCAAAAGATAATAAGAGTAATATTATTATTTTAAATTTTAGTTAACGCCTTTCGGTTGTATTCGCAGAAATAAAAATAACTAAAAATATTATGATTAAACATCTTTGATAAATTTTTTTACAATTATCCAAAAAAAAGAGGATTAAAATGAGAATGAATCCAATTGTAAGCACAAATACTATAATATTTTTAAAAGGTAGTTTTTATAAATTTTAATGGATATCCCCTTTTAAATCTAGTTTTTGTGACTTTTATATGTTGAATTTAAAAAAATAAACTTTTTATTTAGAAGTGGGATATCAAAATTTACATTTGGTAAATTTTTGGTACTTTTCTGATAAAGTTAATTTTTTAATGAATTGTAAAAACATACTGCATTTTATGTCAAAATTATCTTTTAATTTCAGTTATTTATATAGTTATATTATTTTTTTAAATAATTTTAAGGTGTAATTTGATTATATTTTTTACCATTTAATACAATTTTGGTTATTGGAAGTAATTTCACATTGAAACTGGACATAGACACATGTCAATATTTTTTTAGTTTTTACTTCGTAAAATCACGCAATATATATTGACAATAGAAATTAATTTTAAATTAAATATTGAAATTTTTATGTTGTTTAATTTAGAAAAATATATATCAATTTTGAAATCGGGATATCCAAAATAGCTTAGGGGTAATTTTTGGTACTTTTATGAACACGTTCAGTTTTTGATGAATAGTAAAACAACACTACATAGTAGTTAAAAACATACGTTTTCATTTAAATGAGATTTTACAACTTCTGTGAGTTTAATTAATAAAATACGACAAAAATGGTTTTAATCAGTATGTATGATGTGGTTCAGTTGGATAAAAATATTTTTTTGGTGATTAGTAACATTTGTTTTTTTAACCGAGTTTAAAGATAAATAGGGTAATTCAAGGTAAAAATAATATTATAATAATATAAAATTATCATAAGCCTTGTCTTAATCTTATTGGTTGATTAATGGTCGACTAATACAATACATTGGAAAAACATTAATCCATTGCAAGCCACATGGGTAAGATAATTACATTAATAACTTTTAATTTAACATAAAAATAAAAATATCATAAACATGTATTGTTTTACTAAAATAATTTCAATGTGGGGTTATGTAATTGATATATTTGACAATAAATATTCATTATAAATATAAAAATATTTCCAATATTGTATTATTGTATTAATAATTTTTATACATCAGATAAATAAATATATTTACAACACAATGATGATGTAATGATTACCTCTTTAATGAATGTTTTTAAATAAATGATATTATAAATATTAAAATAAATTTATTTTCAAATTTTTTATACAATCTGCACTTTTTATAGAAGATTATGAGCTGTTATCTTTGAATTAATGATGTTTATTTTGAGTTTATCAAGTTTATATTGATTTTTAAAAATTAATTATATTAATATTATTATTAATTGACATAAATGTATTTTTAAATCAATTAATATTTTATTAAATGGTAAAATAGTGATAAAAATCAGAGATTTGTAAATATGACATATTTGATGTTAAAAAATTAATTAATTCTCCATTTTTGGTCTCTTTGAATTTAATATTAAATATATTATCCCTTGAGTATGAATATACAAGAAGACATGGAAAAAGTTAAATAAGTTAACAAAAGGTTAAATAAAAAAGATATGGATTAAAAGATATCAAAATACTGTCCAATTATTATTGGGTGATTTTATTTAGACCTATTTTCATCTTATGTTCTAAATTAATGGGCTTTGGACATTTGAAATCAAAAATAATTTTATAACAGAACAATACTTTTAAACATTCATAATGTGCCCCTCCTCCCTCTTATAAAAGGACACCACCTCCAACCAATTACTCACACATATCAATCCCCATCGATCTTCCAAAATCTGCCCAAATAATCTCCAAAAATCTCCCGCTTCCTCCTATATGAATTTCCAAAAGAATATGGCAATTCTACATAGCATTTTGGTTCAATTCAAAGGGAGTTACCCGATTTAATGATAACATCTTCTTTCAAGTTATTTTCATTTATTTTCTCTTCTCCAACCTACTAAACTCACTTTATTCCATTATTTTATAAAAAAAGAGTATCTTCAATATAATAGGATGTTTTTATGAAAATTATTAGAACTACACTTACCCCCACCCTCATCTAGTGGATACAATCATATTGTTTCTGTGTACCAAAAAACTACCACCTCATAAAACGATGATTGTTCGATATTCACCTACCACCTCTCATGGTGGCCATTGTGATGGAACTGTAATTTTATATCATATTTATGATATTTATTTTGTATATATGATTCATTACTTCTCATTTATAACTTATCATTATGATTTTCATGTTTTATATATACGATAATTTCATTTGAGAAAGTGCGGACTACCGCGCCCTCAATGTGATATGAATCATTCATGCTATATATAGAACATATAAAGGATGAAATTAATGAAGATATGTAACTTTTAAAATTTATATATTATAATATAATTTTAATATACCTATCTATAAATTATATTTTATTCATTTTAATTAATAAAATGAAATGAAAGTAACGTTTATGGGTATTTAGGGCTTACCCTCTCCATGGACAATGCATTTCATTACATATATCCAAATTATAAGGAAAATTATAAATGAATATATAGTAAATATATGATATATAAATCATTAATGTCAATCTGGAGATAGTATAATTACTTCCACAAGCACAAGTTGTGATTATAACAAGAACATTTTTGACTAAAATTCGAAACATTCAAAAAATGTCTGATCTGAACACAAATAATTAACTAATTGTTATAGAAAGGTAATAAGTGATATAAAAGGAATAAAAAACTTGAAATAAATTCTGAAGAAATTATAAATTAACAGATGTATATTATTCAGGAAGAATAATGAACATACAAGACTAGTTATACTCAAGATAAGGTAACCTTTCACCCTCCTCCTTTAGTCAAAGACATCTTTTATGTAATTTTTTTTAATTTTCATTTTATTATATTGGGATATGTTCTTATATATCCTTATTTATTTCCAAGTTATTTCTATGTGATGAGAGACCCTTTTTTCTACAATCAACTAATTTTCTAAATTTTAAGGTGAAGTCATTAGGTGGCCGAATTTTCAAAAGGGGAGTCATCTGAATCTTCTTTCATCGAGGCATATAATGTTGTTATGCACATATATTATCCTATAATGTGTATATGAAAGCCTTTTCAATAATTATATCATGAATTAGTTTATTCTAATGATATTTATAGTTATGCTTAATGTAATTCCTTAATTATTTTACTTCAAGTGTTTCCCGAGTGGTAATGGACTCTTTATCTGAAACATTGTTTTAAATGTTTTAATTATTTATTCATTTAAAACCATATATTTCATGTAAATATTTTCAAAAAGTTTTTTGAGGATTCATTTATTTTAACATAATAATTTTAATGTGTAAATTCCTTTCAAATGTTTCAAAGTGGTATGGGACACTTTGATTCAAAACTCATATTTTTTAATGGTCTAAATTAATTTATTATATGAATTTATTAAAATGATATCTTGTGATTTCAATGTGTAAATTTTATTTTTCATTTATTCTTGTTTTATGTGTTATGATTGTGATATGGTACATGTACATTTTACAGGTGGTTACGTGATAAACCAAATGATAGGTGTCTCTTTGATAAACCAAGCACGGGTGGTTACATTATAACCTCTAATGCATTGGGCATGGAAGTCGGTCGTATCGCTATTCCCTTTAATGATATGTGTGTATGTATAACATATGATTATTCCATTTATGAATGTTCACATTTTATGTTATCTTTACATGTTATGTGTTCTTTCCATGGTTTTTATGGTAATTTTTTGTTTACAAATGGGTATGTAATGAGATTTTATTCAGTGAAGATTATTTACTACTTCCTAAATGTGAAAAGTGTTACTTATGATAAATTTTCTCATGGTCTACTTATTTTTTTGAAAAACTAACAATTTTCCTTCTCTATGTATCCCTTTCTAAGATTTTTATGCTCATTCCATGTTTTGAAATGTTATTCACTGAACTAAATGATGAATAGGGTCAAGGATGGGATCAAGGAAAATTCATGCCGTCTAAAACATAGAACTATCCATATTTCTTTTTTTAAGAGTTTCTGTTCTATGAAATATGGATTGTGAGTAGAATTGTCTACATGTAATATTCAAGTTGATATATATATGTTATTACCTAATTCTCTAAATATATAAACTTGAAAAGATCCACAATGTCAATTATTAACTTAATTAAATATTATGTAATTTTTAAGGCTGGGGCCTTACATTTGGTATGAAATAATGGTTTTGATAACATTAGAGGTTAGGGTGTTATTAAAGCATATGTGAAACAACCTTAATGGTTATTATATTAGAAAGACTCGTAGTTATTTTTGATAAATTGAATGAATTTTAGATAAAATTAATAATTATATATTAGTGTTTAACATTCTTATAAGATATTATATGATGATTTTACTGATATAGTCCCACTATCATTTTTGTGTTTAGTAAATGGAATGATCTAGAAGGAACGAAAGTAATAATGGATGTGAAGAAAACTATGATAGATTTCTGAATTAGAAACTGAATGAATTTGGAAATTCAATTGGAACTCTTGTGGTTATTCTCAACTAACTATCTGGAGTCATAATTGACAACTTGAACATTGGTTATTTATCAAAGGAATAATATATGCAAGAAATGAATCCCAATGGATTTTCTGGTAATAATCTTAAAGGCATGTTTATACAGAAAACAATTTTTCAAGGATGTGGAAAGAAACACCTAGGAAAATGATTCAAAGGGACATAAAGATGCAATAGATGTGGTAATGAAGTTCATAAATCAAGAACATTCCATGGAAAAGGGAAGTGTCCAGTTGATTCCAGGAAAGGGAAAGATGATCTTTTTGAAGAATCAATTTTAATGTTTTAAATTTTGTGTGGATGGCCATTATTCAAATAGATTTTCTACGAAGAAGGTTTGGGAATGAGATCCATAAGATTGTACAAATATATATTTACCAATTCCAAATTCCTTTCCAATTAAATATGAGGAAACTTAAAATGACTTATGAAAGTTATGTATTATTTCTTAGATAATGATTTCACATTACTGAAATCATAGGAAATTATACATGATTTTTTATAGGAAATATTTATACATTAATAAGTTTAAAAAAACATGAATAAAGGATCAAAAATAATGTTTTATGATTAAGATGTATAAATTTTCAGAATTTTAGAGTTATGGATGCTGATATGTTTAAATGTTTTAATGATAAGATTACGATAGGTGACTTTTTCTTGCATGTGTAACTCTAATGTTCTACATGTGAAAAAGTTATTCAAATAATTATTATCATTTCTTTTGTGGATATATTTATAAAAAAAATTGTTTTTATATGATCATTGAATTTTATTGAATTAATCTTTTTTAATTTTTTGGATGAAAATACAATGTATGAGATAAAATGTGGGGTTAACATATGTAATGGTTCTTTTTGAGGAATTTATCTCATATTTTTTTTGTGAAGGTTAAAAAATTATAGTGTTTTTGAAAAATAAAAACACACAGATCGCGTAACAATCTATCTTGTAGGACAAAGCTACGGGAATCGAACCCACAACCAAAGTGCGATTGGGATTTATCAGCTACAACTTGACTATGTGATGTCCCTGGTTAGTATGGATAATCATTTTTAGTTACATGATTTTATGGATCAATAATAAGTTGATTTTTGTAACTTATGTTTTATCAAATGGATATCCGTATTATTGGAAAATGATTTGGTGATTATGTGATAAAGGTTATTTTGGAAGACATTATCTCTTTTGGGAACACTATATGCTTAAAAAAATAGAGCACCATGGGATCTAATTTGTGGAGTAATGGATGAAATTTTATTTTGAAAGAAAATATGTTTTTATTTTGGACATATAGTGATTTGGGATATTTAGGTAAATTATTTACTTATCATAAAGAATATGTTATTATGTTAATTCTTTTTAGTATGAGACTTTAAGAGTAGTAGATATAATTTTGTGATAAATGTTATAATTTTTTTGTGAAATACTTTGGGGTCGTATACTACTAATTTTGGGTTTGAAGCATTGTTTAGATTATTATGAATAATTTTAAGGAAATTTATGTATTGAATGGCCTTTTTGAAATATATATAGTTCATATTTTGTGTATTATGTGATTCTCTAGAAGTTGATTCTAGTGTTTCATGTGTGACCAAGTCATCTAGAATAATCATCGTTTGGGGAGAAGATGAGTCTTTGGAAGAAACTTATTAAAGGATGATACTCTATTTTAAAAGTAAGTTTATTTCCTTATTTTCATAGACAATATCATAAATAAATTCTCCAAATTTATCAATGTGAACATAAAACAAAAAAAAAATTCTGTTTACTTTTATTATAGGGGAGCCCAAGTACATTTAACCTATCAAAAGTTTTTGGTTTTTTGGTGGTTGACTTTCTCCTGGTCATGATTTATATCACTCCCTATCAGAAAATGACACTTATTTTCTACTCTAAATCCATATTTTCATAGAATCCTAGTCTGTGTTATCTCGTTTGACATTTGTACTTCTACATCATTATTTTACTATGATAGTTTTATTGAATATTTTTCTGATTTGGGACTTTCAATGAAGTTTGGAAGCCTAATTTTAAAATTGCAAGGACACAATTCCCAAAAGGGGGAAGAATGTGACATCATTGGTAAATAAAGAATATGATATTTTTATATTTATTAATATTTATTAATTTAGTATTAATTTTACATTAAAGGGGATTCTATATTAGATACTGTACTCAACATGCAACAACAGATTTATCTGAAATCATATGTTGCACACAATGTTGAGTTATACCAAAAATAATAATATATTATTATTATTTTAAATGTTATTTTAACACATAGCAGTTTTGTTTTTGGGAATGAAAATAACTAAAAATATTATCATTTAACATCTTTGTTAAATGTTTTTACATTTATCAAGAAAAATTAGATGTTTAAAATGAGAATGAATCGAATTTTTAGCATAAATACTATAATATTTTTAAAAGTTTGTTTTACTTTCTTTTGATGGAAACCCCCTTTTAAATATAATTTATTTCAATATTATATGTTGAATTTAAAAAAATAATTTTTTTCTTGAGAAGTGGGATATAAAAATATACTTTCTGTAATTTTTTTGTACATTTTTTTATTGAAGTTATTTATATTAATAGATTATATTTTTAAATGGTGTTAAAGTTTACTTGGATTATATTTTCACCATTTAATACAATTTTTTTCATTGGATTTAATTTTACTTTGAAATTGGATAGAGACACATGTCAATATTTTTGTATATTTTACTTCTTAAAAAGATTCCATTTGTTTTGACAATAGAAATTAATTTTAAATTAATTATTGACACATAATTGTTATGGAATTTGATAAAATATATATCATTTTTGAATTCTGAATATCAAAAATAGCTTTGGGGGAATTTATTTTATTTTTATGAACACGTTCAGTTTTTAATGAATAGTGAAAACAATACATAGTAGTCAAAAAATTGACTTTTTCATTTAAATGTATCTTAACCCATTTTGTAAATTGAATCCCAAAAATATGACATACATGGTTGTAATCAGTATGTAAAATGTGGTTCAATAGGATATTTTTCGGTGAATAGTAACTTTTGAATTATTTAACCGAGTTTTAAGATAAATAGAGTAATTCAAGGTACAAATAATATAATAATAATATAAAATTATCTTAACAGTTGTCTTAATATTATTGGATGAGTCGTGGTCGACCAATACAATACTTGGGAAGAACATTCGGCCTTTGGAAGCCACATGGATAAGATAATTACTTTGATAACATTTATTTAAAGGGAAAATAAAGAAAATATCATAAACATGTTTTATTTTTCTAAAACAACATTAATGCGGTGTTTTATAATTGATATGTTTGAATATATAAATTCATTATACATCCAAAAATATTTCCTATATCATGGTAATTTATTAATAATTTTTATGCATGAGATAAATAAATTTATTTATGACACAATGATGATGTAATGACCACCTTGTTAATGAATGTTTTAAATAAATGACATTATCAAAATTAAAATAAATCAAATTTTAGACTTTTTATAAAATTCATAAATTTTATAGAATATTATGACTTTTTATATTCTAATTAATTGTTTGTTTTTATGTTTATAATGTTTTTATTAATTTTTTAAAATGTAATGATATGAATAGTATTAGAAATTGACATAAATGCATTTTTAAATCAATTAATATTTTATTAAATGTAAAAATAGTGCTAAAAATATAATATTTGTACAAATGACATATATGAAGTTACAAATTTCATTAATGATCCATTTTGGGTCTCCTCAAATTTAATATTAAATATATTAACCAGAGAGTATGAATATAAAAGAAGACATGGTAAATGTTAAATAAGTTAACAAAGGGTTAAATAAAAAAAATAATGATTAAAAGAAATAAAAATCATATCCACTTATTTTTGGATGATTTTATTTAGACTTATATTCATCTTATCTTATAATTTAATGAGTTTTGGACCTCTGGAAATCAAAAAAAATTATAATAAAATAATAATTTCATGAATTTAAAAAGAGCCACTCCTCGATCTAATAAAAGGACATCACCTATTACCCATTATTGACACCACTCCATCCCCGTGGATCATCCAAAATCTGCCAAAATAATCTCCCAATATCTCTAGCTTCCTCATACAAGCATTACCCTAAGATTAATGAAATTCAACAAATTTTTTTGGTTCAATCCAATGGGAGTTACCCAATTTAATGGAAAGGTATTCTCAAAAGTTCTTTTCATTTATTTTCCTTCTCCAACTGCCTAAACTCTCTTTATTATATTATTTTATTGCAAAAATAGTATCTTAAATATAATAGGATGTTTTTATGAGAATTATTATAACTACACTTACACCCAACTCAATTTGATGGATACGAACATACTGTTTCTCTGTACAGAAAAACTACTGCTCACGAAACTATGATTGTTCGATTTTCCCCTACCACCTCTCATGGTGGAAATTAGGATTGAAATGTAATTATATATGATATTTATGATATATTTTTATCTCTATGATTATTTATTTCTCATTTATAACATTTTTCTATGACTTTTATGTTTTATATATAAGATAATTTCAATTGATAAAGTGAGGACTATCGCCTCCTTAAAGTTATATGATTCAGTCATGCTATATATTGAAAATATAAATGATTGAATAAATGAACTTATGTAACTTATATAACATCTATATTTTACTATAATTATTATATACCTATGTATCAATTATATTTCATTCTTTTTAAATACAAAAATGAAATGAAAGTAAAGTTCATGTATATTTAGGGCTTACCCTTTCTAGGGAAAATGCATTTCATTTCTTACATCCAAATTCACATGACTATTATAAATGAATATATACTGGATCTATGTTATATATATGATATATAAATCTTCTATATCATTCTGGAGATAGTGGTCTTTTTTTCCACATGATCAATTTGTAATTATAACAAGTTCATTTTTGACTCAAGTTCCGAACATCCACCAAGTGTCGGATATGAAATCAAATAATTATGTAATTGATATAGAAATGTAAGAAGTGATATAAAAGTAATAATAAACATGAAAAAAAAATCTGATGAAATTATAAATTAACAAAAGTATATTACTCAGGAAGAACAAGGAACATAGAAGACAAGTTAAACTCGAGATAAGGGAACCTTTTACCCTCCTCCTTTAGTCAAATACTTATTTAATGTTATGTATTTTAGTTTACATTTTATTGTTTTGGGATATGATCTTATATATCATAATTTATTTACATGTTATTTCCAAATGACGAGATACCATTTTCTCTCCCATCAAATAATTTTCTAAATTTTAACGTGTCTTCGTTAGGCGGCTAAATTTTCATAAGGGAATTCGTCTCATTCTTCTTCTATCGAGGGATATAATGTTGTAATGAACATAAATTATCCTTTAATGTGCATATACAACCCTTTTAAATCTTTATATCATTAATTAGTTTATTCTCACGACATTTATAAATTTTTTTAACATTATTCCATAATTATTTTACTTTAAGTGTTTCTCAAGTGGTAAGGCACTCTTTTTGTAAATCATTGTTTTAAATGTTTTATGAATTTATTCACTTAAAACCATAAATTTAATGCACATATTTTCAAAATGGTTTTGGAGGATTTATCTATATGAACATAATAGTTTTGAAGTGAAAATACCTTTCAAATGTTTCAAAGTGGTATGTGACACTTTGATTAAAAACATATATTTTTGAAGGATTTAAATTAATTGATTATATGAATATATTGAAATGATTTATTTTGATTTCAATTTGTAAATGTTAATTTTCTTTTATTCTTGTTTTATGTGTTATTATTATTATATGGTAATTAGAAATTTGACAGGTGGTTACATGATAAACCAAATGACCATTTGTTTCATGGTAAACGAAGGACAGGTGGTTATAATATAACCTCCAATGCATTTGTTATGGAAGTCAGTCGTATGGCTATTCCATTTAATGATTTGTGTGTAAGTCAACCGTAGGGTTATTCCATTTATGTATGTTCATTTATCAAGTTAACATTATATGATATGTTTTTTTTCTATGGTTTTATGGTAATCTATTGTTTACAAATTGGTAATCAATGAGATTTTATTAAGTGAAGATTATTTACAACTTCATAGAGGTGAAAATTATTCCTTTTGGTAATTAATTAACGGTTAACTTGTTGGATTGAAAAAATAAAACATTTCCTTTCTCTATGAATCCCTTTCAGAGCTTTTTATGCTCATCCCATGTTTTGAAAAGTTTTTCACCGAACTAAATGATGAATAGAGTCAAGGATGTGATCAAGGAAAAGTCATTCTATCTAAAACATGTAACTAGTCGTGATTATTTTTTTTAACTATTCTTGTTTTATGAAATAATGGATAATGAGTGTAAGTGTCTACATACAATATTCATGTCGGTATATATTATTAATGACCTAATTATTTAAATCTATAAACATGAAAAGATCATCATTGTGAATTATAAACTTAATTAAATATTATGTAATTTTTATTCCTAGGGCCTTATAGTTGGGATGAAATATTGGTTTAGATAACTTTAGAGGTTAGGATGTTATTTAAACATATGTGACATAACCATTATTGTTATCGTATTATAAAGAGTCGTGGTTATTTTAGATAAATTGAATGATTTTAAGGTAACATGAATAATTATATATTAGTGTTTACCCTCCTCATAAGATATTATTTGATTATTTTACTGATATACTCACACTAAAATATTTTGTTTTAGTAAATGGGTGGATCTAGAAGGCACCAAAGTAATAATTTATGTGATGAAAACTATGACAATTTTTTGAATAAGCAACCAAATAAATTGGAAGTTGTAACTTGAACTCTTATGAATCTTCTCAACTAACTATTTAGAGTCTTGATTGACCACTTGATAATTGGTAATTTATCTAAGGCATTATATATTCTAGAAATGAATCCCAATGGATGTTTAGGTAAAAATCATAAAGGTAGGTATATTAAAAAACCTATGTTTCATGTATGTGGAAAGAAACACCTAGGAAAATGCATCAAAGGGGAGGGAAGATGTTATAGATGTGGTATTGAAGGTCATAAATCAAGAACATTCCATGGAAGAGGGAAGCATGCAGTTGATTCCAGGAAATGAAAATAAGTTATTTTTGAAGAATCAATTGAATTTTTTAAATTTTGTGGGCATCGACATTATAAAAATAGATTTCATATCAAGATGGTTTATGAATGGGATCCATAGTATTGTACAAATATATGTTTACAATTCCAAATTCCTTTGCAATTGAAGATAAGGAAACTGAAAATAACCTATGAAATGTATGGATTATTTCTTAGATCATGTTTTTATATTACTGAAATCATAGATCATTATGCATGATTTTGTTGATAAGACATATGTATACAAGAATAATTTTAAAAAACATGGATAAAGGATCGTGAAGAATATTTGATTATTAAGATGAATAAATTTTAAGAATTGTAGTTTTATTGATGATGATATGTTTAAATGTATTAATGATAGGATTATATTAGATGAAATTTTCTAGTATGTGTAAAACTAATGTTTGATATGTGAAAATTTTATTCAAGGTATAATTATATTTTTCTTGAAGATATAGTAATAAAATTCCATTTGGGAATATATGATCCTTGAATTTGCGGCATTTACAGGTTATTAATTTTTATGATAAAATGCGAAGTATGGGATACCATTTGTTTTTAAAATATGTTATGGTCATTTTTGAGGAATTTATCTCTTATTGTTTTTGGGAATGTTAAATAATAATATAGTTTTTGAAGAAGGAAAACACACAGACCAGATCATAACTCGTCACGACGGACAAAGCTTCCATAATCTATCCCAAAACTAATGTGTGATAGAGATTTATCACTTACCACTGGACTATGTGATGTCTCTAGTTTGAATGAATAATTCTCTGTAGTTTGATGATTTTATGGATCAATAATAACTTTATTTGGGTAAATTTTGTTTTATAAAATGGATATCCTTAGTATAGGAAAATTATTTGGTGATTTAGTGATAAAGGTTATTTTGGAATGCATTCTCTCTTTTAGGAACACATATGATTATAAAAAATAGAACATTATGGGATCTTATTTGTGGAGTAATGGTTGAAATTTTATTTTTAAAGAATCTATGTTTTTATATGATACATACAATGATTTGGGTTATTTAGGGAAATGATTTACCTATCATATAGAATATGTTATTATGCTAATTTCATTTTCGTTTGAGACTTTAATAGTAGCTGATATTATTTTCTGATAAATGTTATGATTTTTTGTGGAAGAATTTGGGGTCAAATACTTCTGAATTTTGGTTTTGAAACATTGTTTCAATTATTTTGAATAATTTTACAAAAAAGTGTGTATTGAATGGCCTTTGTTGAGATTTGGGTATTGTTTGTTCAATTTTGGAGATTAAGAGTAATATTTCTTTTTATAAAATATTATCCTTTTTGAGATTATCTTATCTTATTCTAAACATTTCAGTTTTGGTTTCTTTCTTAACATAGGATAATTATATATAGTTCCTCTTCTTTGGATTATGTCATTATCTAGAAGATTATTCTAGCACATCAGGTTTGACAAAGACATCTGGAATAATCATCGTTTGGAGAAAAGATGAGTTTTTTGGTACAAACTTATTAAAGGATGAAACTCAACTTTAAAAATAAGTATATTTCCTTTAGTTGTTAATCAATAATATAAATAAATTATCTAAATTTATGAAACAGATATTAAATAATAATAAAACATTGTCTGTTTACTTTTCCTTTAAGGGAACTAAAGAACATTAAACCTATCACAAGTTTTTTTGGGTGGTAGATTTCCACCAGATCATGTTTTCTATCACTCTCCATCAGAATATGACACTTATTTTCAACTCTAAATCCCTATTTTCGTGGAACCATAGATTGTGTTATCTCGGTTGACCTTTTTACTTCTAATTCATTATTTTAATGTGATAGTTTTAATGAATATTTTTTCTGATGTGGGACTTTTAATGAAGTTTGCAAGCCTAATTTTAAAATTTAGAGATTCAATTCACAAAATAGAAGAAGAATGTAACATACGCAGTAAATAAAAAATAAAAAATTTTATATTTATTAATATTTTTGAATTATGTATTAATATTACCTTTACTGGGATGGTATGTTAGATAGCGCACTCAACACGCAAAAACGGATTTCTCTGAAATCTTACGTTGCACGCAATGTTGAGTTATACCAAAAAATAATATTATTTTAATATTATATTCAATGATAGTTAACGCCTAGTAGTTGTAATTGTGGGAATGATAAAAACTAAAAATATTATTATTAAACATCTTTGTTAAATATTTTTACATTTATCCAAAAATAATTAGAGCTTTAAAATGAGAATGAATCCAATTTTAAGCATAAATACTCTAATATTTTTAAAATGTAGTTTCACCACCTTTTGATAGAGGATTCCTTTTAAATAAAGTTTTTTTTTAATTTCTATTTTTTGAATTTTTAAAAATAAACTTTTTCTTTATAAGTTGGATATCAAAATTTACTTTCAGTAAATTTTTGGTTCTTTTCTAATAATGTTCATTTTTTAATGAATAGTTAAAAAATACTACTTTTTATGTCAAAAATATCTTTTAATTTTAGTTTATTATATGGACATATTATCTTTTTAAATGGTGTTAAATTGTAATTGGATTATATTTTTACAATTTAATACAATTTTGTTTATTGGATGAAATTTTACATTGAAATTGGACATAGTCACATGTCAATCTTTTCGTAGTTTTTTCTTCTTAAAAACACACTATTTATTTTGAAAATAGAAATTGATTTTAAAATAATTATTAAAACATATATATATATTTGGATTTGGTAAAATATATATCATTTGTGAATTCGTCATATCAATAATAGCTTTGGGAGAATTTTTGGAATTTTTAGGAACATGTTTATTTTTTGTTGAATAGTGAAAAACACTACAAAGTAGTTAAAAACCGTCCTTCTCATTTAAATAATATTTTACCACTTCAGTTAATTGAATTTCAAAAATTGTTCATAAATGTTTGTAATTATTAAGTAAAATTTTGTTCAATAGTATAACAATACTTTTTTGTGAATAATAACTTTGGAATTTTTTTAACCGAGTTTGAAGATATATAAGGTAATTCACAGTAAAAATAATATTATAATAACATAAAACTATCTTAAAACTTGTCATAATCTTATTTTATTATTCATGATCGACCGATACAATAATTGGGAAGAGCATTTGTCCTTTGGAAGCCAGATGGGTAAGATAATTACATTAATAACTTTTTATTTCAAGTAAAAGTAAAAATATCATAAACAAGTGTTGTTTTTCTAAAACAATTTTAATTTGGGGTTATATAATTTATATCATTGACTATAAATATTCATTAAAAAATATAAAAATATTTCATACATCATGGTATTTTATTAATAATTTATATACATCAGACAAATAAATTTATTTATGACACAATGATGATTTAATGTTTTCCTCGTTAAGGAATGTTTTAAATAAATTTGATTATAAATATTAAAAAAATTATTTGTATACTTTTTTATGAAATCCATAAATTTTATAGAATATTATGAATTTTTATCTTTTAATTAATGATGGTTTTTAATTTTTCTCAAGTTTTTATTGATTTTTTTATAAGTAATGATATGAATATTATTAAGAATAGACATAAATGCATTTTTAAATCAATTAACATTTTATTAAATGTTAAAATAGTGCTAAAAATATAAGACTTGTACAAATGACATATATGATGTTACAAATGTCATTAATGATCCATTTTTGATGTCTTTAAATTTAATAGTAAATATATTAACCATAGAGTATGAATATACATGAAGTCATGGTAAAAGATAAATAAGTATACAAAAGGTTAAATAAAAAAGATAAAGATTAAAAGATATCAAAATACCATCCAATTATTATTGGATAATTTTATTTAGACATATATTTATCATATATTATAATTTAATGGGTTTTAGACCTTTTGAAATCAAAAATAATTATATAATAAAATAATACTTTCAAACATTTCTAAAGAGCCCCTCCTTCCTCTTATAAAAGTACACCACATCTAACTCATTACTCACACCTCACAATCCCCTTGGATTGTCCAAAATCTACCCAGATAATCTCCCAATATCTATCACTTCCACTTGGAAGCATTACCCTATGAATAATTCAATTCAACAAAGCCTTTTGGTTCAAACCAAAGGGAGTTACCTGATTTAAAGGTTACGTCTTCTCTCAAGTTCTTTTCTTTTATTTTCCTTCTCCAACCCCTAAACTCAAATTAATCCATTATTTTATAACAGAAATAGTATCTTCAATATACTAGGATATTTTTATGGGAATTATTAGAACTATAGTGACACCCACACATATCTAATGGATACGAACATACTGTTTCTGTGTACAGAAAAACTACCACCTCACGAAATGTTGATTGTTCGATTGTCCACACCCAGCTCTCATGGTGGACATTAAGATGTAACTTTAATTATATATTACATTTATGATATTTATTTTATCCCTATAATTAAGTAATTTTTATTTATAACATGTCTTTATGATTTTCATGTTGTATATATACGATAATTTCAATTCAGAAAGTGCAGACTACCACCTCCTCAAAGAGATATGACGTGTTCATGCTATATATAGAACATATAAAAGATAGAATTAATGAACATATGTATCATATATAACATATATATTTTACTATAATTATAATATACATATGTATCAATTATATTAAATTCTTTTTAAATAAGAAACTGAAATGAATGTAACGTTCATGTGTATTTAGGGCTTACCCTCTCCATGGACAATGAATTTAATTTATTATATCCAAATTCTAAGGATAATTATAATTGAAATACTATATATATATATTATATGATATCTAAATCATGAATATCATTATAGGGATAGAGGTATATTTTCCACATGCACAATTTTTAATTATAACAAGTTCATTTTTAACTCAAGTTCTAAACATCCACCAACTGTCCGATATGAACTCAAATAATTAACTAATGTTTATAGAAAGGTAATAGATGATATAAAAGAAATAATAAACATGAAAATAAATCTGAATAAATTATAAATGAACATAAGTATATTATTTAGAATGAACAAGGAACATACAAGAGAATTTAGAATCAAGGTAAGGGAACCTTCCACCCTCCTCATTTAGTCAAAGACTTATTTTATGTTATGTCTTTTAATTTCAATTTTATTATGTTAGGATATGTTATTATATATCCTAATTTATTTCCATGTTATTTTCAAGTGATGAGGGGCCCTTTTTCTCCCATCTACTAATTTTATGAATTTTAAAGTGACTTCATTAGGCGGCCGAGTTTTCATAAGGGAATTCGTCCAAATCTTTATTCATCGAGGCATATAATGTTTTTATGCACATTATTTATCCTATAATGTGTATATACAACCCTTTTCAATTTTATATCATGAATTTGTTTATTCTCATGATATTTACAGTTATGTTTAAAGTTATTCCTTAATGATTTTACTTCATGTGATTCTCAAGTGCTAAGAGACTCTTTATCAAAGACATTGATTTAAATGTTTTAAATATTGATTTATTTAAAACCATATATATCATGGCCATATTCTCAAAATTGTTTTTTAGGATTTATTTATTTGAACATAATAATTTTAAAGTGTACATTCTTTTCAAATGATTCAAAGTGGTATGGGACACTTTGATTCAAAACTCATATTTTTAAATGATTTTAATGAATTGATTATATGAATTTATTTAATTGATATCTTGGGATTTGAATGTGTAAATTCTAATTTTCATTTATGATTGATTTTTGTGTTATGATTATGATATGGTACTTGGAAATTTGACAAATGGTTCCATGATAAACAAAATGACGGGTGATTATGTGATAAAAAAATGATGAGTGGTTATAATTTAACCTCCATTGAAATAGGTATGGAAGTCGGCCATATGGATATTCCATTTAATAATATTTGTGTATGTAGACTGTACGGTTATTCCGTTTACGTATGAAAATTTCTAAAGTTAACTTTATATGTTATGTGTTCTTTCTATGGGTTTTATGGTAATATTTTTGTTATAAATGGGTAATTAATGAGATTTTATTCAGTGATGATTATTTACAACTTCATAAAGATGAAAATTATTACTTAGGATAAATTATTCATAGTTTACATATTGTTTTAAATAAAATAAAAGTTTTCCTCCTCTATGTAACCCTTACTGAAATTTTTATGCTCATCCCATGTTTTGAAATATTTTTAACAGAACAAAAAGATGAATAGGTTCAAGGACGGTATTAAAGAAAAGTCATGCAATCTAAAACATGGAACTAGTCGTGTTTCTTTTTAAGAGTTTTTTGTTTTATGAAATAATGGATAGTGAGTAGAAGTGTATACTTATAATATTAAAGTTGATTAATATAATATATGACTTAATTCTCTACATCTCTAAACCTAAAAAGATTTCACTGTGATTTTGTAACCTAATTAATTATTATGTTATTTTTAAGCCCAGGGCCTTACAGTTGGTATGAAATGTTAGTTTAGATAACTTTAGAGGTTAGGGTTTTATTTAAATATATGTGACATAACCAAAATGGTTAGCATATTAGAAACATTTGTAGTTATTTTAGATAAATTTAATTATTTTAAGATATCATGAATAATTATATCTTAGTGTTTACCCTCCTCATAAGATATTATATAATTATTTTACGGATACACTCACACTAACAATTTTGGTCATAGTAAATGGCTAGATATATAAGGCACCAATGTAATAATGGATGTGAAGAATAATATGACAATTTTCTAAATAATCAACCGAATGAATTGGAAGCTTCAATTAGAACTCTTACGGTTATTCTCAACTAACTATATTGAGTCATGATTGTCCACTTGAACATTGGTTATTTATATAAGGCATCATATATGTAATAAACGAATCCCAATGGATGTTTAGGCAATAATATTAAAGGAATGTATATTTAAAAACCCATGTTTCAAGGATGTGGAAAGAAACACCTAGTAAAATGATTCAAAGGGACATGAAGATGCTATAGATGTGGTATTGAAGGTCATAAATCAAGAAAATTACAAGGAAAGGGGAAGTGTATAATTGATTCCCGAAAAGGGAAAGATGATCTTTTTGAAGAATCAATTGAATGTTTTAAATATTGTTTACATTTTAATTATGAAAATAGATTTTCTATAAATAAGGATTGGGAATTCGATCCATAGTATTGTACAAATATATTTTTACCAATTCTAAATGGCTTTCTAATTGGAGATGAGGAATATGAAAATGACCTATAAAATGTATGGATTATTTCTTAGATCATGTTTTTACATTACTAAAACTAGATTACATTATGCACAATTTAGTTTATATGAAATATGTATACAAGAATAAGTTAGAAAAACCAAGATAAAAGATCACGAATAATGTTTGATGATTAAGATGTATAAATTTTAGGAATTGTAGAGTTATGGAAGATGATATGTTTAAATGTATTAATGATAGGATTACATTAGATGAATCATTATAGTATGTGTAACCATGATGTTTGATATGTGAAAAAGTTAGTCAAGGAATAATTATCTTTTTTTTATGATATAGTTATAAAAAATCATTTAGGTTTATATGATCCTTGAATTTGAGGCTATTATAAGTTATTAATTTTTAGGATGAAAATGTAATGTATGAGTTAACATTTGTGGTTATAATATGTTATGGTTATTTTTGAGGAATTTATCTCTTATTTTTTGGGGAATGTTAAAAAATTATATAGTTTATGGAAAAGGAAAACACATAGACCGCATGACAACCCTTCACGTTGGACAAAGTTGCACGAATCGAACCTACAATGAATGTGCAATTGGGACATATCACCTACCACTGGACTACATGATGTACATAGATAGAATGACTAATTAATTGTAGATAGATGATTTTATGGATCAAGAATACCTTGATTTTGGTAACTTGTGTTTTATCAAATGCATATCCTTACTATAGGAATATGATTTGGTGATTATGTTATAATGGTTATTTTAGAAGAAGTTATCTCTTTTGGGAACACAATATGCTTAAAGAAAATAGAACACAATGGGATCTAATTTCTGTAGTAATGGTTGAAATTTTATTTTGAATGAATCTATGTTTTTATTTTGGAGATATATTGATTTGTATTATTTAGTGAAATGATTTACCTATAATAAGGAATATGTTAATATGTTAATTTCTTTATAGTATGAGACTTTAAATGTATCTAATATTATTTTGTGATAAATGTTATGATTTTTTTTGTGGAAGAATTTGGGGTCAAATACATCTAAATTTTTCATTTGAAACATTGTTTTGATTACTTTGAGTAATTTTATGGAATATTGTGTATTGAATGGATATTGTTAATATTTTGGTATTGTTTGTTCAATTTTGGAGATTAAGAGTAATACTTCTTTTTATAAATGATTATCCTTTTTGGGATTACTTGATCATGTACTTAACCTTTTTAGTTTTGGTTAATGTCTTAACATAATAAAATTATATATAGTTCATCTTTTGTGGATTATGTTTTCTCTAGAATTTGATTCTACTACTTCAGGTGTGACCATGTCATCTGGAATAATTATCGTTTTGAAAAAAGATGAGTTTATGGTAGAAACTTATTAAAAGATGAAACTCTTCTTTAAAATTAATATTATTTCCTTAAGTTCATATTTAATATCATAATAAAAATAATCTATCTTTATTAAAGGGAACGTAGAAAATGTTTTCCATTTACTTTTCCAATGAGTGAACCAAATACTATTTAACCTATCACAAGTTTTTGGTTTTTTGGTGGTTAACTATCACCTGATCATGTTTTCTATCTCTCTCTATCAGAACATGACACTTAGTTTCTACTCTAAATCCATGTTTTCATGGAATCATAGTTTGTGTTATTATGATTGGCCTTTTTACTTTTACTTGTTTATTTTAATGTGATTTTTATAGAATATTTTTCTGATGTGGGACATTCAATGAAGTTTTCAAGCCTAATTTTAAAATTGCAAGGATGCAATTCCCAATAGGGAGGAAGAATGTAACATCCCCGGTAAATAATAAATATGACCATATTATATTTATTAATATTTATTAATTATGTATTAATTTTACCTTGAAGGGGAATCTATGTTCGATAACATACTCAACACGCAACAACGGATTTCTCTGAAATCTTATGTTAAATGCAATGTTGAGTTATACAAAAAAATAATATAACAGTATTATTATTTTAAATGGTAGTTAATAACTAGCCATTGTATTGGTGGGAATGAACATAACTAACAATATTATGATTAAACTTTTTTGTTAAATGTTTTTTCATTTATCCTATTAAATTTATGGCTAAAATTAGAATGAATCTAATTTTAAACTTAAATACTCTAATATTTTCAAATGGTAGTTTTTCCACCTTTTGATGGAGAACCCCTTTTAAATCTATTTTTTTCCAATTTTATATATTTTATTTTAGAAAATAAAATTATTATCTAGAATTGGGATATAAAAATTTACTTTTGTTAAATTTGTTTTACTTTTCTGATAAAGTTCTTTTTTTAATGAATAGTGAATCAATACTGAATTTTATGTCAAAACTATCCTTTAATTTGAGATATTTATATGGTTAGATTGTTTTTATAAATTTTTTTGAAGTGTAATTGGATTATATTTTTACCATTAATTACAATTTTGGTCATTTTATGTAATTCCACTTTAAAATTGGACATAGCCACATGTCAATATTTTTGTAGTTTTTACTTGTTAAAAACACGCTATTTGTTATGACAATAGAAATTAATTTTAATTTAATTATTGAAACATCAATGTTGATGAATTTGGTAAAATATACATCATCTTTGAATTATTAGTATCAAAAATATCTTTTGGGGAATTTTGGGTATTTTTATGAAGACGTTCAATTTTTGATGAATAGTGAAAAACACTACATAGTAGTTAAAAAACCGACTTTTCAATTAAAATGAAATTTTACCACTTATTTCAATAGAATTTCAAAAATCCGCCATACATGGTGGTTATTGGTATGTAAAATGTTGAACAATAAGATAAAAATATTTGTTTTTGAATAGTAACTTTTGATATTTTAACGAAGTATAAAGATAAATATGGAAATCCAATGGACATATAATATTATAATAATA
Organism: Viscum album; assembly: GCA_963277665.1. Taxonomy (NCBI): domain Eukaryota; kingdom Viridiplantae; phylum Streptophyta; class Magnoliopsida; order Santalales; family Viscaceae; genus Viscum; species Viscum album. The sequence goes on from OY728157.1 coordinate 1,862,228,451, forward strand.
TAAAATTATCTTACAACTTCTCCAAATATTATTGGATGAGTCATGGTAGACCAATAAAATATAGGGGTAGAACATTCATCTTTTGGATGCCACATAGGTAAGATTATTGCATTAATAAATTTTTATTTAAAGTAAAAATAAAAATATCATAAACATGTAATATTTTTCTAAAAAAAATTAATGCGGGGTTATATAATTGATATCTTTGACAATAAATATTCATTAGAAATATAAATAGATTTTCTAAAACATGTTATTTTATTAATAATTTTTATACATCAGATTAAAAATGTTATTTATGACACAATCTTGATGTAATGACTACCCCATTAATGAGTGTTTTAAATAAATGAGATTATAAATATTAAAATAAAAATATTTTTAAGCCTTTTAAGATATCCTATAATTTTATTAAAGACTACGAATTTTTATCTTTGAATTTATGATGTTTTTTGTTTTTCAAGTTTTTATTGATTTTTAAAAAAGTTATGATATGAATAGTATAAAAATTTGACAAAAATACATTTTTAAATCAATTAATATTTTATTAAATGTTAAAATAGTTTTTAAAAATATAATATTTGTACAAATGAAATATATCATGTTTCAAATTTCATTAATGAACCATTTTGTGTCTCTTGGAATTTAATTCTAAAAATATTAACCATAGAGTATGAATATACAAGAAGACATGGTAAATGTTAAATAAGTAAGCAAAGGGTTAAATAAAAAAGATAAGTATTAGAAGATTTTAAAATCCTATCCAATTATTATTTAATGATTTTATTTAGTCTTACATTCAGATTATCTCTTAATTTAATGACTTTGGACCTTTTGATATCATAAATAATTTTATAATAAAATAATACTTTCAAATATTTCTAAAGAGCCCCTCCTCCCTCTTATAAAAGGACACCACCTCTAACCCATTAATCACACCTCTCAATCCCCATGAATTGTCCCTACTCTGCCCAAATAATCTCCAAAAATTTCTCTCTTACTCCAATAATAATTCCCCTATGAATAAGGAAATTAAACAAAACCTATTCTTTCAAACCAATGGGAGTTACCTGATTTGAAGGTAACGTCTTCTCCCATGTTCTTTTCTTTTTTTTCTCCAACCACCTATCCTCTTATTTTTCAATTATTTTATAATATAAATTTTATCTTTAATATACTAGTATGTTTTTAGGAGAATTATCAGAACTACACTTACACCCACCCCCTTCTAATGGATACGAACAAACTGTTTCTGTGTATAGAAGAACTACCGCCTCACGAAACGATGATAGTTCGATTTTACCCTACCACCTCTCATGGTGTCTATTATGTTAGAACTATAATTATATATTATATTTATGATATTTTTTTATCTCTATGATACTTAGTTATCATTTATAACATATCTTTATGATATTTGTGATATATATATACGATAATTTCATTTCACAAAGTGCGGACTACTTGCCCCTCAAAGTGATGTGACTTTTTTAACGCTATATATGGAACATATAAAAGATGGAATTAATGAAAATATTAAACTTATATAACATATATATTTTACTATAATTATAATATACCTATTTATCAATTATATTTCATTTCTTTTAAATAATAAAATGAAATGAAAGTAACGTTCATGCGTATTTAGGGGTTAACCTCTACATGGACAATGAATTTATTTCTTATATCCAAATTATATAGACTATTATAAATGAATACATACAAGATATATAATATATTAATGATATATAAATCATGAATATCATTCTAGATATAGTGGACATTTTTCCATATTCAAAATTTTTTATTATAACAAGTTCATTTCTGACTCAAGTTCTGAACATCCACCAAATGTCCGATATGAACTCAAATAATTAAATATTTATTATATAAAGGTAATAAATGATATAAAATGAATACTAACTTAAAAAAATATTAGGAAATGCAAAATCAGCATTATTTTAAAATTCAGGAAGAACAATGAAGATACAAGACAAGTAAGACTCGAGATAAAGGAACAATTCACCCTCCTCTTTTAGTCAAAGACTTATTTTATGTTTTGTGTTTTAATTTACATTTTATTATGATTAAATATGTTCTTATATATATCATTATTTATTTACATTTCATTTTCATGTGGTGAGAGACGCTTTTCTATCCCAACAACTAATTTTTGGAATTTTAATGTGACGCTATTAGGGTGCTGAATTTTCATAAGGGAATTCGTCTCAATATTCTTTCATCGAGGCATATAATGTTGGTATGCACATAAATTATCATATAATGTGGATATACAACCCTTTTAAATCTTTATATCATGTATTAGTTTATTCTCATTATATTTATAGTTATATTTAAAATTATTCATTAATGATTTTACTTCAATTGTTTCTCAGGTGTTAATGGACTCTATCAAAATCATTGTTTTAAATGTTTTAAATATATATTCATTTAAATCAGTAAATTTCATGTCCATATTTTCAAAATGGTTTCATAGGATTTATTTAAGTGAACAGAATAATATTAAATTGTAAATTCATTTCAAAATATTCATAGTTTTATGAGACACATTGATTCACAACTCATGTTTTTGAATGATTTAAATGAATTGGTTATATGAATTTATTAAAATAATATATTGTGATTTCAACATGTTAATTTTATTATTCCTTTATTCTTTTTTTATGTGTTAGGATTATGATATGGTACATGGACATTTGACAGGTGGTTATGTGATAAACCAAATGATGGGTCGTTCTATGATAAACCACAGACGTGTGGTTACATTATAACCTCCAATACATTGGGTATGGAAGTCAGTCGTATGGATATTCTATTTAATGATATGTTTTTATGTCGACTGTATGGTTATTCCATTAATGTATGTTAATTTCTCAAGTTTAATTTATTTGTTATGTGTACTTTATATGGGTTTTCTGGTAATCTTTTCGTTACAAATGGGTAAATAATGCGATTTTATTTAGTGAAGATTATTTACTAGTTCATAAAGGTGAAAAGTTTTAATTATGATAAATTATTCGCGATTTACTTATTTTTTTTGAAAAACTAACAGTTTTCCATCTCTATGTATCCCTTAATGAGCTTTTCATGCTTATCCCATGTTTTGAAATATTTTTCATAGAACTAAATGATAAATATTGTCAAGTATGGGATCAAGGAAAAGTCAGTCAATCTAAAACATCGAACTAGTCATGTTTCTTTTTTTATTAGTTTTTGTTTTATGAAATAATTTATTTTGAGTAGAAATATCTACATATAATATTCAAGATGATATATATAAGTTATGAACTAATTCTCTAAATCTCTAAACCTATAAAGATCCTCAATATAAAATGTTAACTTAATTAAAGATTATGTAATTTTTAAGGTTGGGGTCTTACAGTTGGTATGAAATTTTGGTTTAAATAACTTTAAAGGTTAGGGTGTTATTTAAATATATGTGACATTACCATAATTTTTATCATATAAGAAAGAGTCGTAGTTGTTTTAGATAAATTAAAAGATTATAATATAACATGAATAATTATATCTTATTTTTTACCCACCTCATAAGATATTATACAATGATTTTACTAATATACTCACACTGTCATTTTTTGTTTTTAGTGAAGGGATAGATTTATAAGGCACCAAAGTGACAATTGTTTTGAAAACAAATATGAATTTTTTCTGAATAAGCGACCGAATGAATTGGAGGATTCAATAAGAACTCTTATGGTTATTCTCGAAAAACTATCTGGAGTTATGATTGACCACTTAAACAATGGTTATTTATCTAAAGCATAATATATGTGAGAATCAAATCCTAATGGATGTTCAGGTGATAATAATAAATGTAATTATATTCAAAAACGTATGTTTCAAGGAATTGGAAAGAAACACCTATGAAAATGCCTCATAGGGACTGGAAGATTCAATAAATTTGGTAATGAAGGTCATAAATCAAGAAAATTCCAAGGAAAAGGGAAGAATCTGGTTGATTCAAGGAAAGGGAAAGAAGTTATTTTTGAATAATCAATTTAATGTTTAAAATTTAGTGTGCATAGTCATTATACATATAGATTTCCTACGAAGAGGTTTTGGGAATGGAATCCATAGGATTTTACAAATATATGATTACCATTTCCTAATGGCTTTCCAATTGTAGATGAGGATACTAAAAATGACCAATCAAAGGTATGTATTATTTCTTAGATTAGGTTTTCAAATTTCTGAAATCATAGGACATTATGCATGATTTTTTTATGAGAAATATTTATACAAAAATAAGATGGAAAATCATGGATAAAGAATCATATAGAATGTTTGATGATTAAGATGTAAAATTTTTAGGAATTTTAGAGTAATGGATGATGATATGTTTAAATGTATTAATAGTTGGATTACATTAGACAACTTTTTCTAGTATGTGTAAACCAAATGTTTGATATGTGAACAAGTTACTAAAAATATTTATCTTTCTTTTGCTGATATAGTTATAAAATACTATTTAGGTTTATATGATCTTTGAATTAGAGGCAATTACTGGTTTATAATTTTTTGGATGAAAATTTGAAGTATGAGATAACATTTGTGGTTAAAATATGTTATGGTTATTTTTGGGGAATTTATCTCTTATTGTTTTGGGGAATGTTAAAAAATTATATAGTTTTTGAAAACAGAAAACACACAGACTGCGTGACAACCCGTTGGGTCAGACAAAGATACGGAAATCGAACACACAACCAAAGTGTGACTGGGATTTATCATTATCACTAGACTACTTGATGTCCCATGTTAGTATGACTAATTATTCGTAGTTAGATTATTTTAAGGACCATGAATAAGTTGATTTTGGTAACTTATGTTTTATCAAATGTATATCCTTTGTATAGGAAAATGATTTGATGATTAGATGATAACGGTTATTTTAGAATATGATATCTCTTTTAGGAACATTTTATACTTAAATAAAATAAAACATTGTGGGATCTAATTTTTGGAGTAATGGATGAAATTTTATTTTGAATGCATCTATGAATTTATTTTTGACATACAATGATTTGGGTTATTTATGGAAATTATTTTCTTATCATAGAGAATATTATATTATGTTAATTTCTTTTTAGTATGTATCTTTAAGAGTAGCTGATATTATTTTGTGATAAATGTTATGATTTTTTTGGAATAATTTGGGGTCAAATCATTCCAAATATTGGGTTTTAAACATTGTTTCGATTATTTTAAATAATTTTAAGGAAAATTCGTCATTGAATGGCATTTGTTGAGATTTGGGTATTGTTTGTTCAATTTTGAAGATTAAGAGTAACATTTATTTTTATAAAATATTATCCTTTTTGGGATTATGTGATCCTGTACTGACCTTTTAAGTTTTGGTTAATGTATTAAGATAGAGGAAATATTTATAGTTTATCTTTTGTGGATTATGTGATTTTCCATAAGTTGATTGAAGATCTTCAGGAGTGACCAACCCATCTAGAATAATAATAGTTTTGAGAAATGATGAGTTTTTGGTAGAAATATATTATTGGATGAAACTATACATTAAAAGTGAATATATTTCCTTATGTTCATTTTAAATATCATAAATAAATTCTCCAACATTAGTAAAGGGAACTTAAAAAAACATTTTCTTTTTACTTATCCTACATAAGAACCATATGCCAATTAACCCATCACATGTTTTTGTTTTTTGTTGCTTAACATTCTCGTGATCTTGTTTTCTATCACTCTACATCAAAATAAGACACTTATTTTCAACTATAAATCCTTGTTTTCATGGAATCCTAGTATGTGTTACCTCAGTTGACCTTTGTACTTCTACTTCTTTATTTTAATGTGATAGTTTTACTAAATATTTTTTCTGATATCAGTCATTCAATGATGTTTTCAAGCCTAATTTTAAAATTTCGAGTACGCAATTCCCAAAAGGGGGGAATAATGAAACATCCCCGATAATTAAGAATGTCAGCTAGTTGAATTAGTTTACATCCACATTGGTGAAGTTAAAGGGAAACAATGAAGATTTCAAGAAGGCCATGAAGTATGGGGGTGAAATCATCATGGATTTTATTATTCTTTTGAAGCCTTACAAACATGTACAGTCTGAAGATATAATGGTCCCTGTAGATGCTTCCATCAGACCTGCTTCACTACCTCATATACAAATGTTAGTGTCTCAAGCATTATCTCAAATCAAGCGAGTGATACAAGAGAAACCTCACAGTCATGTTCTATCCGAGTAGATACCGAGCCTTGAACCTACTGTTCTTATAGTAATTTCATTACCTTGTTTATCCAGTTTCAGAAAAAGTAAAAAATCCTCAAAATCCCCAACCATAGATATGGATCATTCTTTGATATGGCTTCGTACTTGTATTTTGATGAGTGTATTTTTATGTTAGTACTCTTTTTTATATTCATGAATATCAGTTTTACATAAATGTGTTTCAACAATCATTGTGTTCTTTATCTTTATCCTTTATGTTTATTTTAAACTTTTTTCAAAACCCAAAAGGTAATAAATCTATGGATGGAATAAACTATAACCTTAGGGAAAGCCTAACTATGAAAGAGGAAAGAGAGGCTGTAATCAATAGAGAATATATTTATATATACCCCAGTTCTAATATAAATCACTAGGACCACTCTAATACAAATTACTAAGGGGGAGAATAAAAGTTCTCTAATATATAACCTTCTATAGATTAATTGATACAATTATTGAGGGGGTATAAAAGGAAAGAACATATAGTTATTAAAAATTCTCACTCAATATTAGCATGATAATCAAAAACATTTTTGTTCCTTAATATCTTGTATAACTCAACAAGTCCATGTTTTATGATTATCAAAAAGAGGGAGATTTTTGGAAACTTTGTAAGATATTTTTTGTAATAATCAAAATTCATACCAATTTAAAAATCATAATAATTCACAAACTATGTTATAAATGATGTTAATATTGTCAACGAATACTTATAAATGAATAAATTATGTCATATGGTATAATACATTTCAATAATTCAGTTATTGTTATTTATGTTATAATATATTTACAAGTGTATATTTTCATGTAATTATGAATTTAACATAAATTGGATCTATTCTATATATGACGGACACTTTGTATGTTTCATAAAGTGTTTGAAACTATTTGGTTCAATGGAGTAACTGATGGATGACTCACCAATGAGGACACATCGATTGAAGAATACACCGATGTAGGACTCACCAATAGAACAAGCGACATACTGATGGAATATTTACTGATGATCGGTCACACCGATAGTTCAAGTGACTTCCCGATATGAGACTCACTGGTGGGCAATGCACCGATTGTTCAAAGTAATCATCAATTTATGACTAATTGATGGATGAATAACTGATGGGATATTCATCGATAGTACAAATGACTCACTGATAAATTAGTCACTAATGGTCAACACACTGATAGCTCAAAATGATTCACCCCTGATGAAACACCAGTGACCAAATATACTGATTGTACAAATGACTCACTGATTCCTAGAGTCACAGATACCAATACAAAGGAAACACCAAAAAAAATATTCATCGATAATGATGATAGATAAATATTAACGACTCACTGATACTTATGAATCACCGATAGTTATAAAAACTATTTTTACATTATTAATTCATCTTCATATATAACAGTCATATATAGACAGATTAATGCATCTGACAATAATTAATAAAATTTTTATGATATTATATGGAGAGTATGAGGTATAGAAAAATTCTGTAATCATTATGTCTACTGGACCATTAAGGATAAAAAGGATAACAAGTTGGATCTTTCAAATGATATATAGAGATTAGCAGTATGAAATAGAAAAGGTGAAATAGAGAACAACACATGTAACTCTTGAGCATACTTCAAAAACCGATGTACAAAAAAGGAAGAACATATGTGGAGAATAAGAAATCAAGATAAACCTACTGAGTAGACTTGACAATTATTCGAACAAGAAGCTGAGCTCCTCATACTCCTTGAAGCCAAAACACAGAGGCTACGACACTTTGTTTTGGAGTTAACTTCTAAAAGAGGACTCGATCATCAATTACACTTCATCAAACATGCCTAGAGTTTCAAAACATAACATACATATCCTAGAAAACCAAAATCTACATCTTTAGCTCGGTTGTTTTCATTTATTTACATTTATAAGAAGTGTGTGTATATATCTGTTACACACACTGACTATTATGAATAACTGGGGGAAACTTGATATCATCAATATCACACTCTACTTATTCATTTATATCCAACATAGAACTATGGACGAGGTCTTGTGTCATCAGTTTGTTGTTCTTCCACCAAAGAACTGTGTTAGTGGTCATGGGTGACCTAGAAATAATTTTGTGCAGTTGTGAACCCTAATCCATGGTCTGGATCAGTATTTTTTTATTAATTTAAACTGATTGGTGGTGGGTGATCACCAAGTAGAGAGGACTAAGTCCGACTTGAGACTAAACCACTTATTTTGAATTCTTATTTGGCTATTGTTATTTTCTTTTTCTACTTTTTATGAAATTTTATTCAAAAAAATCAAAATATGATATTTAGTATAACAAGGGTTTATAACTGTTTTGAACCAATAGGTTTTAATCAAAAGTAATATTAAACATTAGATTACTATATCTCAAAATTAATAAATCTCTTGAAAAATTAATTGAACATTCAGGACACTCATAAATTCACTTCAATCTAACTTGTATTATATTTTTAATTATGTGAAAATTTCAAAGAACAAATATTTAACAGAAATTTTTTAGGAACACAATTCACCCCCACCCCCTCTTCAGTTTCCTACTAGGACAACAGAATACATCTGAGTATATATCTATTTCATTCCTAAATATCCGAGAAAATAATAATTTCAATGAGTGTATTCACAAAAACCAACCCATCAGTAGGTTAGGTGATAATGAAACTATAATAACTATGATTACTATTATAAGTGAGGTATATAAGATGACTTCCTATAGTATAAACTCCAATAGGAATTCACCTTGGTATTCCTCCCCACATTTCAATAATATTCATAAATTATGGGACCTAATTATTCCATAATTATACTAAGAATCATCATTAATTAGCTGAAAAAATGATCTTATAAGTGGGAATATTTTTTAGTCTATGCATAAAAAATGCCCTAACGTACAAAAAATCCATCAGTAGGTTAAGGCCAAATTGAATTACAAATACTATAATTCTAATTATAAGTAGGATACATTAGAAACATTCCTAACATCCATGATCCATTCCATACTCTCCATGATATAGTTAATTGTATATACAAGAGGGAAAATTTAATGTGTAATCCCCGTATATTATTTCCTCATGTGATATGTCTAATATTCATCTCTCTATTTTTTCTCTCACACTAAGAATGTGTCATGTCTTCTAAGAGAATTCTAATTATTATACCATTAGAATCAAGAAGATTACTTCAAAGGGAAATTTTTATTGGGATGTAATAACAACTAAAACTCATATTTACTCATGGGTTAATATAATAGACAAGGATATTCTTGAAACCATTACAAGTAAAAGTATTGACAGAGGGATCTATTGTAACAACTTTTATAACACAAATTAACATAACATGAACTAAATGGAATCCTAATATTAAATTAATTGGATAGATGATATGTATCCTCAATGCCCGTGTGAAATACTATTTTCCATAACAAATCAATATGAAATACTTGGTATAGTTCTGTCATATGACCCTAAACTATGAGAAATGAACTATGTGGTTTTGGATTTGTTTTCACGTGGGATCTGTAGGATGCCTTGTAGGGGTTCAATCAAATAAAAAAGAGTCCACCCCCACTGTGGATAGAAATTTTATCGAGAGAGCACAAACATGGATATAAACTAAGGCATCTTGAATGATAAAGAAATTAATGAAGAACCTATTACACACATAATTGTTCCCTTCAACCATAGGTTCTTATCATGTCATTAAAACCGGGGTATCCAGTACCATATCACGGTTTAAATGATTTCATGATCATATCATAAATCAATATGAATTTCATGTAAAATGAAACAATTTCACAATAAAGGGTGTAATGCTCCTAACCTCTCATCCTCCAATCCAATATGATTTCTAAATTGTAGTATGGTATGATACCCCAACTAGTAACTATCAATTATAAAGATGTTATATGAAATTTTATATATGTGGTAACTATTAGGGGTTTATATGGATAAATATTACAGACATCATTGATTATGAAACTGCACAAATCCTCCCACAATCAACCAATGAACCAGAATATATAGATAAAAAAATGGTAAACATGATGTCAAATTCTTTAACTATTCCAACACTATCAGATGTTGAAAATAATATACATCCAAGATCTTGTTGGTCAATTATGTTTTGAATTTATTGATATATATAATGGTGAACCAAACATAATCTATTTTAACCACGATAAATTATTCATAAATGAAAATAATACCTATTCATACTTTAACGTTGTAAATAATTGATCGACCTTGATCTCTTACATACGATGTTGTAAGAAAAGGTAACATTTTTCCTATCTATGAATCCCTTCATTTATCATAATTAAAATTAAACCATCAAAAATGCTAATGAATTCTCAGATAGCATAACAAATTGTTAATGCATGCAGATCACCTCAATATTCTATGAAAAAAATGAAACCCCCATAATATGAATCATCATCTATCGAATAATTATTCCTAAGGCCTCGAATTATGTTTTCAAAAATACAATAAAATAAATTTCTATTTCAGAAAATTCATGGTTCAGGAGTAACACATCAATGAATCTATCCTGACATTAGAAATAGCTCTTAAAATCCCATAGATGGTGATTCCCCACTAGATTTCTTTCCCATGACAGCCTAAAGAATAAGATATGTCCCTTGTTTCCACATTCAATTACTTTTGTATCATATCTCTCTAGTGGAGAAAAATATTATTAATATACCTGAGGGAGGAGGATTGCTAATATTTTCATGTCGAATCATCCTCTTGTGAAATTATTGTAAATGGTCATATTCATTCTATTCGACATCATTGAAAATTACCACAATTGAATAGGGAACAATAGAGTATTTTGTGCCTTCACAGGCCTTCCAAATTGGGTGATCCAATAGGTCGTACTTTTGGGGTATCGAAACATTGAAAATTTAGAGTATAATTATATCAATGTTAACGCTAATTTGCAATAATTACACAAGTTTATATTGAATGTGGCCATAAATCAATCACAGATCATCCTTATAAACCCCCCTAATGGTGCATGTGTTAGTTTTATCACATTTTATCTAAGAATCATCTTAAAAACATGAATACACACACCTAGTTATACTATGGGAATCAGACCACAATACATAACAATGAGAACCTACCCATCAAGAAGAATAGTGACCACCATTCTATCAACGGGAATATCAATCACCAACCTATCAAATAAGACACCACATTAAAGAGGTGGACCAACCCACAAATGTCTATATAAATAAGATAAAAAATAAATTCAACGACTGATCATGACATCTTTATAAGAAAACTACTAAAATGTATAATGATTCCATAATACAGTTATCTGAGATATATCATTTTGTCCCACCTTCTGCCACCAACATTTGAAAAGAAGGATTTTTTTGAATAATTAATGCATCTAGAAAAGATATGAGTGTCTACTAAGGTGTTTTTATGTGAAATGTCAATAGAGAATATGACCAGTGGAAACTATAGATTGTGTATTTTAGATATATGGTCGGACTCTCATCTCTATCAACTCACTTTACCATTTGAAAATGAATTGGTTTTGTTATGACTAATGGCCTCAATCCACATGAGGAAAAAAAGGCATTTCTTATACAAGAGATAATCACTTAAATCCAATAATGGAAAAAATATATCCATTAAATATTTTTGAGAATAATCTTGGGTTATCTTATTTGGAATAACATTCTATAACCTTCCTATAATGGTATTTCATGCTGTGATGTTCCCTAGCACATAGGATCATGGAAATTTTCATGGTTTCCATCCCACAATTAGGTGAAATCTAGATGTTGTTCCACCTCACCACAGTCTATAGGCCAGAGGGAATTCAAATTTTTTATATTCCCCCATCCCATAGGTCTTGGGGTATTTATATATCCCGCCCTATTAGGGGTACCCTAAAAATCATCAGACCACACACATTTTCACAAGTCCTCCTTGAGTGTCATCATCCATTAATCTAGGAGAAATGTCTCCAATATCCAAGTCCCCCAATGCCTCTGAACCTACTCTGGGACCAACAAAGATCATGGATCTACCTAATGGATTCAAAATGTTGAGATATTCCTATAGGAAAAAAGAAATGTATTCTATTCAGGGGAAATAGTGTGGCTACAGTTTAATTGATGAAAGGATTAGAAAAGTACATTTCATCCAATAAAAACTTGTTCCCATGTATGTTGACTAATATAACACCCAATAATGGGGAATTTGATAAATGTTGGGATGATAGGCCATGAAAATCACTCAATTGACCAAGGGAATATTGATTATGAAATAAAGAGTTTATATATCGTTAAATTTTGTCCACACAATAGGGTAGATGAAGGAAAGATGGAGTTAGAGGATTCTAAAACTTATGAATAATAAATAATATTCATACAAACTCCATAAATAATATTCCCCTCCAAGCATGTAATTACATGAGACATCCTAGACCATTATCTTTAAAATGTATGATATTTCATTGTAATAATATGTTAAACGACACAATACATTCCAAGCCTCATGATCTTAATGTTCATGGTTGACGTCCTTACCTCATGATGATAAACATTTTTTTACATGTCAAAGTATCTTGATTTTAAACTGGATGTCATGACCTAATCACTTGATGTTAAACTACACAATAACATCATATTAATTTTAATAAATGTAGATGATTTCTATACTGTATGATGTTAAAATGCATGGAAGACGTCTTGTAAACTAACGTTAAACTATATGATACATCATAGTCTCATAATCTTTTACATTGACACATTTCCTTATCACATGACCATAAACTACATGATCCAACCAATTTATAAGATGTTAAACTGCATAACAATGTTCTAATCATAATATGTTAGGTCGCCACAAAATATCATAGTGCATGATTTTAAATGACACAGAACATGTCTAAATTGGAGGGGGTAAATTTTGTGACATCTCAACCTCATGGATATATAGATACAATCATGTGTAAATTATATTCTCTATAATTACCAACAATAAAGTATAATCTCAATCCCAGTAGTATCATAAAATCACCAATACCCATTAGTCATCTGTGGAACATATTACCTGACTAATCAATTCCATTAACACTCAGATATGTGAATCAAGGACACCATGTAGAATGATGAAAGTGGTATAAAATATGGAGCTTAATCATATACCTAGTATCTCAAACCATGAATGATTTAATATCTGGATTGAAGTATTGAACTTTCTGAGAAACACTCTCCATGAATTAATCCCATCTCTATATTAATATGGAATGAGAAGGATATTAATGCACATAACTCCCTATCTTGATCAAATGTATTTACTAGGATATCATTGATATAAAGAGTGTCCATGCAATAATTCCAATAAACACACATCTAAAGAAACAATGTCATCTGAAATCCATATTTTATATTTTCTAGTAATTTATTTTGATGATACAAAAATAGGCAGAAGTTCAATTCCCAATATCCAAGGAAAAAAACAAATAAAGTATATCCTATTTTGATTCATATGGAGACAATTGGCATTTTTTATTATTTCACAAATGATACTAGGATTTAAATTATGGGATGTTAATATAGAATGGTGACTACCCCTTTGTATCCTTATTTCATTTTTGATATTGATTATCTGCTACCCATAAACATCTTTGATACCACCTAAATATTCAATGATTTCAATTATACAACAATCCCATAAGATTGTATAAAATAAAACAATCTACATACCAACCTAGGATTACCATATATTGACATTATGTATGTTTTGATGAATATTCATCACATAAGAAATATAAAATCATGATAACCATATAGTTTACTGTATTTGGAGACATGAAAGACATTTTTCTAATTTATTGAAAGATATTTTATATATCTATGTAGATGTTACCAATACGAACTTCTACATAAAATCCTCTTTTAATAGCATGCAGAAATGAAACTTTTGAGAGGGGTGAGTTGAGATACTATGCATGGGTAAATAAAGATATATGTAAAAATAATCATGGGAATACGGGTTTGGGAACTTGATCATATAATTAGAAGATAATATCTATGTTACCAAATACCATAATCATGATTCCTCACATAATAACTATATGATCATAAGTTATTAGTGATAATGAAATCTAATGAATAATCCATGAAATCAAAAAACTAGAACAAGACATGGTACTATGTCACAAAATGAACATTAGAAAATGTGAACATGTATAAGTAGAAACATGTTCCCTCGTAATGTTAATGAATCAAAAAGTTTCCCTCTCATAATATTATAGACATAAACATAGGTTCACGCGTATCAATGTGAACATGTAATCTTGTTTACACATAACATTTTGAACATGTAATCAATGTCACACATAAACATATGGACATACAATCGGGTGGATGCATAACATTGTGATCATGTAGTATTGGTAACAAATAACATTATGAACATGTAATTTGGATAATTCATAAACATACTAACATGAAAATAGGTATATAAATAACATTGAAAACATGTAATGCAGTCCCACGTAACATTAGAACATAAAATGTTGTTCACACATAACATTATGAAAATTTATTTAGGCTCATTCCTAAACATATGTACATGATTCTAGATCAATGCCTAACATTGTGAACATGTAATATGGTTTGTAAATAATATAGTGACCCTGTAATAAAAGACATGGATAATATTTTAAATATGTAATTTGCTTCACGTATAACATATATACTCATTCGTCATCGATTATTACTCGAGGAAAATAAGTGGGCATCGAAAGCATATAAATCATAGAAGATATGTATGTGTCTCAAACCACATTACATAAAAATATAAACCATTCATCAAATAATATGATTTTTATTCTTAGATCATATAACTTGTAAAGAATAAATTAGGAAAAATCATGTCATCATAGAAGATGATTGATTTTGAAGGATCTCATGGATCATTTCATAAAACAAATACACTTTATTTTATAGTCCTTTTCACAAAAACATTTTATAAATATTTTTTTGTGATAAATAATTTACAATTACTTTTAAAACATTTCATTAGGAAAATATAATTGTATATGTGAAAATTAAATTTTAAAAAATATATCATATTTAAAAAAGTTTTCATTTAAAATAAAAATTAAAACTTGTATAGGATGCTTGATAATTATTTGAATTTTTTTAACATATAAATAAATCATGAAAAAAATGGAAATATATTTTCTTTGAAAATAAATTGAAAACATAAACTAAATGATTGACATCGTTTAGATAACACCTTTATAGAAAATGGTTTAAAAAAATTTTAAATAAGGGTTTAAATCATGCAGATACTTTTCATTGAAGATATCATTTTGAAAACAAATAAATTAAGCTTTGAAAATACATTAAAAACTAATTAAACATAAAAATAATTCAAAAACATTTTAATTGAAAACAGTTTTAAAAAAGAAATGAAAATTAAAATATTATGTAAAACTTTTATTCATTTATATAAATTTAATAATATAATGGAATATTCAAGGAAATTAGGTGCATTATGGAATGTAAGTCCCCAGATGTTTAACATTCATTTTTCACATTATTTTTTTAATAAATTGACTTGATTAGAAAACAACAAGAAAAATACTTTTAAAATATTTTTTTAAAAGGAAAATCATTGTTAAAAATTTCTTTCGACTATCATTTGATAATAATGAGAAATTTTTTAAAACATTTTTTGAAAAGGTTGTTTTTAAATTACCCATATTTTTTATCAAAAGGAGAAATGAAATCAGATTATCAGAAAAGATTTTTTTTATTTATATTACATACCTAGGAGTGTAAAAATGGTAAAATTACATCAATATATCATAGATAATCAGAGTAGACGAATCTTCAGGATATTTCTTAAGTTTTTTATTATATTATTTAATCAATGGTAGCATATTCAGGAACAATCGCAATAAACAGTGAGATTGTAATAATAAATACGTACAACTTTGGAAATATTATTTAATAATCGCCAAAATAGTGTGAAAATAAATAAAGATTAAAATACCATTAAAATTTTTATTTATTATATAACGTGTCAAAGTGTATTATATAAATATCTTAAAGAATTTATTTCCATAAAATGTCATGTATCTCAATGAAGGAAAATTGAGAAAAAATTACTTTTCCTTTTTGGTGACTTTTGATCCATAAATAATGAATAAAAATCATAAAATTGATATGTAAATACCCTTAAATTTTATTATAAAAATTATATACTCCATTCATGGTAATTATATACACCACACAAAATGAATGAGTGGTTAATAATAAAAAGTTTTCACAGAAATAAAAGTGATACAAGAAAACCCATACCTTATGTCTTGAATTACATCACACACATCCAAACTACAAGTATAACAAATAATTTTTATTATATCTACCAAATATCCATATTAAAATATACGATATCATATATTATTCATTTTTTAATTTATGTTACATTTTTTTAAACAATTCATTGTTAATGCAACATTTTGGGTAACATCTGTTTTTTTATCGTATGTGTTTAGACTTGTTATTATTTATCCTCTTACATAGATGATTATTTACTTATTTAAATAATGAAAAAAAATATGTAAATATAATATATATATAATAAATATTTAAAATAATTTTTAAAATATAGAAATCTGAAGTGGAATATAGGGTTCATAGAGATGGTCAGCCATACTTATTCATGAACATTGTTTCCCATTTCATCTCATATTGAATGAAAGAATGTAATTATATATATATAATATAATTATAGATTATTTAATATTTCATATTTATCATATACCTTTCCTAAACAAAAACTTAATACATTCCATGTAATGTTTGAATGAATCACAGCTCATTGAGGGGGTTGTAGTCCCCACGTACAGAAATGAAGTTATCTTATTCAGAAAATGGAAATCATGATGTTATATGTTATATAATAATTATATATGAATAAATATATCATAAATATGAAATAAAAACATAAATTTCATCATTAATACAAACTATGAAAAGTGGAAATTGAAGAATTAAAAACATCTGTTTGTATGGTTGTAGTCTGTCATACACTTGTATGAGGACTGCATATCCCATTTTATTGAGGTAGGTTTGTGTATCGGTCAAAGCCATAATATAAAAAATTATATTTATATTTATTATAGTAGTATTATTATTTAGTCATTTAATAATAATTTTTAAGGGGTGAAAATTTAAAATAATATAAAGGAGGTTGTGGAAGGATGTTACCATTAAATTGGGTAACAATCTTTTGGTTTAGAAAAAATGGAATCCTTTGTTGGATTTCTACAAAATGTTGTGTTCATAAGTTTGGAGTAGATATTTAGGGGGATTATTATGGTAGGGGTTGGATGATATAATGTTTCTTGAGATGTGGTATGAAGAGTATGGGTGATTTCATTTTTATATAGGAGTAGAAGTGTCACTCTTATAAATATAAAATTGTGAACACCATTGAGAGGTACCCATTACATTATGGGCAGAAAATGATATTTCATTTTTTATAAATGGGGGGAATTTGTTTAAATTATTTAAAAAATGGATTTTTTACTTTGTCTAAATTATTTTCCCTTTTATGATTATATTTTATCCATAAAGTGAACACATTTTTACTTAATCACTATAAATAAATTTAATTACATTCACTTCTATTTTTTGTCAAAAAATAAGTTGAACTTATTAGAAATTATATATTATTATTATTTTAAATATGGAATCCATTGTTTCAAATTTTTGTCACATAAGTGGAATAAATTCAATGAATATTAATCACAGAGATGGGATGAGAATGACGATTTATAAAATAAAAATGTTCAAATGTTTGGATTCTTTTTATAAGAAATTTAAATGTTAAATTGGTTCATTTGAACTAAATTGGATTAATTTATTTATATTTTATATAATTATTAAATAAAATAAAACAAATATATAATATATCAATATAAATAACTTTTTTTAAAAATAAATTTTGAATTAAATTCAATATTTTTGACTATTTATAAAAAAATGAAACTTCACATAAAATTACAAGAAATTCAACTGAAGTAAATTTTGATATTCCTATTTATTAAATAATGCTAATTTTTTAAAATAAATATTATTATACTATCATAAATTACATTTAAAATGGTTTTTCTCTTAAAAGGTAGTGTAATTACTATTTAAAAACTTACATCTTTTTATCCATAAAATTGGATTTATTCTAATCTTATTCCAATTACGAATATTTAATAATAATTAAAAATTTTATTGAATATATAATATTTAAATTAAATGATATAAACTTTATAAACAATGTTTTATTTAAATTATTGAGATAAAATGGTATTTTCATATAGAAAAGTTATTTTATTAAAAAGGAATTAATTTATTCTCAATTTTTTTTTGAAATTCATATCTAATTAATTGATAACCAAAGGATTCATTTAATGTAAATTTTTCGATTGTATTTTTACAATTTAGTTAATATTATTGGTAACATTGACTCTAACAGATATGTGAAAACTATATTAATATTTTAATAACAATATAAATAGTATAATGTAGTTTAGTAAAACATGTCCTTACAAGTTATGAAGGATTTCAAAAGAACTAAGAATTGTGTGTAACAAAAACCAAATATATAGTTTTTTGTAGAATAATATAATCTATATGTTTTATGTAGTATAATATTGACTTGGTTTTTTCTAAAACATTAGATAAACATAGTGATTCATATAAAACCTGATATATTCAGTATTGCGTGAAATGGAGTGTATCAAAAATATTAAATTAAATCCAAAAAATCTTTCAAAAAATTTCACGGTGTTACATTGTATCCCCTTAAAAATTAATTTCTCCCAAAAAATTCTCATAGATATCGATGTGTTAATACTTGATTATTATTTTTAAATAAACCCACATAATAAAAACGAATATTAAATCTTCCATAAAAAATTGTTTGGACTATAAGGGACACCAAAATTATCTCATAATTAGATTTCAACATAGAATTATATTGGCGAGAAGTTAACACATGGTCATTGAAAAAAAAGATTAAATAATACCAAACATTGTTAAATATCATTAATCATAATAAGGTGTGTGATCTAAAGATTGTTTTCAATCACAAAACCATAATTTGAATAATTTTTTAAGCAGTCATTGGTATTATTATAAATGATAATAATAGGAAAACATTATATTTCAATACTGTATTCCTAGTGATGATTAATTTTCATGAGAATATAAACAGTCATTATTTTTTGGAAAATCATTCCTTTTGGTTTAACATGGTTAATTTCCTCATTATTTCTTATTCTATGAAATGAAGCTAAATTTGACATTCTTAAATAGTCATAAAAACATTAGATCCCTAACTAAAATGATTAATGATTACATAAATTTTTCATTATCCCAAAAATAGTTTATAACATATTATCCAATATGTATCAATCTTCATATGGGAATATAATAATTAAATCTCTAAAACCTAATATGGTTTTTAACATAAACCATTCTATAAATGGTAAATATTATAACCCTTCTGAATGATGTAAGTCTAAAACTTTTGGAATAATGTCACTGAATATCTCAAAAAAAACATATCATTGATCCCCCATCTATCGTAAAGTATCTCTTGGTTGTCACATTTTAATCATGTGAGTAACATTATAAGGTATTCTCTTGAAGCATGGTAACAAATAGAATTACCAAACATCATTATTGAAAATATACATGATTTATTATAGATATATTCCATAAATCTAAAATGTTTTAAATATAATCTGTGATAACATAAATCACATTTTAAATAAATCCTTTTTCAGTTTGAAGGTAATTATTACCATCTAATTAGCTTATACATATTTAATATATCTTTATAAAAACATCATTATCTCAACATGATAACCATATTAAGGGTTATCATAAAACTATTCACTTTTTTCTTGAATATCTCCTTACAATTAAGTCACATTCATATTCCATCATAACCCTTCAAAATATTCTTGTAAATCCATAGAAAAAAACATAAACTAAACAATCCATATATATTTCAAAATTCATAATAATTTAATCCAACTTAATTAAAAATAAAATTATAATACATTATCCTTATTCAATTAATAACGATGCCTGATCATAGTTTTTTAACAACTATTTCCTTTCATATTTCACTTATATTATCATCATTATAAAAAGGTAACTATTACTTATTCCACCATGATTATTCTCTTCTTGTTCATTCAACTTGAGATAAAAAAATTTAAAACAACTACTCATTCTACACAAAAATTATTTACTCATCGATGATGTCTTGTAGAGGCCAATATTTTCATCCATGGACTTAACTAAAATCTACATTATTACTTTATATTTAGTTTCTTTGTGTCCTTCTATTAAATAGTTAAACAATATTCTTGTTCCAATAATACATTCACATAGTAAATTATTTCCACATTCTTGATATGAATAAAATTCAATCTTATTTCCACCATGGTATCCATTACACTAACACTAAGATAAATCCTTCGTTATATTTTTTGTTTTGTCAGATGGTTTCTTAATGTTCACAATGTGAATTATTTTCCATGAACATTGATTTGAAAGATCACAAAAATCTTTTCTCCAGTGATCATCCAATTTTATTTCTCAATAAAACAACTTCCACCACATTCATTATAAGAACATTTCATTCCGGTTCTTACCATTGACTAAAACATGAATAAATAGTGTGAGACACCATCATTGAAGCGGAAAACCACATAATCATGAAAAATCACTTATACAATTTCTAAATTATGAAACTTTGTTATAAATCTATTACAAATTAGTCTTATCCTTATAGACATCCCTAGATATATCTGTAAAAATATCCCATGGATTTTACTAATGTTTTATCATCGTATTTTCCAAATGTAGAGATAAAAAATTAAACATATACCAGAAATAGTGACCAAAGCTTATTATATATGGATGTTTCATCATTTTAGATGAATATTCAGTTAATTAAATAATAATTCATTTGGAACATAATAATTCAGTGCCTTTAGAATCATGAAAAATATTATTCTAATTTTTTGAATGATCTTAAATATATCCATAATGATCTTCCCATTTAGTAATCCTACAAAAAATCATTTCCTCTCAACGTGGGAGAAGGAAATAAAATAAATGTGTGTGCTTAGATGCTCGGTATTGGTAAATAATGATATATTTAAGCAAACTCACGAGCGTAAGTGTATGAGAACATGATCGTATGACTAGATTACCATTCCATGCATATCAAAGACCACAATGTAGAGTCATGTAATAAATATTTGTAGATTCTAATACCTATGTGAGAAGGTAATATAGGGTAGATGAAATGAAATCCTAACATAGGAAAAAATTCATGGAATTATGGAACAAACCTTAGAATATAACATTATGAACATTTATAAGTAGAAACATGTTCACTCATTATGTTAAGGAAATGAAATTATTACCTAACATAAGTTTGTGAACATGAAACCATGTACATGTATAACATTGTGAACATGTAATTAGGATATGAGATAAAAATTTTAACATTTAATTATGTTCACAAATAAACTTTTATACATGAAACCATGTCCAATCATAGAATTGTGAACATAGAATCTCCTTCATTGCATAAAATTTTGAACATATTTTCAAACTCGTGCATAAACCTGTGGACATGATACTAAGTCCATGCATGACTATGTTATCATATAATCGAGTTCGTTTATAATATCGTGAACCTATAATATGGTTAACACATAACATTATGATCATCTGATCAGGTTCATGAACAAACTTAATGACATAAAACCATGTTCCGCCATAACATTGTGAATATGTAAATTGGTTCACAGATAAAATTTTAAAAATATAATCTGATTTATGGATAAATTTTAGAAAATTTAATCATGTTCGTGGATAACATATACACTAATGACTCATATATCATTACACAATGCAATAGAGGGAGATATAGGCACTACCTGTCGTATAATAAAATAATATGTATGGGTGCCCCAAGATTATAAACAACCATCATATCATTTCCTATGAAATGAAATGGGAATCATAAACATTTGATCATATCATTACCAATGGAAAATAGATAGGTATTGTATTCATTTCATCATGTTAAATCTCATGAAAAGAAGCAGTTTGCGGAATCATTTAAATCATACAAAAGAAAGGGGTTTTATAAACATCATTCCATCAAAACATATAACAGTAAATAAATAATATGAATGATATTCATGGATTATATCCGTATTGATAAATAATATATAATGAAGTATGTCATTTTAGAAGGATATTTATTTTTAAGGGTCGTATGGAACATTTTGTAAAGAATACATCTTTTCAGGAAAAACCCATTTCATAAAATTTTTCAATAATCCTTTTTCTAATTAAGAAATATTTAAAATATAATTTAAAATATTTCCCGAGGAAAATATATTTTTTCTCTTATAAAAACGCTTTTTATAACATTATTAATTCTGAAAGTATTGTTCATGAAAACAATATTCGAAAACTTATATATGAAGATTCAAAATACCGTAGGAACCTCTTTGTTTGAGTACACCATGAAAACATATAATTAATTACTAAAAACATATGCAAAACCTTTTCAATTGAAAATAATTTGAAACCCTATAAAGAAGGAAAAAAATCATTTTAGAACACCTTTTCTATAAAATTGTTCCCAAAATGTATAAAGGAAGCTATAAATTATCTAATTAATTTTTGTAAATAACCATTTGAAAATATATAAAGGATTTATTGAAAAAATATTGAAAAATTTGATAAAAATAAAAAAATTAATAACCCTGTTATTTGAAATTAACATTAAATTAAATAAATATAAAAAATTTATCAAAAAAATTTATCAAAAAAAATTGTAATAAAATATTGGAAACATCATGAAAATTATGGCCATGTTAGTGGGAATATCTATACATAACAAATATTTATTTTTCACCATAATATATTGGAAAAATGAATTGATCATAAATGAAAATAATATTCATGTAAAAAAATAAAATGGAAAAACATGAATAAAATATTCTTGTGTTCATAATAGTATAACAGAAATACTTTTTAAACCATTTTTACAAAACATGGTTTTGAAAGAAAACATATTTCAGACTTAAAAAAGAAATAATGTCTAATTTTTATATTAGTATTTTAATAATTATCTTGATTTCCAAATAGTGATTTTTTTTGGAATTATATGACTATAACATGAATAAACTATAGATAATGAAATTCCTGATAGTTCTTAATATACTCAATATAATATTCCATTAATGGAAAAATAATTGTGAATTATTTTGATAAATGGTGAGATTGTAGAAATAAACTCTTATAATATATGTGTTATTGAATCATAATCACAATGCGAATATAACATTACATGATACTCAGAATATCATCAATATAATGGGATATATAATATATCATTTTAAGGGGAATTATATATATATCATTGAAAAATTTATTTTCATGACATGTCCTTTTTGTCAAAGAAGGTAATTTGATACAATATTACGTTACCAATTTGGTAACATTTAGACCATAAACACCATCAAATAAAGATCATAGAATGGATATCTGTATAACAATACATTTATGTCTGTGAATCATATAATTTATTCACAGTTAGAATATAAACCACACAAATTAATTGAGTGGTGAATAAGTCTTAAGTATCTCAGAAATAAACATGTGACTAGAAAACCCTTACCTCATGTATTGACATTCATCATTCTGGTTCAATACTATTTCTTAATAAATATAAGTATATTATACATATATGAAACAACCATATTCCTATTCATCATACCATATATGATTCAATTATGAAATTTTGGTACCTTTTTGTTATCAATTCCTTGTTGAATCAACATTTCAATAATAAATAATTTGTTTATCAAATGTGTTTTGACATGTTATTCATGATCATCTTCCATTGATAATTATTTAATTATTTACAGAATATAAAATAGGATGTAAATATAATAATAATTTAGAATTAAAATTTTTATAATAGTCAATAAATTATAGAAATATTAAATTGAATACATTAATTATGGAGATTGTTGGTTGTAGATACACATGAACGATGTTTCAATTTTAATGAAATTTTAAAACAAGGAAAGAAATAGAAATAGAAATATATATATATATCTGTGTGTGTTTTATCATTCATGTAAAATTACAATTTCATATTTATAATATAGTTTTACTAAATTTATACTTACTACATTCCCTGTAATGGCTGGATAAATCATATCGCTTTAAAAATGTAGTAGTCCACACATCCACAAATGAAGATATTTCATTTTCAAAAAAATGGAATGCATAAACTTATGTTTTATATAATAATTTCGAAATAATATATACATTAAAATATCATATATATATATATATATTATAAAAAATATGTTCCCTAATTATTCCAATCATTTAACTATGGAAATGGAAGAAGAAAATGACATCGGTTCATGATGAGGTAGTTCACTGTACACAAAAAATGATGATTGTGTATCCCACTTGATGGATTTGTGTGTGATTGTATGAAAAACAATTAATTTAAAAACATATATGTATATTTATTATAATTATGTTAATATTTAAGCACATAATGAGAATTATTGAGTAGTTTTATAATGAAAATAAAATAAAACATTTTATTGAAGGATGTTAGCTATTATTTGGGTAACTCCTTTTAGATTGATCATAATGGATTCCATAGAAGGCCTTCTACCCAATGTGAGGATTCTAGGCTGAGATGAGGTAATTTGGGATTTTTTTGGTAGGGGTTGGATTTTCCATTGTGACCACTTTGGGTCTTCCAAACCCTTTCTAAATAAGCTCCCAACATCTCTCCTCTCAACCTATATGCGACAATTTTAACATAAAGTCATCTAAGGAAAACCTTTTGAGGCCAACAAAATGGAGTTACATAAAGAATAGGTACCATAAATTTACAATATAATTTATTTTATTTTCATTATCGATCCCATATAATCTATTTATTAGAAGATTAAATAATGACTGTGGTATCCTTTAATTATTGATACGCCATTCTCTTAATGGTTAAACGCACAATCTCACACGCATTCATCAAATAGAAATACTACAAAATAGACATTTCATGGGACAATAAATTCAATTTGATATCTTTAAGAAGAATTTATAACTTGATCGATGATAAAATGTTAGTAATTTTATCATTGCTAAAACAGCGCTGATAAAGGGGGAATTTATTAACGCCTTTAAAAGTGCATATAATTGGCGTACTTACTTAAAAAAATTATTTGTACTAATAATTTATAATTTTATCACCTCTTTTAGAAGGCTGAATAAATGTATCCATTGATATCACATTAAAAACCACTAGTAAAGGTGAATACTATAGTACGCTATTACAGCACACTACAGCACCAGAAACACACCAAAAACACTGAAGTGCCCAGATCAGTGTGAATCACTGAGAGGGGGAGGGGGTGAATCAGTGATCCCTTAAAACTTTTTACTAATTGATTCTTATCAATTAAACCTCTATGGCTGGTTAAAGCCTCGATCCACTCTTCTTGTATCTCTCAACCTTTCCCGAATGATGCAGTAATGAAAAGGCACAGGACACAAGGATTTACAAGGTTCGGCACCAAAGGCCTACATCCTTGCCATGCTCTCCCAGCATGGATTCTCCCATTATAATCGGTTAGTATTACAATGGTCGATACAGCTTCCCACCGTATCTCTCCTGAGTCCCACAGGAGGGTCTTTATACTGCGTCCCACAGTGTTACCAGAGTCCCACTGGCCTGCTCCAGAATCCCACTGAAGACTTCTTCTCCCTGAGTCCCACAGGGTCTTCTCCTGGCTCCTCGAGTCACACGAGTAGCTCTTCTTCACTTTAAGTTCTTCAAGTATCCTCAGCAGCCTGGGATAAAGGCTGCTGGCCTTGCTCTTCTTCTGATCACTTGTGGTGAGCAGGTCTTCTCATCTTGCTCGGGCTTTATCACCTTCTTCTAAGGATGCCCTGGCTTCTCTCCAATTACTGAATGCTCAGACAAATAATATCTTTATCTTCGGTCTGGTCCAGTCTCAGTTCACTTCAACATCATGCACTGAGTGCATGGCAACTCTTCAAGATCTTCAAGTCTTGGACTCCTCAGATGCACACCACTGATTTAGCACTATTCACGTGTGCACGTGCATGCATGCATGCATGCACTTTCCTTTTCTTCCTCTTGGTGCAGTAGACCCACAAAGGGTGTAATCAATTATAGCACACACCTTTTCACAATCTTCACACACTATATTCAAATTGCTCACACACTAAGAAGTGTGTTTTACTTTAGTGTGAGGGTCTCCTCAATCTTCCTTCTTCTAAGTGTGTTCACTTCACTTAGTGCACACACACTAGGTTCGGCCTCCTTATCTCATTGCACACAAGACTTCTTCACTTTGGCAAACACTTGAGCTTGGCCTACTTCACTTGCAAAGCACACTCACTTCCTTGTTCTTATAATCTTCTTCAAAGTGTGCACTCCACTTATGCACACACTTGGTTCTTCATTTTTCACACACAAGGGCTACGGCCTTCTCTTGTTCTTTTTGCACACAAAGGCACAAAGGCCTCGGCCTTCCTTCTTCACCTCTCACACACAAAGTGTGGTCTTCCACTTGGTGCACACACACAAATAGTGTGGTCTTCCTCCTTATGCACACACTCGGCTTGGCCTATTCTCCCACTGTTCTTGTTTGCACATTCACCCAAAGGGTGTGTTCTTTTACTTCACACAAGGTGTGGTCTCGGGTTCTCCTATTGTTGCACACTCACGGCCTCGGGTCCTCTTCTGTTTTTGCACACACTTAAGTTGCGGTGGTCTTCTTGTTTCACACACACCCAAGGCTACTGCCTTAAGCAAGCCGTGAAAGAGGGTGCGGCCAATTCTTCTTCTCCCACTGCCGCATAGGTCTTCAAGATGCACAAGGGCATGCAAGGTGCGGCATATCTTCACTTCTTGTCCGCGCAAGCACAAGGCACAAGGATCTCGGGCGTGGGCGCGCAAGTGCAAGGGTGCACTTGGCCGTGCAAGCGCTCGGGTGTGCAAGCTTGCAACACCGCGGGGCTTCAACCGTGGGCGCGCAAGGCTTGGTGCGACCCCGGTTCTTCCTGCTGCTCAAGTGAGGAGCGCGCAGGGGTCTTCCCCTTTCTTCTTTCACGCAAGGAGTGCGCGAAAGGGACTCACGAAGCCAAGGATGGCTTCGGGCTGCTTCGTCGCGCAAGTGAGTTGCGCGGAGCTCCAAACTTCGTGAGGCACAGAGCTCACGGGACTCGGATTTTCACAGAGTTTCAGCAACCGAAATGAGAGCCTCGGCCTCTCCTTTTATAGGCAGAGAAATCCTCAAAACATCCGCGGGATATAAAAATCGATCCACCGAGATTTCCGGTTCTTTGAAAACTTCAAAACGCGGGCCGAGAATCTCGTTCTTTCTCTCAGTACAACGCGGACTTCTTCTCCTTCTCCTTTATCCACGTGCATGTATTTTAAAACGCATGCAAGCCTCTGTTTAATCCAAACACATGCAAAGCATAATCCTCATGGCCTCGGCAACGTTGTTTGCCTCGGCCGAATCTCCAATTCTTCTTCTCATCGCATGCATTGTCATTTTTAGGCATGAATGTGTTCAGAAGGTCCAGACGATTCCAATGGACGTCTCGGTTTCGAAAATGGTGGCCGGGAGCTCAAGATAGGTCGTCGGGAAGGCGCCTGGTTCAGCGGGCCTCGCGGGTGGCTTCGGCTCGAGCTCGAGGTGGAAGACGAAGCCGGGGCCGTCGGATCAGTCGTTTGAGATACATCGGGTGGCCTGGATTAGATCGCGGCGCCGCGGATCAGATGTGCGGCGCAGATCAAGCGCGCGATGAGACGGACGGCGGAGATTTGCTCCCGGGATTTTTTGCGCGTCCCACATCGAAACTTTCCGCGGATTTTCCGCGGTTTATTACCCTGGCACTCACCGCTACTCGCCAGTTGAATCCTCTCCCCTCCCGGTGCCGCCCCGCACCGGGTTCTCTCTGCGGGCGCGCTCTGCGCCCACTCTTGCTCCTGCGGGCGCGTTCTAGCGCCCACCATGCACACACACGGGCGCGCTCTAGCGCCCACTATGCGCTCCTCCGGGCGTGCCCCTGGTGCCCTTGCGGTGTCCTTGGGTGCGCCCTGCCGCCCTGGCTCGCCCCACGGGGTTCCCCCGGGCGTGGTGCCTTAGCGCCCATGCCTTGGGGTTGAACCCCCCAAGGTGCCTTGGCTGGCCTAAATTTTTGGCAAAGGCAAGTACAAATACTTTGTCAAAAACAAAGTAACCCATGAGTATAAGCCAAATGCCACTTCTCCCTTAAGCCATTTCTTTCCTTCTCCACTTCTTAAGAATTCTTTAATCCTCCTCCCATGATCTTCACTTAGGATACGGAATTCAAAAGGTTCCTTCATAATCTTCAACCGAACTCCTGAATCAAAGAATTCTTCAATGTTCTTCATTGATCCAATTACAGATCAAGTTGGATCACTTCCAATTCACATGCACTAAGAGTTAGTACATGGATTTCATTAGTGCACATCATCCACTTAGTAGTTGTGGATGGAACATCTTGATTCTTCAACTCCTCATGCATTGTGAAGACAATGCATGGTCTTCAATCAATGTTGTGACATTGTATCATCAGGATACAAGTTCTTTGAACTTAAAAATCAGTTCAGCAATCGTCAGATTTTCTTAGAGAATGTTTCAAACCATCATCTCCTATGTCACTTAGTGAATCTCCTAAGTGACATGCATCTTAGTACTATGGTCATTCTCTCTTCATCACCAACACCATCACAACCTTTGGCATTCACCTCTTGACTCCTTGACATCCATTCATTCTAGGACAACTTCATGCCTCATTGACAACAAATGCAACACAATGCACTTCAATCTCCCCCTTTGTATTTGTTGTCAATACACTCCTTCAGCACATATGAATGGGTCAATATGTGTGCCAATATTTCTCCCCCTTATTGGCAATCAAATGCAAAGGTGTGGTGTGGTTCTCTTCAAAATATCACTTCCTCCCTTTAAAAAGTATTTTCTTGAAAAACACTAAGAGAGGGATGATGTCACATGTTCTCTTTAGCAAAGAACCTTTAGTAAATCAGCTCTAAGTCTACTTGGGCTAACCCGGTGTAGAAAACAAGAGTGATGTAACCAAGGAAATCAATGCTGTCCACAATTCTCTACACATGTGAGATCATGCTTAGGGGCTTGAAATTTTTCAGATATAACAATGAATTGCTAAATCCTGCACATACTTC
Source organism: Viscum album (assembly GCA_963277665.1). Taxonomy (NCBI): domain Eukaryota; kingdom Viridiplantae; phylum Streptophyta; class Magnoliopsida; order Santalales; family Viscaceae; genus Viscum; species Viscum album. Next base: position 1,862,258,158 of record OY728157.1, read on the forward strand.
ACAAAACTCATTAGAAAGTTCAGTGCTAAGATAAAGCTCCCCCTTTCATCTATTTGTCTTCAATCAATACTCCCCCTTAATTGACAAGATAAACTCAATTAAGAAACAAGGGATGAAAGCATGATTGGAATACCTTCACTTTCTCAAGATGATATTAATTTTAGAACATCATCTTCTCCAGATTGGCTCCCCCTCAAGGGGTGCACTCCATTCCTTCCAAACCATCCTCCAGTTGAGAATGATCATCATCTTCAATTCCCTGCATTGTTAGCACATGTAAATACCAATGTATAAGGGAATAAGATGGAACCTCCTTGGTTCATCAATGTGAACAACAAGGTTGAGAAGATTCTCTCAACCGAGATGTCCCATTTTCACCATTCTTCACACTTGCACATTTGATCTTCAATGATGTTTGTGCTGGTGTGGTTCTCAAAACATCTTCATGTGAAACCTTCTTCTTCTCTTTTGCTTTAGCAATTGCCAGAACTTCATCTTCAGCTTTTTGTAGATCTTTGGCAAGTTGCAACTGATTTGGCCATATGACTAGTAAGTCACTTGGAAGTGTGGCCTCAGTTCTGGATATTCCACATGGCTCTTTTGATACTGTCAAGCTACCTCTCTTAGGCAACTTGTTTTCAACCAATCCCTCCTGCTTCTTCTGGATTGATTGTCTTTTGGAGTTCAGTCTGCTTCTATTTAGTTTCATGGCTTCTTTACAAAGGTCCATGATGTGTCCTTTCTTTCCACAGTAGAAGCATGTTTTGGTGGTCCTTCTGGATGCATCACCCTTCTTGGACTTAGACTCCAAGGTCTTCTCTTCCTTTTTCATGACCTTCTTGGGAGCATTTTCACCTTTCATCTTGCTTCCCAAGGATTCTCTCTGAGCCAGGTTCTGTGATCTTTTCTTCTTTTGAGCTCTGGATACAGTTGGAGATTGACATGTATCTTTTTGACCACTTTTGCAATCATCCCAGATGTTGTCAAGTAATCCAAATCTATTTGCAGTAAACAGATGTTTCTGGACCTGTGGATGTTGCTTCTTTTCTTCTGGCTTGCTCCCCCTAGGCATGGGCTTCCTCTGTGCTTTGGCATTTAGTGGATTGTACCAACAATCCTTTGCACAATGCCCATACTTGTTACAACACCAGCATTGTCCCACGAATCTTGACCTCTTCAGTCCTTCTGAATGTAGGGTACTTTTCTTGACAAGTTGTGTTGTTTCAAGAGAGCTCTGCTTCTTTACTGTCTTCATCCATATTTGTTTGGATTCATTCTTCCATCCTGCACTTTTTGTGGAAACACATTTAGAAACATGAGTACAAGATGGTATGGATGGTACCTTCTTGTTAGAAGTTGTTGCACTTTCACTAGAGGATGTCTTTCTTTTAGAATCATCCTTCTCAAGGCTTACTTGAGTAGCAACATGTCTTCTTCCAGTTGACTGGGAGGCTTTGGCTTTGGGTGATTGCTGATTTGTCAATATCACCTCCAATTCTAAGCATTTCATGTTAAGGGAGTTCTTCTCATCCTCAAAAGTTCTTAGCCTTCCTTCCCAATTCTCCACCAGTTGTTTCATCTGGTCTACATGCACCTTCTTCAATTCTTGCAATGAATTGTCCAGCTCCTTCACCCTTTTGACTTTGTCTTCTAGTTGAGCATCTTTGACAACCATTGACACTTTGTGCCTCTTTTCCAGTGCATGGAAAACTTCTTTGATAATTACTTTAAAGATTTCTTTATCAGAAAGGCTTCTTTGCAATTCTTCACAAGTGTCTTCATATCTTTCATTGCAAAGAGATACTGTTTCATCTTTGGCATTTACCAGCTTTCTGAGAGTGTTGGTTATGCCAACCCTTTTAGCCAGCTGATCTTCCATAGCATTGGCTTCTTCTTCTAACTGTGATTTTTCTTCTTGAAGATCATGGATGCCTGTAGCTATACACTTTGCCACTTCCATGGGAATTGTCTTCTGAAGATATTTGAGTGCACTCTGAAGATCATTCATTGTTTCGACTTCATCACAGCTAGGACAGGCTTTCTTCATCTTCTTGGCCTGTTTCTTCTTTCTATTTTTCTGAGTCTTGGCAGATATCTCCATTTGAGGCTGGTCGCTCATTTCCTCAAATCTGCACTTCATAAAGACTCCCTTGGATCTTTTAGAGGTAACCTCCCTCTGATACCAATTGAAGTGCCCAGATCAGTGTGAATCACTGAGAGGGGGAGGGGGTGAATCAGTGATCCCTTAAAACTTTTTACTAATTGATTCTTATCAATTAAACCTCTATGGCTGGTTAAAGCCTCGATCCACTCTTCTTGTATCTCTCAACCTTTCCCGAATGATGCAGTAATGAAAAGGCACAGGACACAAGGATTTACAAGGTTCGGCACCAAAGGCCTACATCCTTGCCATGCTCTCCCAGCATGGATTCTCCCATTATAATCGGTTAGTATTACAATGGTCGATACAGCTTCCCACCGTATCTCTCCTGAGTCCCACAGGAGGGTCTTTATACTGCGTCCCACAGTGTTACCAGAGTCCCACTGGCCTGCTCCAGAATCCCACTGAAGACTTCTTCTCCCTGAGTCCCACAGGGTCTTCTCCTGGCTCCTCGAGTCACACGAGTAGCTCTTCTTCACTTTAAGTTCTTCAAGTATCCTCAGCAGCCTGGGATAAAGGCTGCTGGCCTTGCTCTTCTTCTGATCACTTGTGGTGAGCAGGTCTTCTCATCTTGCTCGGGCTTTATCACCTTCTTCTAAGGATGCCCTGGCTTCTCTCCAATTACTGAATGCTCAGACAAATAATATCTTTATCTTCGGTCTGGTCCAGTCTCAGTTCACTTCAACATCATGCACTGAGTGCATGGCAACTCTTCAAGATCTTCAAGTCTTGGACTCCTCAGATGCACACCACTGATTTAGCACTATTCACGTGTGCACGTGCATGCATGCATGCATGCACTTTCCTTTTCTTCCTCTTGGTGCAGTAGACCCACAAAGGGTGTAATCAATTATAGCACACACCTTTTCACAATCTTCACACACTATATTCAAATTGCTCACACACTAAGAAGTGTGTTTTACTTTAGTGTGAGGGTCTCCTCAATCTTCCTTCTTCTAAGTGTGTTCACTTCACTTAGTGCACACACACTAGGTTCGGCCTCCTTATCTCATTGCACACAAGACTTCTTCACTTTGGCAAACACTTGAGCTTGGCCTACTTCACTTGCAAAGCACACTCACTTCCTTGTTCTTATAATCTTCTTCAAAGTGTGCACTCCACTTATGCACACACTTGGTTCTTCATTTTTCACACACAAGGGCTACGGCCTTCTCTTGTTCTTTTTGCACACAAAGGCACAAAGGCCTCGGCCTTCCTTCTTCACCTCTCACACACAAAGTGTGGTCTTCCACTTGGTGCACACACACAAATAGTGTGGTCTTCCTCCTTATGCACACACTCGGCTTGGCCTATTCTCCCACTGTTCTTGTTTGCACATTCACCCAAAGGGTGTGTTCTTTTACTTCACACAAGGTGTGGTCTCGGGTTCTCCTATTGTTGCACACTCACGGCCTCGGGTCCTCTTCTGTTTTTGCACACACTTAAGTTGCGGTGGTCTTCTTGTTTCACACACACCCAAGGCTACTGCCTTAAGCAAGCCGTGAAAGAGGGTGCGGCCAATTCTTCTTCTCCCACTGCCGCATAGGTCTTCAAGATGCACAAGGGCATGCAAGGTGCGGCATATCTTCACTTCTTGTCCGCGCAAGCACAAGGCACAAGGATCTCGGGCGTGGGCGCGCAAGTGCAAGGGTGCACTTGGCCGTGCAAGCGCTCGGGTGTGCAAGCTTGCAACACCGCGGGGCTTCAACCGTGGGCGCGCAAGGCTTGGTGCGACCCCGGTTCTTCCTGCTGCTCAAGTGAGGAGCGCGCAGGGGTCTTCCCCTTTCTTCTTTCACGCAAGGAGTGCGCGAAAGGGACTCACGAAGCCAAGGATGGCTTCGGGCTGCTTCGTCGCGCAAGTGAGTTGCGCGGAGCTCCAAACTTCGTGAGGCACAGAGCTCACGGGACTCGGATTTTCACAGAGTTTCAGCAACCGAAATGAGAGCCTCGGCCTCTCCTTTTATAGGCAGAGAAATCCTCAAAACATCCGCGGGATATAAAAATCGATCCACCGAGATTTCCGGTTCTTTGAAAACTTCAAAACGCGGGCCGAGAATCTCGTTCTTTCTCTCAGTACAACGCGGACTTCTTCTCCTTCTCCTTTATCCACGTGCATGTATTTTAAAACGCATGCAAGCCTCTGTTTAATCCAAACACATGCAAAGCATAATCCTCATGGCCTCGGCAACGTTGTTTGCCTCGGCCGAATCTCCAATTCTTCTTCTCATCGCATGCATTGTCATTTTTAGGCATGAATGTGTTCAGAAGGTCCAGACGATTCCAATGGACGTCTCGGTTTCGAAAATGGTGGCCGGGAGCTCAAGATAGGTCGTCGGGAAGGCGCCTGGTTCAGCGGGCCTCGCGGGTGGCTTCGGCTCGAGCTCGAGGTGGAAGACGAAGCCGGGGCCGTCGGATCAGTCGTTTGAGATACATCGGGTGGCCTGGATTAGATCGCGGCGCCGCGGATCAGATGTGCGGCGCAGATCAAGCGCGCGATGAGACGGACGGCGGAGATTTGCTCCCGGGATTTTTTGCGCGTCCCACATCGAAACTTTCCGCGGATTTTCCGCGGTTTATTACCCTGGCACTCACCGCTACTCGCCAGTTGAATCCTCTCCCCTCCCGGTGCCGCCCCGCACCGGGTTCTCTCTGCGGGCGCGCTCTGCGCCCACTCTTGCTCCTGCGGGCGCGTTCTAGCGCCCACCATGCACACACACGGGCGCGCTCTAGCGCCCACTATGCGCTCCTCCGGGCGTGCCCCTGGTGCCCTTGCGGTGTCCTTGGGTGCGCCCTGCCGCCCTGGCTCGCCCCACGGGGTTCCCCCGGGCGTGGTGCCTTAGCGCCCATGCCTTGGGGTTGAACCCCCCAAGGTGCCTTGGCTGGCCTAAATTTTTGGCAAAGGCAAGTACAAATACTTTGTCAAAAACAAAGTAACCCATGAGTATAAGCCAAATGCCACTTCTCCCTTAAGCCATTTCTTTCCTTCTCTACTTCTTAAGAATTCTTTAATCCTCCTCCCATGATCTTCACTTAGGATACGGAATTCAAAAGGTTCCTTCATAATCTTCAACCGAACTCCTGAATCAAAGAATTCTTCAATGTTCTTCATTGATCCAATTACAGATCAAGTTGGATCACTTCCAATTCACATGCACTAAGAGTTAGTACATGGATTTCATTAGTGCACATCATCCACTTAGTAGTTGTGGATGGAACATCTTGATTCTTCAACTCCTCATGCATTGTGAAGACAATGCATGGTCTTCAATCAATGTTGTGACATTGTATCATCAGGATACAAGTTCTTTGAACTTAAAAATCAGTTCAGCAATCGTCAGATTTTCTTAGAGAATGTTTCAAACCATCATCTCCTATGTCACTTAGTGAATCTCCTAAGTGACATGCATCTTAGTACTATGGTCATTCTCTCTTCATCACCAACACCATCACAACCTTTGGCATTCACCTCTTGACTCCTTGACATCCATTCATTCTAGGACAACTTCATGCCTCATTGACAACAAATGCAACACAATGCACTTCAAACACATTAGATGTGAACAAAAACAAGTACCAATACCAAATTTAAATAAAATGAAATATACAGAAAAATATCAGAATAAAAAAATATTATAGTCATTTCATACATTGTTTTATACAATTACATAAATAAAAATAATTACATACATTAAAAAACAATCAAAACTGTCAGTGTTACCATGATTTCTATTGAGTTTCTTTATTTATATGCCAATACACCATGATTAGTTTTGAATTCCCCACCTCAACTAAAAAAAATTATCCATCTGTATAGGAAAACAATTACAATGAGAAATATTAAAAACAAAAAAATAAAAACAAAAATGAAATCATATGTTAATTCTATCGAATCATATTTTAAATTCTATCACTCAAGATTACCTATGTAATTGAGAAGAGACAATATTGTTTCTCTTCTTTCAAAGGAAAAAAACATGGAAATAAATATTATAAAATAGACAAGATCTATAATATATAATGAAAAATTAATCATCCATCCATTATAAAATTTTTCGATAAAATATAGATAAATATTGTAACTTTTCTTTTCATCAATCGAAATGGTTTTAGAAATTATATATTGTTGTTCTGAGGTATTGTTAACATCATCATGTCCAAATGAAATTGTATAATTGAGTATTCAAAAATTTAATTTAGATATAGTTAATATTGTATAGGACAAATAATATTATGAGGAAAACATATTATATTAAAAAAACTCTTACCTTCTAATTAAACTCTATTTATTTTCTAAAGGTTTCAAGGATTGTGTTCCTATTTTAATAATACAGATCTCCTCTTTATGGCCCCTCTAAAGTTTAAGACATTTTTTACATTGGGACTATAATGAAGTGATTGTGATGTCGCAATAAAGAAATCACCCTTGATTTACTTTTTATCTGAGTCAAAATATTCTTTATTAACAAGTAGGAGAATAGACAAATTCATGTTTGTTAGACCATAAGCATAAACTAAATTTACTTCTCATGATTCCAGTATGAATGGCTCGTCTTTGACCCTTCAACATTGAAATTTACCTTCAAAATTCCAATTTCATCCACATTCACTCCATTTATATTTTCAACCCATTTTCCATGGAAAATAAGAACATCAAATGTTGTATAATCCAACTCTTATATCTATTTGCAATTTCCAAAATGTGAAATATTTAAATAAATTGGATATCTATTATTGGATATAGTTAAAAGCATTGCTTCATCCACAATCCTAATACCACTATTTTTAATCATATTGAAGTCATCATGTTCTTTTATAGAAAACATATAACCATTGATTACAATGCCAGTGTACAATATAATATTTTCATTAAGTCATATGTTTTGAAATTGAATTCGACCGACAATTGAATTTAGATTTCTAGATAACTCCTTATAAATTTGATCTCAGAACTATCCTATAAATTATTGATTATGTGTATATCAAATCCATCATTTACCCCTCGATGAATTAAAATCTCCAATAATTTCATTCTGGGATTGAATATATAGATCCACATCTTAAATATTATATAATTTTTATTGATGTGTAAGATCCTGCATTGTAAAGGTAATTGTACCAACATCTCTTTCTGAAATCCCTTCACCCGTAAGGCATTCGTTTTGATGAGATTTTGGGAGAGAGATTCTATCTACATCGAATAGGTAACCAGTACATAATTAAATAGCATCATCAACAAAATATTGTTTTTCAATACAACCTTATGGCTGACATCTATTATTGACATACCCATTCAAAATCATCATATACCATTCAATGGGATATATCTATCTATATTCAATAGGACCACATAGTTAAAAATCTCTTAAAAATTAATCTATCCGGTGGACCATTATATGAATTAATTATATTGGGATGAACATTTTTAATTCACATAATAGGATAGAAATATACTTATTCAAAATTGGAAACTTCAACGAGTCTTCAAAATTATTGAATATGGCTTTGAAAATTAAGTAGATTCTTGTTGATGTATTACATATATTTTTAGTCAGAATGAAACAGAAAACAACATGAATTAAATCCTATATCAAAACATAAAATTCATGTGATTTTAGTCCATCTAACCTAAAAATTAGTTATTGAAATGACACTCTTGATATTTGGTGAATACCCCTATATTACTTTTACACTCATCAGGAAAAGGAAAATTTATAATTTTTCCTACCTGGATAGAGTGTAAGATAGTAAATGAAGAAAATTATACCTTATAACATTGACTGATGCAAATTCTTCCCATATCCTGATTTCAATCAAATTCAACCAAGCGTTATTGAAATCATTTATTTTTTCAGGAACATTTAGAAATGTGCCAATAACACTATCACATGCATTTTTGTCAACATGCTTGACATCTACAAAATACTATACATAGAAACAAATCCAATATGGAAATCCAAAAAGTATTGATATCTTATTCCAACATGATTTTGTAAGGTTTTTTTAAATGTTATACTAAAAATAATATGAATCTACTTAATTCTTTATATATTTGATTTTCCAATACTAGAGATTATGTTGTACGTTTTTCGATATTATCATCAAATTTAATCATCTAGGATTGGTATTTATGTCATAATGGTAAAAAAAATTATGTTTTAAAAAACACAGTCATTGAGGAATCATTCAACACAACTAAGTATGTGAGTTTTTCAAAAAATAAGACACCCCCAACATGCCTTTAATGTTATGTTCTGATAAATTTCCAAAAGCGAGGAAGTCATTATTAATTTTATACAATGTGGGCCTCAATGGGAATTTTTTACTTATATGGGCCAAAGGAATTATAAAACATGTATCCCACATAGATTTTAGATATCTAATCAATGGATCCAAATTAACATCAATATCATTACTTGGTTTTTTCGGTCAATAGATATGAATAGAAAACATAATATATTTGTGTTTCATGCATATCCATGGATGAAAGATATAATTTACAAGCATGAATGTCCATCTACATTGAGTACTACTCTATACACTAAATGAATTTATTCCATCTATATACTACACAAGTCGAATGTTTCTTAACACATATCAAGATTTAGGAAACTCGTATTCAATTTTCTTCCCCTGAGGATAATCTTCTGGATGTCATAGGTTTCCATTTTTAACACTTGTATTTGCATGCCATGATAATTTTATTTCAATTTCTTAACATCCATATAGTCTTTCAAGTCATGAAATTATAGGAAAATACCATAAATATGTTGAATGAAATGATTCATTCTTATTGTATCGATCTGTGCCACACACATAGAATTTGTTGAGTGATTCATGGAACCTGAAAAATGTTGTAATTATTTGGACTGGCATGGAATTTTTAGAATCATTCCCATTTAATGTAACATTCATCTAGCACCTTGTGTTTAGATGTTTTACTTCATTTTCATCTTGTGTCGTGTCTTCTAGAAGACCTATAGTTCTGTAGAGATAGTTTCACTCAATCATTTTATAGCTTTAAAATTATATAAATTCCATTAATATTAGAATGTTATGAATTCAGTACCACTTGTATACAACTGTTTCTTTGAAAATCTATTTAACACCTCAAACAACATTATACAAACATGAAGGTCAAATTCAATTTCATTTTTTCCATTAATCCATGTGATATAAATCATCCATTAAAATGGTATTCATATAAATTGATTTAGAAACCATATTATCATCTGAATAGATTTCAACATTCTGTATTCCCCATATTTAGTCGAACATTTATTTCACTGATCTATTCCATGAAAAATCAATGGTTCTTCCAAATCTTCCAGAATAATTTCTCTTGAATAAAAACAACTCAAACTTGGATATAGTATTGTGGAAGTGTCGTTTGCATGATATCTTAAAAATTTGAAGAGAATATTAACTCTATATTCATATTTGTTTGTCAAATGATTATCATGTCTCCATATTTGATTCGTATCCATCATATTGGGTTCATAAAAAATAATTTTATAAAATATATAATAAAATAAATATAAAATATTCATTATCAAAAGTAAATGTTATAGACAATTACAATAAAGGAAAAACAAATCATTTATAAAAGAATATCAGAGGACCTAGATATTCCAAATCCAATAATAAGGGCAGTTGTAAATTGAAAAATAGAGGGTGAAATAAAAAGATAATAAATGATATTATCCCAACTCTTTATAGGTGTAAACTGGATGATGGATAGTGTAACGACACAAGCCTAGATTACCCAAACAACACTAAGTCAGATCATCTTATGACCTCTAACACACCTCAAAGTCTTTATAGGAGGGCTTAATCGTTATGTGTTAAAACCGTAAATGGGATTTGGTCCCCCCAAATATAAATAATTAGTATATTAAGTCGAATAAAATTCTAGCGTGACCCCTGGGGTCAATGAACATGAAAATACAAAATAATTGTTAAACTATATTGGCATACCAGTTAGAAAATCTAATATGGAAATAAATGATTCACCAACTATATAAAAACACATACATGTAACTCTAGTATAAAAACTAACTCACTTATAGTCTATAAGAAATCTTAGATAGATAAAAACATGATGTTCAAACTTAACATAAACTAATGGCACCATAATGTTCCAATAATTGAATGCTTGATGTGATAAAACCTCATTTGATTCACTAAGTGTGGCCCCTTTGATTATACTCCATAAGAAAAATAAGGACCATGGTGAATTATAAGAGGAACTATATCCTATAATAAATATAACAAGGAGAGGAACATAAATCTCCCCACTAACATGGTTCCAAAAAAATATCATCTGAAGCTTCTTTTCCACTGAGCTGTCTAAGAAAGGTGTTATCATATATATATTTATTACAGAGCAACCAAAGTGCAACTAAAAAGTAGTTAATAAAAAAAATATGCATGAAATTTAAAAAAAACAATTATATAAATATACCAAAAATTTATTGAGTATGGTTATATAAAGCATAGTGTAAAAAATTGAATTAATCCAATTTCAGGGTCAAATATAAATGACAAATAATTTATTGGTTGTTAGTATAATAAATGAGCCAAAAATAATTCTCTAAACAATATATCACAAGTAGATTACAAAAAAACATATATAGAGAAATAAAAAACAAAAAAAATTACACAAGGAGAATTGGAAGGCCATCCTCGGTATGTAGAATAAAATATGAAATCCACATAAGATTTTAGACAAGATGTTTGGAGTTAGTCTTGTAGTCTGACTAGACCTTTTAATTATTGTTGAGGAGTGGAAGAAGTTGGTGGATTCAATAGATCAATTTCTATCGTGATGCATTAGTTAATTCTTAAGGTTTTTAAAATAGATCAGGACATATTTATTAGCGCATTTGAATAAGATATTAATAAGAGACATTTTATCAGTTCTTATTACATTTTCATGAGATGTGGGAGACAATATATTACTAACCAGAAACACCAGACCTAAAATTCGAATCAGGAAAAGATTCAACCCAAGAATGAACATCCCATAAATTCTTATAGTGCAACACCTATTACATAAGAGCTGATAAATGTTGATTTTATCAGCACTTTTTTAGTACTCTTAAATTTCAATCTTTATCAGTGTAAAAAATTCATTGATAAAGAATATTTATTCAGTGCTTATTACTAAAGAACAGTTATAAGATTTATAATTATAATTATAAATAATTTTTTTAATATTTATAAATAGTTAATAAATATGTATAAATATAAATATATTAAGTATATTCATTTTTGAATATATTTATTATAATATAATAATTATTTATTTATAATTATAGAAATATTTTCAATAAATATTATTTGTATCGTTATATATATTTATATAATTATACATATGTATATTTAATAAATATACATAAATATAAATAAAGTAAATATATTCATTATTTATTTAACATTATTATAAAATTAATAATTATTTATATATTTATATATATTTATTTATTTATATTTATATAAATAATTATTAAATGAATTATTAATTTAGTTTATTTATAAATATATAATTGTATAAATATAGTGAATGTACATTTATAAATATATTTATTTATAGTTTTTACAACTTTACTAATGAATATATAATTTTTTCTGCATGCATATATCATAAATATTATTGAAATTGAATAAATTAAGAATATAGGTCGACTTTAATAATATTGAAAATATGTATATGTTCTATGTCCATGCATATTGTATATAAACATTCATTAATTAAGTTTACGTGAAATCACTATAACATAAATTTGATCTATATTAAATTGAAAAATATAATGACATTCAATTATATGTCATGTACTATTCAAATAGCCAATATTTTAAAATCAAATTAATTTTAAATTTTATTCCATTGTTCAATAAATATAAAAAAAAATTAATATAAAGGGCATAATTTTTTTTAATATAGAAATCATATTTATATTCATTAATATATAACTACTTATTTAATATATAAAATATATGAACATTAAATATCATAATTATCCAATTAATATAATGTTTAATATTTAATATAGTTCATTCAATCAATTCATTTTTTCAGTGCTAATTTCTTTTGAAAAATGAAGTATTTATTAGTGCTAAACATAAAGGGTTGATAAAGCATACCATTTTTCAGTGCTAAAAATAAATCATTGATAATAGTTTCCTTTATCATTGCGAAAATAGAAGAGCAGATAAAAGGTAAAATTTATTAGCATTGAAAAATATTCCATTTATCTGCATTTTCATGTAGTGCTAATCTGTTGAAGGACTATTTTGAAGTAGTGTGGGATAAAAAATAATTATTCATGTGTATAATAGACTACTACCTCAAGAATTAGTGTCCTTAGATATTTCAATTCAACCATTTAAGGGGTTTTAATGATAGTCATTCTATTTTTATATAATATTTTTTTGATATTTATGATGTATTTATGTAGAACACATTGCTTCTAGTAAGTAAATATTAATTTATAGTTTTTATGTATATAATGTTTTAGGGTGAAGTTTGGGAGGTTTTGAAAACTTTTGGCATTTTTTATTGATTTTATAAATGTTCATTATTGGTGCACACGTTGTGAAAAAAAATGAAATCCCTAGAGGAAACCGTGCATAGTAAGATAGGGGATAGGGGGAAGGTCCATGGGTTTTCCAAATCATGTGGTTTACTTTTAGAAACCTTATTATGTGGGAATTTATTATTTTCATGGTTGGTGCATGGATTGTTCAAACTTTTGGGGCAATCATGTATGGGTCCCCCTTGAGGATGTATCTAGTACACAGTTAGCACATGGCTTGGCTAACCCCTTTATTAACCATTCATGGTTTAAAAAATATGTCATATAACTATGTATCTTGGTCGGGTATATATTATACCTAATTATTTTATCCAAAATTTCCCAAACTCGAAATTTTCTCCTCCCAAATCCAATATAGTCTTCGACTATCAATTAAGATCCCATCCAAATGATTCTATAATAGATATAAAGATATATTCTAATGTTAAGTCGTCATTAATTGTGGTTTTGGTGATTTTTCATAGATATTATCTTATCTCTGTCTCTTTCTCTATCTCTCCTGGTTACATAGATCTAGTCCACTCTATATAAATCTATGTTTTTAGGACAATAATGGTTAGATATGAATTAGATTTGTTCCTAGGGGGAAGAGATATAAGGAGGGTCTTCAGAGATTCCAAAAGGTTTTGTTGTCATTTTCATACTGTTTTTTATGTTGACCATAAATGTTCAAGGTTGGTGACTTCATTACCGACTCTATATTAATAACATATAGGCATAGTTTCAATGTGATTATTTTGATTGACATTTTCTATTAAATTGTTGATAATTTATTGTTTTAAATCATATTTTGTGAGGTCCTGTATAATTGTAAACAAATTTCATTTTGTTGAAATTGAAATTGGAAATTTTATTTTAAAAAAAATTCATGGATTTCATGCTTGGATAATTGTTCCCAAATAATGGTTTCGTTTATTGAAATTATTTTTTTGAATGGTTTGTAGTAACCTTTCAGTTTTATTGAAATGGTAGAAATGGTTGTTTTGGAATTTGATTTTGGAAAATTTTTTGTCTTTCATCATGTGAATTCAGGATGGATAAGGGTAAGAAGTCTCCCCCATCATTATTGTCATATATAAGGGTCATGACATTCCCCCTTCATATTAGTTAATTAAGTAGAGACTTAGTGAAAGGGAAACTCACCAATCACGAGTATAGGGAGGTCTAGGTTTAATGCCGGTTTTTATGTGTGGATATGTGGAATAGAATTAGTTATTCCAAAATGAAAAATTTGAAATGGTTTTAGTAACATTTGGAATTTTTTCCTTGCTTATTTGTTTTTTTGAGAATATTGATTTAGTTCTGAAATTGTTTTCTATGCTCATGTAAATTGTTTGAAAATATTTTATATAATTTTAATAACATGTTATATCCTAGTGTAATACGAAAGGAATTCATTTTGGGAAAGCCTACTCATATTCATTACTCACCCCAACTTTGTAACTTCAGAGATTTTTTAATATTTTCTGAAGATTGTTCTTGAACAGTATTGAGAGATTTAGAGTCTTTCATTCAATACTTTTTAATTTTTTTTATTTTATTTACTTTGTTTTTTGTTTTAATTAATATTGATAAATTTTTAATGTTTTGTTTTTATATCGTGACTAACTATTTGAGTTGGTATAAATTTTCACAATTCATCATTTAGAAGTTATTTATTGATTGTGTGTTTTAATAAAAAAAATTATTTTAAATTGTAAAATCTTTAATATATTTTAGTAATTCCATTGGTATTTATTTCAATCCTTCGAAGATTTGGGCTGGTCTATTTAGGCCAAGTATCAATCCACATCCTTCTCAAGGAAATGGGGAGGGGAAAAATGTTTCAACTATTATTAGAGTCGATCCATCCAATTATCCTTGTCAATAAGTGGTATCACCTTTCTTTTCTTTGACTGACAGAGTGGTCATTAGTTCTGTCAGTCATGGATTTGAAATTTATTATAGATTAATTCTTGCAGTTATGATGGAAGAAAAGAGTAGGATTTTCATTACATGAAATTTAAAGTATAAAATATGTACCTATAATTTTTATGATGAACATTAAGTATCAATGGAGTTGGGTACAAATGTGTTTTGTAGAATTTTATATGAATTATTAATCTCATTGTCATTGGATATGCCAATGAGATGAGCATAACCAGAATTTTAGAAATGACTTCCCCTAATAGTGAATATATCATTTATAGTAAGGATTTATGAATTGGTTAGAAACTATTAATTTCTGGAAATTGTTAAATGGATTTCAAAAGTGATATTTTGAAAACGGAATGACATGGGTAATTTGAAAATCATTTGATATTCAAAATTAGAGTGAACTTTTTTTAAATGGTTGAAAATAAAAATTTAAAATTATTGAAACATATTTTTTGAATACATGATGGGTTTGAATTTGAAATTGTTTGCACTTCATTATCTAGAGTGTGATACTTATAAGTTTATTGTGTTTCTAGATAGTGGAACTTGGTAGACATCATAAAATCCAACCAGATTAAAATGATGGGATGGTGAATTAACTCGAGATACATGTGAACCAACACATTGTTTATAGTATCATGAAAATTTTTTAGGCCTTGTATAAAAGTTTTAAGAGGAATGAAGCATGGAAAGTGGATCAATACATCCAGTTCGAAATTCAGAATCCCCCAATTTTTCATGGCGATTTGGAACCCAAAAATAAATATGTGTGGATGAATAGGATGAAGAGAAACATTGAATTAATGGAACACCATGGGATCTAAAAGTGAATAAGATGACTAACATGTTATAATATCTTTCCTACTAATGTCTGAATTTAGATGACCATGCCCAATTAGCTAAAGGAATTGGTTGGGAGGATTTTGAACAATTGTTTATCATAAAATTCTATCTCCATATGTTGAGAATTTCATGAACAAATAATTTCATTTTTCTAAATTTAGAGATCTTTATAGTGACCAATTATTTTACTATATTAATTAATTTAATCTTCCACTTGCCTGATGATGCTTCTAGTGCTTTCTTGATGGCATGAAGTGTTGAATCATGGATGCGGTTGGAGATTGTCTTAAATATTTCCATGATCTCTATAATAGATTATATAAAAATGGTTTATAGATAAATTGTAATTGAATGTGAAATATAATGATCTATATGATAAGGCATCAAGTTGATACCTATAGAAAATTGTGTGAATTATGATGTTTGGATCAAGAGAATAAGGGAACGAAAATTAAAAGGTGTATGTTTAACTCAAAATCAAATGGTGGGATCAGTTAGTCTGCCTCCGAGAAAAAAGATCCAGCATGTATGTTTTTGATGTGGTTTCTTCAACCACATGAATAAATAGTGTACAACACCACCTAGAGAATTCCACAATTACAATCACATTTGTCATATTATGCACTATTTTCTCAATATTCTAGGTTGGAGTGTTTGAGACACATTGCAGGTTCAATAAACATTATATGTTCCAATGGGTTTAGGGAAATAGAATACAATTTATCAATAGAACATAACTATACATGGTGATTCCAGTAATACCATTTCTCCTCAGGAAGGGAAATGAAAATAACGGAATATGTAGAAATGTCTTTTGGTAACAAAATTATATAAAAATGAAAATGTTATTTTTATTGATCAATATATAACATCAATACTGATAGGTGTGATTAAATAAAATTATACCCTTATGTAATCTTTCATTGATACTAGTGCATCCCATTCCCATATTTCTTCTCATACTACTAAATTTTTGACATAAAAATTTGAGGTTATGCCTTCTATGTGGAGACATCAAACTACTATTGGTCAAATAAAATGAGTAGCCTTTATTTGTAGTACATATTATATAACATTTTATGGAGCTGAGTTGATGTAATATTTTTTATTTATGGATATGGATTCTAATGTAATAATTTTTCATAAGGATTGGTTTATGATGTTCAAGGATCACATTGACTATTATACACTGGAAGTCAATTCTACAACTATGAATAGAGTCGAGCATCTATTTAGGGGAAACATGAATCAAAAGGTAGGTGAAATAGTATTATTGGCATAATATGTGGGAAAGATATCAAACTAGTAGGTGTGGATGACTTTTTCAATAATGTAAGATATCATGAATACTATTTTTCCCAGAGTTTTTGATTAGTTTCCAAATATTTTTCCTGATGATTTGTAAGGGTTTCCACCCTCTATAGATGTGAATTTAATGATTTTTTTCATTCTAGAGAAAAGTTTTATATATATTTCTTCTTATTGGATGGAACCAATAGAATTATGGTAATTTCATTTGTATTTGGAAGAGATGGAATGCAATTGGTTCATTCTGTCGAGCACGACTCTATGGTCAGCTCTAGTATTTTTTGTTGAAAATGTGAATGAGAATTTTCCGAATTATATATATTATCATAATCATAAACAAGTTATAATAAATAAAAGGTATCCACATCCACACATTGATGATACATTCGATAAATTGGGGCTATATATGTTGTTCTATATGATGGACTTTCACTCAAGATGTTAAAAATTGCTAGTTTAGAAGAAGGATATTCCAAATATAACATACAGAAGTAGATGTGGATTTTATGAATATATTTTCATGCCTTTTAATATTAAAAATTCCATAGAAATTATTCTTGTGTCGATGAATTGTATATTTTATAGGAATTTGGATTCATTATAGTGGTGTTTTTGGAAAACATATTGGTTAATTCAAGGACATGGTCTGCACAAGAGCAAAAGTAGGCAGTAGTTTTGGGAATCATGAGGGATCCTCGATTGTATTTAAAACTATAAATGTGTTATTTTTGGATATAGTAGTTACATTTCCTTGGATAAATAATCTCAAAAAATAAGATTTTTTGTTTATCCAAAAATGATAGAGGCTGATATCAATTCAAAACATTCAATGATTGCCTTTGAGATATGCAGTTTCCATGGACTATATTATTTATTCCAACACATTGTTCATGGTTTTCCATGATTATCATCAAATATGCCAAATTTTAAAAGTAATATTAATACATTTTAATGGAAATTTGAATTTTATAAGTTATTTCAGGAGAATTATGTTCCCCTTACATCGACACCTTTCTTGATATTGCAAGAATCATGACAAGGGAACATGGTGTATTGTGACGCTTCAGTATTGGGGTTCAGTTGTATTATCATGAAGGGAGACTGTGTGGTTTCTTATGGCTCTATTATTTTATAGTTACAAGATAATTACTACCTAAAACATGATTTAGTGTCTGATGGTTTAGTACTTTCTTTTAAGACATGTCATAATTATCAATTTGGTTAGAAATTTATGATGATTGTGGGTCATGAAATCTAGAAAAATATTTTATCAGAACAGGATTTCTACTTGAGAAAAACCATATATATAAAGTATCTCAAAATTTTATAATTTTACCTGATGTATAAACTATGTTTAGAAAATATAGTGGTGGATGAATTGATGTGAATATTGAATGCTCATTTGTAAAAAGAAACGTTAGATGATTGGCAATGGATGTCAGTCCTATCTGATATGCACTTAGAATTCAAAATGTAATTTTATGTTATTGTTTTCATTCCAGTTTAATTAGTTCATGATTTGTTTATGATGGTTAAGTAGGCATGGATGTCTGATTTAGAATATGTGGTGAGGATGAAAAATATAAATGTTGGGGAGACCATTTAGGAAGGGATTCTAAATGGGTGTTTGGTTTTGTTTTACAAAAATTGGATTCTTTTAGCTACAATATGCCAGGAAAAGGTTCATTATTATAATAACCATTCCATATGGGTTTTTTATCTTCTAATAAATATGATTTATAGGGTGTTAATGGCATAGTTTTTGTGGGGTGGTGTAAAAATAAATGTGGATGAATATGTTTTGAGTTGTTTAACATGTCCGTACGATAAGGTAGAATAATAGAAACCACTATGTATATTGTTGTATTAACATATTCTTGTGTGTAAATGGGAGAAAATATATATGGAATTTGTAATATGTCCCCCAATAATGGTACAAAAACACAATGATTTATGGGTGATAGTGAATCGTATAACAAATTCAATAAATTTTATCCTTCATTGTGAATCTCATATGGTGTAGGACTTGTTAGAAATATATATCCAAGAAGTGGTAAAAAGTCATGTGGTACCAGTTTTGATAGTGTCGGCTAGGTATATAATGTTTATGTCTCATTTTTGGATATCTTTATTTAAATCCATTGAAACTCAGTTTACTCTGAGTATGGAATAACATACATAGATGTATAACCAATCCAAATAGATGAGAAAGATGTTTGATTTTCAAGAATTGGGCTTCTGTAATGGATTTTGGTGGAACATGGAAATATTACATAATATTGGTGCATGTATCATATAACAACAGTTATCAATCCTTGATACATTGTCTACATTTGAAGAATTATATGTGAGACCATCCCATTCAACTCTTTATTTTGTGGAAATATGTTATACATCACATGTTGACTCATGTCATGTCCAAAATACCATGTAGAAAAGTTATTTGATTATGAAATAGAGGGAGAAAAAACATAGTCATCAGAAATATCATGTGTATCATCATTGACAAACATTGTTCTTCTAGGTGAGTGATCGTGTAGTCATGAATATCCCTTCAAGTCATTGAAATAATAATTTTGTAAATTAAGGAATTTTATATCCTTGATACATAGGCCATTTTAATATACTATAATGGGTTTTGAGGTGGCATATCTGTTGTCATTACAACTACGTTTCAATCCAATACATAACGTGTTTTATGTTTCTCATCTGAAATATTATCATCCTAATCTTGAAAATTTAATTTTATGGGATCATATGTACCATGATAAAGATGTTTCCTAATTACATATTCTAGTTTTGATATTGTATAGGAACGATAATTTCTTGCATGAAAAAATCACTAGTCATGTTTGAGTTTTGGGAATCATGGTTAGATTTTGGAAGAGACCTGCGAATATGAGAATAAAATGGTCAAGGAATGTCTTAAAATATTTAATGATTGTATTTTTATTCTACATTGTGAGTATAAAAAGGAAAATGGTGTGGATAATTCAGAACATACGATTTCAATTATATAACCCTTCATTAATTCTTTTTATGTATATAATTGTTTCGGGTGATGTTTTGGAGGGA
Source organism: Viscum album (assembly GCA_963277665.1). Taxonomy (NCBI): domain Eukaryota; kingdom Viridiplantae; phylum Streptophyta; class Magnoliopsida; order Santalales; family Viscaceae; genus Viscum; species Viscum album. Next base: position 1,862,278,057 of record OY728157.1, read on the forward strand.
CAGATAAACTTTTGTTACTTTTTCGTACATTTATAAAGGTGCACAGTTAGTGAAAACATGAAAATCAACATAAAACTGTGAAAAATTAAATTTATTAGATAAGGGGAGGGGCACAAGTAGGCCCACTATTTTTCCAATCTGTGAGGCTACCGATGGGAAACTGTGTGAAGTGGGAGAATTATATTTTTCATGGTTGTTTCAAGGTTTTTATATCTATATAGACCAACTATGTGTAGATCCCTATTGGGGGTACTAGTTGGTACACTGTTATAGAACATTTTTCATGACATCTCAACAAACCATGCACTATTTGAAAAAAGCATGTTATTGTGGATTTCAGTAGTGTTTATGTTTTTTCCAATCATTAATTTAAAAAAACATATCTTGAGATTTGAACCTCCTAGGGGTATTACAGGCTTCCCCCATCGATCCAGTGGTGATCTGAAGTATTCTCTTAGAGTGAAAAGGCTATATTTTCATGGTAAGTCTCCATTTATGGTAGATTTTGGTTAGTTATCATAGATCCACTCTTCTTTCTCTCTCTTATAGTTTTTATTTTCTAGTCTACTGCAGATATATCTTTATTGTTGTATTCAAATCATGGTTTGATTTTTCATTATTTTTTTGATGGGAATAAATATAAGGTGTCTTTTGAGATATTCAACAGTGTATTGTTATATTTTTTTTACTCTTCCTTAGGTTTTATATAAATTCATATGGTCGGTAAATATACAATTGAATCATCTATTTACTATATGATGCATTTGTTCTAAATTTATTTTTTTGATTGAAATTGGATATGATATTTTTGTAAATATTTTCCATTAAAACCTATTTGGATACTATTTATAGAATTGTGGAAATTGGTTATTTTTGTGGATAGTGAAATAAGAAATAATATTTTAAAATGACGATTTTAAAATAATTAGTTTGTTTTGATGCATGAAAATGTGTTCCCAATAAATGTGTGGTCTTATTGAAATGTTTTTTTGAATTTTTTTCAATAAATGTATAGTTTAATTGAAATTCTTGAAATGGTTGTTTTTAATTGGTTTTTGGAATAATGGTTGTGTGTGATCATGTGCATTTCACATGGATAAGGTCATGAAGTCCCCCCCCCCCATAATTTGTTGAATAGATAGGGGTGAGGACCTTCACTCATCAAATTAGTTCATTAAGTGATAGCTGTGTGAAATGGTGACTCACCACTCATGATTATAGGGAGGTCCATGTTCCATACACGGTTTGATGTGTAGATATATGGAATGTAATTTGTTATGAAAAAAGGGAACTTAGGAGATTATTTTAAATTATTTTTATGTGTCATTCCATTGAAACTAGTTAGTATTTAGGAAGTTGTTCCATTATATAAATTTTTCGATATTATGATATAATTTTTTAAATGTGATTTATATAAATAATTTTAGAGGAACAAGATATCGTGTTCAATACTAGTGGTGTAAGGAGGGAATTCATTTATGTAAAGCATAATGAGTTTCATTACTTTCCCATTATTTAGAACATTTGTGATTTTGCTTATTTTTTACATCGGAACACCAAAAAAGTTATAGAATAACACTTATTTAGTGGTGTGTCATTTTACATAGTAAGTTTTTAAATGTTGGTTCATATATTATATTGAGATATTTGGATGTTGTCTTCGGAGTAATTTGTTTTCAACCTCCACTTGGTACTTTTGTTTTGGTAGTCATTCACTGTGGTACATGGTTAATGTTTTTTTTATACCAATTTTATTATTTTATATGATTTACAATTTTATCAATCTTCATTTAGTAGTTATTTTGTTATGGTGTGTTTTTTGGTGGTTTTATTTTCAAAGGTAAAATAATCCACCTATTGTATTGAAGCCTGGGGCATTTATTGCCAGCCTTTGACCCCATTGGGATGTCCATTAAATCCATATAACATACCACGACCTAAAAATTACAATGAGTGTTTATGGGATGTACCAATTTATGATTTACTAATTATTTATCATACACATTCTTACAATCTATTTTTTTACATATGACAAATGCGTTTGTGGACATGTAGTGGACTGCCTACCCAAAATGATATTATCCATTCACACACACCACGATAATTATAATGAAATGTTTTATTCAATTTATAGAATATTTAAAAAATATTAATTTAATTAGATTTATAATACAAATATATATATACATGTATTCCATTTACATTCTTTCATTCAATACAACAAGAAAATAAAAACAACATTCACTCATTTGTATAGTCTACTGTCTCCATGAATGGTGTATTCCATTTTCTATAAAATAGGGGTATTTGTTAAAATATGTCAGTAAAATGGATGTTGGACGTGTTTTTATTTAATTTTTGGATTTAATATTAATGTTTAACCATGGAGTAAACTTTCTCTTTCCTTTATCACTATAATCCTTCACTAATATTTTTGGTCAAAAACTATGTTTACCTTATTATACGTTATAAATTACACAAGTTATTAATATGGCATATTTTTTTCAAAATTTTAGTGACAGAAATGGTATAAATAAATGTAATATTAATCCCACATACGGAATGAGAACGAAGAGTTTAAAAAAAATGTATAAAATTTTGAAATATTTATATATCCGATTTCAATGTGAAATTAGTTATAATGACCTAAATTAGATTAAATTATGAATAATTTATCCAATTATTATTTTCAAACAAATTAATATATAATTTATGTCTACAAAAAATTCGGTAAAAAAATATTTTTTGAATTTAAATTTATTACTTTTCACTATTCATCAAAAAATGATGCTTTTTAGAAAAATAAGAAAACTCACCCAAAGTAAATTTTGATATTAAAAAATGATTATTATTTTTTCAAATAAAAATAAAAACCCTTTCGAAATATATATTTCTTGCTTGGTTTTCTAAAAAAGGTGATAAAATTAACATTTAGAAAAATACATCTTTTATTCATAAAATTGTCCTTACTCTTATCCTATGAAATGGAAATAAATTGGTTGAGGGTCAAAATTTTGATTAAATATATACCATATAAATATAATTAAAAAAATTAATCAATAGTGTTTTATTTATTATATCATGATAAAATAGAATTTTTAGATGGAAAATATTTTTCATAGAAAATTAATTTCATCAATATCAAATAGTTGTTAGTTTTATTTATAAATTATTAAATGTAACAGAAAAAATTTTATAAACATATTTTTATAATATGTTCACAATTTAGTTGAAATTAATCAATATATACCTTCTTATGGATGGGTAGTAACAAAAAAAATATTTTAATAACATTATTAATAGTGTATTGTAGTTTAGTAAAACTCCACATTGTGTGTAACACAAGATATCAAAGGAACTCAACATTGTCTGTAATAAAAGACAAAAAAGGTGTTTATTGTACCACATTCAAATATATGTGATTAATATAGTTATTTATTGAATTTTTATCATTATTTCCATGAAAAACATAGTTCATTTATAGAACAAAAGCTAAATTTATTGTTGCATGAAACAAAAAATATCAAAAAGATTAAATTGATTTGAAAAAAACTATTTCACATATTATCGGGGTGTAACGATAAACTCCACAATATATATATGATTATTTATGTATTTTAACTTAAAAATATCTCCCTAAATTTCATATCATACTTCATGAGTGATATACATGCCCACAGATTACACACCATGCCTGAAAAATCCTCCACATACTTGGAGATGAATAAGAAAGAGGATGACCTCAGGAACACCCCTCTCAATTTTATTGAGACCTCCATGAGGGAAAATAGTCCCCTCGTTCCATAAAACTACATGACACATAGTCCATATTGTTGGACATTAAACATCATAGAGTGATATGCATTATTTTTCCTTAAATTTTCATGAGAGCCAAATCCATGCAATATCTCCAAACATGGGTCCCAACCTATAATATTGTCAAAATTTTGTAACATCACCTTCCCTATATATGAGATAGATCTATGTAGGTTCTTTAACTATAGAGTTATTCATTTATGAACCTATTCAACATATTCATGATCTTGATCTTCTATTTAGTTTATATAAAAAATAAGTATGACTTGATTCACATTTAAAAGGGATACATTGAAATGTCTAGACATCTTTTCTTGTATCCATCCACAAATACCTTTTCAAATCAATCCCTTTCAGTCATGTACTATGCGCATACTCCCCAATAGGAATTATACATGGATAAAGATGAGTTTATTATTTTTGGAAACTATAATTCCATGAAACAATAACCCATCTTGATAGCCTCGATGACATTGATTCAGAAAACACTGACACCTTCAATTAAAAATCACTTCATAGTGGTTCTTTGATTCCCATAGAACTATGAGAAATTAACAATATATTTTTCATGAAAGGCGAAGAAGTGGATTCAAGTGGGATTCAATTTATAAGGGGTTATATTTAATCCCTTATTATATTGATTTTATATATATTAATATTCTATATATTTTATGGATTCATTTAGCAAGAATATATGCCAGTGAATCCAAGCTGTCCATAAATTCATGGCTACAGCTCATGTGGGATTCAACTAAACTATGCCAAGGTAACTAGCTAGACCAGATAGAATAGGTGGAAGGGGTGTTTATACATGATCAATCACTAAGGGGAAGAGCTATGTCGATGACCAGTAGCACTGTGAAGGATAGTGCTGACATAGGGTGGTTACACCAAAGGTTAGGAGAAAACCCTGGTACATGTTTCTAACCAGCTCAAGAGGCACTCTGGAATATCATTCCATCCCCAAAACTTCCACATGTCCAGTTTAGGGATTTTTGTAGCAAGTACATTTTTTCCTCTACTATTTACAAAATGGAAATATTGTATGGAATCTAATAAAACTGATCCAAGCCACCTAATTACCACCACATTGTCATCTTTATCCATTGCACATCATTAGATCTGGGTGTTATCCCAAAATAGTTTAAATCCACCTCTATTACACTCTAGTGATCAAAGTACATCAGCCTATCAATCACCAATGATCTTTCTAATATGCTCGATCAACCCAATATGATACATGAAATTCCATGATATATTAATACAATATTTCATAGAATATAGGTACATTAACTCATAAAAAATTTGCAATCATGTAACCACATTTTCATCACATGAGTAATATTACCACGAGGGGAAGCCTCATTCATATGTGGTTTTGGATCATTTGATCATGAAACATCTTTTGAATACTATCATCACTAATTCCATTGTATGTGGCCAACCACACGATCTATGTTAATCCATCATGATATTTTTGGAATTTAACATGATATATTAATGAATATCATATCATCCAAGACAACATCCACATTCATACATAAAAATTTAGCAAATCACTCATTGTGAGAAAATTCCATATTTTTAATTTTTTTTTATTTTAATAAAGGTTTCCTTAAAGATTATGTTAACTGTACATGACAGTCAAAATTTATAATCCCCTAAAGTAATCCGACAAAGCTATAATTAGTGATAATATACCTCATCATATGAATTATTATAAATATAGATCCATTATAAAATGTATAGGTGAAATATTTTACAAAAAGACCCTCTACGTGAAAATTATCATGTGATCAAAAAAGGATATCAAGATATATATCATGGATCATGTTATTTTAAGATGTTGATCATGGGAAGCCACCCACCTCATCAAGATATTGCTTCCAATATCTTCCCCATGGAATGAAGAATCAAACATGGTTGAAATATACCCATAAAAACCATTACTCCCCTTCAAAAGAAAACACAAGAGAGGTAGAAAAGGATAGAAATAGAATTTATGTGTAGAAGAAACAGGTACATCTACCTTTGGGGGAATTATCCATGTAATCACAAGACCCATTGCAATACATTATCTTGAGACTATGTCACATGATTCCCCTTGGATAAAGAAACAACATGATGATTTGAAAACCATGCAGAATACCAATTATGTGAATCACTCATGGATATTCTCACTAGGATTCATATTATCATGTTGACACCCCTTTGATATGAATATGAAACTGTGATAATGACCTCCCCTTTATGATGGAAAAACATGGATGTGCATATTAAAAAAACAATGAAATATACCCCCATTTTTGATATAGTGTATACCCATTCCCATACATGTTTCTCCAATATTCATCAGCTATTCATATTTTTAGAAACCCTATAATGAATCCACCATGTTCATGTGATTAATTAAAAATTTAAACATCATGAAATTCACTTATGAGAGCCTCTATTATGCGATGTATACTAGAGGCTCAAATGTGAGGTTGTTTTCTATGATGAATTAATGGGAATAACACCTGGTGTCATTAAAAGTTTACATAGAAATGAGGTGTAATACATTGGGAATATTACATACCCAAACTGATGTCCATAGATATACACCCATGAAATGTGAACTCTACATGGTATGAAACATTTCCATTCAATGATATCACCCTATGGAATGTAATATTTTGTCATAAAGACCTTCATATTTGTATTCTTTGAATATGACATAATTCATGCACTCATAAAACCATTAAAATGTTTCTCCGTGTGGCATTAATAATCATACCCATGGAACAATTGCTTCATCTGGTAGACATGTTCGTGAGAACTTGTCATGTAACTCTTTAACATCACATGATCATCAGGCTCACTGAACATATGATTCCCTCATGTGTCCCAACAGATGCTAGCATTGTTATAAGATATACCATTGATATGTAAGAATTTTTATGTTAAATCTCCTGGAGAAGAGAGTCAGATCATGCAAATACATTCTAGAAAATTCATTTTTATCATACACGACACCCAAAATAAGTTAGGATGATTATCCAAATTAATCCATGACATTTTTGGATAATAATGAGAAAAATAATGGAAATGTCATTTAATCAGAACAAATTCCATCAACATATTCAGTTTGACCAAGAAAATATCCTCTAAAATATCAGCTTTGATCATGAGATGCAAGTTGGACATATTAGTTTCCCACACATTGATATGTCAGCCTTGTGAAACTGACATGTTTAAAATTCCTGAAAGATATTCATGACTTGTTAAAAAACAATAATGAAATATAGGGAAGAAAATCAAGATGTTTAGGGAATATAATACAGACATGTCTGGAAGAAAATCATGTAATATCTGGCTGAGAATAAAGTCATGTTGGGAAAACATATAAAATTAATCCATCAATTACAAATGGAAATACACCATGTAATCACTCGGTTGAGAATTGTCGGTACGGTACCCAATTTACATGTGGTGTTTTGGTAATGGGTAAGGGTTACACACTCATTTCCTCCCACATGTTCCATTTTTCTATTGCCTAAAATATGCAACATAGCATTCATAGCCATCATCAATCATTATATGTCATAGGATAGAGAATGAATACGTAATATTGGAATCCATCGTAATATAATCCCCTATATTTTGTAAACCTCGAAAATAAAAATAATTTATTTTGGTGTGATCACATAACACAACCCATATATAGGTTTGGGGTAATTGTACTATGAGTAATATGATTGTTTCTATAAGAGAGATATTTAGAATACCTTCATAAGGAATGATCTCCAATGTGAATCCACCCTAGTCTATGTCATTCCATACCCAAATTATTTGTAACATATGCAAATGAATTATCCTATAAGGCTACCATCCTCTGTCATGAACCATGATAAGTTTTTATCCAAAACGACACTCAACCCGGGTCATGGAATGGCCCGAAGGACGTTCTTGATCCCCATAAGATACAAAATCTTTTCAAATATCAACAATACACTTTGGGAATTATTTTAATCATGTAGATAACAATAAACAACAAATAATATAAGACATCATCACATAATTGATAATCATATCAAAATGAAATACAACAATTTTTAGGTACAATTTTTTACCCCATTAACCATTACCAAAAATACCACAATGGAAATGGAATAATTAAAACATCCTAAAGGCATCATCTAACTAGAGGTCTATTTTACAAAATCCAGAACCTCCACCACCAGCATGATGTTGAAGACTAGAAACTGGTTCTGCCATCATCACAACATTACATATTTCATTTACTTGTGTCATATGAAATAATTTATACACAAACCCAATGGTGTATGTCGGGTGTGATACAAATCATTGTAGGATTACACCGAAAAGTGTTCCATGCTATAGCATTAGAACATAAATCAACATGCACATTTTCATAATAAATTTGAAATCATTTTCATAGGTGATTTCATGGTAAACATTTTCATGAAATACTATCTCAAAAAATTATTTCTTTAAAATTAAACAAACAAAAGGACTAGTATATACTGATGGTTATAACTACATCATAAAAGCATCATTTCACTAGAGTGAACCATAGTAAATCCCTATAGGTGGCTATAAAAAGTGATTCCATGTGAACCTCAAACCTCAGTGGTAAAAATCATCCAACAAAAAAATATCATCCTCATGAATGCGACATTATAGGAGAATTAATCCCAAGGTCTTGTGTTCCACAAATCATAAGAAAAAATCAACCACATTACCATTTATGATCTATTATATGGGATACCATCCCAAGGTATAGTGGTTTCCAATCATACCATCTTTTTATTTAGTGTTTTAACATCAATCCTTCTAGAATTTTCCCTGGTGAATCCCTTCCAAAACAACTAACGAACTATTTATAGTCTGCCGACCTAGATACTTGGGATTCCCATTGTCATCAAATTACATTTCACATATCAACTAAGCCATCACTTTTACAAAAAAACATGACAATCATCATGAAAACACAAAAGTAACTATCCTTTTTCACAATCCATATCGATTCAATGATCTACAATCACATGGAAACCACTATTTTCTATAAATTGGACAACTTTAATTTCACATTCTCACCAAATCCATTTGGAAACACATTTCACACAACTAGAAAAATTCTTAATGGAAATTTTGAAACTCTAAAAAAATCACGTGTGGAATCCAACCATTTCCATGGGAATTTCCCATTTAAAATTTAAACTCACAACAAATATATTTTTATATATTATTCACAACACGTTCACTATTTGAAAACTACATTTAAGGTGCATAAAATATAATCCAATATAAAAAACCATTCTTTTTGGAAAACCATCCTTCATCACATACACATCTTAAAAATATATTCAAAATAGGTTTCGCTCAACAAAATAATCTGTACAACACATTTTGACAACCCAGAAAGCCACACAAAATCATCCAATAATGTGAACGCATGGAACAAACTACATTGAACATGGAAATTTCAATAACTGGGTGAAAAAGTACAACTGAAACACCAAGAGACCCTATATATGAAGACATTACAAAATTTATCAATATTTAATGCAACAATAAGTGATCAAACCCTATTCATCTCTATCAAATCACTGGAAAAAGTAAAAGTAATGGAGGGGATAATAACCCTAGATGAACTGAGAAACCAAAGGATATGATACTTAATTTATGATTTCATGAAGATCCCACAATGGGAAAACCCAATTATTGATGATCAAAGATGATAAGATTCTTTATATGAAGCTTTAATCGAAGAAAATATTTTTAGGTTCATATTATAGTTGTTTTAGGGTTAAATCCAAAGATGGAGAGAAGGTAATCTTTCACTTTTTAATAACAGTGAAAGGCTTCATTGTTAGAACACGTGGTTTTCAAAACTGTGCATAAATTCTGTAACCCTCTCTGCCAAAGAGAAATGAGGCCACATAGTATCCTAAGGAATGGGGAATGACTATTTATCAAGAAGTGTTACCTAGAAAGTGACACTTTCTAGATTACATAGTTTTCTTTAGTCTAGTTCTTGGTTTGTCTAAACTACACAACACTGTTTATCTGACCAAAAAATTCTAATTTACGCCAAAGACACCTCGAAATATAAGATATAAATACAAGAAAAAAACAATTGAATAACTAAAAAAATTAGGGATGTGATAGTTTAACAAGGTTGTGTATGAGTTATGAAAAAACACATATATAGAGCATGTGTTCCCTTGATAGAAATTCTATTAGTTAGATAAGAGAACATAATGATTAGTATTGTGTGGTGTCTTGGTATAGAATCAAAGGTATTATATGAGACCCATGGATCAAATGACATAGTTAATATAAGGCCCCAACCTTAAACCTTACTTAATCATAAGTTATTACAAGATTACAAATTGAGGATCTTTTCAGGTTTAGATTTTTAGAGAATTAGATCATAAAAATTTCATTACATTCCACATTTAAACAATGTGGTTACATAAAAGATAGTACTCGTTTTCCCCCATCAACGGAAACATATTTAATATAAAACTTGGATTCTTTATTAACACTTCCTTGACACTATCATCATATAATGTACCTTTCCCTTGACCCGCGAAAAAACATTTCAAGAACTGGGGATGAGCATAAAAAGCTCAGTAAGAGATATAAAAATATGGAATGGAAACATGAGTTCATATATACATAAGAATGAAATCATACTTTCCCCATAAAACATAGGCACATTAACATACTTCATCAAATGATGAATAAATCATAGAAATCATAAGACATAAAAGATAACTTGAGGCATTCATAACATTCTTACGTAGGGAGTAACCCTCTTGGTTACGTTTGGAATACCCACCACAGTATATTCCCTAAATCTCTTCAGAGAACCCTTAACGTTTCACTCCTTCACGTTACCCAATACATTGGAGATCTATATCGGGCTCACCTGCCCTTAGTTTATCATGGAACCACCCGTCTTCATAACAATTCCCAAGAACCATAACATAATCGTATCACATAAAACATGCATAAAGGAAACATAACATTTCCACATTTCAATCACAAGATATCAATAAAACACATTGATATAAAAAACCTTATGAAAACCATTTTCAATACCAAAATAAAAGAAAAGTAAAACATGGTATTTATTTTTCTTTTAAAAATAAGGTATGGATTGTAGAAGAAGCCGAAACTCAAACAATGGTCGCGGCGGCGGTGAAGTCATTGTCGCCGCATACATATGACAAATAAAATTCCCTTTTGTTGTTTTGTAAAATTATTAGTATAACAAATATTCCTTTTGGATAAACATAATGGTCAAAGGGGTTTATAATCCATATAAAATAAAGTTGTGTATAAAACAAGATATGCCTCAATGAAAGGAGATTGAGACGAAGTTCCTTACAATGATGGTATCCTTGGTTTAAGGACAAATCAATTACATGATTATGTGTGACAAATGAATACACCAAATATAAGTGGATATTAAGTGTAAAACAATCAGAGTCTATTCACACATATTCATAGAACGACATATTCAAGGAGTAAATGTTTATCCCAATGAATCAAATTTGGGTTAAGAAGTTCCCTTGCAAAAATTTGACAGCCTAACGGCCTCACTACAAAATTCAGAAAATGAGTTGATGTGAGATAAAAAGGGTATCTCATCACATGGACAAAAAATTTAAATTAATAAGGATATAGGATAACATATCCCAACATAATAGTGTGTGAATTAAAAGACATAACAAAAGAAGTCTTTTAAAAAGAGGAGGGTGAAAGGTTCCCTTACCGACATGGGTATCTTTCGAAACATACGCCCCGTGAAAGAAGGAAAATACAACATTGATGTAAATAATCATAAATGAAATTATATAACATAGTGATTAAAATAATGGGTAGTACATACACCACTAAAAGGAAATTGTGGCAAATGTAGCATAAATCTCACGGGAATAAAATTGAGATGAAAAATCTCTTACGAAAACTCGGCAGCCTAACGGCGCCACTTAAAACTTCCAAAATGGATTGATGAGAGTAAATATGGTCTCTCATCATATCAACATAAAGTTTACAGAAAGTGTAATATAAAAGAACATCCCCCAACATAACAAATAGGAGCTTAAAACAAGTGACATAAAGGAGTGTACTTAAAAAGAAAGAGAGAGGTTGGATCTCTTACGAAAATTCGGTAGCCTAACGGCGCCACTCAAAACTTCCAAAATGGATTGATGAGAGAGAATAGGGTATCTCATAATATGAAAAAAAAAATTACCTTAAGAGTAATATAAAATAACATCCCAATAACAAGAAATATGAGCTTTAAAAAGAATGACATAAAAAAGTGTACTTAAAAAGAAAGAGAGGAGTAGGATCTCTTACCTCAAGTCCAACTTGTCTTGTTCGATTCATTATATTCCTGAATAATAAACTTTGGTCAATTTATAATTTCCTAAGGACCTCCTTTAAAGATTATCATTCAGTTCATATCACATATTATAATGTTATAATAATTGTTTAATAATGTTAGTTCATATCAAACTTTTTTGCCGTTGTTTCATACATGAGTCAAAAATGAACTTGTTTGAAAAATGATTGTCCATGTAGTTATAAGTAAATAATTTCCCAAATAGTATTAATGATTAGAATATCATATATATCCAGTACATATTCATTTTATACTATTACATATCATTTGGAGATAAAAACGAAAAGCACCGTTCATGGAGACGGCAGGCCGTACGTACGCATAAACGCTAATTTCATTTTTTCTTTGTCATATTAACAGAATTAAAAATAAATGATATATATATATATATTATAATTCCAGTATAAATTATATGTTATATAGGTCACATATGTTCATTAATTTCATTCTTTATACGTTCCATGTATTGCATGTACGAGTCACATCACTTGAGGGGGCGGTAGTCCACACTTCCTCATATGAAATTATCGTATTTACACAACATGAAAAGAATAATGGTATGGTTTAAATATAAAATACAGAAGAACATAGTAAAAATAAATACCATATATATCATATATAAAATATAGTGGCATCATAATGGACACCTTTAAAGGTGTTAAAAGAATATTGAACAGTCATCATTTCGTGAGGCAGAAAATCGCAAACCACAGAAATAATATGTCCTTTAACCATTAGACGAAGTTGTGTGTAAGTGTAGCTAGAATATGTCTTATAAAAACATACTAGTATATTTAATATACTGTATTTTTTACAAAATATATGAATAAAAAGTGTTTAGGGGGTTGGATAAGCAAAATAAAACAAAAGGACACAAGTGAAGACATTACCTTAAAATCGGGTAACTCCCTTTGGTTTGAGCTCAAAGGCTTCCTTGGAAGGACTTCTGCCAAAAGTGAGGCTTCAAGGAGTAACATAGGTATGTGGAGAGACAAAATTGGCAGGGTTTGGCCGAGCCAAAGTCTTTGAAAGTGTGGGTAAGGAGGTATAGGTGGGGGCCTTTTATAAGAGGAGAGGAGGGGCACTCTTGGAAAGTAAATAAATGTTACTTTATTTTAGAATGCGTTTCGGATTTTAATTGTCCCACATTGATGTGTTTAATGAATAAGGTGGTAAGGGTTAGAAATACACCCATAAAATATGTTTTGGACATGTGTTGGTCTTAGATTTTACATTATCTTTCCATTTTATTTAAATCGTTAAATAATGAGGTCATCGTTGCATCATCATGATGTCATAAATAATTTAATTTATTTAATGTCTAAAAATTAAAAAAAAAATACTATGATGTATAAAATCTTTTTATCTTTACAATTAATATTTATAGTCAAAATTATGACTTGTATAACCCCATGTAAAATTTTTTTTAGTAAAACATTTCATGTTTGTCTCATTTTTACTTTAACATTAAATAAAAAGAGATTTATGTCATTTTCCAACCAAAGTGGCTCCATGGGGTCCCCAAATTGACCCATGGATTTTCATGGTCGGCCATGACACATAAAATTATGGTAGGACAGGTTTCTAGGTCATTTCATTTTATTAAAACATTATTCTTACTTTAAACTACACTAATTACCTCTAATCACGATTAAAAACTTAATAAGTTACTATTCACCAAAAAATTGTTTTAATCCCATTGAAACGCATTTTTTTATTAATGACAACCATGTATGTAGGATTTTTTAAATTCAAAACACAATGACGGAAAAATTTTATTTAAACGGAAAATCGGTTTTTATAAGTACCACTTAGTGGTTTCACTATTCATCAAAAATTAAAGTTTTTCAGAAAATTACAAAAAAATCACCCTAAGCTATATTTGATATTCCAAATTCAAAAATGATGTATATTTTTAAAATTTCAAAACATATAAGTTGTATTAATTAATTTAATAATTAATTCCCGCTGTCAGAGCAAATAGCGTGTTTTTATGAAACAATAAGTATCAAAAGATTAGCACTAGTTTAAGTCCAATTTAAAGTGAAATTATTTCCAATGACCACTATTGGATTAAATGGTAAAAATATATTCTAATATCACTTTAAAACCAATTAAAAAGATAATCTTATCATATAAATAAATTAGATTAAAAAGAGGTTTTGAATTAAAATACAACATTTTTCACTATTCAATAAAAATTGAACTTTTTCGGAAAAATACCAAAAATTTACACAAAGTAAATTTTGATGTCCCAATTCTAAAGAATAATTTTATTTTGTCAAATATAAGACATAAAATTGTCAAAAAGTGGATTTAAAAGAGGTTCGCCATCAAAAGGCGGTTAATCGACCTTTTAAAGAATATTAGAATGTTTACGCTTAAAATTGGATTCATTCGTATTTTTAATCCTCTAGAATTTATTGTAAATAGTAAAACATATTTGAAAAACAGATATAATAATTTTGTAGTTAGTTCTATTCATTCCCTCCATCACAATAGCTAGGCGTTAACTACCATTTAAAATAATATTATTTTATTATTAGAGTGCAACGTAAGATTCCCAAGAAACTCGTTGTTTCATGTTGGGTACACCATCGATTTTAGCGTCCGCTTTAAAGTTATATTAATATTTTATTCAGAAATATGGATAAATGTGAAAATGTCATACACTTTATTTATCTGGGGTGTTACATCCTTCCCCCCTTTTGGGAATTGCGTCCTCGCAATTTTTAAATTGGGATTGGAACCTTCATTGGAAATCCCACATCGGAAAAAGAGTCAGTAAAACAATAACTTTAAAAAAATAAAGAATGATAAGTACAAATTTCACTCGAGTTAACCCATACTAGGATTACAAGTATGAAAATATAGACATGGAGGAAAAAACAAAGGGTCATGTTCTGATGGAGAGGGATAGAAAACATGTTTAGGTGAAAGTTAACCACAAGAAAATCACAATCTTGTGATGGGTTAAACGGTATTCGATTCCCCAGTAGGAAAAGTTAATAGACAGCATTTTTGTTTTTTTATTGAAGAATTTATTCATAAGGAAACGTAATTACTTATCATGTTGACTTTAAACTTTTATTAGATTTCTTACACAAATTCATATTTTCTCCAAAAGATGAGTATTTAGGATGACTTGTTCACTATAATCAACTACTAGAGAATCACCTAATCCACAAAAGAGAACTATATACATCCCATGTCTTTATACTTTAACCAAAACCGAAACCAAAATGGTTAGTACTACATCATATAATCTAGAAAATGATAACCCTTTATAAAAAGAAAATCTATTCTTAATCTCCAAAATTTGTCCAACAAAACCCAAAGTTCAACGAGGACCATTTGATAAACAATTTGTCCATAAAATTCTTCAAAGTAAAACAAACTAAGATTGAAACACAAAAATTTGAAGGATTTAGTCACATAGTCTTCCAAGGTACAAATTAACTTTTATCTCCAAATAACATCAGTTGCTATTAAATTCTCCTATTGAATATTAATTAACCTAACCACATATCCTCGATGATAGGTTAATAATTTCCATAGATAACCCAAAATAAACTTACTCTTGATTCCTAAAATCATCTAACTAAAAAGAATTAGTCAAACTAACCAGGGACTTCAAGTAGTCCAGTGGTAGGCGATAAATACCAGTCGCACATTGGTTGTGGGTTCTATTCCCGCATCTTTGTCCGACGCGACGGGTTGTCACACGGTCTGTGTGTTGTCCTTTTTCCAAAACTATATAATTCTCAAATCATTCCCCAAAAAAAGATAAAATCATAAAAAATAACCATAACATAATTTAACCGTAATTTTATCTCATGCCTTTCACTTCCATCATAACATATAGTAACCCATAATTACCAAAAAAGTAAGGATCATATAAACTTTAATGGTTACCATTATAATTATTACCTGAACTTCCACATCGATTGGTCATCTCGTACATGATGCATTAAAGATCATACCAAGGTTCATGTGGTTGATCATGACTCCTTGATAGTTGGTTTAGAACAACCACGAGTTTCCTCATTGAATCCCCCATTTTATCTAGTATCTTAATCAGAGAACCACCACAGTTTCCTTCAAACCTGTTGTCTCATTGGTGCCTGCTAGATCCATCCATTCACTAAAAATAGAAATTTCAGTGTGAGTATATCAACAAAACCATCATTTACTAATGAGAAAGGTAAACACTAAGATATACTTACTCATTCACTTTATCTTAAACTAGGACTCTTTCTGAAATCCTAACCATTATGGTAATGTCACTTGTGCATAGAGAATACCCTAACTTCTAAATTTATCTAAACCGACCTTTGATAAAAACTATAAGGCCCCAGCCTTAAACCTTACTTAATCTTGAGTTATTACAAGATTACACATTGAGGATCTTTTCAGGTTTAGAGTTTTAGAGAATTAGATCATAAAACTTGCATTGCATTCCACATTTAAGCAAAGTGGTTAAATAAAAGATAGTACCCATTTTTCCCCATCAACGGAAACATATTTAAAATAAAACATGGATTATTTTTTGACACTTCCTTGACACTATCATCATATCATTTAACTTTCCCTTGACCTATGAAAAACATTTCAAAAACATGGGATGAGCATAAAATGCTCTGTAAGGGATATAAAAATATGGAAAGGAAAAATGAGTTCATATATACATAAGAATGAAATCATACTTTACCCATAAAACATAGGCACTTTAACATACCTCATCAAATCATGAATAAATCATATAAATCATAAGACATAAAAGGTAACTTGAGGCATTCATAACATTCTTACGTAGGGAGTAACCCTCTTGGTTACGTTTGGAATACCCACCATAGTATATTCCCTAAATATATTCAGAGAAACCTTAATGTTTCACTCAATCACGTTACTCAATGCATTGGAGTGGTATATCGGGCTCACCCGCCCTTAGTTTATCACGGAACCACCCGTCTTCATAACAATTCCCAAGAACAATAACATAATCGTATCACATAAAACATGCATAAAGGAAACATAACATTTCCACATTTCAATCACAAGATATCAATAAAACACATTGATATAAAAAACCTTATGAAAACCATTTTCAATACCAAAATAAAAGAAAAGTAAAACATGGTATTTATTTTTCTTTTAAAAAGAAGGTATGGCTTGTATAGGAAGCCGAAACTCAAATAATGGTCACAGTGGCGGAGAAGTCATTGTTGCCGCATACGTATAACAAAAACATTCGCTTTTGTCGTTTTGTAAAATGCTTCGTATAACAAATATTCATTTTGGATAAACATAGAAGTAAAAAGGTTTTATACACCTTATAAAAGAATGTTGTGTATAAAACAAAATATGCCTCAATGAAAGGAGATTGAGACGATGTCCCTTACAAAGAAGGTATCCTTGGTATAAGGACAAATCAATTTCATAATTATGTGTGAAAAAAGAATACACCAAATATTAGTTGATATTAAGTGTAAAACAATCAGAGGTTATTCACAAATATTCATAGAACGAAATATTTATGGAGTACATGTTTATCCCAAAGAATCAAATTTGGGTTAAGAAGTTCCCTTCCAAAAAATTTGACAGCCTAACGGCGTCACTACAAAATTCAGAAAATGAGTTGATGAGAGATAAAAAGGGTATCACATAACATGGAAAAAAAATTTAAATCAATAAGGATATAGTATAACATATCCCAACATAATAGTATGTGAATTAAAAGACATAACAAATCAAGTCTTTTAAAAAGAGGAGGGTGAATGGTCCCCTTACCGACATGGGTATCTTTCGAAACATATGCCCCGTGAAAGAAGGACAATAAAACATGGATGTAAATACTCATAAATGAATTTACATTACACAGTGTGTAAAATAATGGGTAGTACATACACCACTCAAAGGAAATTGTGGAAAATGTAGCATAAATCTCATGAGAATAAAAGTGAGATGAAAAATCTCTTACGAAAACTTGGCAGCCTAACGACGCCACTTAAAACTTCCAAAATGGATTGATGAGAGGAAATAGGGTCTCTCATCATATAAACATAAAGTTTAGAGAAAGAGGAATATAAAAGAACATCCCCCAACATAACAAAGAGGTTCTTAAAAGAAGTGACATAAAGGAGTGTACTTAAAAAGAATGTGAGAGGTTGGATCTCTTACGAAAATTTGGCAGCCTAACGGCGCCACTCAAAACTTCCAAAATGGATTGATGAGAGAGAATAGGGTATCTCATCATATGAAAATAAAAATTACAGTCAGATTAATATAAAATAACATCCCAATAACAAGAATGATGATCTTTAAATGGAATGACATAAAAGAGTGTACTTAAAAAGAAAGAGAGGAGTAGGATCCCTTACCTCAAGTCCAACTTGTCTTGTTCGTTTCTTTATATTCCTGAATAATAAACATTGGTCAATTTATAATTGCTTAAGGACCTCCTTTAAAGATTATTATTCAGTTCATATCACATTTTATAATGTTATAATAATTGTTTAATAATGTATGTTCATATCAGACGTTTTTGCCGATGTTTGGTACATGAGTCAAAAATGAACTTCTTGGAAAAATGATTGTCCATGCAGTTATAAGTAAATAATTTCAAGAATAGTATTAATGATTAAAATAACATATATATCAAGTAAATATTCATTTTATACTGTTCCATATCATTTGGAGATAAAAACAAAAAGCACCGTTCATGGAGACGGTAGGCCGTACCTACGCATGAACGCTACTTTCATTTTTTTTCATATTAACGGAAATAAAAATAAATGATATATATATATATGTTATAATTACAGTATAATATATATGTTATATAGGTCAAATATTTTTATTAATTTCATTCTTTATACGTTCCATGTATTGCATGTACGAGTCACATCACTTGAGGGGGCGGTAGTCCACACTTCCTCATATGAAATTATCGCATTTACACAACATGAAAAGAATAAAGGTATGGTTTAAATATAAAATACAGAATCATTTAGTAAACATAAATACCATATATATCATATATAAAATACAGTGACATCATAATGGCCACCTTTAAAGGTGTTAAAAGAATATTGAACAATCATCGTTTCGTGAGGCAGAAAATCTCCAACCACAGAAACAGTATGTTCTTTAACCATTAGACGAAGGTGTGTGTAAGTGTATCTCGAATCCTTCTTATAAAAAAATCCTAGTATATTGAATATACTGTATTTGTTACAAAATAAATGAATAAAAAGGGTTTTGGTGGTTGGAGAACCAAAATAAAACAAAAGGACACAAGTGAAGACATTACCTTAAAATCGGGTAACTCCCTTTAGTTTGAGATCAAAAGATTCATTGGGAAGACTTATGACCAATGTGAGGCTTCAAGGAGTTAGAGAGGGATGTGGAGAGATAAAATGGGCAGGGTTTGGCCGAGCCAAAGGCATTGGAAGTGTGGGTTAGGAGGTAGAGGTGGGGGCCTTTTATAGGAGGATAGGAGGGGCTGTCTTGGAAAGTAAAGAAATGTTACGTAATTTTAGAATGTGTTTCGGATTTTAATGGCCCTACATTGATGTGTTTCGAGGATAATGTGATAAGGGTTCTAAATCCACCCATCCAATAGGTTTTGGACATGTGTAGGTCATAGATCATACAATATATTTCCATTTTATTTAAATCGTTAAATAATGAGGTCATCGCTGCATCATCATGATGTCAAAAATAATTTAATTTATATAATGTCTAAAAATTATAAAAAAATACTATGATGTTGGAAATATTTTTATCTTTCCAATGAATATTTATAGTCAAAATTATGACTTGTATAAACCCATGTAAAAATTGTTTTAGTAAAACATTTCATGTTTGTCTCATTTTTACATTAACATTAAATAAAAAGGTATTTATGTCATTTTCAAACCAAAGTGGCTCCATGGGGTCCCCAAGTTGACCCATGGATTTTCGTGGTCGGCCATGACACATCCAATGAGGGTAGTACATGTGTCTAGGTCATTTCATTTTATTAAAACATTATTCTTACCTTAAACTAAACTAATTACCTCTAATCGCGATTAAATACTTAATAAGTTACTATTCACTAATAAATTATTTTAATCCCTTTGAACCACATTTTATTTCTTAATGACAACCATGTATGTAAGATTTTTTAAATTCAAAACACAAAGATGGAAAATTTTCATTTCAACGGAAAATCAGTTTTTATAAGTTCCACTTAGTGGTTTCACTATTCATAAAAAATTCATGTTTTTGAGAAAATTACCAAAAATTCACCCTAAGCTATATTTGATATTCAGAATTCAAAAATGATTTCTATTTTACAAAATTCAAAAAATACAAGTTTTATTAATTAATTTAATAAATTAATTCCCGCTGTCCGAGCAAATAGCGAGTTTTTATGAAACAATAAGTATCAAAAGATTGACACTAGTTTAAGTCCAATTTCAAAGTGAAATTAATTCCAATGACCACTATTGGATTAAATGGTAAAAATATATTCCAATTTCACTTTAAAACCAATTCATACCATAATCTAATCATAAAAATAAATTAGATTAAAAAGAGGTTTTGAATTAAAATACAACATTTTTCACTATTCATTAAAGATTGAACTTTTTCGGAAAAATACAAAAAATTTACACAAAGTAAATGTTGATGTCCCTATTTTAAAGAATAATTTTATTTTGTCAAATATAACACATAAAATTGTCAAAAAGTGGATTTAAAAGAGGATATCCATCAAAATGTGGTTAATCGACCTTTTAAAGAATATTAGAATGTTTACGCATAAAATTGGATTCATTCGCATTTTTAATCCTCTAACATTTATTGTAAAAAGTATAAAATATTTGACAAAAATATATAATAATTTTGTAGTTAGTTCTATTCATTCCCTCCAACACAACATCTAGGCGTTAACTACCATTTAAAATAATATTATTTTATTATTAGAGTGCAACATACGATTCTCAAGAAACTCGTTATTGCGTGTTGGGTACGCCAACGAGCATAGCGTCCCCTTTAAATTTATATTAATAATATATTAACCAATATGGATAAATGTGAAAATGTCATACTCTTTATTTACCTGGGGTGTTACAGTTAATGTCCTAGGGAAGTTTGTGACATGATATATGGTATCAGAGGGGTTTTCACTTTTTTATATCAAGTAGTTTGAGACGATTCTGGATATATCAAAGCTCATATTGCTAGTGATTGATGTTCTAATTGTGATTTGGGTATCTAAAAAACTGATTTCGTTATTGTACTCGAGTTTCAATGGGATATTGGGATTTGGATTGACATCTTCCCCTAGTAATATATATGGGATCAACCTGTATATGGAAAAATGGGGAGGGTGAAGTGGGTTGTCTTGTCATCAAATAAGATTTGGTTTACTTTGAATTATAGAAGAAATCGACATTTGATTTTGATTCTAGAAAATTATCAAAATGTGAATTGATGGTTTTGTATATTGTTTTCATTATGATTGATGCTTGATGTGGAAGGATTCCTCCCCATATAATTGTTCTGCTTCTATAGAAAGCAGCCAAAGAGAGTTCTCCCTCACAAATTGATCAGAGACTAGTGCAATTCATGGTTTGGTATGTCTACAGTTTTGTTTAGGGATAGGGATATGGTCTTTATCAAGACATAAATGTCAAACAATGTCTTGGAAATGTTAATTATCTTGAGTTCTCCATGATTAAGCCTCCTTCTAACTAGGATGTCATAAATCCCCAGAAATCTGAGGATTGTCTTGATAATATCGATAGTATTCCAGAGTCACATGACACTCCTGATATAGTTAAAGTGATTAAAACTTTTATCATGTTGGAGGATACGAGTTGGGTGTTGTGGGACTCGATGGAGCATGCTAGAAAAAATGAGTATTTGAGTTAAAAACATTTCAAGGGTTTCATAAATAAGAAGTATTTCTTGATATATTGGACTTCTCCAGGTCTCGAGGAAGTTTTAATATTTAGAGAGTAGAATGGACCATGATTGAGTGTGCTATCCATTTTTCCAAATTAAATAAGTTTTCACTAAAGGTAGTGTCCATTGAGATGTCAAAGGATTAAAATTTCAATATGGGTTTGTGACTAAAAATATGATTCAGGTCCATATTATCATGTTTATGAATTATTCCAATGTGGTTAATAATGTTCTGACTGCATAAACTGATCGTAGAGGCAATTATGATTTTTCTAGAGCAATTCCAGTATTGGGAAGTATAAATTCATCTAAGAAGAAGAGGAAAATGTTGATAAGGGTAAGGGGTTAGCTCATGACATTTTCCCTGACTATTTTTTACAATGGATTTAGGTGATGGGTAAGCCATGTTCCACTAGTGTGGGAAGGTAGGTAACATGAGACTGATTTGTTTATCTACACACAGTCCTTTTCATCGGGTTGCAACTATGGGACACTTGCAGAGATTTTTTATGGTAGAACACACACACTAGAGTAGTGTTGGATATATATCTATCAATGGGATTTAATCCTATTAAGAACTATTTTGTCTAGTGAGTAATTAGTTCATAGGTCCTGCCATTTGGGCTTGATATTCTTCTAGTAAAAGTCATTTCAGACTAGATTTGTAGGTTGGTTGTCATTCTCATGATCATGTAGAGATGAAACAACTTCATGTTGTAGATCACTCACCAAAAAATTAGATACATGGCCTATGATAAGTTAATATACTGTTCTCATAACATAAGAATTAGTTGTGTTTTTATCTGGGTTCCTATGTTTCTTTTATTCCCTCATGACTTTTGGATATGACAATTTTTTTAACCAATCATATTAGCAACACAATGGAGTTGGTGATACCTATTGATAATAAGAGAGAAAAAGGTTTCATGAGTTTGTCCTATTCCCTCACCATTTCAAGGGACAATCTAGAATGGGATATCTAGGTATTGGAAATAGAACACTTTTATGTGATTCTATGTACGAATTGTATGTAGATTTTTCAGGTGCACAATGATTTCTATAGGTCTAATGTGAGTATTGTACAACATTATGGAAGTACCAATGGTATTTAGGAAGAATGGGATATTCTGTCTTGATGTGTTGGATATCCAATTATACAATTGGGAAACCTCATTTTCCATATATCATCACTCATGTGGGAGGATGATGATGGTGCTCTTATAAGTGTATTACCACGATTATCGGATTAGATACCATAGGCATTACTAGAGGATATCGTGGGTTTACCACTAGGGAGAGATGTACAGTTCACCATTGATTTGGTTCTAGGAGTACATCCAATATATATTCCACAATATTGTATAGTATCCATTGAGTTGTGACAATTAATGATCTAATATGATGATTTGGATTCCAAATGATTCTTTTTCCAGAGAATATTTCTTTGGGCCACCCTAGTGCTATTTGAAAAAGATTCCAATGGGTCTCTATGGTAATCTATCGATTACTAGAATCCAAATAAGGTAATGATCATTAAACAAATACCCTTTTCCCATATTTATGGACGTTTTGATCATCTTATAGAGTGATGTAGTTTTAAATGATCGACCTGTAATACAGGTATAAAAAGATCAAATTTTGAAAGTTGAATGCTCCGAAAATAGCCTTCTGAAGTATGTATAACAATTTTGAGAACATGGTAATGCCTTTTGGATTAACAAATCATCCAATGGTTTTTTTGGATCATACAAACAGAGTATTACACTAGTATATTGATTCTTTTTGGGTAATTTTTGATGACATCCCAATCTATTCTAGGATTGTGTAGGAGAATGAGCAGTATTTGAGGATTTTTATGGGCATGCATCAAGTTCATTCTATATATATGATGATTTCCATGGTCACATTCAGGATTAAAGAGTTGATGTTTCTAGGTCATCTGATCTCAGAAATATGGGTTTTGGTAGAACATTAGAATATCATTTCAATTATTTCATGGAATCAATCAAATATGGTTTTTGAGAATTGGATTTTTCTAGGATAGAAAAGGTGTTACTAACAAGTTTCTCATGATTAATCTTGAATTTTTTTAACGATGACTATAGATACACAAAAGGGGGTAGTGATTTAATAGATCAGATATTATCAAGAATCCATTTAGAATTGTATGCAGTGGTATACCATAACTTTCTTTATGTTCATTATAGAGAATGGAAATTGATATGAGTTCTTTTTTGATGCTATAGTTATGGTTCTTCGGTGATTGTTTATTTAGGATTAGAATGTGGTGGTTTATGGTTCACACCAACTTCGGACACATGAAAATAATTTCCCAACCAATGACCTAGAGTTTTTGTTGATGATACACACCTTTAGGACATGGAGCCATTATCTCATTGGGGTGATGTTTTTCATTTATTCATTTTATAAGAACATGTAATATGTTATATCCTAAAGTATTTTAATTTGAGTTACTATCATTGGGTCGAATACTCTCATGGGTTAAATTCTAATATCATTTATTTCCTGGGAAATAGGAATGTGGTTTCAAATATGTTGATAGGATAGTGTTTGAGTAAGAATTGATAAATTCTATTGATGAGTGGACATTGATAGTTATTTTTTTCTAAATGAATGTGGGTATTAGATAGAACATTTTAGGTGTGTAATAGGCCACTGATTAGTTGAAATCATCCCTTATGGAGTTGATTCATTAGGATCTTCAATGAGATTAGTTGTTCCAACATTCTATGTAATTCATAAATATTTGGGAGATGTCTTGTGAGTGGTCATTATATCCGGAAAATATTTTTTTCATTATTGACTGCATCATGGTGGGAATTTACTTTTGAAATATGCTTATGGACAATAGCCAGAAATCATAGTTTGGTGTTCATCCTAGTAAAAGCATGATGTTTTGTGATGTGAACCAACTGCTTTTTCCATGGATGATGTATGGTGTTGATGAGTTTGTATCATAGTGCTACACAAGCCATTAAAGTATAGTAGACTAATAAATTTACTCTATTTTTTTCAGACACTACCTATTCCTTCTTGAAAGTTGGAAGATATCTTAATGGGTTCTATTTTTGGATTAACTCATACACCATGAGGGAATAATTCTATTTGGGTAGTGATTGAAATTCTATCTACAACGTATTATTTTATTCCAATCATATATTCATCAAAATTGGATGTGTATGGATGATTTTATTTTTATGAAGTAGTGAGTTTCATGGTGTGTCATCAAAAATATGTTCTGATAGGGACTCATTTTTACAGTGAAATTTTCGGAAGGAATTCCAAAGGAGATAGGGTTATAGATCATGTTCAACACAACAGTCCATCCTCAAATGGATGGTACGATTGAGATGTCAAATCAAATCATGGAATACAGTTTTTGAGCATCCTTTTTGTTTTTCATTGGTTTGTGGGATGGCCATATAGGGTTGGTCAAGTTTGAATATAATAATGGTTACCAGTAATCATTTTGGATGTCTCCCTTTGATTCACATTATGGAAGAACGTGTCAATATTCATTATGTTGTAATGAAGTGGGTGAGTCCCCATTATAGAGACCAATCCTTTTTTAGGAAACATTTGAAAAAAATCATGATGATCAGATAATGTTTGTTGAAATTGTAGATCCACAATAAGTCTTATGGTAACTAGAGGTGACGAGAATATGGTTTTTCTAAGGGTGGTCAAGTGTTCTTTAATGTGGCACCTCATTTAGGTAACCATCATTTTTATAATCAAGGGGAGATAACATCAAGTTAAATCATAAAATTCAATCTTATTGAGTGTGTACGAAATGGGGAAAACATGTTGGATTTTCAGACCCAATTGTCATCAATTCCTGAAATTTTCCATTTCTCTCAATTTAAAAATTATAATCTTGATTTGTATCAGGCGTTAAATTGGGATGACATAGAATTAGAAGCTGATATTCATATGTTCTAGCACCCTGTGCAGATAATGGATTCTCATGGAAAAGTATTTTTTGGAATTCCAGACTTTATGTTCGATATCATTGGTAGCATGGTATTGTAAATAAAGGAAGAAGGGAGAATAATTCGTCGATAGAGGAGGATTATTCTTTTTTTATTCTCTAATAATACTTTTTGGTGACTTTACAGGGGTGTAAAGATTTTATTATGGTGAGAATTATGACTCCCAAGATTATATTTCATGTATGACATTGCTTAATTTTTGTATTTTATTCTACTCTTAGATTCCATGTTAATATTTCAGTAAAATATAGTTTTAATTAGAATGTAGTTAAAACATGAATGAATCACGGGTAAGGGATACCATGCACCAACCCAATGAAAATAATGTTCTTGGTATAGTGACACTGTCCATTCAACAAAACATGACACACTACCAAGTGAAATTACCAAGGAAACTGTGTGGCCTTGTACCTCTTGAATATTGTCGGACACGCGGTTGCTACAGGGTTTGAAAAACAATGTGGGACAACCATGCGACTTATCCAAACCATTATAAACATGAAAATTACATTCTCTACTACATTATTTAAACCTAAAACACCTATAATAAGGATCCTACGATATTTCCATCCTTGGTAATTTCCATGAAACCTTATTCGAGGATTTGAAAATAAGTATGTTAATGGGCTTTGTGTGGTAACATCGTGAAATCATCATGTTTGTCTCACTTTCTTTGGCTTCCACATTTTTTAAGGGATCATTCCCATCCATCTAGAGATTTACTGTTACCAGTGGGTTTCCGACCTAAATAAGGCATGATAATCAGTTTTTTTGGAGAAAACATGATGGTTTTTGTTTCAAATTTTATTTATAGGATCTTTTTGTGGTTTTATTGTGGTTTTTAATTGATTATAGGAACTCTATGTTTTAAGAATGTGTATCCATGATTTTACATTATTATATGATTTTGGATTTCATTCATGGTTGTTTAAAAGTGTATTGTGTATTATTTTTGTGGTGTGAAACATGTTTTGATTTTTCTAGATTCATATGTTTTGAAAGATGGGTGTCCAAAACAAATTAATTTTTATTTCCTTATGGATTCATTTTGGTGAACATTAAATGTGGGTATAAAATTTTATATGTGATTTAAGGCTTGTTATAAAAATTTATTTATTGTGTGTTTTTTTTAAATGGTATTTTACCATGGAAATTGTCATATTTTTTATGTGATTTTACTTTATCATTTCGAAATAAATATTATGAATTTTGAAAATTGTGTGAAATTTTATTCAAAATGGTTTTTGTTTGAATGTGAAATGATATTGGTTTGGTTTATGAAAATTGGTAGTTCCCACTTGAGTTTTGATTGTCGGATCAATGTTGATTTTCAAAACAATGATTTTTATATGTGTGATCTTGATTCTTGTAATGTCTCTATTAATGTGATGGATTATATGATATATGAAATGTAATTTTGAGGATAAAGGGAATACTGGGAATCTAGGTTGGTGAATTAGAAAAATTAATCTAGTTTATTCATATTGGATGGGGCCTAGATTATTCTAGCAAGAATGATTCTCCAACGATAAGAAAACATGTGATATGATTAGATAAAATTATAAAATTGGATGGGAAACCCTGTAGTGGCTCGTGAATAGGAATTATATTTGTTTTGTCTTGTGGTTTTGAAACAACTAGACCTTGGAATTTGTTCCCATCATGTTACTCATACAATAGGAAGTTGTTGGTTTTTATTAAAGGGTTTATATCACTGATGTATGAGGTTCATAGGATCCCCTATGTGCTAGTTATCTATTGGTATTGACCATAGTTCTCTCTTATGAAATGATGATTATTGATGTTGTGCTATCCATAAGTATATGGTTGTCCTTGTGTATGTTTAACATAATATAAATTCTGTTTTGAGAAATGGTTTTCCTAAAAATGTTTTTTCCTAAAACAATTCCTTGAAATGACTCTTCAAAAATCTATAGAAGTTCTTATGAAAATATACATGTTGATTTATCTTCATATTTTATAGCATGGAAAATTTATTTTTGTGGAATCCTATAGGGATTTGTATCACCCCTGCAGACACCATTAGGTGTGTGTTGACATAGTTTTGTATATAGGATGTAAAAGTAAGATGAAATGTGGTTGTGATAGTGAATAGGTTTCTAGTGTTCCTCATATTGGAGGTGTTGGTGGTGATTTATTAACACTTATGGACCAACTATTACATGGTTATTTTTAGGATGTTTTAGTTATTCCAATTCCATTTTGGTATTTTTGGTATTGGTTAATATTGTAAAACATAGAATCTAATAATTGGTATCTCTTATGTGGTTATAACTATATTTTATGTGATGATTTGTTATTTTCTTTTTTTATAGTTATATACATGGGTGACATTGTTACCAATGTTTTCTGTCGATACCGAAGAATTATATTCCAGGCCATGGAGATCAGGAACATTATTCCAACCATGTAAGAGGATGGTTCGGTTGTTATTTTGGATGGTACCCCAGCCTAGTTTGTGGAATACTTCATTATTCTTAATCATTGGAGAGGTGTCCATATACGTTGGAATACTTTTATGCATAAGCCCCATTCATGCCTCATGTATATTAATCCGGTATGTTGGTTTGGGATGAACTGAACTATAATGGATCTAATGATTTTTAAAATAATGATATTTATGACACTATATTTATAATTACCCATTATTAAATACATTGATATCACTTTATAATTGAATAACATTTATTTCAACACATAACAAAACAATGACATGCCAATATAGGTATAGTGTCTTTAGAAACCAGGAAACATAAACTGCTGGTTCATAAAACATCTATATTGTCTGCTATTTATTTCATCACATCAAGAGTCCTTTATTTCATTTCATACTTAATACACTTCTTCATGTTCTAGGAAAAAGAAACATATAAAAATGTGAGATCAAATTCTCATTATGGGTAAAAAAAATGAAATAACCATCATATGATTTTCATAAAAATATAACATTGGAAAATCTTCTCCTGCATATAAAGGATCACAATATCATATAGTGGGATAAATAATAAAAGTGAAATATAATCCCAATAGACATAACATAATACATTAAATTTATTGTCACAAACACATAAGCATATAATGTCATTTCATATTAGTCAATGCTCTTTTCCAAGACCACCAGAGAGGATAAATTCCATTACTGAACTGAGATCTCTTCTCGTTCCAACCTTATGTCACAGAAATATGTTAACTTTTTATTCCATCCATGTCTATATAATGAGATATAAACTTTTACCAACTTCAGTGTAGGGAGATATGGGTCCCACCCATCTCATAATGAAACCATTCCGACGTTCTTCGCAAAAATATAGAAACATTCACCATATCATAAGCCATGAAATCAAATGGGTTTCATAAACATCATTCCATCATTATATATATAAAACAAATGGTTTTACTAAATAACATTCCATAATAAACATAATAATATCATAGTAATAATAATCATTGAAACATAAAAATACATACTTTTAGATTAAAAATAATTTTGATAAAATAATTGGGTTCATTTTTTATAAAAATATCCTCTCTTCTTCAAAAATTTTTCTTTTCTCAACATTTCATCCAATTTTTTAAGAAAATAATTGAGTTGATAATACACTTGTAACCATGTAGATAATGATTTAGGGAAATATAAAATTATGAATATGTAAAAACTTGTTCTTGCTGTACAAGTTTAAAAAAACATTCCCCTCATACTTTTTCCAGAAATGACCGAAAGTACCTTGTAGGGAAATTAAAAAAATATTCCTTCCAAACCTTGTAGTCAAATTCAAAATGAGTAAAATGAGTTTATACATACATAGAATAATATTACACATTATATGAGATTATATTTTAAAAAACATGGATATTTATGGTAAATATATCTCTAGTAGATACTTATAAATACACAATCTCTAATAAAACGAGATTTGAATTGTTATCTTATACCATAAGTCCGATAAGGTTCATGTGTATCTGAAACTCGTGTATAATGATTTAAATAATTTTTATGATTTAATCAATAATAAAAATTATTTTTATGATTATATTTGTGATTATATTTTCATCTGTTTGTCAGTAACATCTCATTATTACTCGTTATTCGGGCATTAACTACTTACGTTCTAATGTATGTTTTGCCGGATAAGTTCTTATTCCTCATTTTTTTATTGTTATATCATTAACAAAAATTTATTATTATAATATATATCATATTTATACATTAAATGAATTTTCAAAATCATGATTTAATGAAGATTATATAGAACGAATTCCATCGCATAGTGGAGATAGTAAGCCGTATGTACACAAGAGCGACGATATTATTCCAAAAATTATTGAGTGGTATTAAATTTTATGATTTATAGTATATCAGAATTAGTATAATGTTATATTAATAATATATAGTTATTATTTCCACCATTATAACCGTCCAGGTAAGGGGATGGTGAATAACAGATTACACCACAGTGTGGAGACGGCATGCCGTATGTACTCACACACCATGAGTTCGTTTTTCGTAGGATGGATATGAAGTGATATAGATTTTTTCATATTTATAATAACATATCAGTATCTGACTGATACTGATGTTATTATTTTTTAATGATAAAACTATAGAAACTATGTATAAGAGGAAAGGAATTTGAAAGAATCGTTATAAGGGATTACATCTTCCTCGATGTGCCTCCATTAAATTTCCTCTTATGGCACTAGAGCTTGGATTTTGAGAAGAAAAGAACTTCTAAAATGTAACCAAGTAATTTTAGAAGAAAAATGGGCAGGGTTTGGAAGAGGATTAATTCTTAAAAAGGATTGAATAGGTGAGGGAGGAGGATCCCTTTTATAAGAGTGAAGAGGGGTACATTAGGAATCTATCAAAAATATTAATTTATAATAAATTAAATGTATACAGAAATGATCCAAACTTATTTAATTAAAATATATTAATATTTTGGTTCAAAGAACCATCATAAAATAATATTTAGACCAATTTAGAATATTTTTATATCTTATTATTGTTGGATTAACCGTAATTTTACTTTTTTAATATTTCCATGATATCATGTTATTTTACCATTGTGGGTTAATGTAATTAACATTTCATTTAAAAATACACAAAGAATGGTTATTTGTTACATATATAGACTTATACTAACCATTTTTCTGAATCATAGTTTTTTAAGAATTTAATATCATATAATTAATTTCTTTCTATTTAAAGTTATGCATTGTGTCAATTTTAGAAACTATTAATACTTGGCATTTTAAAAATTTATAATACATTTTTAATTTGAAAATAAGGAATTAACAATAATATAAAATGTCAATTTCATTCATAAAATTCATGTGTGACATAAAAAATTAACCATATTACTTTTGTTTTAATATTTATAAATTCATTTGTTTAAATATTTCATTAATGAGGTAATCACGACATCATATTTGTTTCATAAATGAAACAATTTATATAATCTCAAAAAATTATAAATAGACTACATCAATATAGGAATAATTTTTATATTTCTAATGACTATTTATAATAAAATAGATCAGTTATATAACCCTATATTAAAATATATTTAATAAATGATATATGTTAAGGTTACAATTATCTTTACATTAAATTAATTCTTATGAAACATCTTTTTCACATTCATTTGAATCCCTATGGTCCCAAAATCAACCCAAGGATGCCCATGGTCGCAAATATTTCATCCAATTGGATTAGGACATGTTTTAGGGTAGTATTATATTATTATTGTGTTATTTGTTACTCTTATTTTCTTGATTTACCCATTTACCGTGGTAAATAAAAAAATATTAATGTTTCTATTCATAATTTTCAAAAAGAAATGGTACCTATTCACACAATTTGGAAATTCTAAATTCAAATATAGAATCCATTTTTACTAATTAAAATCATAGAAGCATGATTATTTAATTTAAAATTTATTTCATTGATGAAATTAGAATAAAGGTTTTAAAATTTATTACATTACATAAGATTGAAATGTTTTTACCCATGAATTCAATGAAAAATTAATTATAATGAAATAAATCATATTAAATTGTAAAAATATATCATATTTTTACTTAAAACCGTTTAACTTTATAATTTAATCATATAAATTATCTTGATGAAATATGTTGTTTTTAATTAATATTTGTTGTATTATTACTATTCATCAAAACATGAAACATATCAAATAAATATCATATATTTATCCAAAGTAGATTTTTGTATCATTCATCCAAATAATATGTTTATGCTGTTATATAGAAATTATTAATGTGTCAAAATATTAAATTAAAATGGGTTCTCCATTCAATGGTATAAAATTACGCATTAAAAAATAGGTTCTTATACATTAAATAGGGTTTAACTTATACAATATGACTAAAATACAAATTGGATTAATATATAATTTATTTATATTTATTCTCACTAACCTAATGGCTAGGCTATAACAATAATTTTATATTAAGGGAATCTCACGGTTCGTTTAAACTCACGATTGCGTGAAACAAAAAAATACGAATAAAAATTATTTAAAATTAATTATTCATAAAAACATTCATGTGTAAAAATATTAAGGCCCTATCTATATTCTATACTATCCATGATACTGGACATCATGCCTCTCTTTGGGAGACTATAATGTGAAATCCTCTAACAATTCTTCCATCCTGTTATTTGTCTAATCATCTTATATGGATTGTTTCTCAAACCAAGTATGAATATATTTGAATTAGAGATTTGAGATTATTATACCCCCATAATTAGAGGATTCCCCAATTGTGGTCCCTACATTGGGAAGTTACCCTGATTACATATCATATTCACAAACGTGGTAATACTCCATTTGAGGTGATTCGGGGAATCCATCCTAGTATATGGGATTCTAAATATCTCTATTGTATCATATTTTATGACATAAATAGACACAACAAAATCTAAATGGATTTTTATTCATTTCATTACAATATATATACGATGTCTCCCTATGTCTTGAGAAAAATATTTATATCCTTTATAAAATATCATAAAATATTTGGTATCATCCGATTATACATTATATAAATATGTCAAATAAACAACATGGGGTTTTATTCCTATTCCTAGAAGATATTTTGGACCCCACATAGAGGATTAATCCCTTTTATACCACACCAAAAACCACAATAAAAATCACAAAACATCAGAGGACTTGAACATGGATATAATGTTAAGCATCATAAATGATAAAAAGAATAATGGAGAACCAATGACATAGTTATTCCCAATAACAAATGGATTTAATCAATTCATTATAAAATATGTAAATAATAATGTTTCAGGTTATGTGAATGATTTCATGAATATATAATAAATCAATAAGTGTGTCCCTGATTATTCAAAAATTCCCCTGAATTGGGTGTGATGAGCCTGACCTCCCATCATCTCGACCAGTGTGACTTTCAAAGAGTAAATTTTATTGAAACCTCATTCGAACAACATTCTTTAGAAATAATGTAAAATTTATTTTCATATATTTGAGAACCATTGGGTTATTCTATGGTAAAATCTTACTAATTTAATTGATTTTAAAATTATACCTATCCCATCATAGTAAAATTCGTGACCTGAATAACCTGAATAAAAATATCATTATCAACTGATATTAGTAAGTTCAAAATTTTATATGAATCACAAAAATTGTCCATTATTTTTTATATTATGTGATACTAGTGATATCTTGGTAAATATAAGAGGTTTCTTGTTTATGTAAATTTATTTTCATGTTTAAAGTCATAATGGAAATAAGAGAGTGAAATGGATAAAATTGATGTTTTGGAATAGGTATCTTATTTATTACACTATTTTTTGACATAACATGCTTATAGAATTAATTGATGACTCAAAATCAATTTTAAAATCCACTCATCATAATTTTTTTAGATTAATATAACTCAAATTTAATGTGGGTTGAAATTATAGATATAATTAATCATAGATCAACCAATCTCACGGTTTTGATAAAATTAATTTTTTTTGAAATATAATATTGTTTTTAATGAAAAATAATATGTATCAATGTTATGGTAATAGGTATGAAAAATAGAACAATTATAATTCTAAAAATATGAATTTTATATTTATCTATTCATTCGATGTCTTTGATCATTTATGTAGAATGTTATGGAGCTTTAATGATTATATATAATGGGAGTAATCTCTCTTTAAGTATATATGTTAGTTGAGTAATTGTAATATTAGTAAATTTATTTATAATTTGGTTAATGGTTAATAGACATAGGGGGATTATATTTTCATATGATCCCCAATTACCATTTATGAAAATATAGGGGGAAAGGATTGTTTCATTTTGTGAAGAGAACCCATATGAATTTTTTTGAAAAATAGTGAGGAACGATTTATCTAAAATCAATATATTTGGTGGATCATGGATTTAAATAATTGGATAACAAAAGATTTAAAAATAAATTTTAAGATATGATATCAATAAAATTATTATTCATGGATTTGGTTGATATATTGTTAATAGATACCAATGGGGTATTTTATTCCACTAATAAGTTGTATGATTTAATTATAGACATTTCCGAAGGGTTGATAATTCCCATTTGATTTTATGAATCTATGATAAGGATATTTTTACAATTTATCAAAATAAAGAATCTACTAGAAATAATGAGGATATGTTTTCATTCAGATATAAAGAACAATTAGTTTAATTGAATCTTATGTTTTACTCAATGTTATCAGTTTATCCTTAATTATTGAACTATAAGTTATTCAAGAATACCTATACTTCTGAAATTATTGTTTTATTCTATAATTATGTATATCATGATGATATTCATGATTTTATTTTTCATTTATTTAGTTTTTTTATATATATTATGCCATATGTTTAAATAGATACATATATATTTTTAATATTTTGATTTTGTTGGAAATCATGGTAGAAAAAAATGGATGACGTCATGATTGAGGTCATATATTACTGATAATTATTAAAAATATTGAACTACATCATACATGTTTAAGGAAAAAAATAATATGATAAATATGTGTACATCAAAATATTGAAGTGATACATAAGAGTAATACAACGAAATAAGTATTATTTTTTATTTTTTTCTAGATAATATAAAATACATTGATACTTGAGGTACTTAGTATCTAATATATAAGAATATTCCTAAGTAAATGGGCCTAAAAATTAAAATTTATAGTGAACCAACATGATACAAATGAACACGGTTTCTTGAAAAAATATAAAAGTAACTAAACAAAAAGACTACCAATATTATACATAATGTAAATTGGGAAACAAATAAAATCTTCAAGGTGACATAGACTTTTTACCATGTTATATAAGAGACCATAATATTATTTTTGATGTTAATTTTTATCACTAAATAAATAAATATGTATTATTATAGGATAATTCATTGATAATTAATGGATTAAAATATACCATATCAATTACAAAATAAGATTGATAATATGGATTTCTATGGATTTCACCAATCTATAATATAATGGATTTGTTATAAATAAAGTCATCTGATCATGATGATTATATTTTGAACAAATAAAAATGGTCATGAAAGATATTCTATTACTAACATAAATTAATTTCTTTATGATTATCTACATCATGGGATAATTTGAATGAATGATCATGAAAAACATATTGAAAACCCAATATATCATGTTTTGATAAAAAAAATTACATCACAATTTTTAAAACTATATATATATATATTTGATCTATTTTTATTTAAAAACTATATATCGGTACATGAATGAATATTGACAACCAAAATGATATATAATTTTAAAGATGTTCTTGTTGATAATTTGAAAGATATATTTGATATAGCGATGCTTCATGTAGGTAACTATATGATGTTGAATTTGATATTCCAATCTTCTCACTAGAAGTAATGGGATATTTGTAGGGAATAAAACTATAAATAAATAATTATTAAAAAAGTTTAGGTCAATATTGAATATATTTATCTGTAATAAGCACCACAGGTCCGTAACAGCTTAATATCCTTGGAGAATTGATAAATAATAATCGTATTTCCAAAATTATCTTAAAAAATATCACACAAATACTTTTTATGTAAATTATTGAATAAAATAAATAATATATTGGTGTGTACCCAATAAAACAAAAGTGTTTTGGGAATTCAAATAAATAAAATACAATAATTTCTTGATAAAAAGAGTTAAATTTGGAGAAGAAAATTTAATTCATAACGGGTAAGAAAAAAGGTTCAATAAAAAATATAAAATAGAAAAAAATGTGTCTAAAATCATTAAATGTCTCTTAATATAGTAAATGTATTGAATGAAATTGATATAATAACAATGTATTTATATTTTAAAGACATACCACATAAAAAGGGAATTTGAAAGGGAATGAGAAGTTCAGATTTCCTCTACCTTGAATAGTAACTCCTAAAACATAGTGATTAGGGCCTTGTGGAATTGAGCAGACATAAGATGATTATTTTGGAAGTAAAAATATTTTATATTAATTTTGTTAGAATTTGGAATCGAATTTAATGAAGAAATCAGCGGTTCTTTGTTGAAAAAGTTCGGAATTTGATTACTGAATACACTAGGAACTTCCCTACTATTATTGGAAAAGCATGGGCTTTCCCAGGGTATTGGACACTTGAGAATCATATTATTTTTTTAACTCCATAGAATGTGCCATCATTTATATATTTCATCATTATATGGTCATTAGACACACTGAATTACTCATTCAATAATTTTACTCTTCACTGAAAAACAAAATATATTGTTAAAGTATGATAAATTCACCCTAACCTAATTTAGATATGATAATTTAAAAAATGAGGTTTATTTTATCATATAAGTTATATTGGTAAGATAAATTTAAAATTAAAATAAAAAAATCTATATTTGACAAAAATAGTAGAGCATAAAAATGGATAGTTAAATGAATTGTAAAATTCATGAAAAATTATATTATATTATCATTGAAATTAAAATAATAATGTTTTATTCAGGATATTTATTTAAAATAATCATTATTAATGATACCTTAGTTTATTATAATATGTTTTTATTTTCTAAAAAATAAAATTTCTATATAAAAAATCAAATTATCAAATTCGTCATAATTTTATAGAAAACTAAACTGAAAAGAGAAAGGAACAAAAATATTATTTTTAAAATGGGAAAATACATTATGTAAATAAGGAATAAATTAATAACCCCATATAACACTAGAATACTACTTAAGGGTGAGGTGTGTGATGGTAATGGATTATTAGGGTGGCTTAGATAACATTGTTCGAGTTGTAATTTCCACGAAGTTAAAATTCTCCCATAAGTGATTTTGTTCAAACATTACATGAAACATTTGGGATTAGGATTGGTCAATAGGGAATCCTAGTGACACAAAGTCTTTCCCATGATACAAAAAATGAAAATTTTATGATACAACTAAATTAGATAAGGATATAGACTCTTCTATCTCAATTAATATTACTTTTTCATTTCTAGTTATAAAAAATAATTATAACATTAAAATCATTATTAAGGGTATAGTTTCTAACAGAAAATTTGACCTATATAGATATTGACCAAAAGTCATAATTAACCAATGGTCATATAATAGTTACTACCTTATTTTCACATTTTAAATTATATGCACATTATTTTTACAGAAATATATTAATGTTGAATTCAAAAAATATAGCCCACATTTTTAGGAAACAAATAGTACTCAAAAATATTTTTGTGTTAAATCAATGATACCAACCAATACATTTATCACATTTTAGTATTGGACAAGAAATCCATTTACATACTTTGGAATTAGTATTACCTCCCACGTATATTCTTTATGCGTGGTATAGCTTCACATGTACCCTCTTTTGGGCTTGACCTAACCTCTTGTTTACCATATTTTGGGTAGGGACAACCACCAGTGTACCATCATTTCAGATTGGAATGACATCATGTGTGACCACATTTAGGCATGATATAACATCTTTTGTAACACATTTTGGGCTTGAGATAGCCTCCTAGGTACCATATAATATATTAAAATATTTATTATTACACAATATATATTTGGTCTATAATGGACCCACCCATCTTGTAATAATAGTATATTCATATGTAATACACATGATCATGAAAAAATTTATCATTACCTCAAATCATAACTGAAAAAAATAATACGATTTTGATGAAGTATTAATCATAATTATCATAACAAAAATATAGAAATAATAAATATTATAACATTAGATTATATCCCCTATAACAAACCAAGGTTTTAAAAAAAACAAAATGAATGAAAATTTATTTTAAGTGGATAGATATGAACTAGAGATTAATCATAAATTTTCCACATCAAAGATATAAATATCAAAAAACAGTCATCCGTGGGTGTGATCAGTATGTTATATGGAGTTTGATAGAACAAACATGATTTTATGTGAATTATAACATAACCTTAATAATACTAATATAACACTTATGAATATTAAATCATTTTATTAATGTTTATAACATTATGGAAACCTGAATAATTTATCAAGGTGATATAAATTGAGTTATAAATTCAAAATTTTTAATTTTCAATAAATTAGGTCATTATTTTCATAATTAATTTAATCATATTTACAAAATTATATTCCAATAAATGAGGTCAATTTTTATGTCTATACATTGTAAATTGTTTCGGGTAAATTTTTTAGATTTTTTTCGAAATAGATGAGTTTATGGTGAATAGTGAATTTAAATAATTAAGAAATATGATAAATAACTAAATTCAAGCATCGTTCATGAGTCATTAATGATGTAAATAGCCATTGTATTGAAATAATATGCATGTATTACTATTGTTTGTTATTTGAATCCGGAATATTCATAGTCTTGAGAAATCCTATTAAACTAATGATTAAAAGAATGGAAAACCCCTCCCCTCATCCACTATGAAACCCACCCTCACCCACCTTTTCCTCTCACACATCTCAAGAATTGAAAATTTATTAATTCTTCCCAATAAAAATCACAAGTAAATGAATACCTTGATGTTTTTTCACATGTGTTTTCTAGTGTTATACATTATCCTGAAGTTGATTAAACAATTGACTTAGTTTCTGATGCTATAAATATTTCAATTCCCACTTATTAAATCACACATATTGAAACTCTTGAATTAAAAATTCAGTTATAGGGTGGCCTAATAAAGGCAACATTCGTCCTAGCACTTCACTATTTGAATAACCTTTTCTTCATTAAAAAGAAATATGTTTCCATGAAACTATGAATTTATTATAGATATTTGGATAACATTACTTATAAGAATGACTATCCTTACCCACACTTAGAAGACTTGTTTTTTTGGATCTAGGGAGCTTAGTATTTTTCTAATATAGACCTGACATCGGGGTACCATCTACTGAAGGTAAAGTAGGTTGAAATTCCAAAAAGAACTTTTTGAAGTAGATATGATCATTATGATTTTTTATTCTATTTAGGTTAACTAATTAACAAAATATATTCATTAATCTTTCCAATCGAATATTTAATGAGTTCATGGATTTGTTTGGGGTTTTTTGTTGAGGATATTATAGTATATTCTAGAATAAAAGAGTAGCATGAAAAAGCTAAAAGTTATTTTTTGAACACCATAGTTGAAATGAAATTTTATGGAATATTCAGAAAGTTTGAATTTTGGATCAAAAAAATTCATTCCATCATCACATTATTCCTAAATATGTCATAAATATTTATCCATTAAAAAAAGATGTTTGAGAATGCCCAATACCTACAAATGTTACCGAGATTCATATTTTTCTTAGGTTTATAGGATATTATTAGATGTTTGTTGAATTCTTATTATATTTATCTTACCCATTGAGTTAGTTAACTAAAAAAAGATTTAAATTGATCGGTAAAAATAATTTGATGATTGAATTGTATAAAAGATTGGATAATTCTCCAGCTATGACCCTACCATCCAGAAATGGTGAGTTTTTCAATATAAAATGATTCATCATTAAAGGGACTTGGTTTGGTTTTGATTCAGAATGATCTGTTCATTGATTATTCCTTAAGACATATAAATCTACTTGAGTTAAATTATCCCACACATGATTTGGAATTAATAGATGTAGGTGTTTCTTTGATTATAAGTAGGTAATTTTTTTTGGATCCAAATGTGAAATATATAGTAACAAAAAATTTCTAAAGTATATATTCACTCAAATGGTATTAAACATTAGGCAATGTAGCTGTCTTGAATTGATAAAAGATTATGATTTCACAATAAATTACCAACTTGGAAAAAAACAATGTAGAAATTACCTTTAGTTGAAAACATCATGCATAATTAAATATTGTATGGATAGAATAATATCATTTAATGAATGATATAATGAATTTTGGATTGGATGTTGTTGTTTCAAGAAATTCCTCTATATTTTTTCAGGTTTCGGTGGAGTCATATTTGTCAGACAGAATTAAGCATGCATAGAAGGCATACAAGGAGCTACAAAAAGAGGTATAATTGATAAATATTGGTATTATCATAGAATTTAACATTGATAAAGATTTTTCTCTACTATTTGGATGTAGATTGTGTGTGCATTTTTATTTTTATCTGGATAAAGAATTGTTTTTTGAAGCTCATTGTTTTTCATTTTCAGTTCATCCTGGTAGAACAAAGATATACATAGACCATCGGGTGTATTATTGGTGGGATGGAATGAAAATTGTTATTGAATATTTTACTATTAAATGTATGACCTATAAATAGGTTAAATTAGAGCAGGTTTTACAAAAGGGGATGCTTTTTCCTTTTCTAGTGGAAACATGGAAATGAAAAAATGTATCCATGTATATCATTGTGATACTACAAAAGACTTAACAAGGTAACAACGAAATCTTTGTTATTGGTGATCGACAGACAGAATATTCTAATTTCCTTCCTATTCAAGATACCCAGTATTTAGATTAGCCTTTATGAATGTACCTCAATGTGATTGTTAGGTTATATTGATTTAATTGCTCTATTGTATCTAACTATGATCCTAGATAAACTTCTATATTTTGGAATTTCCTTCTGATGTCGTTGGAAACAGAATTAAATTTCCATTCAGCTTTTAATCCTCAATAAAATAGGAAATCAGAATGGAATATTCATACATTGTAGGATATTATTAGAACTTGTTCAATGGATTTCCATGGAATTTAGGATCATCATATATATTTAGTGATTTTTTCTTATAATAATAGTTTTCATTCTAGTATACAGCTTGAACCTTTTGAAGCATTATATGGGAAGCGGTGTAAAACTCCATCATTTTGGGATGAAGATGAGTAAAGGAATTTTGTGAGACCATAAATAGTAGAGGATGTGGCTGAGAAATTAAAGGCGATCCAACAACACGTGATGACTTCTCAATGATGGTAGAAACGATATGTAGAGAACTAGAGGAAATAAATTTCTTTTATGGTAGGTCATCATGTTTATGTTATAATATCCCCATACAAAAGTGTTATTTTTTTTGGTAATAATGGAATGTTAAGTCCAAAATACATATAAAATTATGAGATTATGGATATGGTTAGACTAGTAATCTATCATGTAGCTTTGCCTCCAAGTATAACTTAGGTGCACAATGTTTTTCATGTTTCAATGCTGATAATGTATGTTCCAGATTTATCTCACATTTGGAGCCTAGAAGCAGTCCAGTTGAATGTGAATCTTTATTGTGAATAGAAACCTATTCAGATTCAAGATCAATGAGAAAATAGTATAGAGGAATAAGATAATCCACAAGGTAGAGGTTTTGTGGATAAAACACATGGTTGAAGAAGCAACATGGTAATCTGAAAATGGTATGAGGGAAAGGTACCCTCACTGGTTCAATAAGTAAATTAAATTGTGAGGCTGCAATTTCCATATATTTGGGAAAATGTATCACTCAAAGAATTTAAAAATGAATTTAAATGCATGAAACATTTTTTATGTGGATAGATATAAACTAGAAGTTAAATATATTTTTTCCACCAATATTGTTTGAATTTTGAAAAACAGTCATCTACGGTTGTGATCAATATGTATTTCGGAGTCTGATAAAACCAACATCATATTTGGTGGATAATAAGATACCTTATTTAATATTAATATAAATAGTAATATGATGCTTATAAATAGTAAAAATTAATAATATCTTATTTTCTTAAGGTTACTATATAATGTTATCTTGATTAATTTTTTAAGGTGATATAAAATAAGTTATAGTTTTAAAACTGTTTTTTTTTCTGAATAAATTATAAAACTATTTTAAAAATTATATTATAAATATTTAGAAAATTATTTTTAAAAATGGAGTTTATTTTTTAATTATACACATCACAAAATGGTTGGGTTTAATTTTTTATATTTTTCTAAAATACTTGAGTTTTCGGTGAATACTGAAATTTGATAATTACAAATTGTGATATATAAATGAATTTCTATATCATGAATGGGTCATGGATGATGTAAAGGTCCATTGGTTCGATCTCAAATTCACATAAAACTATTTTTCTCTACATGAATTATATATATTTTATCAAAAAATTTAACTAATAATTAAAATATTGGGAAACACCTCCTTTCATCCACTATAAATACAACCCTTACCCCCCCTCTTCCCCTCACACCTTTAAATCATTGAGAACTGTCTAAATTATACCCAATACCCTTCTTATGGATCATACACACATTCAAAACCTACTGGCTTCCTGAAAATTCCATAACCAAAGCCCTTAAAAAGGATCTAATGGAGAAGAGATCTAGAGGTAAGGATCCTCTTCGATTTTCTTGTATTTTCATTTCAATTCACTATTTTTCTTATACTCTATTCCCCTTCATTATACAATAGTAATAAAATCTCAATATTCTTATATATTTTTTATATTATCATGTTTTTTGAAAAAATAAACAATTTTCCTTTTCTCCACCCCCTCTTATTCTAAAAATGAAAACATTGTCCTTGTTATGTTGATTTACTGACATCAGGGATAATGTGTATTTAATTTCATTTAATTCCTTAAAATATGGTTTTAAACCCAATTTAATTGTTGAATAGATTTAATTTGTAAAATATTACCTCTCTTGTGTCCTTTAATTAACTTATATTCATAATATTAATAGTATATGATGAAATAAGTTCATGATTATCGAAAAACCGCCGAAATGATCTAAATGAATATCAATAATGTTTTATCAAACGATTCGTCCTCATACCATATAATCAAAAAATATTATGGAATAATTTAATATTATAAAAACATTTTACAATAATTTCATTACACTTATATATTTTTACTTCCATTCGATTAGAAAATCATTTACTAACCTACCCAGAAAATCATTTAAAGGACACACTTGAAGAAATGGAAGGAACAAAATATTATTACTTAATGGGTTCACTGATGTCATAAAATTAACATGTAAGGTGTAATAAACATAAATATGTTGATGTATAAGATTATTAACACTCTTTAGTCAATTATAAAAGATGCTTGAACATTTTTTATGTAAGACGAACCCAAGGTAAGGGAATTATTAACCCAATTTTCATTCTTCACGGTAACCTTCTACTTCATTGATTATTTGTCACTAAAATTATTTATGTCATGTATTTTGTTTTATATTATTTTTTAATATGTGTAATTATATTTTATACACATATTTCATTCATAATATTATTTCTCGTAACAATTTTATGGTATTTTTAATTGTCTTTTCATTAAAGATAATCTCGTAAAATTTAATTTTAACAAATTAAAAAGAAATGTTATTATGGAATTATCGATGTTTTGTTATTATGTTCATCTTATTGTAAATTGTTTATGATTAAGGGAAGTACCTAAAACATCATCAAATGTGTTGGGTATTTGTATGTTGTATGTCTTCCGTATGGTTACTCCATGTAGAACTGTGATGGTTACACCATAAGGTACATGAGAGGGTTACATTATAAGGTCTCCAATGATCTGAAGGCCTTCATTTTTTAATGATTTTTATATTCCACTATTCAAAGGGTATGGTGTATCCCTTACAAGGCCAGTAGTCAAAATTATTACATGGACCGTAGGCCTTAGTGGAATTCATTGCTTGTAGGTTTCAAACATTACATACAACCAGACTAACAACTTGGAACTTCTCTTCCCTATAATCTTCATCATAAAATCAGCTCTCCACATTTACATGGCTATTCGGCTAAGCTTTCCCATGCACGCACACGCCTGTCCTGATGGCATGTACCTAACCCTTTCATTCTTGCAATATGTTTAGCTTCTGCTATAGTGAATTCTCTTTGCTCGTCCTCCTTCTAATGCTTGTTCCTTATAGGTTGACTAGTTTTCATCTGCACATAAAGTGGCTCGAAGGCCTTGAGGTTTCCCGAGGGA
The DNA here is from genome assembly GCA_963277665.1 of Viscum album. Taxonomy (NCBI): domain Eukaryota; kingdom Viridiplantae; phylum Streptophyta; class Magnoliopsida; order Santalales; family Viscaceae; genus Viscum; species Viscum album. Next base: position 1,862,322,755 of record OY728157.1, read on the forward strand.
CTTACTGACCTGAAGTCCTGGGTTCTCCAATGTCCTTAAAGGACTTGGGGACCAAATCGGTGTCCCGAAGGCCCAAACAGGTGATATTCTCAGCTGCTACAGTGCCAAACAGTTACTACACAGTACCTGCTATAGTTCTGCACAGTTCCTACTAATGTACCTGCTACAGTACCCCATAAATTATCCTCCACCTACATTTGATCTTTGGTCTCTTAGATGCACATAAGAAGACCTCACAAACTGGGAAGTGTCTCATGTGTGGGTTACAATTTAAGGTATCTCTGAGGATTACAAATCATAAGGTAGAAGTTATGGTTATAATATAATTATGAAATTTCCTAAGATACCTTTATGGTTTTATATATGTTCTCTAATGTTTTATGGAAGTACAATGTTTCACAAATTAAGTGTATTTGGGTGAGAAGTATGTCTTTGTGAAAATTATTTTAAATGATTGTAAGTATTCATTGTCAAATTGTTTCATTCCTTCTTTATATATACATTTATAATATTTTTATTCCCACACAATGTTTTTAAATTTCTTCCACATATTATAAAAATGTATAAGGGAAATAAAGAAGTCATTTAAATTGATATAAATATTTTTTTAATGAAATAATGTTCTTTTTGTGTTAGAAAATTTATGTTTTAGATGAAGTGGATACTGTTTTAGTGGTACCCAATTTTTATTCATATGGGTTGATATATATGAGTTCTGTCCGAACATTATAAAACTCTAAACTAAAAATATCTTTGGGAATGTAAAGAAGTGAAATCTATTGCAATTAGATATATAATGTAATTTTTATGGCTAGTAAATTATATCCACAATAACTAAAAATAAGAATAGATGAATTTTTCTAATGGAGGAAATATATTTTAATGATGAATAAAATAAATATTGGGAAAATTTTCCATTTATTTTTGAAATAACTTGTTTAAAATTAAAAAATTTAAGAAAAAAATATTGAAAAATGTTTTTAAAAAATAATCATAAAATCATTTATTAGAAAATATAATGTAATTATAAGTCATTATGGTTGTTAAATTCATTAATACGGTAGATGTTAAACAATACATTCCACTCACAATTTGTGTTATGAAGTAAAATATACAATATTCCAAAAATGGATAGATGGTTCCTCTAATAAAAGATAAAAGATCAACCAGAGTTAAAAATGACTTTTGTAAATCAAAATTTAATGGAGAAAATATTTTTTCAATCATTTAAAATAATATATTTACATGGAATAAAAATATTCTCGACCGAATAGAGAAATAATATTTATTTTTCTTAATCACATTATTTCTACATCTTCAGTACATTAAGAGATAAAAATTAAATTAAAAAATTTAATATATATAAATGATCATAGAATATAAAATAAATTGTATATTTGAGTGATACATTTTATAATTTCATTACTTGAAATTTATGAATAAAAAAACCTAACAAAAATATGATTTTAAATTAAGAGCCCATTATTGTATTTGTAACATAGGGGCCATAACTCCTATTAAATATTTAATAAAATATAAAACATTAAATGTTCGGAATATATGGATATTAATGACACATAATATGATAATGGAAGTAGATAAACCTCAGATAATATGATTTCTGTATAACATTTAGCATGTCTCAATGAAATAATATTTAGATGAAAACCACTTACCTGATATCAGACGTGATTCATATGAAATAAAAACCCATGTATAATAAACTCATATTTACAATAAGTATATTAATTAATAATAATACTATTTATAATTTCATATATGATTATGTTATTATATTTTAACAACTACTAATTTTTAAATTCTCTATTAAAGTAATCATTTTAAGAGTTAACTACTTCGTTTATCTTGTATGTTTTTTCTGAGAAGATATGTTCCTTGTACATTAATCATGGTTCCATAATCAAAAGAATATTATTAATTTATTTTTAATAGTATTAAATTATTATATACAATTATTTAACCATTCATAAAGTTTTCAAATTAAAAAAATTATAACATAACTTTCAGGAGATGGTAGTCTATACACACACACAAGTGATGGTGCATGAAGTTGGAGGATGAATCATGTAGATGTAAATTCTACTACACCATTAAAAAATAATTATTATAGAAGAAATTTTATATATCTTCAATAAATATGTCTTTACTAACAACCATGTAATGTGGAAATGAAAAATGAATCTCATCACTTTGTGGAGGTTGTAGTACACACATATACACATGTGACATTAATATTTTCCAATGGACGAGATGGTAATAAGGTTTATTAGATATTAATAATAATAATAATAAAAAATTCAGTAATATCATACATAAGAATTATATAGATCAAAAAAAATTTTAAAGATGGTGATGTAAAATTATTCATATGTTAATGTGAAGGTAATAGTCCACATATACGCACGAGCTATAATTTTATTTAATATTGAAAATAGAAGAGGTGAAATTTTCTTTTTCTACCACTATTATAAATACCATATTATTAATGATAATATATTCATAAATTTTTTATTTTTACCATAGTATTAAATATGGTTTAATAATAAACATATTTGAAAGATCTCAGTTATGATTGATACATCTTCATTAAGAGACCTACATTTTTATACACCTTAATAACTAAATTATTGAGGTATTCATAAGAAATAAGTTTTACTATTAAGGTAAATATTTTATTATTGATTTATATTTTTTATTTCTTAGATATATATGGATTAAATTGTTTGTATCGGGGAGGATAACTGGATCACTTTTATAAGTGAGGGGATGAACATATGCAGAATTACATAAAATATTTCAATAATATAAGGTCACATCCATGTGTTTGTGGATAAAAATGGACATGAAATAAATGGTAATATAATATAATGGTTTTAATAACATCATAAAAAAATAATTATAAATTTTTATTTTTCATTAAAAACCTTATCACATTGTTTAACACCTCGTGTAAACTAATATTAATCTTAATAGTGGTAACAAAATTTTACACCTTTTTGAATTAATTATAAAGAAAAATTATGTTGAACCTATAAAAATTAATTTATTAATAGAATAAAAAACATGGAATCCATTTTAGCAGACTAAATTTTAATATCTGTTATGTTTTTTATGCTTTCTTTTAGGGTATCACCTAAATTCCACTAGGTGGGACACACTAATTTTTGTTTCCCCCACATCAAATATGGAAATCTTCCATCACGATCATTAGAACTTTATAATTCAATATCAAGAAGGTTTGATGTGAATTTTTTATTTCCTAGATTTTATTCCTCCATGTAGTTTATTCCATGTTTGGGATGCCCTCATAAATTTATTTCTTTTTCATGATAGTAATTCATGGTACCGAGTCATGGTGGACACCTGTTAATTATGTTGAATAATTCTCTATAGGGAATAAAACTTCATCCATAAAAGGAAATACTCTTGGTAAGGGTGGTAATTTCATGACATTGGTTAGATTGAGAACCTATATATTATTTCTATTTTGAGGTAATCTCATTCATGATTAATCATAGGTGCAGGACACATGGAATCTAGTGGTGTCCTTGATGTAATTGTTGTGAATTGTGTAAGTTTTATGAGTAATTTACAATTTGGTATCCCCTTTTTATTTTTTATGGTACTCATTAAGGATCAAGTCAAATGTATAACATGTAATGAACCAAACCGTTATTAATGAAAATCCCTCTTAATCAAGTTAAATGTATTATTATGTAAAATAGTTATATAAAACATATGAACTTATTTAATTTTATGTTTGTGGATTTTAAAATAATGTTAAGAATTGTTACAATTTCTAATATATTTGTTGAACAATGATTATATGATTATTATAAATATTTGGATTTAAAAAATCCAATTTACTTAGAAAAAATAAGTGATGGCCTCATCCAGTAGAATTTCTCCATAGAAGCCCATTCCTAAGATCTCTGGATGGAGGTAGCATCAATGGTTTTCACTCTGGACCAATCCCAAGCCAAGATTCAACACGTTAATCATTAATGGAATTTTATATCAGAGAAGTGGATGTTAATATAGATTACCACCCAATCAGTGTTGTCTAAGACACCCCAAGAGTCTATCACAATCTCACACCTTTAGCTTAGGTCTAATGCACGTGTTATAAGCGGTTATGTAACAATACCCTAGCACTATGATTTTGTGAATTATTTTTGTATAGAATAAATAATAAACTTTATTTTTATTATTGTTGCATTGTAAGTGGTTTTTAAAGCATATATAGTATTTTTAGTTAATATTCAAATAAGAAATCTATTTTAATGAATTAATGGATTTTTGAATTAAATAATAATTTTATAAAATATTATTACCAAATTTATTTTTATTAAATATAGATGATTGTATAAATTTTATACAATTTTATTCATTTAGGGTTTGATTGTTGTTTTTTATAAACCCAAGAATATACCGTAAATGTTGTATTTTATTTTAAAACTGAAAATTCATTTACTGAGAAAGTTTTTTAGATTAAATGAATATTATTTTTGTATTCAGGATGTCAAAATTATCTATTGGTGAATTTTTCATAATTTTATAAAATTGTCAAATTTTTGGGTAAAAATTATACACCGTTTAAATATATAATCTATTTTATGACATCATAATGAAGAAATAGATATGCAATAAAATACCATAAAGGAAAATTATTACAATATATTTTTTACCTTTAAAATAATGTTATTTTAGATTTTTTTGATAATTTTTCAATGCCTTCATCGACCCTCCATGACTTATAAAATATTGTATAATTTAAAAATGATTTCATTAAGAGTGTAACTCACCTCCACATAATAAAGCCTAATATTGTAACCGGTTCCCCAATTGGCCTTATAAAATAATTTTTTCATTCCCCTTGGGAATAATCCACGGGAAAAACCATGTGATGGTTTTTGGTTTGGAATATTTAATTATATAGATTCAAAACCTATGTTTAAGAAATATTAAAAATTTACCCTCCATTTCCTTATTAAACCCATAAAATCTCCCACTTCTCCTAACACAAAATCATTGTAGAACGTTTCTACTCTTCCCGATTCCCTATATAATCCTCCAAATTTAACTTAAGATCTCAGGAATCCCTTTTTGAAGCTCTTTAAATCACACACTCAAGTCAGGGATCCTCACTTTCCTTCCTACATTATTTATGTCCATCTTTCCTTATTTTGTTATTCCCTTTTATTTTCAATTAAAAATGTTGGAGTGTTATTTATCACTTCTCCAATACTTTCCTCATCATGTTGGAATGATGATATACCCCTTTATCTCTCATTAATGCCTCCCATGCACACTCATTACCATGCTGAAATTTCCTAAGGGATTTCTCTCTCCCCTTTTGCATTAAAAATATTATTTTATATTGTGTATCTAAATTCCATTACATATGTTTGGATATTATGTTCCATGACCCCCTACTATAAATTTCATGTATAAATGTTTAGATATCCCTTTATATATCAACAAACCATTTTACGATTTTTATTCGACGTTGTTATGTTGCTGAAGTTACTCCAACATTTCGCAAGCCAAAATCATCATGTATGTGAATGCCATACCCATTTCTCTATAAATGGTATTCACCATTATCCACCGGTATTTGTTGATTTTGGACATAAATTTATGTATTCCACATCTCTTATTCATGGAAAAATTATGATGTTTAATGAATCCATGTTGTGTGATCTATGTGTCACACTTATGTGTGAAATGAAATGGTTAAGAATGGTGCACCCTGATAGTGCTCCAATGCATTGGGTAATGAATAGAATCGTGATATGTCATGATAAAGGTGTTTTGAATAATTAGAATTCATGTGAAATGAGATTTTAATCATGCTAATTGATGTGTAATTAGGTTTTACTCATGCTCCATGTGCAAAGAGCCTTGACTCATGCTAATATCATGTTAAATTTTGTAGCCATATATTCAGGTTACGATAATATTTCTATATCATGTATTTATGTTCATGTTTATATTATTCTCTATTTATATTAAATTTGACTAAAATTTATTGTATTATTCATTTTATTCCTTTTTTACTCCCTTACTGAGCATTATGGCTCACCCTTTTCTTATTTATGTCGTCATGTTATCCTATGCAATGCTAAGTATGATGGAATGATGTGGTCATATTAATGAATTCTTCAATAAAGATATTGTATTTTATTTCTTATGTTGTCATGTAATGTTCTTAATTTCCCAAGACACTAGACCTATGGTTCCGTAGAGTTATCTTAAATGAATGTGTGTTAAATAAATCATGTTGATGTGTGTGATGAAGATAATGGTTTTCATAGTTGGTATCAATGGATATGTTTATTTATTTTTAGGATTATGATTAGAAAACCCTATTAAAATCATTAAGGATAAGACAAGTTAATTTAAAAACATCCATAATGTTTTGCGAGTATAGAGTAAAAATTTTATCGAGAAAATACATCTCAGTCTAGGTACGGACATGTTGAGGTGGCTCTCGAAGAGATGTATCTAGGGGTAAAACTCGAAAACACCACTTTGAGATAGAATCAAATGAAAACTGGTGCATGGAAACGGGATTTCCTACACACATGGTTTGACACACCTAGGGGATATGCATTGGTAAATTCATAAGCTTAATATGAACCATTATTATGGGAATAAATAAATTTCCCTATGAAAATATGTTGGGAAGTAAAACATGGAAAATATATATTGAAACTTATAAAGTCCTATGTTATGTTAATAAATATAATTTATAAGCCATCCCTTTTGGTCATTGGATTCTCGTTATGTTTTACCCCTAACATTCCTTTTATTCCATCCAATGGCCAATAATAGGAGGGCTCGGGCTAACAAACAATGTGAAGGTCAATATGATGACTATTCGAATGAGATTCCCATTATTATTAGAGTGGGAATCACAATCATTATCTAAATAATCTCTCAGAAAACTCAGGTTTTCCATAGAATCATGGACCAAAAGGAATGTACAACCCCCCCCCCCCCTCCCCACCTAAGAAAGAACAAGCTGTAATTTAGATCTTCTTGAGACAAATGTATCCTATATTTAATGGATCATTTGATCCCTCAATATATGAAAAATGGATGAACTCCATTGGTAGAATATTCTCCATCCATTCAATGTCCCGATCAATAAAAGGTTCTTTTAGATACTTATTATATGGAGGTTGAAACTGATAAATGGTGGCCCTTGATCAAAAATATGAAGCTAGACAGAGAGATTGAGGATTTGGAAAGGGACATCCCTAGCCTCATACAAGAGCACAATGAAACCATAAGAGCGTATGAGGAAAACATCACAAGGCTTTCATGATACACCATCATCTTCATCTTTACCCATGAATTCAAGGTTGACTATTTCATTGGTGGAAAAAACCTAGTCTATTGAAAGAACTATCATTGAGTTACTTTTATACCTATGAGTAAATTATCCTATATACCCTAAAATTTGAAATATAGACCATAAAATCTCAGGGGTATCATGGGGATAAGATGGGGGAACTGGACTTTAATTATGGCATTCCGATTCATAAATCGAACGGTGCTGATATATTCTTGCACCCCACATACCAAAGGTGCGAAAAGAAGATCCTAGGAAATTTTTTGAAGGGGATGATTAAATTCTTTAGGAGAGGAAGAGAAGCACACCTGGCCATTAATTGATGACAAGTAAAAAAATCTTGCTACGACAAAGGAGAGGAACACTCTATTTGACCCTCAACACTTCATTTCTTCAACTACGAAAAACTAGCGCACTTTATTAACCCATACCCTAATCTAAGGTATTTCATAGGCAACCAACATCCTCCAAGGCAGCAAGGGAGAGCTTTTTCCATCACTACCACTGATTAAAACCAGACAATGATGTGTTTATAGGTATTCTAGTTATTCATTAAATAATAGAAAACTTACTTTTTTTATTCTGGTTCTACAAATTGTTTTATATCATGAATGTCCAGTAGAACAATCCCAAATCCAACACAAATCATGGAAGAAGAGAAGTCAGTGAGAACGGAAAATGGAGAAATTATTGCATCCTATAAATATAACCCCTATCCAATAACGATTTTTGGATTTCACTTCTTGGAAAATATATCCATACTCCCTACGGTAAAATTTGATGAAAATATTGGCATGGATTGGCTTTCCCTATATAGAGACATCATTAATTGTCATGAGAGAGAAATCACTCTCCATATGAAGAATCGACCCCTGATTCTATACAAGTGCAAGGTGGAGTATGTATCTTCTTTAGCACCATAATCTTAAGCATTGATATTACTACCCTATGAGGATGCATATATTTCCTAGTTGATGATGTTCAAGGAAGAAATCATCCTTTAAGATGTTCCTATTGTGAGGGAATCATCTTAGGTGTATCCCAAATAATTTTACGGTCTTCTTACTAGAGAAGATGTTGAATTCTTCATTGATCTTATACCTGATGCTTTTCCAATATCCATGACTCCATATAGAATGGATTTTGTGGAGCTTGACGAGATAAAGATACAACTACAGGAGAATATATATAAAGGGTTTATACACCCATGTACTTCCCCATGGGGTTCACCAGTCCACATCGTCAAGAGAAGGATGGATCAATACTCCTTGGCATTGATTATCACTATATCAACAAAATCAGGAAAAAGAACAAGTATCCTCCACCACGAATTGAAAACTTGTTTGATCATATACGTAGAGCATAATACATCTTTAAATTGGATCAACAGTCGGGATATTACCATGTAATGGTGATGATGGAGGATATCCCCCATATTTCTTTTCAAACAATGCACCGACACTATGAATTTATAATAATGCCTTTGGTAATAACTAATTCTCCAAAAAAATTCATGGAAATGAAGAATTGTGTCTTTATATATTAACTTGAAAAATTTGTGGGGGTCTTTATAAACGTTATTCATATATAGTCCAAAATAAAGTAGGAACATAAGGATCATCTATGTATTGTACTAGACACCTTGAAAAAGGAGAACCTCTCTTAAAAGAACAAAAATTGTGAGTTCTTGTCGAAGGAGGTCTCATTCTTGGGACATATAATCACAACCAATGGGATACATGTGGATCCCTCCAACACAAATTGAATTGATGGATGGTCGAGGCCAAAATCTATAATGGATATTTATATCTTCCATGGGATAGATAGATATTATTTCCAATTTTTGTGAAACTTATCACGATAATACAACCCTCTTACCATGTTAACTTGGAAGGGAGTCAGGTTTTCTTTGAGTGATGTATTTGAATAGAGTTTCAAGGAGTAAAAAAGGTGGCCTTTCACTGCACTGGTTCTCACACAAACCATGAGTGGAGAACATTTTGTGGTATTTGGTGATGCTTAAAAGAAGGTCATGGGTTGTGTGTTGATTAAAAATAAAAAATATATTCCCAATAAATCAATGAAATTAAATGTTTTTGAGTATATCTATCCAACAAAAGATCTGCATTTTGATGCAATAATAATCAGATTAAAAATATGGTGAAATTACCTCTTTTGGGAGAAGTGTAAAATATATACAGATCACAAAATACTCATGTATATATTCACACAGAAAATGTTGAACATGCCACAATGAAGATGGTTAGATCTGACAAAAAAAGAAATGACTACTCAATCCATTACCACCCAGCGTAAATAAAACTAGGTGGAAAATTATCATAGCAGATAGGACCCAATGATTCTATCATTGATGAGAATTTAAAAGGATCAAATCATCTGAGATTTGATGATGATGTACTTGGGAATCATAAAGAACATGTCATAATCAATCCCTTCACAAATGATTCCTCAATTGTATCTTTTGAAAAGGTTAAAAGGTTCTCAAAAGGATAATGTGGTAATTAAGAAGAAAGTGGATACAATCTAAAAAGGGAAATCATCATAGTTCAATTTTAATGAATAAGGAATTGTGAGATTTTGGACATGAATATGTGTTCAATCAAAGCCATAGTTAAGGAATGAATTTTTTTATGATGCACATTATTTGAATAATTTTATTCACCAGGAAACATAAAGATGTGTCGATATATCTGAAAGCATAGTTGGTAGGATTACAGGAAGAAGTAAATCAATGTTTATAAATCAAAGTGTATGATGTGTCAGCAAGTGAAGGTGGTGAAGGAATAATTTTAAGGGGATGATGAAACCATTAACCATACCAATATGGAAATGGGAGAACATAACCATGGAATTTTCCACCTGACTTTATATGAAATAAAAAGGAAACAATGTTATATGGGTTGTTTTGGATCATCTAACAAAGACTGAACACTTAATATAAATCAATGGGTTTTCTCATTGGATCAACTGGCATAGATATACATCATATAAGTGGTAAGGCTTCATGGAGTACCATTATCTATTATATCTAATCGAGATCCAAGATTCACCTCTATTTTATAAAAGAGTCTACAACATGCTCTGAATAATGAGATAAACATCAGTATGTCTTATCATCCTCAAACTGATGGTGAATCTAAATGGGCTATCCCAACACATGGGTACATGTTGAGTGAAGGCTCTATGGAATTAAAAGGAGGATGGGATCAACATCTTCCTCTGGTTGAGTTCTTTTACTATAACATTTTTCAATCAAAAATCCAAGTTTCTCTTTATAAATCCCATTATCAGAATAGGTGATGAACACCAACATGTTGGAATGACTTTGGGGAGAAAACATATCCTAGGTCAAAAATGGTAGACGAGATAGTGGAGAAGGTTAAGACCATCCAGCAGTACATTAAAGCTGCTTAGAGTTGAGAAAAGAGTTATGTTGATAATTATTGATGAGACATAGAGATTGATGTTGGAGACATTGTATTACTCCACATATCACTGTGGATAAGAGTTATGAGATTTTGAAAGAACATAAATCTTAGTCCAAGCTAGAACGGCCCTTTTGAGATCCTTGATCACATTGCAGCAGTGAAATACCAACTAGCACTCCCACTGAACCAGTCTCATTTACATAGTGTATTCCAGGTATCACTCTTGAAGAGATAAATACATCACCCATCACATGTACTCAGTATTCAGGTGGAACACCTTGAGAATGACCCCTCCAATGAAGAGAATCTGATAATGATCTTAGATTATAGGTAAAATGTTCTATGAAATAAGATAATGCCAATATTTATGGGGTTGTTGAAAACCCACATGTATGAAGAAGAAACACGGGAATCAGTGGAAGTGATGAATCAAAGTTAACCTCATATAGTTTAGTGTCGGAATAAAATATTTTGTGGGATAAATATCTTATGGGGGGAAGATTGTAATGAACCAATCTTTTATTAATGAAAATTCCTCTTGATCTAATTAAATGTCATATTATGAAAAATGGTTTCATAAAACATATGAAATTCCATAGTTTTAGGTTTTATGGATTTTAAAATATTGTTATGAATTTATTTCATTACAAATATAGTAAATGAACAGTGATCACATGATTAGTATAAATATGGATCTTTAACAAATCCAATTTACTCAGAAAAAGAGATCGATGACCTCATCCACCAGAATTTCTCCATAAGAACCACATTTGTTACTGCTCAGTATGCAGGTATCATCACTCGGCATCGCTATTGACCAATCCAAATTTGAGCTTCAACACATTAGGATTGAACAGAATCACTTTCAGGAGAAGTGGAACTAAATACAAATTACCACTCGAGCGATGTTATCTGAGCCACCCCGAGAGCCTGTCACCATTACACACCACACCCTTTGGTCATAGGACGGTGTTATAAGGGTTTATGTAACAATAACCTATAACTATGATTATATTCATTATGAAGGTAAATAATAAATAATATACATTCATTTTTTTATTGTTACTTTGTAAATGGTTTTTAAAAAACAAATAGTATTTTTACTTAATATTCAATTAAGAAACCTATTTTGATGAATTAATGTATCTTTTACTTAAATATTATTGAAATAAAATAATAAAACTAAATTAATTTTTATTAAATATAAATGATCATATAATTTTTATACCATTTTAGTTTTTATTAATGTTTGAAAGCTGTTTTTATCAAACCTGATAAATATTAAATAAATGTCATCTTTTATTTTAAAATCTAAAATTTGAAAATGTAGAAAATGATATATATATAATGATTATTATTTTTTGATCCAGGATGTTGAAATTATATAGTGGTGAATATTTCAATATTTTATGAGATAATTGATTTTTTGAGTAAAATTCAAATACCGTTTAAATATATATTGTGTTTTAGGCAATAATAATGACCCAATAGTGATTTAATAAAACACTATAAAAGTTTTATTTGGCCAATATATTTTTTACCTTTATTATAATGTCATTTAAGATTTTTTTTTCTTAAATTTAAAAAGCCTAAGTGAAACCTCCTAGACTTATAAAATATTTTACCATTTTAAAATGATTTCCTTTCGAGTGCGACTCACCTCCACATAAGAAATAATAATATTTTAATAAGTTCATCCATTAGACTTATATGAAAAAAATTTCCACTACCCTTTGGAAAAAATCATCAGAAAAAATTGTGGCATGGTTTGAGGTTTTGAATATTTAATTGTATAGATTCCAAAACCTATGTTTGTGAAAAAATTAAACAATTCCTATCTCTTTTCCTATATAAACCACCCAAGATCCCACTTCTCTCCCCTAAAAATCCATGAAGAACGTCCCTAATTTTACCTCCCCTATCTATAATCCTCTCAAGGTTCCCCAAGGTCTCATGAAACCCCTCTTAAGTCTCTTGAAGTCACACACTCATGTAAAGGATCCTCACATTCCTTCCTTCCTTATTTATGTACAAATTTCTATATATTTTTATTGCTTTTTATTTTAAATTAATAATGTTGGTTTATGATTTTGAAACTTACCTATACTTACATACATATTTATGAATGATTGTATAACCGTTTATCTATCATTAATTCCTACCATGCACACCCGTTACCATGCCGAAATTCCGTAAGGGTTTTCTCTCTCTCAGTTTACCATCATGCAATTCTTTTATATTTTTCATCTCAATTCTACTATATATGTTTGTATAATATTTTAAATGAACCCTTACTATAAATATCATTCCTAAATGATTATTAGACCATTTATTTCTAATCAACCCATTTTACAATATCTATTTGACGTCGTTATGTTGTCGAAGTTACACCCAAATTTCCCATGCCAAAATCATCATGTAAGTGAATACCATACACATTTATCTATCAATGGTATTCACGTTTATGCACATGTTCATGTTTAATGAGGACGTACATTATTTATTCCACATTTATTATTTGTGTAATAAATTATTGTGTTTAATGAATCCATGTCATATGATCTATGTGGAAAACTTATGCTTGAAATGAAATGACTAGGAAGGGTGTTCCCTAATAGTGCTCCAATGCATTGGGTAATGAATATAATCGTGATAATTCATGTAAAATGAGTTTTTACGAATTCTGAGTTTTTACGAATTCTAATTCATGTGAAATGAGATTTTACTCATGCTAATTCATGTGTAATGAGGGTTTACTCACACTCCATGTGCAATGAGCCTTGGATCATGCTAATATCATGTTAAGTGTTCTTGCCACATCTCCATGTTATGATAATCATGATATCACTACTAGAATTTTAGGATATATACATGGACCTATATCCATATATTTATAGATCCATTTATATATCTTATTTATATCCACTACTCGATTACTACTTTATGGTAGAAATTTGTGATTCTTTTTTTCAATACCCATCGGGCTACTCCCCCGATCCTCTCCCTACGGTGCCTTCCTCCCCCGTGGTGCCCTCATACACAAATCAACCCTCTACGGTGACCTCCTCCACCAATCCACTACTCTCTCACTATGGGTCCCTCCTCTATGACGAACTCTCTAAATATGGTGCACTCCTCCCCGACGACCTCTCTCACGGCGTCACACTCCTCCATGATAACCTCTCTCACCAAGGCACCATCCTCCCCCAACAACCTCTCTCACCTAGGTGCCAACTAAACCTAACCACTCCACTAATGTGGCTCTGAGACAGCCACCCCACCTCCTCCTCCAGCGCACCTCTAATGTGGTTACCCCGCTGCTTGGGGATCATCATCCTCCTTGTCCAACAAAGGGTATTTAGAGTTTTTACCCCATAAATTTCACTCATGATTACATTATAGTAAACATAACTCCTTATTCTTCACCATGGAGTATCATATATCATTTGAATCATCATGGTCAACTATACATAAATCACTAACTCGACATTTCGAATAGATAAAAGTTATTCTTGAAATTATCGTCACTATAATATAGTGTCTAATTCTTGCATACTTTGCAACCACAATTATCACCACGATTTCCACTATGGCATTACCAAAATTTTCTTATTCTCATTTCACTATATTTTATATTGTGCCATACTAAAATGTGGGATTCTATTGGCATAAAATTATTATTTGGTTTTTATATATATCATATCATCTTGAATTGTAGAACATACTTCATGATTTTTTAAATTGGATTAGTGGAATATTCATCATTAGATTTATTCATATGCTTCGATGAATTATATCCTCTATCCAATTACCCAAAAACAACTTTCAGTGACACATGCATAGTACGTTGGCAATGATTCATATGAATTGTACACACATGTGTACATAGTATAATCATTTTTTCATGGAATAAGGATCTATGTGAGTCCCATGCTTCTAGGAATAATTATGTAATTGATTGTGGTGTGTTAGTTTTTTCTCATCTTCCGCATGTAGTTTATAATCACTCCATGATCATCACTGTGGAATTATCATCATTATCAAACAATTTAACACATACTCAAATATTATTCTCAATAGTGTTTCGTTTGGATATCATGCTATAATACATCCTTCAAATCAATCTTTTCAATGAATTAAAATACTCAGATATAAAACACATTCCATACTCTAATTTCATAATCACTATAATCATGGAGGAAGAATTAATCGACTGTTGCATATTGGTATAATTGTTTATAGTGAAAGCTTCTACTTAGACTTGAGGTCAAAGATGATGAATATGTCATGATCTCATTTAAAATTTCCACTCATGTGCCTATTTTAATTGGTAGATTGGTACCACACTAAGGTTGTCTGTTATTTCAACAATATTTTTATATAATCCTCTCTACATAATTTGATTATTAAAAACTGATGGTAGAATCTATGTTTCACTTCAAACAACATTTCCATAAGTGAATGTATCTCATGAACTACAACGCTAAACCATTCTTTACACTTTCACAAGAGCCTACCAAAATTCAAATTTGTATGATTTATTGAATATGAAGGATTCTCATGAAACTCCACCTCAAAGGATGATCCCCTCTTCACTTCTTCAGTATATATATTTTATCCATATTTAATTTAGAGTAACATTTGATAAATCATAAAAATATGGTATCATTTTTTGATATTGAATTATTATTCTAGATTAATTTTCTTCATTTGTTTTCTACTTGAGAACAAGCATCACCGTTAATTCTATACATGGTTTGCGTAAAAATAAAACCCAAATGACAAAGTAATAAGGTGGAACTCTTTTTAAATCCTTAGATTGAGAAAAAAGTCTATGAATATTTTCTCAACCATGAAAAGCATTCTTCTAGTACTCTAATTTTATGTAAATTTGTCACAATGGATTTTTTATTTTTCTAAAATTCCTTGGTATAATGAATTATTTTCTTATTTATTTGTATGTGATCTTTTTATTAACATGTTCCATCAAATCAAATAGATCACTTACTACATTCGTCATTGTTCTCAAAATTTCATCTTGGGTTAGTGAAATTTTCAAGAAACTCTATGAGTTTTGACTAGCCTTCTTAAACCACCCACACAACATTTCATGAGTTCTAGGATTATTACCTTTTGATAACCCTTCACGAGGGTTGTATTATCAATATTTATATAGAATAGAATATTTTCCATTAGAACTTTATTTATCTTGTTCTTCTTTTATTTTTTCCATTTCCAAATCAGCCGAGTATAAATAAATAATCACTTATTTGGATTATTTTTATTGATTCTTGAGATTGATTTTTTCCACACTAGTTTCAGTAAATGTATCAATTATCTTGAGCTTTTTGGACAGGAATTAATGTTTACCTTTCTTTTATTTCTATTCCATGGCTGAATGGCCATTATTTATTTGACTTGGTGATCTTTTATCATTATTTTATTTTGATACATACTTATAAAAACATGAATCACACACTTGACCACTACCATTTCACATACAATAGGGATCTTAAAATATTTATAACTTGTTTATAGTATATAGGTTATTACATTTTGCCTCTATTAATAAGCTAATCTTAGGCATAGTCCTCTCATAGATAGATTTATCTGAATTTAGGTAAGAGATATATTATGCCAAAAAATTAATTCATTGTGTCGAAACCTATTAGAATACTAGTAATGACATTCAAAACTTTTTTTTCCTTTCATGAAATCCATAGTGATCATATTTCTATATATTATCGAATAACAATTTTGGAAATACCTTTCAACTGCTTGGGCTCAATATAAGGAAAATTAATTCATACAATTACTTTTAGAATCCTTGGATAATGTGGATGATTTATGTTACTTTATCTTTATCCAATTTTGTATACCTTTTTAGTTTATTCATAAATTATGTTAAAAATATATTTATTAAAAATAAAATTTTTAGATGTTATTAGTACCTTTATTTATATAGCTATAGAATATTGATCATTTGATAATCTCAAGATGTTTTTGGAACCAGTTGTAGATCTTTTTTCTTATGATCCCCCCTACGAAAAATGTGTTGAAGAAAATTCATCCAATGTCCAATAATGTCAAAGTTTGAGTTACTTCTAGAATTTTATGTTTAGATTAATGCTATAAGAATTTCATATTTAATATGTTTCTCTAATCGTCAATTGTTTTTATCTTGTCTTCTTGGGGATTTCTTATTTTGTCAACATCATCATCAATACTTTTTGTTCTCTTCCTATAATTGATCATAAAACTATTTAATATGATTTTCTTTGACCTCCAATAATTTATTCATGAAAACAAAAACATCATTATATGTATAGTTTTATACATGGATCCATTCCAAGTATTTTTCTTTCTTTTGGATTTCATTCAACAAATATATCTCATATATGGAGTACATTCCTTCAAGTTTAAAACTATTTTATAGTGGAATTTATTTGATTATTAATAATTACACATTCAAGCTCATTTTTTGAGTAAGGACTTTACCTTCATCTCTGATTCTTTTTCATGACAGTTGACTAATTCCTAAAATTAATTAAGGGGATAAAAATAAAAAAACAACATATTAGGGAAATATTTGTTATATTTACTTGATGAAAGAACATGAAACTGTACATTTCTTATTAAATAGATATTTGAATATATGTTCCTTACCACATGTTATTGATTCATCAGAGGCACTATCATGATATGAATTTAAAATTACATAATCATTTTAGAAAAAATATGATTCACTAGAAGTATAAGTTTTACCTATCTTCATACCATTGTAATTATTAGTCGATTATTTAATATGCATGCTTGGTTAGGTATCATCATAATATTAGCATGATGAATTGGGATTTTATTCCTTTATTCCCAAGAGGTAACTCTTCTTTTATCATTATCATCTCCTGGTTACTTTTGATCTATTAGAGTGATATTTTTTTAACTTTGGATGCTTCCTCTATTGGTCCATCTTTCATCTCAACATGAATAATGGAACATAGCATGTGATTTTTTAATTTGAATGTGCATCATAAGAATCATCATATTTATTAAAATTAATTGATGACGCATATGCTCTAGCCAATGAATCAAATTTTACTTTCAAGGACACGTATATTGTACCATACTAATAACTCGAATGAACACACAAACATAATATTTTTTTCTTGATGGAATACACTTCTATTTCAGTCTCCTACTTCTGCGGTGGGGGAGATGTGCAAGGGGAAAGGAGGGTTAGGGGCAGTGGGGTGAAGATGTGGGTGGGGGTGTATTTGGGGGTTAGGGACTGTGGGTTCAGTTGTATGGGGAGTGTGGTGTAGGTGGGGGCATCAGGGTGCAGGTGGGGGAGGGTAGTGGGGGTGTAGATTGGGGGAGTGTGGTGTATTTGAGGGTGGGGGAGTGGGGGTATAGGTGTGGGGGAGAGTGGGGGTGCAGTTGGTGGGGGGGTAGTGGGGGTTCAAATGAGTTTGGGTGAAGGGGGAGTGGGGGTGTAGGTGGGTGGAATGGGGAGTGGGATTCATTTGGGAGTGGGGGAGTGGGGATTTATGTGGGGGGGGGGGCAGTGGGGGTGCATTTGGGAGGGATTAAGCTTTCATGTGTGGGGGGACTATCTACGGGGGGAGTGGGGGTGATGGTTAAGGGGAATTGGGTGTTTAAATTTGTTGAAGTGAAGGTTGGGGGTAGTGGGGTTGAATTTGGGGGGTGGGGGTGTAGGTAGGGTGGTTATAACCATGGTTTCACAACCATTATCATCACGAGAAATATGCTCCAATTTTATTACTAGTTTGTAGTTAAAAATCATGTTATCAGAGTATTATTTTTGGTTTCAATAAAAAAGGTGTTAAATTTTTTATTCACAATTCCATGCCAAAGTCTATTAAAGTATATCATCATGTTATTTTTCTAAATTTATATAGATGTTTTTTAAATTTCTATGTAGATAAGGCTAGAGTTCAAAATTATTTGATACATCTAATATTATATCTATAATTATCTTCACCATTTCAAGGAGTGTGGTCATGCTGGTTGATATGGTCAATATTCATATTGTGTCATGGTTTATAATTATAGATATTATGTAAGTTATCCTATCCAATTTTTATTTAGGTTTGAGAAAATTATATGGATTTAATACTTAATATGGTGCAGGGGGTGTCTGGGGGGGACTATCCAGGTGGGGGCTGTCTAGGGGGACTGCCCAGGTGGGGGCTATCTAGGGGGTGTCCATGGGAGCTATCCACATCAGATTGATTAGTCATTGCGACTACATACAGTCCTCCCCCAGACCACAGCAACAAATTAATTCATAGATCTAAGGATTATTCATTGCGACCTCATATGGTCCTCCTCATATTCCAAAGGTCATCCATAACCAAATAAGGTGATGTTTCTAAAGAAATATTTATCTATTGACATGTGAGAAATATTGTAGCACATGTAAAATAAAATTATTTATTACTTATTATATCTATCCTTGATTTAATAATTAAATTTTTCACCAATCCCTTATATAATGTTGGTCAATTACATTAATCTTCCAAATTTCAATCTATAACCAAGATTTCATGCGATCTTATTATTTCTTATATTTTGATATCTTTACCAAAAAAGCATTCCAATTGATATAGTATTTGTTTACTAGCATGATTATTATTTATTATGGTTGATTCCCTGCATAAATATTCCCACAATAGTGTTTCTTATAGATTTTATGTTAATAATATTTTAATATTTCTTGGATTTGGGTATGAGAAAACATGACCAAGATGTATCAGGATCTTATTTTGTGGTTATATTAAAAAATATAGATGTTCCAGAATAATCCCTAAGCTAAAGGTGAGCTCGTGAAATCAAATGATCTATCCTATAGTGATAAAATCGGTTATTTAAACACTGATTGTTCTTTGGGGGTAAACCATTATTATATTTAAAATTCTCAACAATGATAATGAAGTTACCATAATTGCAGATAATATGTTATGACATGTGTCCAATGATATTCTTCCAACTAAGAAAATATTAAATATTACATTTTTCTCTTTACCTCTAGTTACCAAAAATAGTATTTTTTCTAAAAACAATATTTAATTTCATAATTATGAAACTAAAACTCTACACATGTTAGAGTGAATTTATGTTCTTCATCATGTTTTATTTACTACTTTCATAAAGAGTTCTAAAAGAAAACATAGTGGATACATAATATTTTTATTAAATTTCATCTCTTAATTTATTGGTAAACATAATTAAATTTCATTATAAACTACAAGTCAAATATTAAATTATTATTTTATATATAATATTATAAATGGTTTGATGGGATCCACATAACCATATAATGATAATGACTTCTACCAGTCTATTCACGTATCCCACTTATGAAATAATAATCCTTCCAATTTTCATCATGATGTGGTGTTCCAAAGGTTAATGATTAATCCATTAAGAAAATTATAAATGTTATCATTTGTATGCATTATTTTTATTACATTATTTCATTGGTAACATAATAATATTAGATGAATCAGCATATTAACATTTAATGCTTTCATTAACTACATTTTTTCTCATTTGTATGCATTATGTTTATAAGGATTCTTCACTCCTTCAACTAATTTTGGAGTATAAAACGACGAATATTTAAATGATCATGACGATGTTGGTAGTGGTGGTGGTTAGAGAGGAGGGGATAATTATGTTGGTGTTTCTATAGAAGATAATGAGGGTCATGATGGTTCTGGTGATGTTGATGTGGAGGTACATTTTATATGTAAATTTTATTCTTGGTTTGTACATTTAATTTTATCAAATAGTTCTTTTTTATTATGATGATATTGATATTCATATTTTATACTATTTATATTGGAGATAGTATGATTTCTAATGATATATATTGTGAATTTTCTGAGTTCCTTTTTATTGGTAAGGTTGTGTTGTTTTCTTGTATGAAGTGGATGTTAGTACTATTATACAGTGTAATAATTATGGAATCATTTAGTGATTTAGTATTGGAGGGTAGGAATAAATTTATATGGTTATTAATTGTGCCTGTATGGTCTATATTCTTGGTTTTGAAAGTGTTATTAGGGACTGATATACATGGTTTAACCATATGTGTAGTTAAAAATAACCATTGTTAAAATCATGGATTTATCCTATAATTTCTGTGGGATTAACCATAGTAGTATTATCGAATTTACAAGGTTAACCCATGGCCATACAAGTAATAATTTTAAATTTCAAACCATTTCTAAACGTGGAATAATTCTATGGATTAAAACGTAGAAGCTAAAAACCCCTAATGCAACAGCTTTAGCAGCCACAGTTAGGGAAATAATGGATATAACCTATTTTTATGTATTTTTCATTTACTAGTATAGTTCCAAACCATAAATATAGGCGATTTTTCAAGTTATTATGTAAAAGGTTCATGAGATCATGTGGATGAGAATCCACCCCTAATTCATGGAAAATGTAACTCACTACCATAAAAGATAAGGCTATATGAATGATGTCTAAACTTCTTATGTAGGAAAAATCAATTTTTTTAGTAATTTGAGTATCAAAAAATTCTATGAAACCCACTAATGGATAAAGTGTGTTGGTAAGTATATCCCAAAAAAATAGTTCCCTAAACTGATCACAGATGTGTGAATGGATAGTGGAAAAACAATAAGTGTGTCTAGTAGAACAATCTTGACATATTTTACCAATAAGGTAAAAGGGATTTGTAGGGTAATGTATTCTTTATGTTATGTTCGCATGTCAGAACATTAATGTTATAGGGGACCATGTTATAGGGGATAAAATATGAAAGATAGAGAAAAACTTGTTGTAAAAAATAAATAGGTTTCACAGAATAAGAATAAATTATCATTGAAGGATAAATTATAAATTCATGAAAAATCAAGTGAAACTGGAAACAAATATTGACACACATATTATGAATTGTTTTATGTTTCAATCTTCCACTTCTAACATGATTATGGAGTGAGGAGTTTCTAAGGGGAGAGGTGACCTGTTAATGGGAAGGGGCTGATAGGGAGTGGTGGGTGGTGTGATGGGGGAAGGGGGTGTAAGTGTGTAGAGGATGGGGGTGTGGGTGTGAAGGGGTTGTGCATGGGGCTTGGTGGTGTACAACTGGAAGGGTGTAGGGTGGTGTAGTGGTTGTAGGTTTAAGGTGGTGTCCATTTAAAGGGAGGGGGTGAGGGGGAGTGTTGGGGGTGTTTAGGGGGCATGGGGTGTGGGTGTCAAGTGTCATGTGTGGCTTGGCTCCTTTGAGGTAGGTTTCCTCTCCTAGCCTCATTAATTCAAGAATGTTTTAAATTTAATTTATCTACCTTCTTAATTATGCTTATATTAAATTGGAATTCTTGAATAAATGTAAGTTTAGATAATTGTTTCATGTTATTTCACTACCTTTTTAATTATACAAGAGGGTGTGATGTGGGGGTGTGCATGGGACAGGGGAGGGGGCATGGGGTGTGCAGGGGTGCATGGGGTGTGCAGATGGGTAGTTTTAATGCCACCTATTAGACTATATTGTCATATCTTTTTTGAACACATATTCATGCAAAAGAATATTTTAGATATTATAATACCTTTATGAAAGAATTTTGAAAAATATTTTTGTATGTCATTACAATTCATACGATCATTGATGTTGTACAACATAATGACAATTTCCATATCATTTATAGTGCTTCTCAGGACTTCACTCCCAATGAAATTCCATTCTTCATAACACTATAGCATTGAGTAGTTAATCACCATGAAAAACAACCATCTCCTGGGGGGTTCCAAGAGGGGGGTTCTGTCTAAGAGGGAGGGGTGTGCGGTCCATGGGTGTCCAAGAGAGGGTTTGGGGGTCGGGGTCTTTCCAGAGGGTTCTTTCTAGGGGTATGTCTAGGAAGGGGGTGCAGTCTTGGAGGGGGGTTTGTCCAGTGGGTGGGTGGGGTTTGTCTTGGGGTGTGGCTTGTGGGTTTCAAGGGGGATGGTGTCCAAAAGAGGTGGATCTTTCCAGAGGGCCCAGGGGGTGTCTAAGAGGGGGATTGTCCAGGAGGGAGTGTTGTCCAGGAGGGTTGTGGGTGATATCCAGGAGGGGGTCTATCAAGGGGGGGTGATTAGCAAGAGTGGGGGTATTTCTAGGGGGAGGGAGGGGTTTTCCCAAGTGTGGGGGGTGAAAGGGGGTGTCCAGGAGGGGGTGTAAGGAGTAATTGGTGTGCACAGGGTGTTCAAGGGGGCATTCCGAGGGTGTGGAAGGTTAACATAATAAATTTAATGAGTTAAATGGAACCGAACATGATTTACTAGGAACATGATGGGTAATGACTCATGTACTGAATTATGTTATGGTTATACCTCTTTATAAATTTTAATTGGATGGCTTGTCACAAGATATCAACTGAGGATCAAGAAAATTGCGCCAAATAGTTTGGTAAGTCTTCCCCGATATTGGATTCACGAATAGGTATGATGTGAGATTACTATGACATCCAATCCTTAGTCACGCATTAGGAATCATATTTTCAAACCATTATTAGTAAACCTATGAAAAAATTGATAGTTATTTTCACTAATGTCCACATAGATATAGGATCAGTTTGCTACATGTAGGGGGTGTTCGAGGGGGCTGCCCAGGGGGTGTCTGAGGGGGGTGTCTATATGTGGGAAGGGGGTGACCTGGAGGGAGAAGGGGTGTCGAATAGGAGGGGGTGGGACATTGCATAGGGGTGGGATACTACAGGGGGTGCAAGGGGGTTTTCCAGGGGGTTCTAGGGGGTTTCCATGAGGTGGGGGTCCAAGGGGGTGTTCAGGGCGGTAGTCCATGAGGGGGTGGGGGTGTCCTAGAGGGAGGGGTTGTCCAAGAGGGGGGAGTATATGAGGGGGGTCGGGGCATGGGTGTGAAGAGGTTGAAAGGGGGCTATCGAAGGGGGTGTCGAGGAGAGGGTCATGGGTGTGAAGGGGGGGTGTTCAAGGGGGCGTCCGAGAGAGGGGTGTCTAGGATGGGGGTGTCCAGGAGGGCGGGTTGTATGGGTGGGGGTGCAAGGGGGTTTCCCAATGGGGTGGTATAGTATAGGGGGTGTAAGGGGGGTTGTCCAGGTGGTGAAAGGTGGTGTTCAAGGGGGATATCCAGGGGGTGAGCTACTACATGGGAGGTGTAGGGGGTGTAGGCGGTTGTCCAAGGGGGTTGGATACTATAGGGGGTGCAAGGGGTTGTCTATTGAGGTGGGATAGTGTAGTGGGTGGGTGAAAGAGGCTATTGAGGGGGGTGGGATACTGCAGGCGGTTTAAGGGGGTGAAAGATGGATTTCTAGGGGTGGTGGGCTACTGTAGGGGGTGTTCAAGGGGGTGCAAGGGGACTGCCTTGGGGGTGGGATACTGTAGGGGGTGTAAGGAGGCTGTCTATTGGGGTGTGATACTGTAGGGGTGCTAGGGGTGTTCTATGGGTAAAGGGGGTTATGCAGGGGTTGTGAATGATGGGGGTGAAAGGGGGAATGAGTGTGCAAGGGGGTGCAAGAGGGTATTCTGGGGGGCATAGGGGGGCATGGGGTTCAAGGGGCTATCTGGGGGGTGCATGGGTGCTGTCCAGGGAGGGCATGTGTGTGCGGGGGGGGGGGGGGGGTGTTCAAGGGGGTTAAAGGGGGATGTCTAGGGGGAATAGGGGTGTAGGGGGTGTTCAAGGGTTGCAAGGGTGCTGTCCAGGGGTTGCAAAGGGGCTATCCAGGGGTCATGGGGGTGCAAGGGGGGATTTCCAGGGGTTATGGTGGTGTGGGGGGTGTTCAAGGTGCGTTGTGGGGGTGTTTTTTTATGAAATGGAAGGCCCTATAGACACAATTTTAATCCGTGGTGGTAGAACTGTAGGCACAGTTCAAAACTGTGGCTAAAGCCTTAGATCCACATTTTTGAACCCTGATAATAAGCCCTGTGTGGCTTAATGTTCTGCAAAAAATTCAATATATGGATAAATGGATATGTCCATGATATTAATGTGTGGATAAAAGCCTATAGTTACGTTTAAAATGAAGTCCATTTAGATATAGCTATGGTTTGAAACTATGGCTATAGGTCCTGCCCTATATCCAAGCAAATACCATCCACGGTCCATTGAATTGTCCTTATAACCTATAGCCATAGTTTTTTGGGTTTATATCCATGGTTTCAAACCGTGGCTATAGCCTAAATTTCTAGTAGTGTATATTATGCCTTTAGGTTAATGTTTCTCTTATTCTTCATTGATATTCCTATTGCCTAGAATTTATTGGTTTTTTCATGTTATGCCTTATTTACTCCCTTACTGAGGTTTATAACTCACCCTTTTTTTTATTAAGGTCATTAGGTTATCCTATTCAATTATAATTATGATGGAATTTTGTGGTCATGTTAAATAAGTGTTTCATAAAGATGTTTTATATTTTTCATATGTTGACATGTAATGTTCCAAAATTCAAAAGACAATAGACCTCTCGATCCTCATAGTTGTCTTAAGAGAATATTTACGTAATAAATAAAGTTAACGTGTGTAAAAAAGAGAAGGGTTGTTATATAACATATTTTAGAGGTGGATGGGTAATAAGTTTAATTTCATGTTGAGATGTTTGGTTATGAAGTTTGGTGTATTGTGGAGATTGTTTTTATTTTAATTGTGTCCCCTAGGGGGATCTTTTAGATTGGATAATACATTCTGTCCCTCTAAGGGAGTTAATTTCACACTAGGATTATTTTTTGACTGAACCTCATAGAGGTTTACAATATATCATATTTGTATGTTGAGAACAAAACACATGTATTTCAGGGATTGAATTTAAGTTCATGTGATAGGACTGGTCTATTTAGTTTAATGTCATGTGGTAAGGATGGTCATCCACTGAAGAAATCATTACTAATGGATGTTTATTTGGATAAGCATGGATGATTCCATCTTTTGGTGGATCATCCCTTGGAAAGATGGTGCGAGGATAATACATGGAAGAATCCCCAAGAAGGTGGATCAACACTTATAATGATAATTTAGAATGTGGAATTTAATGAGTATTTCATATGGGGAAACCTTTTTTTTCATCACACTAGGTAAGGATATATGGTTACATTGCATTTAGAAGAAATTATGGTGATGTTTAGCATCCTACAAATAGGATGTAGATCTTGGTAGTCTTACATATTTCATCTTAGAAATGGATAGCCATTATAATGTGAGGGGGACGGTATCAATGTAGGAGAAAAAAGTTTCATAAGGAATCTGTAAAAATTTAGGTAATCCATTTCTCTCAATGATTCCACCTCTCGGTATTACATTTCCACCGCACATTTACCTCTTATGGGACATTCCATATACACTAATTTGGAGGAGTTTCAATCAGATGTCCATGTTAGGGGAAAAAGGAATTTGGGTATATATAATTAGTACCATATGGTATGGTAATGGATACACTAAAATTATATGGGACATCAGTTTATGGACTTGAAATTTTTTTCTCACATCATTGTTTCATTGAATGGAAATTTAGTTGTCATAGCTATGGGTTTAGCATAAGAACAACACATGTATTATGTGAAAATAAGTACATGTATGATTTGTAGTTTCATGTAGATCGGTTTTTGGGAAACATGATCCAATGATGTGACTTCATTAAACGTGAAATGGGGTTGTAAAATGATCACTTAACCATAGGTCGATCCATTCTTGGGGCCACATAAGGAATATCATGACTATTCTTTATCATTCATAGTGCATCGATTAAGTAGTTTCATTATGTCAGGGAAGAGGGGTATTTTAGAGTTAGATCATCTCTTTGTTTCCTATAGATCATACCCCATGTTTTTGGGTTAGGTTATTTGTGTTATTGAAATTATCGGCAGATGTGGGGCAACATTACTATTTTACGGAACAGGGTAGAACACTTCCATGTCCTTTTCCACATGGGCATGTTCATGAAATCTCAATACTTATACGTCAACTTTACCATGAAAATGGATGTCTATTATATGCGTTTTCATAAAAATATCCTATTTTTTATGAATATGGCTATGTTCTGGGTTGTCCTTGAATGAAAAATATGTGGCATTGAAAATCTCCTCTCATGTGAATTATTTTTGTAAAAAAATGATGGTATTATTAGAAAGATATCTATTCGAGTGCATGACACAAGGAAATTACTTGATACAAGAGATTATCCTTCAAAAATGTTATTGCCTTTCTCACACAATTAATATTCATATAGAGCAGCTTATTAGATCTCAGACATTAAAATTTATGTGAAACTACTCGTCACCAACATAATGTTCCTTCTTGATGGATTTCATGATTCATTCATTCAAAAAAGAACTCTATGGTGTGAGACAAGTTTTTTTACTAAAAAATTACTACCTTTCCTTTGATTTGAAGCTTACATGGGTTCAAAAGCTCAGGCTCTTAGGGAAACACCAAATTATGTAGCTGATTTCAATGCATTCATAAAAATATCATATTTGGTTGTGAAATAAATTTTTACACTCTATGAAAGTTGGCGGCTCTAATAACAGATCTATGGGGAATATACCTTCATATAGGTAATTGAATTAAAGCACTATAAAACATCTCTCATCCCCACTATCCTTTTATAGGCCACATATTGGGAATAAATCCATCTTAGGGAGACTTATTGTGAAAATCAAAAAGAAAAAATACTCGAAAAATTTGTAATTATTTGATCACCTCTTTCAAATTTCTTTTCTACTCAATCTTATTATTCTTATGTAGTTTCCATAATAAATTTGTAAATCTAGTATATTATACATTATGATATATTATTATCATTATGGAACAACCTTATACCAGTTTTTATCTATCCTACGAAAAAAATATCACCATGCATGCGTACTTACGGAATACCTTGTCCACGTCATGGTATAATTAGTTATTCAACAATAAAAAATTTTGATGTGAATAATGATTAGTCTAATGGATGTAAATAATAAATATGACATGATAGTTATACTATATAATAAATTTACCATAAAATTCAATACCGTTTAACTATTAAGTGAATGACATCGTCGCTCATTCCTATGTACGGCCTACCATCTCCACAACGTGATGACATTCATTATCCACGATAACCATTAAAGAATGATTATAAATTATATATAATAAATATGAATTAAATATATGACATAATAAATATTTCTTATTTATTTATAAATATTTATTTCATTTAATTTCTTCCATTCAATTCAACAAGGAAACCGAAACAACGTTCATGCATACGTACAACTAACAATCTCCTAGAACAATTTATTTCGTTTTGTTAATCTATCTATTATATATATTACTATACTATGTATTTATGTTATATAAATCAGGTTTTATATTATTTAGGTAATTAAATTGTCATCAATTTAATAATATCAAGAATAAAAAGTCAAAACACATACGATAAATAAAATGATTATTACCCAAAACGTTGCATTAACCTAGAATTGATAAATGAATGGGTAATATAATGTCATAAGTGAATCATATATGATATAATTTATATTATTATGGTTCCTTAACAAGTTATTTATATTTTTAAACTCACTATAATGGATTTTCATATACATACAAATCATATCGGACCTAAGGTAATAGATAATTCTATAATCTCATTACTATTTGAGACTGTTTATACGTTTTCTTCACTATGGTATATTTATCATACAAACCCATGATTACTATTATATTTAATTCTATTATTATTATTATTATTTTATTTAAATTCAATTGTACACATTGGTAAATTATTAATTAATTTTATGAAAGGAATCTCTTTGCGTTTTTCGAAATGATGTAATTTTTGACTTTTTTCAGCAAAAGTGCGAGGAGAATATTATTTAAACATATATCGTTTGAAGTGTTTTTCACATCTTCATAACCCCTTATTTACATGTATCATATACATTTTCATGTTTTAGTTAAAATAAATTTTTTAAATTCATGATGAATTTTGAGAAATAAAAAATTTTTTATGAAAAAATAATATTTTCCTCAAAAATTACGTTCATGTGTTTTATCAAAATTATTTTACATTTAAGATGACTCTCCTTAAATAGGGTTATGTTTCCATCCCTATTATTACTATTATTTTATTTTTTAATGATGTAATAATATTTTATGTATACTATGTTATGATAGAATTATTTTCATGAAACCCTTTTTATTTAACGGTTTATGCTATGATGAATGATTTATGTTTTTGTGGAACATGTAAAAATGATTTCATTAAGATATATATAGGACCAATAAGTCCCACCAATTAATTGGGTAAGTATTTATATATCTTGATATAGACATGACTGTAATGACAAGTAAATGTGGTTTAGTAATACATGGGTAGAATGACATTAAACCCATTTCAGTAATGTACTTTGTCCACTATGATGGACTTGGAAGAAATGACATGGATACTTTGGAAATGATATTATGTTCTTATATGTTTACCACAATTCAATTTTTTATGATAATACAATTTTATAATGGTTAATGATCCTTTATGATCTATGCCTTACGTATTAACAAGAATTATTCCTTGACAAAAGATTTTTATATTTAAACACTGTGTTCTTATTTTTATATTCGTATGAATATGGGTTTTTGTATATTCTCAATGCTTACCCTTTCTGAGAATTTGAGCAAATCCTTTTTATTCTTTCATTTCCCCTGGATAAGATGTATTTTTATAGGTAGAAAAAAATGGAATGATCCTTATGGGATATGGGGAAGATCATTCACCAAGATAGATGAATATGTTCCAATTTTCCAAATAAACTTATCTAATAAAATATTTGGGTGTCTTTTTGAGTCATTTAATATGTTTTCTACAAATGAAATGTAAATTCCATGTATGTAAAGCCTGGGTCATTATATTCGGTATTAGAGAAAAGGTTTATTCATCCATTGGAAAGTAGGATGCCAAAAATTTAGTGGGATCCCTATAGATATTTCTATGGATTGTCCTGGGTAAGTCTAACTATAGGTTATAGTCCCAAAATTATGGAAAAATTCATGAATAACCTAGGCTTAAACCTAAGATTTTATAGAATTAAAGTACCCCTATTGATATTGTTGTTTTCATAGTATGATTTTTTCCAATCACATGTGCTTTTTGAGTTTTAGACAATGGATGAAACCCAAAAGAACCACATTAATGTTTGATGTAATGGTAAAGGAAACAATTGTCCACCTGAACAACCAAATTTAAAGGTAAATCAAATAAATAATCTTGTTTCTATGACCACAACTCATGTAAGGCATCCAAATGAAGAAAAGTGGGAACAAAATTCTATTTAATATTTCATTAGGGAACATCCACCATATTTTAGTGTAATTACAAATCCAATAGTTGTAATGAAATGAATTTGTACCGTTGAAATGATATTTTTCATTATCTATTGTTCTGAACGTGAAATGGTTAAGTTGTGAACATATTCCTTAGAAGGTAATGTGATTGTATGGTGGATCTTTATCAAGAATATTTGGAAACAATATAAACATACATTTATAGATTGGGATGAGTTGACGAACATATTTTCTATTATTTACTTTCCTCGTATTCCTATTACAAAAGTGGAGATTGTAGTTTCTCATCAATCTCATGGTTTTGATAAGAAAATAATGAAATAATTGAAAGTAAACAATATTAATTATGGAGAGAAGAAGAATAGATTTTCATTTTACTCAAAGTGTGGAAGGACAGATTGATGAAATCTTTATAAGGGGACTGATAAATGTTTTATTTGTGGGAAATAATGTCATTGAGTATTTTACTAGTGAATTAATGTGAATAAACACAAATATCTAAAGAGTACTCCTCCCACGAATCAGTGTAACAAGTTCATTGAAATGGGGAATTATGTTGACCAATGCCCTAATCCATGGGTTATGGATGATTATCGACATCAATAACATATTTAATCTAATGGAAAAGTAAAATCACATGTGATAACTATTTTTTATATTGAGTATGACAACAAAGTGGTGGAATGATTGCGTTTTAATGTAATGGTATTCCGAAATAGTGTTTTAGAATCTATTTTATAGTGTTATGGAATACTAGAAAATATATGTATTGGTCCATTATGATTTTCCATAAGTATATAGTACCATTAACCATGAAAAGTGATTGAAATAATTTTAGAAAGCACATGTTATGAACACAATGAAGGGGTAAGAGGATAATGATATATTTGATACTATTAAGGACCTCATGACAGTCACAGGGACAAAGTGATATCATATTTTGAGTATATAGAATTTTTTTTTTGGGTTTTTGGAAATAGTTACTTTTGGAATAATTCTTGTTTTCACTAATTTTTTTTGGTAATTCATTTTATTACCATGTTTCCATTGACTATATGATTATGGTATTAACATGTTTTGAATGTGGCAACAAAGAACTAACTTATGAGAAATGGGAGATAAATGTCATGTCAATTTATTTTACCTCTTTCTAATGTTTTTTAGCTTTTGGAAGAATGGTAATATTATCCATTTATATATAGTATATGTTATATTTTGTAGCACATTTTTTAGATTAATGTATTATCTCACTATAGTTGGACTTATGAATATTTCATTTCATATGGTATATTTTTTATTGAGACAGATGGAATGACCACTCATTTTATCACATGACCAGCTAACAATTCAATAATGAAAATTTAAAATTCAGTTCATTATATAAGAGATGATGTTGAAATTTTTTAATGTATGAAAAACAATGAGATTGTACCAAAATCATGTATGTATTTATTATCATGAAAAAATCTTCAACATTAATGAAAGGATATGGAAAAACGAAAATATTATCTTAGTACCTTTTAATCAAATGAATATGGTGGTACCTTAAATCATCGCATATATATGGATTTCTTGTTGTTAAATTTCTGCAAACATAATTCTCTATCACTATCTATGAGAACATATTGGTTAGATTTTTCTTTCATATCCATGTTTTCACTTCCCACCTATGTTCTCCATTGTGAATACCTAGTGGTGAGTTACATTGGGTAACCCTTATGTTGGTAAATTTACTTTTTAAAATGATGTTTTAGTATTCCTTTTTTCGATATTGGTTTCTAAGAATAAAAAATTCATGTAGTAAAACTTTTATAACCCTGATGAATTTCAAGGGAGAAATTAATTTTAATGGGGGGCATAATGTAACACCCCAAAATTTTATAAAATATATTATTATTCATTTCATTGATATCATGTGTTGTATACTACACAAATATTAGTTTTAATTATATGCAATATCTTATAATCCAACAGTATACACAACACTATACATTTCTATTGTTACACAAAATTTCACATTATTTTGATAAAATTCATTTCTCACGTCACTGAATATATATTTTTTTCAACGTATAAATGAACTATGTTTGGATTATATTATGTGGAACACCAAATGAATCTTTCACTAAATGTAACACTGAATTATCTTGAATTACATTCAAAAGCGTCCTTCTTCGACAGCGTGCGTTGTATGCAATACCAAGTTTCACTAAACAATGACATATTATTAAAATACTATTATTTAATGGGATATAAAATATAATTTATGCACAGTATTAACCTATTTATTAATTTTAAAAGAAATTAAAATTCATTTAATGTAATTTCAAAAACAAGATATAAGAACAAATTTAACTATTTTGATAAAAACAAGTATTTTTAAAAAAAGATGCACTTTTTCCACCTCTTAGTTTCACAGATCAATATTTTAACAATTTAATATAATATAGTTGAGAAAATATACTTCTAATTTGGAATCATGAAATAATAATTTACTTTGGTTGATTTTTTTGGTATTTTTGTGATAAAATTTATATTTTAATGAATAGTGACAAATAATGTATTTTAATTCAAAATTTCCTTTTCATCTAATTTAATTATATAGTTAGATTATCATTTTAATTGGTTATAATGATTAAGTTTTTTTAATTAATCCAATTTTTATCATTGGAATTAATTTTACACTTAAAATGGATATAAAAACATATCAATCTCTTTAAATGTTTTTACTTTTTGAAAACCCACTTATTATTTTTGAAAATGGAAATTAATTATAAATTAATTTCAAAAAAATATGTGATTTGTTTTTAGAAACGGATTCCATATCTGGAATAAAAAGATCCAAATTGTGTAATAGGTGCCTTGTATTCTTGGACATCATGAATAGTAACTATGGTTTTTTTATTTACCATAGTTAAAGGTAAATCCAGTAAATTAAGGTACCAAAGAATACTATAAAGATAATAAAATTACTCTAAAACTTATCAAAATCATATTTTATGAATTAAAAATTACAAATGTCATTTATTGGTCTGAATTCATTAATTTAATGGGTTTTTTCCAAAAAAAAATTGGTTTAATTGTAATTAAAACAAAATAAAGAGACAACATGTATCTCTATTATCTCTTATAAGTATAATAATTTAAATATAGAGATAATAATGAAAAAACATCAAACCTAAATAATCTCCAGAAATATAATTCGGTTATCTACATCATGGAAATTTATTTATAATTTTTGAAGAATAATTAATTACTATTAATGATGATATAATAGTGATGTAGAAAATATTTTATTGATTGAAATATAAAATAAATGGTTTGAAAACATTAAAATATATATCATATGAAATAATTAATGTGCCCAATTAATTTAATAAGATACTATGACATCTTAAAAGTGTATTAAAATTTTTTTTCTGGAATTTAGCTTCCGTGTGGATTTTATTTGATGTCAAATAGATTAATAGTGTCAATATTGACAGTATTGATATTTTATAAAAATAAAATATTACAAAATTATTTAGAAATCAAAAATAAAATTAAATTAAAAAGTTAAAATTATATTTTCTAAAATGTCGTAATGTATCCAATTATGGACAATTGACCACACATAAGTTAATATTTATAACCATTTAATATTTAGAATGTTATTACCACAATTAAATTAAATTGATTAAATAAGGATATATTAAAATGATAAAGATTAAAATAAAATTAGAATGTGTCTAATTTTTATTGGTTGATTGTATTTATCCCCATACACAAATTATATTATAAATAAATGAGTTACATAAAGCTTCATATCTTCTAAATCTAACCCTGATTGCACGGTTCAAACAGCGACGTCCTTCAGTGGATGTCATTGATAGGTATTTTTTTGGCTCCAGGTATTTATAGGATCATGTGACAGTGGGATTACTTGTCAAAAAACATATCATGATTCGTTTTACAATGGATGATGATTTGATCAAGGTGTGGTCTAGTTCTCCTCGAATATGCATCGGTTCATGATTATTTCTGTTCAGGTGGTCCTTCAATTTTCATATCAAGTGCATGTCTCGTCAATGTAAATATGGGTTAGTCTACCTGAACTTCCTCTACCATTTCAAAATCCTTCTATATTTCACATGTCAGAAAACTTGGTTGGAAGATATTTGTGCTCTGATAGTATAACTAGGTTAGTATGTCATCTAGTTGCTCCTAAAATATGTATGGAAGTGGACATGTCTATAAGTCCATCTGATTTTGTGTGGCTTACAGTTGGGGAAGAATTCCAGTTGAAACAAAAGGTTTTCTTTGAATCGTTTTCAGATTATTTCTCTACGTGCAAAAAACTGGGTCATGTCATGACTGATTGCAGGCGTGGAAGTGAGCTGAATATTGGTTCTAGAGGCAGCGGTAATAGATTGGTTACTGTATCTAGAGAAGGGATGATGGATATATCATTACTGGGTGCCTCCAGGGACCAACCTAAGGTGGAGAGGTTACTAGATAAAGAGAATAGAGGAAAATACGAAGGTAGCTGATATCTTCGAACACTTGAGGAAGGATCTAGGATCTCCTCAGGTTGCTGGGAAAGAACCTGCACGTTTAGTGGAATGTAGTCTGGTTAGCGAGGATGGCACTGTGAATTCTAGTCACGGAACTTGTGAGTTAGCTTTGTGAGCATGCGGTGGTATAAATGATGATGGAGTGTCCCAAGTGACTATAGAGGGTAGTGCTAAGGATGGCCAGGATGGGTAGAACCAAAACATGGCTATGATAGTGTGTTGAACGATAAACAGGGACTCCAACCAAGAATGACATTGTCCTGTATTAACATTAATCACCATTTTCATCGCCTGGGTGATGATGGTTGTGCAGAGGGCATCAGTAGTAGCCTCTCTGGAGCCAAGTCAGGAAAGGAAATCTCAGATGACAATGACAATGTCAATGTAATTGGAGAGTCTGGTAAGGGTCTTCATAGCCCAAGGAGGAAGAGAGGGAATGAGAAAAAGATGGATTCATGGAGTTTTATTGCCAATAAGAAGAAGAAAAATAAGGGG
This sequence comes from Viscum album, assembly GCA_963277665.1. Taxonomy (NCBI): domain Eukaryota; kingdom Viridiplantae; phylum Streptophyta; class Magnoliopsida; order Santalales; family Viscaceae; genus Viscum; species Viscum album. The sequence goes on from OY728157.1 coordinate 1,862,357,951, forward strand.
CGTAACGACTACTCAGGCCTCCCTAAACCAATAGAGACACAGCCAGCTAAAAAAAGTGGTAACATAAAAAAGCATAAGCTTTAGGGTGTGGAGGGAAGCAAGAGGAATCATGGGCTAATTGGTGAAGTCAATGAGGTACAAAGGGGAATGATCGTCTAGAAACACCGGCGGTTTCTCAAGGGGAGTTAGAAGAGAAGTAGGTTAGGGAACTTCCTGGAGGGAATCTATTGGAATCTGAGGGCATGCGGTTGGAAGAGGAGGCTAAAGTCGATTTGGGAAAGTCTAATAGACAGCATTGGGAGGCTACTATAGAACCAAAACAAGCTTTGAAAATTCATATGAATTCAGGAGAAGAATTAGAGGAGAAATTCCTTATAATTAATGCCACAAAAAAGGAATCAGTGAGGATGATGGGAAGAGAGATACGCGTGGACACTAATAGTAAGCATTGTGAATGGATTGACATGCAAGACCTTGTTTTGTTTAGGGGCTTCAATGGAGGGAAGATAAATATTGAAGAGTACCTACAGGTTTGGGATCATTTGGAAACACACTTTTATGAACTATTAACAAAGGACCGAGGCTTATAGGTACCATCACTTTCTGGGGAATTATGTAGGGAGAATGCCTCTGGTAGGCTTATGTTTGTTTTCAAAATGCATGTGGTTCACTTTAGTGGTGTACCAAGGCGATCTTGGGGTTTCTCACTTTTCCTAAAAAGTGTTTTGGTAATAAAAAAATTAAATTTTAGAAATAGTATCCCAACATCCTTGAAATACTATTAGAGGACAGACATTGGGCAGAAATCCATCATAGGGAGACCTTTTTGGAAAATCAAAAGGAGATACTCAAAAAAGATAATTGTTTTATCACTTATTTCAAAAAAAATTCTTCTACATACAAATCATATATTTTATCCGTAATATAGTGATAAATACATTATCTAATACATTATGAGATATTATTATAATTTTGGTACAACCTTATACCTCATTTTATTCATTCTACAAATAACAATATGACCATATATGTGTTCATATGACTTACCGTCTCTATGTTGTGGTGTAATATTTTATTCAAAAATATAAAATTTATATGGGTGTAATGATGGGTATTGTGGATATAAATAATTAATATATTATTATAATTATTATTTATAATTAATATACCATCAAACTCAATAACTTTTAACCATTAAGTAAATGATATCATCGCTCGTGTGTACGTATGACCTACAGTCTCTACGACGCTATTAGATCCATTTTCATCGTTACCAATTAAAGAATAATTAAAAATAATTTATACTAAATAAGAATGAAATATATGACATAATAATTATACTAGATATATTTATATGTATATATTTCATTTTATTTCTATTATTCAATTAAATTATGAAATTGAAACAATGTTCACGCGTACGTACGACCTACAGTCTCCATGGATAGTGTATTTCATTTAATTTATATATCTATTATATATATTTATATACTGAATATTTATGATATATAAATCATTTTTTACATTCTCGAAGTATAAAAATCATGATCTATGTAATTATAGGATGAATAAAATGTCAAGATATGTACAATAAATAAAAATATTATTACGAAAAACATTACATTAAAATGGAAATGATAAATGAATGATTAATATAATATCATAATTGAATCATATATGATTTTATATATATTATTATGGTTTATTTAAAAGTTAATAATATAGTTAAAGACACTATAGAAAAGTTTGAAATATATAATATTCATATCAGATCTAAGGTAAGTAAAAATTTCCCAATCTCATTATTATTTGAGATTGTTTATACGTAAGTATTTATTGGGGTATATTTATCTTCCACATCCATAATTCCAAAAATATTTAATATTATTTTTTATTCATCTACATTATTTTAAAGTCAATTTTACACATTGGTAAATTTTTATTCAACGGCTTGAAATGAATCATCGGGAATTTTTCGATATGTGGTACTTTTTTACTTTTTCCAACAAATGTACGAGGAGAATGTTTTTTAACCTCTACAACAAGAACGAATTTTTACATATTCATAAATAATAACTTCCATGAATATTAAATTTCCATTTTTCAAATTTATTTTAAATTATGTTATTTAACACTAAAATTTTGTGGCATTTTCAAAAACGAAAATGTTTTGGAAGAAAAAAAGATATTTTACTAAAGAAATATGTTCAATTGTTTTATCAATATTATAGTCCATCTATGATGGAACTATTTAAATAGTATTTTTTGTAACCCTATTATGAAAATAATTTTATTAGATTAATGATTGCAGGATATTTTATATTTACTATCTTATAATTTAATGAAGTTTAAGAAAACCATTTTATTTCATGGGTTTTTCTATTATGAATTATTTATATTTTTGTGGAACATGTTAGAATAATTTCATTATTATATTGGTGGTACCTATATCTCCCTCGAATTAATTGGATAAATATATATCTCTCATTACATAGACATGACTGGAATTTAATGTAAATTTCGATTAGTTATAGATGGGTGTAATAGAAAGTAAACCCAATTAAGCAATATAAATTTTCCACTATGATGGTCTTGGAAGAAATTACTTTTCTACTAAGGAAATCATATTTTTCTTTTATTTGTTTTCCACAATTCCATATTGTATACCAATTATATTTTATCATTTTTAATGTACATTTATAATGTATCACTTCCGTACTACCAAGATTTATTTCAGGACTCAATATTTTGTTATTTAATATTTATGTTGATGTTTTTACATTATTATATTAATAGGTTGTTTTATGTACTCAATGTTTACCCTTACTGAGCATTTGAGCTCACCCTTTTTGTGTTTTCTTTTCCCCATGATATAAATAATTGTTCTAGGCTAGAAACAACTGGAAGATATATATGGGAGATGTTGTATATCATTCAACAAGTTAGAAAGTTATGTTCTATGTTTCAAAAGACACTAAACTAATACTGTCTTTGGGTGTCTTTTTAGGTCATGTATTAAGTATTTATCAAAATAAATATAAGTTCTATGTATGTTGAGCTTGGGAATTTACATGTCATGTACCAAAACACACCTCTCATGTACCGAAATTCCTATCTCATACCTAACAACATCCATACACTAAGCATAACTATCCATTGATACCATTTTGTATTGAACCAAACTAGGATACCCAAACCAATTAGCAACTAACACAATCTCTTACATACCCGATGAGTGTTCCCAATCCCCACATGTTGTGTACTAACACCAACGAAGTAATAATAACTAAATGAATGGTCTATACCATCCAGAAGTATATGAAAAGGAATATATATAAATATATAGTTGAAAAATAATTAGAAGTAAAGGAAAAAATATTGTATTCCATAATTAAAAAATGATACCATATGTAATAGACCTCAAAATGGTCAAAACAATCTGAAACAACATGTACAAAAAAAAAGTAAAACTAACAAAAATATGTCTACAATATGTGATAACTGGGTGGATATCACAAAGTCTCATCACCAACTACTAAAAAAAGATTTTAGAAAACCAAGACACCTTAGTAGAGATCCTTATCATTTCCACCATCAAAAGAAAAGCATGGTTCCTCACACTATCAATGTGGTGTGAAATGTCTGATCCAAACATGTTTATTAAGATCCAAACTAGGTGTCCCATATCATGAATCTATACAAAAAATCCAAATATTGAAATTTTAAAGAAAATATATCATGATAAATGATAATGTTGATTATATCCTAATATTGGTAAATATTAATAATTTACCATTGTTTTCAAAAAACACATGAAAATAGTATCAAAATATAATTTCCATTAATTTTTATCAATTTATAATAGGTATATCAAATCTAGAATAATAAAATGATAATGAAAAGGAAAGTTATTCAATAGAACAAATTAGTATTTTCTAGCAGACTACTCATACCATAGTCAAATACTAGTGGGCGCTGATTTCCTTACAAAACTATAATACAAAGTAATGGATGTCCCCATGAGTGATCCCCCATAAAAATGCCATTATCTTATCCCTATAATAATATTCATTTGGATTATAAGAACACACAATTAGTGAAACCAGTAATAATAAAATGGATGATGAACCTAAGATGAACCTTCCACATAAGTATAAATAGATTCACATATGATGTGTTTCCAAATTCATTTCAAAAGGGAATTTCACAATCAATTTCACTCAATTAATTTATTTAATCATACCTTATTTAAAATATTATTTTTAAATTCTGTTATTACAGTCATTTTCATATATCAATGATCAATATAAATTTTTTCAAGTTATATATACACACATAAATCAATCATTTCAATTCTTTAATAAACACATTTATAAAATAGAAAAAATAAGGGATCATTCAATAGTGGATAGAGACTGAACCAGCTACCTCAGACTGAGGTCAGATGAGCTAGTAATGGGGTAAACCAATAGATGAATGAATATATATATTCATCAATGGGGGCCTTTCAATTGATTCAACTTCATAAAAAAATTGAACACAAAAATAGGTTAGAGAATGTGATAAAATAACACATACCTCAAAGAACCCACATGCCAAACCATATCCAATATGTGGGTCATGCCCTCGAATATTATTTCAGAACGAATCTAGAAATTATTAAACAAAAATAAACCATAGGGTCTATGAATCCAAAATTCATAGTGATGGTGTTTCCACAACCAATGGATATAATGAATAAAAATGGTCACCTAACAAGGAGTAGCTTCATAACAGACTCTATGAGTAAACATTTAACATATGAACTCATATTGAGAGGATATAAAACTAATTTCACCTATGAATTCATAATATTCATAGATTTTAGGAACAAACAAAATTAGAAATGAGTTACACATGTTGGGTGATAAAACCGACTAGGATGAAATATTTAGGATTTAAAAGGATAATTTTAGGTATAACTATCCCATAACTCATATTCCGTAAAAAAACATCTTCTTTATTTTAAATTTTTCACCGACAATTATATTATAGCATATTAGAGGGTCATAGTACATAAAATTAATCTATTTCTTAAAAAATATTTTATTACTTGTATAATTATTATGTATAAACCATATTAAGATCGATTCGAAGTTAATTACATATACCCCAATACCGAGAATATGATTTAAAATATTATATTAAGAATTATCCACCTTAGGATCTATAGAATCTACCATAAACATCTCAAAACTCCCTTTTTAACTATAAAACACACTATTAATATATTAAAAGAGTGATCCATAATATCTAGAATGTTAAAATTTAATATTTAAGATCTATCTATTGAAAATGAGGATGATATAAGATAAGGGGATGTCGGATATTTATCGAGGTTGTATAATCATTATCAAATGTTCAATGAGGTTCATAGACCACATGACATTGTCATTGGGTTTAATATCATATGTGTTTTTTCATGTTCAAAAGATCGAGTAAGGAATCTAGATATACATTTAAGTGGTTTTGAACAAAATTGAGTCCTTGAAAATGTTGGAGTTTGAAAGAGTGAGTTTGTGATTAAATAATTTGTGAAAGAAGACATAGTATACCGCCAAAGTGAGTTTATGTATCCCTTTAGTGGTGTCATCAATGCATGTCGGCCAAAAACTATAATAAAGATCCTATAACAAATTTAATTTTAATTCAAAACTGAATCTACAGGATTGAATGTATAGGGATTTTGTAGAGAATCTAATTAAAAGGGAGAAAAGTGTTTCTAAGAGGGAATAGGTAGAAGAAATATCATCCTGTATTTACTAGTCATGGGAGTGACTGATGTCAAACGAGGTGACATAATCAATGGAACTACATCTTAGAGGCTATATTAGGATCAAAGGATCCCCCATAATAGATATTTGTAACATAATGGGGGGGGGTTCTTAGATTTGTGGGAAATATAATACGAGGATATTTTTTCTATTAAACATCAATCTAATACAACCACCACAACCCCCATGTGGTCCTTGTTGAATTTAGGGTGTTATAACCAGGCCACAAAAAATGCATGAAATAGTTGGTGTTAAATTAGTACTTCAAAATATGGTTAAATGTTTTATTTATTTCTTTACTATATTTAAAATTATATTTATATATAGATATGTGATTTATTCTAATGACGCTATATCCTTAGTCTAATAGTTTTAAATACTAGTGGATACCTTATCCCAACCACATTTTCTAGTGATTTATAATTGAGTTAAACACCCTATTACACATCCACTAACAATTAATTTGTACACTTAGTAGAGAAATGTTCTATGGGATATCATTATATATGAGGTGAGATTCCATGAAATCATTCATAGAATGAATTAGTTATTTGACATCCAAATATGGGAGTATTTCTATCATCCCTGGGTTATATGATAACATTCATACAAACAAAGGTTCAACTTTACAACTTTATCATGACTTAATTAGGGGTGCGAAACAATTATACATACGAATTTACATTATATTATGAACTTTATTGAGATCATTTTTTTGAGTATATTGGATATGTTTTATGATTAGACCATTAATGTTTTTAGAGGAATAGTTGAAAAATTATTTGGGATATCTTCCATACTTACACCCTAATTAAGAGAATATTTATTTACATCAACATGCATCATGGGACCACATTGATTGATTCTAAAGAATATCAATTAAGCTGAGGGTTATAAAAGTTCATCTAAATGTCCTTTTAGAGGATTTTCTTATCATACATGTTGTATCCCATCAGACTTCTCATGTACTATTAATTAATATAGTGGATGAAATTATGAGTTTTTTGTTGACTATTACCACCTGAACCAAGTGATATTAAAATGAAAATAACCTACTCTAGGGATCTATAACCTCTTTGACCAATTTAGGAGAGTGTTCTGATTTTTGATAATTTATCTGAGGTTCTAATTTCTATAGATTTAAGATCATTATGAGGACATTATAAATATGAAATTTTTGTATCATTAGGAGAAATTAGACTTTTTTATAATGTTATTAAAACTAAAAAATCCATTTAATTTTCATATATCATATGAATAACAAATTATAAAAATTTTTAATGATGGATTTTAGTCGTTTGGATCGATAACATCCACATCTAATCGGGGATAATGTATGGGCTTTCTAGGAACTTATAGATTTTATAATTATTAAACCGATCAAACCATTCACATAGTAAACGACTTTAAGTAATTACTTTTGATTGGGGGATTCCATTTTCTAATATTTTATTTTTTTGTTTGAATTATTATCATTTTTTCAAATACATTTAAAATAAATGTTTATGGATATATTTAGTACACAAGTTTATTATTAGAGATATATTCATTAAAAATATATGATATTATTAAAATAGTAATTGGAAATAATATCATTCTATAAGTTTCAATTTTTTGGAAGTTTGGAAGAATCTTTTTTTGGGATATAAGAAGTATTAAGGGTTAAAACGTTCTTAATGTTGTCTAAAAAGTTGAGGTGTTTTTAAATTTATCCATAATGATGTTTTTGACATGTCAACAAGTTAAATTTGGGTAGATGTTTTAAAAGTAGGTTGGTTTTAGAATTATTTTGGAAAATGGATTATAGAAGTGTAATTAATTATTTTTGTTTCAAAGAAGATTATTGGAATGAGATAATGGATTATTACTTAAGTGGGGTTAAAAATTGGAAAATTAACATATGAGAAAATATTCCAAAATGTTACATGAGGATAATATATTTTCAAATTTTAATATGTTCCAAATTCATGAGGAATAACTATTGTATATAAAGGTTATAATTCCCATTATAATAAGTAATTGTATAGTATGTAAAGATACTTCAATGGATAAAATTTAGAGTGGTGTGTAAGGACAACATAAGTTGATAAATAAATTTATCTACAAGATATGGAATAGTTGATTTTGTTTACTCTATAGTGTTAGAAAAAATTAATAGTTCCAAAGAATCATCAAAATGATAATTAAGTGTAACTTTAGAATTTCTAATGTTTTAATAAATGGAAAATTTGAAAACATTGTGGTTATATAATATTTTAATAAGGTAAATATTGAAATGATGATAAAACAATGAAATTTTGAAAATTCCACACATGGGGGCTCTATAAAATTTACATGGAGAATAAACTAATATACATGGGTTCATTAATCATGAAATATGATATATAAAGTAATCTTCTGTGGTTTATTAGAAATAACATATCATAATATATGATCGATGAAGGGGTGAGTCATGGATTTTTTCATAATGTGATTGAAAATGTAATGTCGCCATTAAAGGACGATCTTGCCTTGATATTATGATATTAAGTTGATTTGAGATATTTTTTATTCAACTATTAACCACACTATAATTTTTGTAATCATTGTAGGAGTTAGACATAGAAATATACTAACACAACAAGATGGATAATGTCATGTGGTGTATAAGACCATGTAGCCATGATTATGGATTCCAGGTATTAGTATGTTCTTGGAATCATATCAGGATTATAGTTCTCTTATGGTGAAGAATATAATTTTATAAGATTCTATATATTTAATAAATAATTTATAGAAGGAACAAATGAAAATAAAAAAATGATTATGTTTTAAAATAGTTTCCAAGATGGGGTTTACAATTAAACTCATGAGGAATCTATTATATTCAATGGAGGAAGAGAGGATAATATCTCTGTAAATATACAGTTGGGATTTTTAAATAGATGGAATTATTAATATATATATCCACATAAAAAATTGGTATGGTAGATCTAAAGATGTATAACTAAAAAAAATATTAATGGGAAGTGGAATTATACAATCTACTGAAAAACAATGTTGAAAATTTCATTGTAAAACCTAGAATAACATTTAATGGAATTTACTGGATTTTATAAGGAATGACATTGAAGGTGAATATGTTTTTCAGGTAACATTCTATTCAGATTTCTAAATAGGAAGAATTTCGATAATCCTAACCCATGTATCCCAGATCTAGTGGTTAAATTATTATGTTGGAACTAGATACATGAAAGTGTATCTCAATGGAAAGAATCGTTTATTATAATTGGTTAAATTTATACATACCTAAATCGGAATTAATATTAGAAAAAAATGATTTAAAATAGTGAATTTTAATATTCTGTTTCTTCAAACATATTAATAAATAGATATTTCATGTACTAGGGAAAAGAAACAAATAAAGGGTGAGATCTATGATCTGTATGGATAACAAAGAAAGGAAGATATCATGAATTAGCAAGTAATTTTCAATATCATGATGTAAATAACTAAAAAATATTCCATTTAATCACTATTGTGATCTTGAAATGAATACATGGAAAATATAAATGGATTAATAACATTTAAAACTATATAAATTCTCAATGATGGAAATTTTGAATAATGGACTTCATGAATTAACACGCAATGATGTGGATACCTCCATAAACATATTCCAACACAGATTAATAAATTTATAGGTATACACTAGAAAACCATCTAATTCTATATTACCGATTTTTTACATGAGACATTTTGAACCATTTAGTTGACATATATAAATTACCCCCACCTATTACCACCTTTTCAATTTTTTCCTAATATATTGAATTGTCAATTAAATTCATAGACAATATTTTTTAATAACAAATATATATATGGAGCACCTAATGTTTATTTATATTGAATGTCCCCAATTAATAAAAATACATTAATAGTAAAAAACAATATGTATAAATGATTCATAATTTAAGAAATATTCATTTATATTATAAATACTATGATTTATAAGGTAAATGTAAAGTAAAATGATAATTTGAAAGTGAGTAATTCATGGGGATGTTAATGAATAAAAAGATAAATAAAAAAAGTGAAGTTCAATACGTTCCCTTCATGAACTGATCATGAATAATCAACAATTGGAAAATCGGTTCCTTTTCTTTGGGGGGAGGATTACTCTGGTTAATAGCGTGCTCACATCGATCCCCAGACACGTTCTCTCGGTTCTCATGGTTACCAAGGATTTTTTTAAGAATATTGAGCGGATTATGACATCCTTCATTTGGGATTCCCATTCGTAGGGGCGGTGTCATTGGGTATCCTGGCCTAAAATGGCCCATCCCACGAATGAAGGTGGTATAAGACTGAGAAGTGTTTCTGAAATGAGGCATTGCATGCATGCGAGGATAGAATGGGAGGTAGTTGTTGGGAGTGGCCTATGGGAACGAGTTGTTAAGGAAAAGTACGGGCCTAACCTGGATCAAATGGGAAACTTCTCCTACCATTGGAGTACTATTCAGGGGTATATTCATTGCCTTCTTAGCCAGTCTAGCTGCATCATCAGCCGCGAAGACATCATGTATTGGCATGAAAACTAGTCAGGGGATATTCTTGGATTTCCTGCCTACCCAGTCACTGATATCACCTTCAAGCAAGCAAGTGATCATCCTGCTTTCATCCAAGAGGTCCTGAATAAACAACAGTTCAGATTATTCAATCTCATCAAACTCTCGGACAACCTAGATAGTACAGTTTTCAAGGCTACCTCTTTAGGTTCTATTTATGATAAATCCAATAGGTCGATCCTTCCGGATGCCCAAGCTCTGGTTGCATGGGGCCACCTCCTCTGGTGACAAAGTGTTCCTCCAATATACAATTTCATCACGTGGAGGCTTCGTCACCGCGCCATCTCTACAAATGAGGAGATTCGGTAGAGAGGGGTCTCAACTGTTTCCAAATGTTCTTGTTGTCGAACCCCCTATGTCGAGACTGCGTCTCATTTATTCTTCGAAAGAGAATGGGTCTGCACTGTCTGAGAAGTAGTCGGGGAGTTATCCAACATGTCTTCTCCAATTGGATCAGGAGATTCCTTCTTGCAGTGGCGGTTTCATGGAGCTGGCGCAAATAACTCAGAGAAGCAGGCGAGAGTAATCCTTCTTTCAGCCATCTGTTGGTGCATTTAGGAGGCGAGGAACAAATCATGTATTGAAGTAATTGAATACACGAAGGTGGGCTTGATCGCTAGATCTAAATGGATGATTGCTGACCTGGGGGTCCTCCTGAAAAATTGGTAATAAGCTCCTTCATTGAGAAAGTTTATTTGGTACAAGGAGTAGGTTACCCACAACAAGATAACGGTGGGTCGATGGATATGCTGGAGTCCACCATCCAATGGGCTGAAGCTCAATTCTGATGGGTCCTGGGGTATGAGAATTATGAGGGGTGGCGGAGTGATTCGCAACTCACGAGGTAGTGTGGTAGAAGCGTACACAACCTACTTCTGTATTGGAGACTCCCTTCAGGATGAGGCTTGGTCTCTTCTAAAAGGGATTCAGTTTAGTCAGTCTAATAATCTAATTCTTTCAGAGATCTAAAATGACTCCAAAATCCTCTACGACGCACTGATGGACCACAACTCCACTCCTTGGAGCATTTTATACCACATCTGACACTACAAGCTTCTCATGGATAACAACATTAGGTTATTTAATACTTGGCGTGAGGGCAACAAAGTGGAAGATTTTCTTGCATCCCATTTTCCTCAAAATGATTACTTTGTCTCCTTCTCCAGCATGGGAACCTTTCCCCTAGAGTGTGTGAGTCTTGTTTTAGGTGATGCCCTTGGACTTCATTATTTTCGCCCCCCTAAGTCAGGCCCCTCTGTGCTTTTTTTTCCTTCCTTTAATAAAATTTCGTGATGAATATATATTGTATCATTACAACACATCTCTAGTGTAGTATAATTAAAAAATAATATTTTTAATTAATATATAAATATACTATAAAAAGATCATTAAAAAATTATTGTAAAAAATAAATGGTTTACATTGAAAATATCATTTAAAATTTAAAAATCTCCAAAACATTAGTAAAAAAATTATTAAAAATAACCATTAAAACATATTAATTTAGATTCATTTCAATTATTAGTTATGACATCAATAATATTATATTCATTTTGAGTGTGTTAATTTAATTAATATTATCAAGTTTTGGGTAAAAGGTTAATAATATTCTATTTTCGAAAATGAAAAAAAATTCCTTTTAAATTTTTGTGGTAATTTTCAAAAATGGGTAAATTATTTTTGAATAAATATTTGAAGAAATATAAAATTTATATTTAAGAAATATTATTTAAAATATGGTTATTGATTAAAAAAATCCTCGATTGAGAAGAAATAATTGTTGGGTTTCCTTAACATTTTTCTGTTATCTTCAATATTTAATGAGTGTATATTGAAAAATAATCATATAATATCAAGAAATAATGGTTATAGAAAAACAAATTTTTGCTCTAAGTTATAAATTTGAAATAATTCTATATCATATACCCAAGCTTAAATAATCTCAAATAATGATGAGAATGGGAAATAATCCCTTTCCACGTTTATAACATTTATACCATAACACATGTGATTAAAATAACTACGATAAAAACACTAAAAATAATGAATATAAATAGATTCGTGATATGAAATAGGAATGTTAAAGAATATACACCTTTAAAAATAAATATGTCTTTTATAGAAAATAAATATCATTGAAGTGAAATTTAGATGAAACATCTTAAAAATATCACACCGTCAAAATGATTATTAACTTATGAATAGATGATGTTTACAAGAATTAAATCCACACAAAAACGTGTGTAAATAAAACATAAAATTATAAAACATCATTACACCCATAATAAAAGAATACAAATGAAAATAAATAGGTAGTAGAAACTAATGAAATGACATTGTGTTATGAAATCCCCCGCTACTTAATCGCATTAATTTCAAATCCCCTTAGATGAATTAATCATCATTGAAACATAAAATTCCATGAATTAGGATTGATTCAGGATAAAAGATTTTAATGGTCAATATATAACCAATATAATGGATTTTTGGTGTATAACAATATAATATTCAGTAAGGATTGAAAATTGAGAAAAAAATCACTTACATCATGTCTAGCTCATTAAGTATAATCCTTATCCTTATAAATTATAAAAATATTTTATTTATTTATATTATTAAAATTCTTTTAAAATATTTATCTTCCACTTTATTTTATTTAATACCATTTTATAATAAATTACATAATCAATTATGTTCTTGTCAAACATTTTGATGATATTGATTTCATATATCAAAAATACATTTGGTAGTTTTATTATAGTAAAAGAGATAATTATTCCATCCTACCAAAAATAATAATCATGAAATAGTTTTATTTTTTAAAAATAGTTTTTTATACATCCATGAAATATGTTTAATAAAAATTAAAAATGATAAAATCATATAGATGATAATCCTCATGTACGCATGAGTAAAATTCCCTTTTTTCAACGTTCATAATGGAAGAAACATAAGTATTATTTTATCATTTAATGAAATTCCCTCATAACATAAATATAATATTATTTCATCTAATTAATAAATATAAATTAATCCCTTGATTTTTTATGAAAACCCAAAAACATTAATTCTTAGAGGTGGTAATCCACACGTATGTATGAACGATGTTATCATTTAAAAAAATGAAATCTGTAAAATTATTTGATATTTTACATTTCAATAATACCTAATAATTCATAAATATCATATATGTATATATATACATTTGTGTTGTAAATACATCATTAAAATCATTTGCGAGTGGTTCTAATAGAAAATGAATTATATTGGTTCATGAGGAAGTAGTCTGTTGTAAACTGGAATAATGATTTAAATCCCCGTTTTTTGAAAAAAAGAGATCAATATCGTTAATCCCATTATTATAGAAACATTTAAGTATATGTGAAATGAATTTTTATTATATAATAAATGTTTAATAATATTGTAAGGAGGTGAAAGATGAAATAATTCAATAATTCCCAGTCAAAAACAATACTTCTTATTTGGAAAACCACTTTAGGATTACACAAATAGTATTCCTCAAAGGTTTTTATAATTAACCAATGATTCTATGAAATTATAAGGTAATTATTGATGGTTTTGGGTAGGTTTTTATTAAAACAAATATGTGTGACTTAAATAAGATATGTGGTTCCCTTTTTATAGGTAAATGTAGGGGGACTCATAGAATTTCTCAATGTATTAAATTTAAAGAAACTTATTTTCACAGATTATTTATTCATAAATGATATATTTCAAATATTTCTTTATGGGTCAGAATTATATAATTTACTAAATTTTTAACATTTTTATATTAGTATTTACACTTATTGTTTTTTCATAACTTAGTTTATCCCATTTGTACACGTATAGTGATAAAAAATATTTCATTATTAATGGTTGGAGAGGTTCAATATTACAGGAAAATTGGTAACTAAATGGATTATGGATCATAGTTTAAACCATATCCCATCTACTTTTCCAATTATGGGATTTTTTTGAATTTTAAATCATTTAATTAAATATTTTTTTACCATAAACAATAATTACTAATCTATTTGGAAAACGTTAACAAATATTTTCTAAAAACGTCATCGGAAAATTTTAATTTGAATATTCCCTTTAAAATATCACTTATATATTAATAAATAACATATATATACCAAAATAAATGAAAAAAATTATATATCATTTAGTAATTTTGAAAACAATTGTCTTATTTTTCCCTAAATAGAAAACTATTATGTTACCATTGTGAAAGAATTTATGTGAAATACACTATTTGTAAAAATATTAAATAAATTATTGTCATCAAAATAACATCCAATAATCTCAAAATAATAATTACAATTAATTACAAACTATATTATTCTTATGTTAACACATTAGATATATTTAAAATCAAGTGAGTAGCATTTTTATGTTTGTATTACCTAGAATAATTTATAGTTCATTACCATGGACATGATTTAATATAACAATTAATTATAAATAATAAGTCGATAAGTGTCAAAAAAATGTCATCCTATAGTAATTAATATGAAATATTTTTTCCTTATAATGAATTTCTATCCCGAGTTAATCTAATATACCCTTTTACTATAGAGATCACTTTTATGATGGTTTTACTATTCATTATAAACAAAAAATATATATATTATTAAATAATATAAATTTTTCTAATTCGTATTATGGAATTCGTATTACCTAATTCAATCCATATAAGAGGGTGAAATTCATTTTACAATATTCATGAAAATTTTAAAAAACAATAAATTTTTTAAAAAATAAATGTTTTCATAAACATAAAAGTTTTTTTTAAAAAATAGATTAATTTTCATTCCAAATTTATAAATTTAATTATTCATAATATAATTATCTAAAAAAACATTTTGAACAATTTAAATAAAAATTTTACCATTGTGAATGCTTTAATAGAAAATAATGTTTTCGATAAAAATTAGTATTTTCATTATTCATCGAAAAATCATCATATTCAAAATATTCTCAAAATTTCACTGAAAGATAATTTTGAAATAAAGATTCCAAATTTTTTGGTCATTTTATAAAATAAATTTTTCCCAATGTGTTAGGAATATATTATATTATTCTTTCAATAACAATCACATTTGAAGGAAACATATTTTTAACGAATATAATTGTTTACTAAAAATAGTTTCTTATTTACTAATAATTAATTGATAAATTTTTATTCATCTGGACACTTATAAATATTTCATAATTAATTTAAAAATATATTTTTCCTCTATTTTAGTAACTAGGTTATAATAGTTATATTCAAATAATTTATTTAATGGGTTGGTCAGAATTGGGGTTACATTCCATATATGTTATCAATCATAGGGTTCTTATTTAAAATCCTTGAATTCTCCCTTCTCTTGAAAGTCTACATAATTGAATCCTTATTATTTTGAAATCATGATCTAAAATGAATGATTTTACCTTTTCAAATTATATTTTGAAAAACCCACATCATAAAAGGATTAATCAAATATCTCCTTAAAAGAAGTAAATGGATATATGATTGTCATATAAAATATTAGAAAACTATTTATAAAAATATGAGAAATTTTATGTGATGTGAATATATGGAAAATAATAACAAAAATATTTACAAATGACTAGTAAGGATTTATAAAAAATATTTTCATGTTAAAGTTAATTATCAAAAATCCATAAATCTTTTATGGTTGAAAACCCATTGATTCATCATAATTTTAGGTAAATGTACAACATTTTCATTTCAGGATACATTTCCTAAAATGTTGGGATTCATTTTTTATTATTATATAATATAATTAAAAATATAATTAATTAATATATTTATATTTAAAATGAAAAAAATTATTCTTTGGTTTTTCTTTTATTAATTTCAATATTATTTCTTACTCCGTGAAACTATTTTAAAAGATCATTATTGAAGAAGGAAGCACTAAAATTTATTTCATTGTAATCACTTGACTGAAAAAATTGTTATCAATATATTCCTATGATATTTTAACATTAAAGAAAACCAAATTGGTAGAGGAAGGTAATATAATTATCAAACTAAATAAAACTCCATAAAAATATCTAAATCTAATGATCAAAATAAATCATTACTTTAATAAAAACTATAAATAAAAAATAACCTCAAAATTCAAAGATTTATATTCATTCATATAAAACAATCATTCATGTTAAATCACATGTTCAACATAAGGGTCATATAAAACACAGACCAATGAATCATTTCCCAAAATTTATTTAGTCACCTCCAAATAATTAATATTGGAATATTTTTTACAAGATAATTTGTTTTCCAAAATCAAAAAATTTTCATCCAATAAATATTATAAGTATAAAATAATTATAATAATCAGTTTATCACACAATCTAGTGGTAGGAATTTCACCTATTTCTTCTTTCCATTTTGGGATCAAGACCCATGTATAAAAATGTCTTTTTACAAAGGTTCAGATCAGTTATTTCTAGTTAAATTTATTAGTATAGAACATGTAATGTTATCTGACCAAGTCATGGAGGTCATGTTGGTTTATAGGGATTTTTTCAAGGCCTATATCCCTAAGATTTGGAGTCGTAGAATAGATTTCACAATTTGAGAAAACTATTCAACCTATCTCACATGGATTCCCCAACCGGGTGGGTGTAATATTGAAGTGCAGTGGGCCACATATATTTTACGAAATCATGATACATGATGCACACACCTTTGTGATTTATATAGGGGTTTAAAAATAGTTCTTTCATGGCTTTCACAAAGATATCAATTTTTTTCTTAGTCTGTGCGGGGTTCCCCCTTAAGAAAAACAAAGTGCACTTTTGTAAAAAATGATGTAATATCTAAAACACTCTTATATCATTTTATTTTATATTTTTTCTAAATTTTCACTATATATGTGCAACATGATTTTCGCAATTTTTAATGATTTTTTTTTGTTTTATTCCATAACTATCATTTTAGACCAATTTATGGGACACCAACGGATGAGTGATTTATTTTAACATAAGGATGGAATTTTAGATTCAATGTTGATGTTTTTATGTCTTTATTTACGATTTTGTAATTTGTTTCCTTCCATACCTTCTATTGAGGCCTCTAATCTATTAAAACATTTATTTAAATGATTTACCATGTCAGTTACAAACCTATTAAGTGATGCACCAACCCCTTGGATGATCACCTTGACATAGGCCAATAAAATTGGTGATTGTTTCCCCTTAGAGGCATAATTTACATTAAAAAAAAGATTATTGAAAACAATTGAGTTGTGCTTCACTCATAATAAATTACTGTGAATTGAATTAATATCCCTAATCGGTTATGAGTTTGGCACTTAAGCTCAGTTCCTCATTATTTATATTTTTTTTCTAATACTTAGTCTTATTTCCTAGATATATGCATTATTATTTATGATTATGATTAATTACAATTTGATTATTCCATATTTCATAATTCATTAGTTCAAAAAATTGATTGTTATTCCTTATTGAGAATGTTTTAAATGTAGTTACTTATTATGATATCCTATCATTATTATTATTCCGTACCTACATACTGGGTGGGAGCAAACATAGGTCCTAAAAAAGGACCTTATGGATGAGATTTCCATTCTTACTACTTGGATCTTCTATATGTGTGAGGGGAGATCATTTATCATGCTTTTACAGGAACTCCATGTAGTTAATTATACCTAGGAATGACACTGGGTTGGTAGTGAACGAATTTTGGAAAGGATTTTCAGAAGATTTTTTTAAAAAAAGGCAATGTCTTGGGAGGTCTCTCGGTATTGGTTATTTCAAGATCACTTGTATTGACCATCGGTATTCCATCATGGATCACCTAGGAAAGGCTTAGGGTGACACAATGGAATTGATTGATTCAATTTTTGGATTATATTTGATTAATTTTTATTATTAAATTTTGGGTATTCTGGACTAATTTCATTTAGACATATCTTCTAAGACAAATCATAAATCATGGGGTTCACATTCACCCGATGACTTCTTTATATTGACGCATGTATACACTTATTCTAATTATACATGTCCTTGCTATTCAGAGAGCATAATTTGGATGAAAATTGTATAATAATTTAGGTATCCATTTAAGAACCCATAATAAAGTGTTATTTATTTATATCTTGAATTTAGTATCATTGGAATAATGATCATATCATATTAAAAAAATGGGTAGATCTAGACACCATTGGTGGTGGCCTACTCATTATTTCTCACACCATGCATGCGCATCCTTTGGTACCAATAAAGAATTCATGGTTTCATGATTTGATAAAGAGAATATTATAGACTCTGATGTGTTATTTTTATTCTGAGGATGGAGTATGGGAGAAAGGGACCATGCATATTCTATTGATGAAATTAGTAGATGTTTCATGAATTTTCTTTCTTTTTGAATATCATGAGGTATATTTCTTCATCGATTTTATCCCCTATACATTATATATGAACTAATACATTGAATTATTATCAAAATTATTTTTTAATCTATTATATCATTCAAATCTTCTACTAGTTGTTTATTTATATGGTAGTATTTATCATTCATATTGTTAATATTCTCTTATTATCTTTTTACTTCTTATGCTTCTATTATGGCTGGTCATTGGTACTTTTGTTAGTGTTTCTGATTTATCCCATTATAATTTATTATATATTTCTATTCTAATCTATGATATTTGAGGTCATACTATCCCATTGTACACATGTTCATCCCTCTCTTATTTTCGGAAAACTCAGGCATACTGGGAGGCACACATGACATATTAGGCCCACCTTTATGGGGTACTACTTTCTAGAAACCATGATGGGTCTCTACATATTTGTATCTATGAACATTTTCATTTTGTCATCCTATTTTGTTTTAGACTGTTGACTATGAAAATTTAGAAATTTTTAATGATCATGTTCATAGGATTAACTAATCCAAGTATAATGGAAACCGAAATTACATAAGAATGGCTCAATAATATTCTTTTTGGAATATGTTTTCATTTTACAGATTTAATATTGGTTGATTCACTTCTTTTGTTCCATTAATATTGAAAATCATATAATGATGGGTGTTTTTATACCATGGACTAATTATAGGAGGGAACATCATTTCATGATTCATACTAGGCACCCTATGAAATAAATTTCATGCCTTATTCCATGCCGTATTAGATTTTATATTTTAATTATCTATTTCACATGTGCTTGTTGTGGTTCCTTGCAGGTTTTATATTATAGTGTTCCAATCTGGTTTCATTGGGATTCCATAATTGGCTAAATTAAACTTTGCACGTCAATAAAAATAATCTGTTACTGCATAAAATAATGATGAAAACCTAATTAACCAATTATTAAATATTAGTTGATTTGAGTTATTGATGTCCATTGATATTTATGGAGTAAATAATTATATAATTCTTTAATGGTAGTTCTCTCAATCAATTCATATTACATGACTAGTTTCATTCTATTACATATTGTAAAGGACATACCAAATTTACATGATAAGATAATTTCATTTTATAAATATAATAGGCTTTTATAATCATTGAAACTAAAATGAAATTCACCAGATTTTGATATTAATATTTAAATAAATAAGAATATATTCCTTAATAATTAATTAATTAAAATAAAACATTTATCACTATATGGGGATTCTGAATGAAATGTTATGGGGTTTTCCCCTATATATTGAATTTAGCACTCTACATAGTGGATACTATATTGTATTTGTGAGACATTGACCATGACTAATTATAATAGTAGGCTGTAGGATGGGTTTTTTATGATGATTCTATGACTCTTTCTTACCACATTAACCTGGATTTTTGAGAAGGAAGAGTGGTGTTTATTTCATATAGGAAGGCCTTTTTAATATGCTTTTTTATACCCTATAATTTATAATTCATACATGAGTTGTTCTCTAAGATATTATAGAGGTATGACACCATGACAACCTCACATTGTATTCTTTCAATGGGGTGATGAGAATACTATGATGGTAGTGGGCCATGAGTAACCCATTCTTACACCTATAGTGCCACCTATAGACCTAAGGCACCTCATGATTTTATTCAACTGGGGTCTAATGCTCAGTTCCATGAATTTTTCTTCTTTTTTACGATGTCTATTAAAGGCAAACCATGACCTGCCCCTCCAATGGATATGTTGACTCAAGATATTCAATAGCATCATCCTCCCAACTTTTGATGTGATGGAGGACCTCCGGATGCTGATTATTCTATAGAATCTATTTTTTCAATATTTTACCATCTATTGGTTCTTTTAAAGAGGATGTTTTAGATCTCTCCTTTATGTTACATGACTCTACAATACATTGGTTGGATTTCATTTCACATGTTGATCACCATCAGGGTATTTTTTGGGTAGACATCTAAACAACCTTCTAAAGTCACTTCATTACAAAAAACTAATTCTAGACCACTCCAATGAGTTTGTGTATATTTGATAGGATATTATTTCCATGTTAGGGTATTCCTCTCACTTCATTGAGATCCAATAACTTTCTCCATCTATTATTTGTGATGACATGATGACTATGATATGATATGGTGAAGTTCATGTATACACTATTTGATCATGTGTGATTGTAATTTGCAGGAATATTTCTTCAATGATAGTTAATTTATCCCTAATTATAAAATGAATCTAGAGGGGTGTTGGAAATTTGATCATGGGAAATTTGGTTCTGAGGATTGGAGATGATTCATCTAGAATATTTAATCTTCATTATGAGGGTGCACATGGAGGGAGGTTCCATCCAGGGGACATTCCCTAAAAACCATCTGGTGTGTCACCAGTGTTGGAAACCCTAAGAACATTTGGTGATATTTTCTTCTAGATTCATGTGACCATGAATTAGTATTGAAACAGCTTTTATCTATAGGATCTACTGCACCACACCAGGGTAGGATTTAGTCTTGTGTAGTTTGATCAGGACAAGGTGGTGGAAATATTCGGGGATGTGAAGACTCAGTGTCTCAAAAAAGTAGATATGACCTTATTATGATAGTTGTTAATCGTCATAGATTCTCATTTCATTCAATTTATATGCAATAAATCCTATGCTTAAGGAGAATAATCCTGGGCATTCAATATTATGAGGTACAATAAATAATCCTCTACAATAGTTTTTAAGCATTTGATATACGTTCACAAATTATTTTATATCTTTTGTGGTTATGGGAAGTCCATGACTTGTGATAGGGAACTTTAGGGATTTAATAGATTTTGATACCTCACTTGGGGTTAGATTGGAGGGAATATGCCAATTATAGGTGTTCCCCTTGATATATTTTGGTAATGTTTTATTTAATATATCTTATCCCTCAATATGAATGGTTTAAAATTAATTATCATCATTGATTGTATAGTTCATTTTCATTCCCACATCAATTTCTATCATTGTTAGGTGTCTTTTACATCCCCCAGGAAAAGATGGTATATTCATAATTGAGAATGGGATATAAAGTCTATCTATGCTAGAAATGATCAGATATATCTTTTCATAGTGACATAACACATGGGGAGTCTCTTTGAGAGTGAATATGGAATACATATAGTGGAGTTACATCATATTGTGGGGCATTTTAGTGACATTTTCTTATATAATTTCTCTATTTAATATCTTGAGGGAGTGGTTAAGTTCATCATTGAGATAGTTCTCATTATATAACCATTTCCCATTCCCCAAATATATGATGTAACCTACAGAGCTCATGGAACTCAAGAATTATCTTGAATATCTATAGGTAAAAGGTCATATATGATTGAGAACCTCTCCCTAGGGATCACCATTCCATTATTACATGAATAAAGACAATAACCATTGGATAGAAATTGATTCACATTAATTGAACTAGATTATAGAGAATAATTGGTATCTACTACCTCAAATAGTATACCTATTTTACCATCTTTGATGAGTATCCATTTTCTCCATGATATATTTAAGGTTTTTCCATAATCAGGTGCTTGTGGGATCATCAAATATAAAATGTACTATGTTACAGAGATGGCAATACTTGAATGGGTATTTGGTTATGTCTTTTGGACTTATGAATGTGTTTGTAGTCTTTATGGATATGATGAATTGGGTTTTTCATTCTGTGATATTTTTGGTGGTCTTTATAGATGCCATATTAGGGTTTTATCTCAACATACACAACAATTCCATCTATCTTGAGATCTTTATGAATTAATTGAGGTATAATGAGATTTATGTAAATATTATTAAATTACACATTTGGATTAGTGAGGTTCACTTATTAGGTCATATAAATTCAGTTGGGGGGGTTATATGCTTACCCTAAGATGGTGACCACTATGGTTTCCTTATGGAACCCCAATAATGTGTTTCACATGTATATATTCTAGGGGATAATCAGTACTTAATGGAAATTAATTCATGATTTCTCAAGCCTAGAAGAACTACTCATAGGATTTACAAAGATTGATGTGAAATTATTCTATTTTGAATCTTGTGGGACATATTTTTATAATGTAGAAGTAAGACTGACATCAGTAAGGATCTTGATTCTTCTTGATCCAGTAAGTGGCTATACTATTTACTATGAACACTTCATAATTAGGATGGGTGTTGTTTTGATTTAGGGTGATATATTTATAGGATATTTGTACCTCTATGAAATTGAACATGAGAAGAATTAAATTACCCATGACCTTGATCTAGCATCCATGGTTCATATTCTATGTTGTTGGAGGAATTATCTTATGGGTGAGTGATTAGTTGTGTACACATTTCAGTAATCCCAGAAATACTTATAAAAAATTCATTAAATGAATATCTTCCATCACGGGTGGGTTGAATATCTACATCTGTTTCATTTTATGAATTATTATACTCCTCATAGGGGAAATTTCATGGTAGATTACTTCAGTAGAAAGACTCAGACACATTACCTCCCATATTTTTACAGTGAGTGGAAATTGGTGGCTATGTTTTCTGAGATGCACATGGAGGTTCATGAATAATTTGAGAAACCAATTATAGGATATGTAGAAGTGAAATACTCTCTTCTATAGAGGTTACATATTATATATGTATCAGATATTAAAGGCCATAAACCATGGGAGGGTTTTTTAGTGGGAACCCACCAGCTTGTTGGGATATTGAAGGGAAGGAAATCATGGCCTTCTTTAGGCATTTTTTATGCCATACTATATATGGGAAATGTTATTGTAAGGATCTCATCAATTACTTTGGGTAGTTCATTTGGATATTACTATGATTTACGGAGACATATGTCATCAGTCTTGGTGACCTAGTATGAAGAGACAGATGAAAAATTTTATCACTCGATTCACCACCCATCACTCAGTCAATGTAGAGTGCTAGTGAATTTTTATACTTATACATACTCTATCCATTCATTGGTGGAAATATAATGAAATCACAATAGATTTCACAAGAATCTTGTTGATATAAAATAGAGTTAGTGATATAGTATGGGTGATCATCAATAGGTTGACCGAGGTTTCAAACATAAAACCCTTCCATGAGACCTTCATAGTTGTTGTGTTTCGGAGGTTCTTTATCATTGAGATAATTAGACTTCACGGTGTTCATCATTCTATTATTTATGATTTAGATTTTCTATTTACATAATGTTTCAATAATGTGTTACAAAATTCACTAGGTTCATAGGTAATCATCAATACATCATATCCCCTTCAGACTAATGGGTAGTCCTAACTGATAATACAGGTGTATGAGGAACATCTATGGCCATGTGTCCTTTATTTTGTAGGTTAGTTAGAAAAGAATAAACCTCATATGATGTTTTCCTACAATAATAGGTTTCATGAAACCATTTAGAAAACTCTTTAGGATACCCTATTTGGAATGTTTTTTTCCACCTCTGGGATGGTTAGAGGTATTGGAGGCAATGATGATTGGTCCTCATTTCATTCAAGAGACATCATAGAAAGTGTAAATGATTCAAAATAGTATTTATATATCCTAGTCCTAGAAATATTATTATAACGCTTTTCAATGTTGACCAATATAATTTCTTGCTTTTATATCAATTCATTCTATGTATATCAATATGATTAGGTGATATATTAATTTGGAGATAGGGAAAACTATAATCCTGTTTTGTTGTGCCATTAATGATAGTGGATAGATCTGTTTTGGTACCCTATCCATTGTAGTAACCTAACACATACAATTCCGTTAATGAATTCTTCCATATATTTCAGGTTCACAAGTATCATGATAAATGTCTCATTCATTTGACCCTGAGAATATTGTGTTGGTGATAGATGTGTCCATTGAGTCGAAAGAAATATATATATAGTTTATTAGTTCATAAATAATTTCTATAGAAGGTATGTTCTTCTATTTTGGGTTTGTTTTTAGAATAGATACATTCTATACGAGACAGTGTAGAAGGATGATGATGTACTTGTGAAGGGGATGGATGTTTTTTCAGATGATACTTTACCACACTCCAAAAGGAATCTCAAGGATGAGTTATCAAATTGGGTGGATGTTGTAATCTCTATGTTTCTTTAGAGTTATGGTTAATAGTTTCATAATTCAATTAAATAGTTTTTATCATATAATGTTAACCTAAGGAGACTCTGATCTCATGAGGGTGTTTGTGTATTGTTCTGAGCCCGAATCCATGAGAATTAGGGATGCATAATATACCACATGATTTTGGAAAATTATATAGCACATCCCAAATTATTTCTCTAAATGTTTTTGAGTGTGATAGTGGGTGAATGAGGGGTTCATTGTTTACATGTAATCATGTGAACTCTGGTGCATTCCCATATGGGTTTTAAAGGGTTTGGGGAAAAAATTATTGTATATCTTATGCATGATTACCCAACCTATGTGCTTAGTCAGTTTGATTTTCCCCGTTTAGCTATATTGGGTTCATAGTTGGTGCATGGTTTGTCCAATTGTGCAGTCTGGTATTTAATGAGGAAATTTTAAATATTCCCTTGAGATTTTCTATAACCCCAAATTCTTCTCCCATTAGGTTTTTTCTCCATCATCTCAGGCATGAGGCTCCTCCATTTATCTGTTGTTGGGATTTTGTTTCCCCCCTTGTACAATCTCCAGATTATTCATCTTTAGGTGTGTTAGGATTATTTAGGTAATCACTACACACATATTCCTTCCATTTTTACCTTCTCTTCTCCTCGGTTGAACTATTTAGGTCCGAACACCTTTTCCATAAATCCATTTTTACAATCTTTTTATTCCATGAAACACATTATTGCTTGATTTGTGGTCTAAAAATGGATGAGTGGTCTTATTAAAACAGAAGGTGTATAGTATTTATTAAATGATGATTTTTCATATCTTTTTCTATGATGATCAACTATGCCTCACACAAAACCCCTCTGAAGACACCAATAATTTGTTAAATTAATTGAATTAAATTCTTTTACATGTCTGTTATTACCCTAGTGAGTGATGAATCTACTATTTGGTTGATTTCTTTAACACCGTCCTCCCCAATGGATGAGTCCTTCCACTCCATGACAAAATACCTATTAACTCAATCTATTTGATCACCCTTAAGTTTTTTCACACACTTATTAAATTACCATAAACATTTGAATTGAATTAATATGAATTTTTTCCCATCAGTTGATCACATAATCCCAATTCCTAATTATTTATATTTATTCACTTATGCTTAATTCCCTTTTCCATGTTATGAAACTTATTTTTTATAATTATTCATAGTGCCTATTGTCTTTTACATTATCCCATAATTTCTTGTCTAATATAAAATTCTTGGTTTGGATTGTTGAGATTGTATAATAATCTAATGCCTTATTATGAAATGTGATGTTGGCTACTATGTGTTACCTAATTATCAGTTGAGACTAAGCATGGGTCCCAATATAAGGATGTCATGGATGGGTTTTATGTGCATTGTAGTAGGATATTATGTAAATGCTTGGACAGATTCATTGGAATCCTTATAAAGGATCACCAGAATGTTTATTATACCCACGAGTGACACATATTGCTAAGGGAAGAAAACATGGATGATCTCATTGTCAAGATGTTTATTTCATGAATCTTTGGACACTATATCCCCTATGTAGGAAACATGGGATGTGAAGAGTGGGTATCGTTACACTATATTATGGTAGATACAAAGGAAAATATTATAGGTTGTCTTAGAAGGGTTATTTATTATTGGTTATTTTAGGATATACAGCAATGAACCATTGGATTTCTTCACATATCGACTTGGATGGGCTAAGGGAGACACACTAGATTTTGAGGGTTGTTTATTTGGATTTAATGTGATTCTTTTTTCTTATTAAATTATGAAAATTCATGAATAATTTAATAGGGATGTGTCCCCCATGGAAAATAAAATGCTTGGGGTCAGTCCACACTTGATTCTTTATTAATGATGATAATTTTTCACACTTATTCCACTTGTATAGGTTCCATTGGTTCATACATATAGTTTACCATGAAGAAGGTAGAGTTGGAGAGCTATACATTGAAGAACTAATTCCAATGTTTATTTATTTATTTATTTCCATAGATTCAATCTTATTAGAACAAATCTCATTTCATATTTCATGAACTGGATTGATCAAGACACAATTATTAGTGGCCTATATAGTATATCTCAAACCCTCCTTCTAGATCCCATGGCACCAAAGTAAAGTTCAATGATGTATGTGTTGATAATGGGAAGAATGAATCCTTTTTCATTTTTCTACTACAATGATGGAGTATGGGAGTAATAGAGTGAGCCTATGTTCATAATTCTGGTAGTGGCAATTTTTTTGGCCCTTTTAATTTTTATATATCTTGTGCTATATGAATGTATCCTTCATAAAACATGAAATTTATTTTTTTATTACAAAATGATATGATCATAATAAGTATTTTTGTATATGTTAGTTGTTATACTAATTCAATATGTTTTTTATTTCACATGGATTATTTATTAATATTATTATTATTATTATGTGGATGTCTACCTGTTTCTTATATTTTTTCTATGAAGGATTAATGTTTCGATTTTTATAGCTTCTTCTTCATCTAGTTCGTATTTATTATATACTAATGTGCTCCACTCTGATGTATAATTAAATAGCCTACATAAGGACACACTATAGGCCCACATTTTCAATAGGTTTCAACTAGAATACAGGGAGGCACTATTGAGGACTTGTGGACACCACCTCATTGAACAGCTGAGTGGGACCTTGGATAAGAACCTAAACCCCCATGACATTTTAGAACCTGATGGATAGTCACAAAGAATGCATGTAATCCTTTTTAGAAAAAAATGTTATTATAATATTTAAAACATTCCTAAAAAATATCATGAACATCTTCAATAATGAAATTAAACATAAAATAACTTATAAACGACAATGTATTTGTATACATCTATTTTTTTTTCACCAAAAAAATTAAATATTAATTATATTTTCTTAACATAAAATAATTTATCATATTAAACCTAATGGTTATAAATACCTTTATAATTATGTCCATTAAATATTATTGCATCAATAATATTTAATAAAATTTGTACTAAACCCATGGGCTGTTTCACCACAATTGTCTCCCAAAATATTTATAATCATATACATTTCACATCAAATAAAACCTTAACCTCTATATCTATTATTTTATATATATAAATAACCTTTTAAATATCATACCAATTCACTTTGTTATTATAATATATCATTATGAATATCATAGGTTTCCATATAATCTATTCACTAATTTGACAGTATTATTCATGAAAAATGTGAATTTACAAAAGAATATCCACCAGGGATTTCAAACATGGATATTAGTGTGGGCATGATCACCATGGAAAATGATGTTTTTAATTTTATACTCAACCAACTATATTTAGGGTTATTCCCAGAAGATTTTTTTCCTAAAACAACATCAATATGTGTTATCTAGATTCAGATGTATTTCTAAAAATTTCTACATAACCTATACCATACATAAAAATTATTATGTTAAAATATATATATTTTTATCCATAACATTTATCATAGGGTTGTTATATCTTATATATATTCTAAACACTACATCCAAATGTTTCTACTAAACATGTTCTGATGCCCACTATAAATACACCGACCCTAGTTATAAGGCCCTAGCCTTAAACATTAATTAATCTCGAGTTATTACAAGATTACACATTGATGATCTTTTAAGGTTTAGAGTTTTGGAGAATTAGATCATAAATCATGCATTACATTCCACATTTAAACAAAGTGGTTACACAAAATAAAGCATTCATTTTTTCTCATCAATGGAAACATATTTAAAAGAAAACATGGATTCTTTCATTACACTTCCTTGACTCTATCATCACATCTTGTACCTTTCCATTGACATGTGAAAAACATTTCAAAAACATGGGATGAGAAGAAAAAGCTCAGTAAGGGATATAAAAGTACGAAATGAAAACATTAGTCCATGTATAAAATCATACTTTACTCATAAAACATAAGAATTTTAACATACCTCATCAAATCATGAATAAATCATAGAAATCATAAGACATAAAGGTAACTTGAGGCATTCATAACATTCTTACGTAAGGAGTAACCCTCTTGGTTATGTTTGGAATACCCATCACAGTATATTCCCTAAATTTCTTCGGATAAACCTTAACATTTAACCCCTTCACGTTACCCAATGCATTGGAGAGCTATATCAGTCTCACCCGCCCTTAGTTTATCACGGAACCACCCGTCTTTATATCAATTTCCATGAACCATAACATAATCATATCACATAAAACATGCATAAAGGAAACATAACATTTCCATAATTCAATCAGAATATATAAATAAAACACATTGACATAATAAAAACATTATTAAAATCATTTTAAATACCAATATAAAATAAAAGTAATACATGGTATTTATTTTTCAAAAAAAGTTAGTTTATGGATTGTAGAAGAAGCCGAAACTCAAATAATGGTCACGACGGTGGAGAAGTCTTTGTCGCCACATACGTATGACAAAAAAATTCCTTTTGGCATTTAGTAAAACACTTTGTATAAAAAAACATTTTGTTTGAATAAGAGTAAAATTCAAAAGGGTTTATACATCGTATAAATGAATGTTGTGTATAAAACAAAATATGCCTCAATGAATTGAGATTGAGACGAAGTCCCTTACCTCGTATCTGACTTGAATCGATCGTTCTTTAATCTCCTGAATAATAAACATTAGTTAATTTATACTTGCTTAAGAAACTTTTTCAATTCCATTATTCTTTTTATATCACTTATTACCATGTCATGAACACTATGTAATTATTTAAGTTAATAACGGTCGTTTTAACGATCATTGGTTTTTGAGCCAAAAATTAACTCTTTATAATTACAATTTGTTCATGTATCCATTATATCTAGAAGTATATTAATGATATAGATATCATATATATCATATATATCTATTATATACAAGAATTTATAATATTATATAACTTATAGAGGTAGGAAATGAAATGCACCGTTCATGGAGACAGTAAGCCGTACGTACGCATGAACGCTACTATCATTTCTATTTCGTATTTTATGGAATGGAATAATAATGAAATAATGATATATTATAATTCCAGTATAATGTCATATATAATATCATTAACTCCATCCTTTATACATCCCACATATGGCATTAATGAATCAAATAACTTTAAGGGGGCGGTAGTCCGCACTTCCCAAAATGAAGATATCGCGTATACCCATAATGGAAGCCATAAAGGTATGATTTAAATAAAAAATACACAAGCTTAAGGAAAACATAAACATATTATATATCATATATAAATATAGTTTCATATTAATGGCCACCTTTGAAGGTGTTAGAAGAATATTGAACAATCATCGTTTCGTGAGGCAGAAATTCACCATCCACAGAAACAGTATGCTCTTTAACCATTAGATGAAGGTGTGTGTATGTTTAGCTCGAATACTTATTATAAAAACATCCTAGTATATTGATGAAACTGGTTTTGTTACAAAATAAATTAATAAAAAGAGTTTAGGGGGTTGTAGAAGCAAAATAAAACAAAATAACAATAATGAAGAAATTACAATAAAATCGGGTAACTCCCTTTGGATTGAACCAAAAGGGTTTCTTAAAGATATTACTGCCTAAGGTAAGGTTTCTAGGATGAGTAGAGGGATCTAGAGAGACAAAATGAGCAGATCTTGGCTGATCCAAAGGCTTGAGAGGTGTGGGTAAGGAGGTAGAGGTGGTGGCCTTTTATAAGAGGATAGGAGGGGAACTCTTGGAAAGGTATAAAATGTTACTTTATTTTCAAATGTGTTTCGGATTTTATTTAAAGACTTTTAAAATTCAAGGGAAATTTTTTCTTAATTTTCTCTGGGATTTTACATGAACGCAGTTTCTGACGGCACCGGATTCCGAGGCCCGGTGTGCCTGGAATCAATTTCTGAAGTTTATCTCGGGTACGTTCAGTAAAGGAACGAGCGGGTTTTCCTAACTTTTGAACCGGTGCTTGGAATCAAAATCTGAGGGCACCGATGAAACCGCAGCGTCAGTAATTTCTTAGGAACACCTTTTCTGTAGTTGCATTTTCTCGGGTGTGGTTTTTAAAAATAGTGGGTTAAGTAATGAATAAAATAAAATTTTTGCAACCAATATTATTTTTTATTTAAGGTAGCATAAACCTATGCTTGGAGGTTGGGGTGAGACCCACTAGTTCCTAACTACCCTAGGTAGGATATTAGTGAAGTGGGACCCACACGAGCCCCACCCCTTTTTTTTACTTTTTACCTCCGACGTGCATTTAATATGGTAACTCACCCGCACCCCCCTCTTAAATGCCAAGTCAACTCTCATGTTTAATTGAATTATTAAACGCCTCATTAATTGGTCAACGCTCGATAATTAAATTGTGATTTAATTTTTTGAATTTCAAAACAGTTGGCATGAGAAATAAAATAAGGCAAAGCCTTACTTTATTAAGTTGTTTTCGTTGTGCGAGAAGGATTTGAAGAGGAGAGCACAAGTCTTGGAATCCTCATCTTCCTCCTTGAAGAATGTGAAGAACGCACCGTCCCTGATGAAGAACGCCAGCCTCAGACGAAGGACGGCATAGGACGCCGAATCCTCGGAGATTGACGACGTGACTCCATGTACCGTGATGCCAACGATTCTCTTCTCTGAGATGTTTACCATGCTTATGGAACCTTGTTCCGCGACGCCATCTTCTGCGATGATTATTTCCCACGACAAAGCTTCGTTCGACGATGCCATGAGGTAGGGGTTAATTCTGTTAGTGAATTCTTTGTTGTTCATCAGCGTTTATTTTTGGGCCTAATGTTATCATTATAACGGGTGGAGGTCGGACCGCACGAACATGACTGACCCTCCTCCCTCTTTGTTGTTGAATTCATTGTGGCTCGAAAGAAGGTGGTGCGGTGCAACGACACCGCACAGAATGAAGGACGAACATGGCGAAGAAGCGCAGTGTTGTCGCGCCACGCTGTTGTGGCCAAACGAAGCAGTGACGCCGTCACGCCACACCGGAGAACCTCGAAGAGGCTGCGGCCGAAGCGGGGCGGCGACGGAGGGGTGCAGCGCCGTCGCGCCGCGCTGGGCAGACAAGGCCGCGGCTCGAACCCGTGGCAGTGCAAGGCGGGGCGGCCAGAACTGCAGGCCGCCAGCACATCGGAGGGGCAGGACCGTGACGGTCCTGCAGCAGCAGCACCAACCGGCCAGACCGAGCTATCCGACTTCCAAGAAATCGGGGTTCGTAACCCCCAGCTGGCAAGAAGGAGAAGCCTCACGTGGGGAGCCGCGGTTTTGATCAAAGGGGGCAGCCGCCCCCCTTTTTCCGCCCAGCTCGGCGCTGGCCGAGCTGGCCATGTCGGCTGCTCGCGGGCGCCAGGCCAACTGACTACCCAGGCTGGGCCATGCCGTGCCCTAATGGGCTGGACCCGGACCCGGTTCAGGTCGACCCAGTTCGGGCCGACCCAAGGGGTCTCGGGCTGGGTCGGTCCGGGCCCAAAACCCCATAAAACCGGATAGGTTCGTTCTTTTTCACATATGATGGGCTATGGACTTTCGATTGACGCACCGTCAGTTGCGATGTGATCCTTGGATCGAGGAGGTTGTTTCGGTATATTACACACAAGGTTTCGGAGAACATTGTGTATGGCCGAGTTGGTTCGAGCATGAAACCAACCGGGCCCTCGGAGCGGAAGCGCTTATAACTTGATCTCCGGACATCCGATTGACGTGTCGTCAACTTTGTTGGATTTATCATAGTGGGAAGGATCTTTTGGATTACTCGGATCGAAGTTTGGACACATTTTGGAGTGCGTTCCGGTTGGTTTTGACTTAAAAACCAACCGGGCCCCTAGAACGAAAAATCCAATAACTCTCAGACGAGGCGTCCGATTGACGCGTCGTCTGTCACTTTGAGTTCCTCTTATAGAGACGGAACATTGAGATAGATCAACTCCGGAATATGTGTTAGTGGATGTATCAACCCCTTGGATTGTGGATCAGACCCTCCCGGAATCGAGCATGTTGTGTGCGAGAACCCTAGAGCTGGCTGCGACTGCGGTAAAGACTGCAATGTAATCTTATGTGGGTTAGGCAGTGATGAATACCGTACTGAAATCCTCCATGGGTTCGACGACGATGAAGACTACACTAAAATACTATGTGGGTTCGGAAGTGATGAGGACCATGCTGAAATCCTCCGTGGGTTCAAGGGCGATGAAGATTGCACTGAAATACTACGTGGGTGCGGTAGTGATGAAGACCGTACTGAAATCTAGTGTGGGTTCGGCAGTGATGAAGACCGTACTGAAATCCTCCATGGGTTCGACGGCGATGAAGACTGCAGTGAAATCCTATGTGGGTTTGGCAGTTAAACATACCATACTGAAATCCTCCGTGGGTCTGACGATGATGGAGATTTCACTGAAATCCTTCGTGTGTTCGGAAGAGATGTAGACCTCACTGAAATCATATGTGGGTTCGACGGTGATGACTCTATTCTTGCTATCCTATGTGGGTCTGGCAGAGTAGCTGGTCTGTATCCTATGTGGGTCTGACAGCTTAGCTGGTTTAGTATCCTACAAGGGTCCCAGCTTAGATGAATTAGTGGCTATATATGATAATCTCAATCACCTTACGAAGATGTATACCTATGTGAGCTGAGTCTTGACTTTAAATCATTATCTTCGATATGATTGACTTGCTTTCCTCTGTAGATTGAGTTGTGATTTCCTGTGTGGATTGGGTTGTCCTATCCTGTGTGGATGTCATCGAACCTGGGCTCGGATGTTGGAGCCGAACTGGAATTGATGACTTAGGTATATGTATGGGCATATACCTAAGTAGTGTTGGTTGTTACTTCGTTATTGTATCTTTTCATTGTGGATTATCATTGAGAATTCTGGGAGACCTTCGGGGGTCTCGGGGTCCCTACTGAGTAGCGTATACTCACCCCTTCACGGGCTATGCCTGCACTATGTTGTGTTGGATGCAGACGACATACAACACTGATCATGGTTGAGGCTAGTGGAGCAGTCGGTACCTGGAGGTGGACCACTGGGCGAGACGTACACGGAGCGGACGGCTGGACCTGAGGAGATGAGGTGGCTATCTGTACCTACCCTTCAGGTGGGACATCCAGTGGATGGCTCAACGTTGCTGCTTTACTTTCAGTTGTTGTACTTTCTTTCCAGTTGTACTTTAATTTCAGTTTGGGTTTATATTCTGGCCCATTTACTTTTCGAATTTACTTTTGTACACAGTTTTACATAGTGTTTACTTCTGCTGGATTACTCTGTGGTGTTTTTTTTACTTTATAAAGGCAATGACTTCCCCTTTTTGTCGGTATTTATGCCTTGGTGCTAGTCGCCAACCCTGGCCAATGGGAGGCGGGCTTGGGGTAGTCACCACACGGGCCCGAAGGACGGGTCGTGATAAGTTGGTATCATAGGAGTTTGGTTCTACTGCATAACTCAGGACTCTGACCTTTCATCTATGTGAAGTAGTAGTGTTAACAGTATTGTGTGTGGTTATTAGTGCATGGAGTCCAGTGTTGGTGCGACAGTCGACATATCCGTAAACCAGGACCCTGACTTTTGATTTCCAACTGAATGCACGAAAACATTGATTGCATATGTGTTTCAAAATTTTTCTTTGGGATTACATTTTATCAGCTCACTATGTATATTGTTTTGACCGTGGAAGACCTGTTTCTTTCCAGGATGGCACCACGACGGCAGCCAGCTAGGGTTCCAAGCTTTGTGCGAGACGACAGCCCACCGAGCGACGAGGCCTCGGTGCAGGGCACTTTTTTAGCGGAGGCACCGGTGGTACCACTACCAGCCGAGCCACCGATGCTACTAGCCCTTTTCGCTGAGAGTGCACATCACCATAATGCACTGCACGAGTTTCAGCATCAAAGACCGAATAGGTTCCATGGGGATACGGACCCTCAGGCAGCTTAGGATTGGCTAGAGGAGGTTGTGCGTGTTTTCAGGTTAGTGGGGACAACAGTTGACCTCATGGTGATCCTCGCAGCGATCCTCCTGCACGCGGCAGCTGGAAGATGGTGGAGCTTGATGCTCCAGGTGCACGACGAGGCATCTCTCCTCTGGACGGACTTCGAGAGCCTCTTCCGCTTGGAGTTCGTCCCAGCCACCCTCCGTGCAGTCCGCATCCAAGAGCTTCTACAACTGCGGCAGGGCAGCATGAAGGTCTCCCAGTAATCAGTGAGATTTACCGATCTCTCGCACTATTAGATGGACATGGTATGATACCCATTCTTCAAGGCCCGGACCATTGAGCAGGGACTCAGGCATGAGATCAGGGCATCGATGATCTCCCTCAGCATTCCGACACAGGCAGGAGTACTGGAGCGAGCCCTTCTCATTGAGAGGTTTCTTGTTGAGCCTACGCCAACAGTGAGACCTACCGCAGGGCGGCATGTAGGAGAGTCGTCTGAAACTGGTAGTCGCCGGATGTCACAGGGGCCCAGGCGGACCAGACCATCAGGCAGATGTCCTCAGGACACTGGCTCAGAGGTGCAAGGCACATGGCGCAGATCCAGCCTTCCGAGGAGGAGATAGTGCTACTCATACGGCGGGTAGGTCCACATGGCTCATGACTGCCCGACCCACCGTTCAGAGGAGGAGTAGATGGTTTAGGGCCCACCCAGGCAGAGGCAGAGGGTCAACTATGGCGGTCCTCCGAGAGCAGGCGGACGAGGCAGGGGAGCTGGCTGAGCAGCAGGTGGTGGGCGATGCTTTGAGGCTTTTCCACCTCCACCCCCAAGAGGTCCACCCCGACCACAGGGAGCTGGCGGGTAGAGACAGGCTCAGCTTCAAGAAGTAGATGCCTATGACCACAGTGCTCTAGAGATGATTCAAGGTACTATCTGTGTCTACTTCACCGTTGTTTCAGTTCTTATAGACACATGAGCGATTCATTCATTTATTGATGCTACCCTTGTTCAGAGCTCAGAGATTCTAACGGAGCCGTTGGCTCGATCCTAACGGCTAGAGACTCCTACGGGAGCAGAATCGATGATTACACACTGGTTCCGGCAGTGTGAGCTTACTCTAGGAGGCGAGATCTTCAGCTGAGATATTCTTATAGTGGTGTCGAGGCGTTACGACGTCATCTTGGGAATGGATTGGTTATCTACAGTCCATGCTCAGATTGACCGTATTAGGCGCAAGGTGTGGTGTGTATGCACCGATGGGAGCAGGTTTACCTTCACTAGTGAGAAGGGAGCCTTTGCGGTGCATGATGGACTCATGAAGAGTAGAGGACCGCCCATCACTCATCAGTTGGCTAGCCTCATCCTAGGAGCAGTTGACGTGCAGAGTCCAAGTTTTCTTGTAGTGGAGAATCAGTATGAAGATGTTTTCCCCAATGACGTTCCAGGACTACCTCCTCGCAGATAGGTAGACTTTTATATTGACATGTACCCCGAGACAGTACCGATATCCACTCCCACATATCAGATGGCTCCCGCTGAGCATCGAGAACTACGGGTACAACTGGAGGACTTGCAGGGAAAGATATTCATCCGACCCGGTTTTTCACCCTGGTCTTCCCCGATATTGTTCACCAAGAAGGCGGATGGGAGCTTGAGACTTTGTGTCGACTATCGCCGCCTGAACCAGGTGACCGTAAGGAACAAGTATCCACTACTGAGGATTGATGACCTCTTCGATCAGCTCAAGGGATCACGGTGGTTCTCGAAGATAGACCTCACGTCAGGCCATCATCAGCTCAGAGTTCGGAACAAGGACGTGCAGAAGAGAGCCTTCAGATGTCAGTATGGTCACTATGAGTTCTTGGTTATTCCTTTAGGCGTAACCAATGCTCCAGCTATGTTCATGAGTCTCATGAACATGATCTTTCACCAATACCTCGATTTATTGGTCGTGGTCTTCATCGAAGACATTTTGATATACTCGACCACTAAGGAGGAGCACGCCTACCACTTGCGGGTTGTACTGGACACACTCTGAGAGCACCAGCTTTATGGTAAGGTCTTGTAGTGTCAGTTCTGGTTACGCAAGGTCCACTTCTTGGGACACGTCATCTCTGAGGCCGGGGTTGAAGTGGATCATGCGCTGATCGAGGCAGTGCTAGCTTGGGAGCCACCCAGGAGCGTGACGGGGGTGCGGAGTTTCTTTGGTCTAGCTGGGTACTACCAGAGATTTTTTCCAGACTTTTACAGAGTTGCGGCACCACTCTATGCTTTTACGAAGAAGGGGAAACCCTTCGTGTGGTCAGACAGATGTCAGCACAGCTTCCAAGAGTTGAGACAGAGATTGACCAGCGCGCCTATCTTGAGGCTGCCAGAAGAGGGAGTAGGGTACGTAGTCTACTGCGATGCATCATGGACCAGACTCAGATGTGTCCAGATGCAGGAGCGGGGCATGATCTCTTATGGATCACATTAGTTGTGGCAACATGAGTAGAACTATGCTACCCATGACCTAGAGTTAGCAGCAGTGGTCTTCGCTCTGAAGATGTGACGACAATATCTGATGGGCGAGTGCTTTACAGTCTACTCTGACCACCAGAGTCTTAGGTGTATCTTCTCGCAGAAGGTCCTGAATCTGAGACAGCAGCGATGGCTTGAGTTCCTCCAGGACTATGACTTTGAGATAGTATATACTCCTGGAAAGGGGAACGTAGTAGCTGATGCTCTCAGAAGGAGGACGAGCATTCAGGTACCCAGGGAGGCCACAGACCAGCTAGCCGCTTTGCATATATCCTTCATGGATAGAGATGGAGTAGCCTTTTTAGTCACTCACATTAACTCCTCCACTACTTCAGTGGGTCAGAGAGGCACAGCGTGAGGACGCTGACTGTGAGACGCGGCGTGCGCAGATATCCTCAGGATATGCACCTGATGGATTCTCAATAGGAGGAGAGCACGAAGTCCTTTTCAAAGGACGTACCATGGTACCAGTTGCTTTATAGGAGGATGTGTTGAGAGAGTTTTACACTTCCCCTTTAGCGGTACATCCATGAGTGGTGAAGATGTACCAGGATCTTAGATGACAGCACTGGTGGCCAGGTATGAAGAAGGTTGTGGCAGAGTTCGTTTCTCGATGTCTCACCTATCAGCAGGTGAAGGCATAGCACTAGGTACCAGTAGGCTTTGTACAGCCCTTGGAGGTCCCGGAGTGGAAGTGGGAAGGGATATCTATGGATTTCATGACTGGACTTCCATGCACTTCCACAGGTCACGACTCCATTTGGGTGATTGTCGACCGACTCACCAATTCGGACCACTTCTTACCAATCAAAGAGCAGTGCTTAGTAGAGATCTTGGGACGTCTCTACGTTTAGGAGATTGCACGGCTTCATGGTGTGCCATAATCTATCGTCTCTGATCGAGATTATCGCATTACTTCCTGACTTTGGAAGGGGTTGCAGGAGGCATTCGGGATGTAGCTACGTCTGAGCACCGCCTTTCACCCTCAGAAGGATGGTCAGACGGAGAGGACCATTCAGACTCTCGAGGAAATGATCCGTGCATGTGTCCTCGACATTGGTCACAACTGGGAGGACCATTTAACCTTGGTGGAGTTTGCGTACAACAACAACTATCACTCCACCATCAGAATGGCACCATACGAGGCATTGTACGACTGATCATGCAGATCACCTCAGTGTTGGACAGACCCTGGGGAGTCAGCACTTGTGGCACCAGATATGGTCCTGACCATGACAGAGAAGGTCTATGTCATCCAAGAGCAGATGAGGACATCTCAGAGATGGTCCGTCTGGCTCTACCACCTCAAATGGACCGAGTGCACGACGTCTTCCACGTATCTCAGCTGAGGAGATACGTGCACGACCTGACGCATATCATCGACCATGGGGATCTGGACTTTGATGATGGGGCGAAATTTGCGTAGGTCTCGATGGAGATCGAGGATCGAAATTAGTGCCTCCTACATGGGTGGTCGATTCCTTTAGTGTTCATCAGATGGCAGCAAAGGAACCTCTATGAGTGCAATTGGGAGGGGGAGGCTTAGATGCGTGCACATTACCCACATTTATTCCCCTAGTTTATGATGTATCTTTACGGGGACGTAAAACCCTAGGTGGGAGTAATGTAAAGACCCGTAAAATTCAAGGAGTTTATTTTATTAATTTTTTTTTGGATTTTACAAGAATGCAGTTTCTGACAGAACCTGATTACGAGGCCCGGTGTGCCCCGAATCAATTTCGGAAGTTTAGCTCAGGTACGTTCAGTAAACGAATGAGTGGGTTTTCCAAACTTTTGAACCGGTGCTCGGAATCCAAATATGAGGGCATCGATGAAACCACAGTGCCAGTAATTTCTACAGAACACCTTTTCTGGAGTTGCGTTTTCTCGAGTGTGGTTTTTAAAAATAGTGGGTTAAGTAATGAATAAAATAAAATTCGTGCAACCAATTTTATTTTTTATTTAAGGTAGCATAAACCTATGCTTCGAGGTTGGGGTGGGACCAACTAGTTCCTAACTACCCTAGGAAGGATATTAGTGATGTGGGGCCCACATGAGCCCCACCATTTTTTTCCTTTTTACATCCCATGTGCATTTAATGTAGTAACTCACCTGCACCCCCTCTTAAATGCCAAGTCAACTCTCGCGTTTAATTGAATTATTATATGCCCCATTAATTGGTCAACGCTCGATAATTAAATCATGATTTAAATTTTTGAATTTCAAAATAGTTGGACGGAGAATTAAAATAAGGCTTTGCCTTATTTTATTTGGTTGTTTTCGTTGTGCGAGAAGGATTTGAAGAGGATAGCTCACGTCTTGGAATCCTCATCTTCCTCCTTCAAGAACGCGATGAACACACTGTTGCCGACGAAGAACACCAGCCTCCGACGAAGGACGATGAAGGATGCCAAATCCTCGGAGATCGACGACGTGACGCCATGTACCGTGACGCCAACAATTCTCTTCTCCGATACTTCGACGACTCTTACGCAACATTGTTCTGTGACGCCGTCTTCTACGACGATTATTTCCCATGATTAACCTTCGTTCGACGACGCCTTGAGGTAGGGGTTAATTCTGTTAGTTCATTCTTTGTCTTTCATCGACTTTTATTGTTGGGCCACCTGCTATCATTATAACGGGAGGAGGGTGGACCACATGAACATGACTGACCATCCTCATCCTTTGTTGTTGAATTCTTTGCTGCTCGAAAGAAGGTGGTGTGGTGCAACGACACCGCGTAGAATCAAGGACGAACACGACGAAGAAGCGTGGTGCCGTCGCACAACGCCATTACGGCCGAATGAAGCAGCGGCGCTGTCGCGCCGCGCCGGAGAACCTTGAAGAGGCCACGAGAAGAGTGGGGCCACGACAGAGGGGAGCGGCGCAGTCGCGCCGCGCTAGTCGGACAAGGCCGCAGCTCGAAGCCGCAGCGGTGCAAGGCGGGGCGGCCAGAAATGCCGGCCGCCGGCACCTCAGAGGGGCGGGACCCGTCGGTCCCGCGACAGTCGCACTGGATAGCTGGACTGGGCCAGATGGCTTCCGAGAAACTGGGGGTTGTAACCCCCGACTGGAAAGAGGGAGCAGCCCCATGTAGGGGGCCGCGGTTTCGAACAAATGGGGAAGCTGCCCCCCTTTTTCCGCCCAGCTCGGTGCGGGTCGAGCTGGCCATGCGAGCTGCGCGCGGGCGCCAGGCCAACCGGCTGGCCAGTATTGGCCGTG
Organism: Viscum album; assembly: GCA_963277665.1. Lineage (NCBI taxonomy): Eukaryota > Viridiplantae > Streptophyta > Magnoliopsida > Santalales > Viscaceae > Viscum > Viscum album. The sequence goes on from OY728157.1 coordinate 1,862,398,663, forward strand.
CCGCGCCCTAATGGGCTGGAACCGGACCCGGTTCGGTTCGACCCTATTCGGGCCAGCCCATGGGATCTCGAACTGGGTCCGTCCAGGCCCAAAACCCCCTAAAACCGGACATGTTCGTTCTATTGCCCATATCATGGGCTACAGACCTCTTATCAATGCACCGTCAGTTGCGATGTCATACATGGATCGAGACGGTCGTTTTGGTATATTACACTCAAGGTTTTAGATAACTTTGGGTATGGCCGGGTTGGTTCGATCACGAAACCAATCGGGCCCTCGGAGCGGAAGCGCTTATAACTTGAGCTCTGGACGTCCGATTGATGTGCCGTCTATCACGTTGAGTTCCTCTTGTTGATATGGAAAATTGAGATACATCAAATCCAGACTACGTGTCAGTTGATGTATCGACCCCTTGGTTCATGGAGCGGACCCTCCTGGAATCGAGCATGTTGTGTGCGGGAACCCTAGAGTCGGCTGCGACTGCGATACAGACTGCACTAAAATCCTATGTGGGTTCAGCAGTGATGAAGACAGTACTGAAATCCTTTGTGGGTTTGATGGTGATTAAGACTGCACTGAAATCCTATGTGGGTTCGGCAGTGATGAAATGGTACTGAAATTATCTGTGGGTTCGATGGCGATGAAGACTGCAATGAAATCCTATGTGGGTTCGGCGGTGATGAAGACCGTACTGAAATCCTCTAAGGGTTCGGCAGTGATGAAGGCCATACTGAAGTCCTCTTTGGTTTTGATGGCGATGAAGACTACACTGAAATCATATGTGGGTTCTGCAGTGATGAAGACCGTACTGAAATCCTCTGTGGATTCGACGGCAATGGAGACTGCACTGAAATCCTATGTGGGATCGGCAGCGATGAAGACTGTACTGAAATCCTCTGTGGGTTCAACGGAGATGACTCTGTTCTTGCTATCCTACGTGGGTCTAGTAGAGTAGATGGTCTGTATCCTATGTGGGTCCGACATCTTAGCTGGTTTAGTATCCTACGTGGGTCCCAACTTAGATGAATTAGTGGCTATATCTAATCATCTCTATCACCTTAGGAAGAAGTATACCTGTGTAAGCTGAGTCTTGACTTTCAATCATTATCTTCCATATTGTTGACATGATTTCCTATTTGGATTGAGTTGTGCTTTCCTATGTGGATTGGGTTGTACTATCCTGTGTGGACGTGATTGAACTTGGGCTCGGATGATGGAGCCGAACTGGAATTGATGACTTAGGTATATGTATGGGCATATACCTATGTAGTGTTGGTTGTTACTTCGTGATTGTAACATTCCTTTGTGGATTATCCTTGTGGATTCTGGGAGACCTTCGGGGGTCTCAGGGTCCCTACTAAGTAGCGTATACTCACCACTACACGGGCTATGCCCGCACTATGTTGTGTTGGATGCAGACGACGGACATCACTGATCGTGGTTGAGGCTAGTGGAGCAGTCGGTACCTAGAGGTGGACCACTGGGCGGGATGTACACGGAGCGGACGGCTGGACCTGAGGAGATGAGGTGGCTATCTGTACCCACCCTTCAGGTGGGACTTCCAGTGGATGGCTCGACGTTGCTACTTTACTTTCAGTTGTTGTACATTCTTTCCAGTTGTACTTTACATTCAGTTTGGGTTTGTATTCTGGCCCATTTATATTCCGCACTTACTTTTGTACCCAGTATTACTTAGTGTTTACTTCTATTGGCATACTCTGTGGTGTTTGTTTACTTTATAAAGGCAATGCCTTCCCCTTTTTGTCGGGATTTATGCCTTGGTGCTAGTCTCCAGCCCCTGGCTTATGGGAGGCGGGTTTGGGGTAGTCACGACACGGGTCCCAAGGACAGGTCGTGACATTTTAAAGGTCCCACATTTATGTATTTTGAGGATAATGTGATAAGGGTTCGAAATATATACTCATCCAATAGGTCTTTGACATGTGTAAGTCTTAGATTTCACATTATCTTCTCATTTTATTTAAATCGTTCATTAATGAGGTAATCGCATCATCATCATGATGTCATAGATAATTTAATTTATTTAATGTCTAAAAATTATAAAAAATACTATGATGTATGAAATCTTTTTAGCTTTCCATTTACTATTTATAGTCCAATAGATCATTTATTTAGAAAAATTAATTTTTTTTTACTCAGGTGATCCATTCTTTGGTATATTAAACATTATTTAAAAATAAAAAGATAAAAATTCATTATCACACAAAAGTGATTCCATGGGGTCCCCAATATTGGCACAAGGCATACCATGGTCTTCCATGAAACAACCAGTAGCATTAGGACACATGTTGGGGTCATTTGTTATTATTATGATATTATTTTATTATCCTTAACTACCCAATTACTAATTAATCAAATTAATTAAAGATAATTACCGTTATTACTATTCATAATGTCCAAAAACAAAAGTGTCTTGATTACATAATGTGGAACTTCTGATTCCAAATATGTAATCCATTTTAACAAATTAAAAACACAGAAAATGCAATAATTGATTTAAAAATAATTCCCGTTGTCAAAACAAATAGCGGGTTATTTTGAAACAACATCTATGAAAATTTTGGCACTTGTATATACCAAATTCCAAAGTGAAATTTATTATAATGACCACCATTGGATTATATGGTAAAAATATATTTTAATTAAACTTTATGAACAATTAAAAAGATAATCTATCCATATAATTAAATTATATGAAAAAGCAGTTTTGATGTAAAATGCAATATTTTTCACTATTCATTAAAAAAATTAACATGGTCAGAAAAATACCAAAGATTTACCCAAGGTAAATTTAAATGTCAAAATCAAAATGAATAAGTTTATTTTGGCAAATAGATCATATAAAATTTTCAAAAGATAGATTTAAAATTTGTTCACTATCAAAAGGCGGTAAAACAATCTTAATAAAATATTATTGTATTACTTGCTTAAGATTGGATTTATTCTCATTTTAAGCCTCTAAAACACTATCTAATTCATAAATATACATAGATAAGAATTTATTATTATTCATTACTTACTTGGGATGTTACATCCTTACCCCTTTAGAAAAATGTGTCCCCGCAATTTATTTACATATTGAATAAGTGGAGGTATTTATCCCTCATTGCATTTTCAGATTCCCATGTTGCCTCTTCAATCATGTGGTTTTTCCACAAAACCATTACTTGATGAATCACATTATTTCACAACACTTGCTCCCTATGGTCAAGAATTTGGACTAGTTGTTACTCATATGATAGATTATCTTCCAGCCGAACTACCTCTGGACTCAAAACAAGAGATGGATCTGGCATGTACTTCCTTAACATAGAAACATGAAAAACATTTTGTACCTGAGATAAACTTAGAGGTAAAGCCACTAGATATGAAACTGATCCAACTCTCTCCAGAATTTCATATTATCCAGTGAACCTTGGACTCAGCATTCCTTTCTTACCAAACCGCATCACACTTTTTCATGGTGAGACATTGAGAAAAACATGATCACCTACCTCAAAAGAGAGATCCTTCCTCATGTTGTCCGCATAACTCTTCTTCCTACTCTGAGTAGTTCTCATGTGTTTCTGTATCAGCTAAACTTTTTCTGCCAACTCTTCTACCAATTCTAGTCCCATCAACATTCTTTCACCCACTTCGTCCTAGAAAGCTGGAGTTCGACACTGCTTCCCATATAACACCTCAAATGGTGCCATCTGTATACTGGAATGAAAACTGTTTTTATAGGAAAACTCAACCAAAGAAAGATGTTGGCCCCAACATCCCTGATAATCTATCGTACAAGCACGTAGAATATCCTCAAATGTTTGAATCGTTCATTCTGAATGCCCATCTTGTTGAGGATGAAAAGATGTACCAAAATTTAATTCAGAACCCAACGATATCTGAAGGCCTTTCCAGAAGATAGAAGTAAACCTGGCATCACGGTCAGATACAATGGAGAGAGAAACTCCCTGTAACTTGACTATCCCTTTAATATAAAAACGAGAAAGTTGATATAGGGAAACGGTATCTTGTATAGAAAGGAAATGAGCAGATTTAGTCAAGCGATCAACAATAACCCAGATTGCATAATTATCTCGAGGTGTCTTCTGCAATCCCACAACGAAGTCCATTGATATATTCTCCAATTTCCACTCTAGTCTCGGTAAATGCTGAAGCATCCATTTTGGTAACTGCCACTCTCCTTTAAGATGTTGACAAGTTAAACTCTTCACAGTAAAATCAGCAATATCTCTTTTCATTCCATCCCACCAGTAGTACTCCCAAATATCTCTATACATCTTAGTACTGCCTGGATAAACTGAAAACGGAGAACTATGAGCTTCACATAACAACTCTACCTTCAACTGTGAATCACACTGCACACACAATCTCCTCTCAAATCTTAAAACACAATCATTATCAACGTTGAATTTAGGCAACCTACCCTTCTGAACCAGCTCTACCTTTTTCTACAACTCGCTGTATTGCTTCTATGCTTGCTTAATCTTGTCTGATATAGAATATTTCACTGATACCTGAAAGAAAATAGAAGGACATCCTGCACCAATAACTTCTATGCCAAAGTTCATCAAATCCTTAACTAAAGGATCACGTTCCAAACACAATATTGTTAATGAAACATTACTTTGTCGACTCAAAACATCATCCACTTTATTTGTTTTTCCCGGATGGTAATGAATTGTACAGTCATAATCCTGGATTAATTCTAGCCATCTCCTCTGTATCATGTTCAGTTCTTTCTGAGTGAATATATACATTAAACATTTGTGATCGGTATATATTTAACACTTTACTCCATACAATTGTTAACTCCAAATATTTAAAGTGAAAACAAAGCAGCTAATTCAAATCAAGTGTAAGGTAATTTACCTCATGGGTTTTCAACTAACGTGAAGCATAAGCAATTACTTGGTCATTCTACATTAGGACGCAACGATGTCCTTTCAAGGAAGCATCACTATAGTTAACAAACTCCCCATTCCTGGATGGTAGTGCCAAAACTGTAGCATTCACCAATCTTCTTTTCAATTCCTGAAAAAAATCATCACATTCTTTTGTCCAGATAAACATAACACCCTTCTGAGTTAGCTTAGTCATTGGACTAGATAACTGTGGAAAAATTTATAAAAAACCATCGATACTAGACTTCCAAACCAAGAAAACTACGAATATCAGTTACATTTTTAGGTCTTGGCCATTCTTCAACAACCTTTGTTTTTGCAAGATCAACAGTTGTCCCATCTTTAGAAACAATGTGACCATGGAATGAAATTTGTTGCAACCAAAACTATCACTTCCTGAATTTCCCATAAAATTTATTTTCATTTAAGGTTTTCAAAATAACCATTAAATGTCCTTCATTCTCCTATTTACTTGTAGAAAACACCAAAATATCATCAATGAAAGCAACTACAAACTTATCCAAGAACTCATGGAAAATTCTATTCATAAGGTCCATGAATATAGCAGGTGCATTGGTTAGAACAAAATGCATTACTAAAAATTCATAATGGCCATATCTTGTACGAAACGTGGTCTTCGGAATATCTGCTTCCTTTACCTTCAACTGATGGTACCCCGATCTCAGGTCAATCTTTGGAAAAAACTGAGCTCCCCAGAGCTGATCAGACAAATCATCGATATGAGGCAAAGGATATTTGTTCTTAACAGTGAGGTTATTCAATTATCTATAATCAATGAAATGTCTCATTGAACCATCTTTCTTTTTAACAAATAATACAGGATCACCCCATGATGATGTTCTAGGTCGAATGAAACCTTTCTCTAATAAATCATGCAATTTCTCCTTCAACTCGAAAAGTTCAGTTTGAGCCATTCGATAAGGGGGTTTTGAAATTGGCTTAGCATCAGGAACTAAGTCAATGGTAAATTCAACTTACCGATCTGGTATTATTCTAGGCAAATCATCAGGAAAAACATCAGGATACTCATTTACCACTGGCACATCATCAATCTGAACAGTTCCCTTGTTTTCAACGATATGTGCAAGGTAAAATTCATTTCCATCTTTTACCAGTTTCTCGGCCTCTTGATATGTTATCAACAGTAATGGTTCATTCTTGTACACAAAATGAAAGTCTTTCTGAAAAGAAACTTCTTTAACTCGACAGTCAATTTTATCATGGCAAATAGAGATCCAATACATACCCAAGATAACATCAAACTCTACTAGATGTAAAACAATAAGGTTTTCAAGTAGGTTCTTTACACGGATAAGGATAACAAGATTCATATAAATTCTTTTTGCATCAACATTTCCCACAGGTGTTTTTACTACAAGTTCAAGAGTCATTTCTTGAGATGGTATTCCCATTTTACTAGAAATGTTTTCAGAGATGAAAGAATGTGTAGACCCCGAATCAATCAATACACTGGCATAATCTAAAAAAACAAAGATAGTATCTGATACCACATCATTTAATGGCCCAACATCTGCTGAAGTAGTTGCAAAGTATTTCACCACACCTTTCTGCTTGTATTCTAACTGCTTCCCATCACTCGAGCTCATTTTCAGACACTCGTTTGCATAGTGACCCATCTCATTGCACTTGAAACATTTCAGTAACTCTAAATCAAATTTGGTCTTACTATCTCCCTGATCATTTTCATTGCAATCACGATCCTTATGTCCTATCTCACCACATCGCTAGCACTTTCCAGAATTCAGAATACATTCCCTAGTATTTATTTTACCACATTTATCAGAAACTAGAAACTTAGTTTTCTTACCAACAGACCTTTTTTAAGAATTCTTCCTTTTCTCCCGCCACCTCGATCTCTTCTTCTTTTAGTTGTTATAGAACACTTGATTATCGGAAAACTCCATTTCCACCTTCTCAGCACATCTAACAAGCTTATCATAAATCTTGAACTCACGAGAAGCTAAAGACCTTCGATATTTTTGGCTTTAATCCTGAGTAAAAATGATTGATTTTGCTATCAAATTCTCGTATTAAATTTGGAGCATACCTTGCCAATCTAGTGAAGATTTCTTCATAGGCAGCCACTCAGTCTTCCTCTTGCCTCAATTCCAGGAATTTTTTTTCCATCCTAAGTCGAACAGCCTTTGGAAAATACTTCTCAAGAAACATACCATTGAATTCATCCTAGTCGAGAGCATTAATCTCATCTGCGTCCCTGATATCTTTAACCATCGACCACCATTGATCTGCTTCACCATTCAAACGGTAAATAACAAGACTAACCTTTGTATTTTCTAAACACCCAATGACATCGAAAATCTTCTCCAGTGCTTTAATCCACCCTTCAGCTAGCACAAGGTCAGATGATCCTCTGAATGATGGGGGATGTTGCCTCATGAAATGTTCCACCACTGACATGTTCCTCCATGGATGATCTGTCTTATCTCGTGCATGGATACCACCACCATTTATCGCTTGAGTCAACTGTACCATTGCTGCAAAAAACTGTTCAGTTCCAATTCTGAACATCTCAGGATGCTGATTCGGAAGGTCATTTCCTTCTGTATGCCTTCCTAGCACTGCTTCCCTGTTTCCTCTGCGGAAATCCATTCTGAACAAACATGTCCTATATGAAGCAACATTATAATCTTCAAATGCTATATAATTTCAATTTGACCATAACAAAAAAATATTTTTGGATAGTCATTTAATAGAAATCTAACTCCTAAAGTTATCTAAACCGACCTCTGATACAAAATATAAGGCCTGAGCCTTAAACATTACTTAATTTTGAGTTATTACAAGATTAAAAACTGAGGATTTTTTCTAGTTTAGAGTTTTAGAGAATTAGATCCTAAATCATGCATTACATTCCACATTTAAACAAATTGGTTACATAAAAGATAATATTCATTTTTCCCCATCAATAGAAGCATATTTAAAACAAAACATGGATTATTTCATGAAACTTCCTTGACACTATCATCACATCATGTGCCTTTTCTTTGACTGGTGAAAAAAATTTCAAAAAAGTGGGATGAGCATAAAAAGATCAGTAAGGGATATAAAAGTACGAAATGAAAACATTAGTCCGTGTATGAAATTATACTTTACTTATAAAACATAATAATTTTTACATACCTCATAAAATCATGAATAAATCATAGAAATCATATGACATAAAGGTAACTTGAGGCATTTATAACATTCTTACGTAGGGAGTTACCCTCATGGTTACGTTTGGAATACCCATCATAGTATATTGCCTAAATCTATTCGGAGAAACCTTACCGTTTAACCCCTTCGTGTCACCCAATTAAGTGTAGAGCTATATTGGGCTCACCTGCCCTTAGTTTATCACGGAACCACCCATCTTCATAACAATTCCCAAGAACCATAACATAACCGTATCACATAAAACATAAATAAAGGAAACATAACATTTCCACATTTCAATCACAAGATATCAATACAACACATTCATATAATAAAAACATTATGAAAACAATTTTCAATACCAAAATAAATTAAAATTAATACATTGTATTTTTTTCAAAAAAAAGTTAGGTTATGGCTTGTAGAGGAAGCCGAAACTCAAATAATGGTCACAGTGGCGGAGAAGTCGTTGTCGCCGCATACGGATGAAAAAAAAAATTCCTTTTGTCGTTTAGTAAAACGCTTCGTATAAAAAATATTTCTTTTGAATAAGCATAAAAGTCAAATGGGTTTATACACTGTATAAAATAAAGTTGTGTATAAAACAAAATATGCCTCAATGAATGGAGAATGAGACGAAGTCCCATACCTCGTATCTGACTTGACTCGATCGTTCTTTAATCTCCTGAATAATAAACATGAGTTAATTTCTACTTGCTTAAACCTTTTTTCAAGTTAATTATTCTTTTTATATCACTTATTACCATTTCATGAACACTATGGAATTATTTCAGTTAATAACGGTCGTTTTAATGATCATTGGTACTTGAGTCAAAAATAAACTCTTTATAATTACAAGTTGTTAATGTATCCATTATATCCAGAGTTATATTAATGATTTAGATATCATATATATCATATATATGCAGTATATACAAGCATTTATAATATTACATAACATTTAGAGGTAAGAAATGAAATGCACCGTTCATGGAGACGGTAAGCCGTACATACGCATGAACGCTACTTTCATTTCTATTTTAGATTTAATGGAATGGAATCATAATTAAATAAAAGTATATTATAATTCCATTATAATTTCATATATAATATCGTTAACTCCATCCATTATACATCCAACATATGGCATTAACAAATAAAATCACTTTCAGGGGGCGGTAGTCTGCACTTCCTAAAATGAAGAAATCGCGTATACCCATAATGGAAGCCATAAAGGTATGCCATAAATGAAAAATACAGAAGCTTAAGGAAAACATAAAAATATTATATATCATATATAAATATAGTTTCATCTTAATGGCCACCTTTGAAGGTGTTATATGAATATGAACAATCATCGTTTCGTGAGGGAGAAATTCGCCATCCACAGAAACAGTATGCACATTAACCATTAGATGAAGGTGTGTGTAAGTGTAGCTCAAATAATTTTTACAAAAACATCACAGTATATTTAAGATACTAGTTTTTTTAGAAAAGAAATTAATAAAAAGGGTTCATGGGGTTGGAGAAGGAAAATAAAACAAAATAACACAAATTAAGACATTACCTTAAAATCGGGTAACTCCATTAGGTTTGACCCAAAATGGTTTCTTGAAGAGCATCCTGCCTATGTTAAGGATTCTAGGATGAGGAGAGAGATGTCGAGAGACAAAATGAGTAGAGAATGGCCGAGCCAAAGGCTTGAGAGGTGTGGGTAAGGAGGTAGAGGTGGGGGCCTTTTATAATAGGAGAGGAGGGGCACTCTTGGAAAGGTATAAAATGTTACTATAGTTTCAAAAGATTTTCGGAATTTAAAGGTCCCAAATTTATGTATTTAGAGTATAAGGTGATAAGGGTTATAAATATACTCATCCAATAGGCCTTTGAAAAGTTTAAGTCTTAAATTTTCAATTAACTTTTCATTTTATTTAAATCGTTCATTAATGAGGTAATCGCTGCATCATCATGATGTCATAAATAATTTAATTTATTTATGTCTAAAAATTATAAAAAACATACTATGATGTAGGGAATTTTTTTTCTTTCCAATGACTATTTATAGTCCAATATTTCATTTATTTAGAAAAAATTAAAAATGTTTTACTCAGGTGATACATTCTTTGTAAAATTTAACCTTCTATAAAATTAAAATGATAAAAAGTCATTATCACAAAAAAGTGATTCCATGGGGTCCCCATGCTTGGCACAAGGCATACCATGGTCAGACATTAAACAACCAGTAGCATTAGGACACATGTTGGGGTCATTTGTTATTATTATGATATTATTTTATTATCCTTAAATACCCAATTACTAATTAATAAAGATAATTAAAGATAATTACCGACATTACTATTCATGATGTCCAAAGCCAAAAGAGTCTTGATTATATAATTTGTACCATCTGATTCCAAATATTTAATACATTTTAAAAAATTCCAAACATAGAAATTGCAAGAATTAATTTAAAAATATTTCCCATTGTCAAAACAAATAGCGGGTTTTTTTGAAACAATATCTATGAAACTTTGGCACTTGTTTATGACCAATTCCAAAGTGAAATTAATTATAATGACCATCATTTGATTATATGGTAAAAATATATTCTAATTACACTTTAAGACCAATTAAAAAGATAATATACCAATATAATTAAATTAGATGAAAAATCAGTTTTGATGTAAAATGAAGTGTTTTTCACTATTCATTAAAAAAATGAACAAGGTCAGAAAAATACGAAAAATTTAGCCAAGGTAAATATCAATGTCCCAATAATAAATAATAAGTTTATTTTGACAAATAGAGCTTATAAAATTGTCAAAAGATATATTTAAAAATGGTTCACCATCAAAAGGCGGTAAAACAATCTTTTAAAAATATTAGTGTATTACATGCTTAAGATTGGATTTATTCTCATTTTAAGTCTCTAAAACACTATCTAATTCATAAATAGACATAGATAAGAATTTCTTATTATTCATTACCTACTTGGGATGTTACACTAGTAGCCTAAATAATGTGGTAACATTATTAAATTAGTAATAGATAGAGGAAATCATATCCTGAAAGACGAAATAGCTTAGTATTATTGGTAAAATAGATTATACATGAATATAAAATTATATTTTAATAAAAATAGTGGAAAAATTTATTCTTCATAACTAATGTCATTCAAGAAATATTATTATTTTGACAATATTAAATAATTTATTAATTATGGAAATGATTAATATTGGATTTCATGATCTCATAAATCATGATGTATATACCATAAAGACCATATTCAAAGATAAATTAACCATTCATTAGTTATACACTATTCCCCCAATTCAATGCTACATTATTAATTTGTCTCATCAGACCCATCGATTCATTAAGGTGTTATCTTTAAATAGGAAATTCCCATCAAAACATGTCTAATTATTTCATCATAAAATGAAGTCTTAAATAAATTCATAATCAATGTTATTTATATTTAAATATCCATATTTAGTGATTAATAATTATTTACCATGGTTTTCTAAAGTAATAAAAATATCACTCATGGTAAAAATATCTACGTATAAATGACATTCAATTTAACAATTATGTATATCCATGAAAAATAATATAGATATTTAAGGTAAATGTAATGTATAGATATAAAAATAAAAACATTGAATAAATAGAATTTTAATGAAAATAAAATTAATCATGAATATTTGTAACACCCTAAGATTTTGTGAAATGTTTTTTGAAATAATTTATTCTTTTTTAATATTTTTTGTTTCACAAAACTTTCAATATACAATAATTTTTATGATTAGAGTAAATTATACACAACAACAAGTTATTTTTTCACTACATGCCACATAAATTGTTTCATGCTCTACATGGAACACAGGGGTTTTCTTGGAAAACATATAATAGTGACATTCCTCATTGGCTTTAGTAACATGCAAAAATGAGCTTTACTAAACAATTGTATATAAATAAAATTTTATTATTTAATTTAATAATATATAACATAGCCACAAAATTATTGCTTATGAATAGTAATAAATAATTTTGAAAAGTATATAGTTTTCAAAAATGTATGATGAATTAATAGGTTGTCAATTAATTATCAATGAATATAAAAACCGATTGAATTTAGTGAGAAATGATATCATATTTATTGTTACCAAGATGTTCTACCCTAATAAATTAAATAATTTAAAATTATTGAGTTATATCAATGTAATAAATATTTTTATATACAATCAAATATTTTTTATATTCATCTAATATATTTGATATACATTTGATAAGAAGAAATTCGGTTTTATGATTAAAAACCTATATTTATTATAAATGTGTTTATATAGTATTTTAATGTAAAATCCATTTAAAATAAAAATTTTGGAACATTTTTACATTTAATAAGAAAAAAAATTCATCCTTGAAATAATAAAATATATTGTTCTTGGTTAATTTTTTGACATTTTCGGTATGGTTTGATTTTTTTAATTAAATGTTAAAAATACTGAATTTTAATTCAGACCTTCCTTTCCCACTAATTTATATATAAGGATAAATAAAAATTAATTTTTTTTCAAATTATTATTAGATAGTATTTTTATGAATTAACTAAATTTATTTCATTATATTCAATTACCCTGTGAAATTGGTATTGAAAACATAGATAAATCTTAAACGATTGTACATTAAAAAACCCATTGTGGCATCCCATTAGTGAAGTTAATTTTAAATTAATATTTAAAGACTATTTAATTATAATTTGTTAAAATGGATTATTTATTTTTAATAATTATAATTTATAATTTATAATATAGTCAATTTTTAATAACTAATGTTTTTAGTGAAAGCGAATAAAATTAATTACTAAGGTGAAGGGAAAAAAATTGTTAAATAATGTTATAAATGTAAACTTTATGCCTGAAAACTAAATAGAAACATTTCCAACACCACTTTTATGGAAATAATGCTTTCTTTACCCTTATATTATTGAGTTTTGTTGGGTTGTTTTGGCTTTTTTTAGTTAAAAACGTAGGTACACGTAACTTATTTCAAAAAATAATTAGTGTGTTCTTTCCCATCCTATAGAAGTCCAGCACCAATCCCTCTTATTCACACCTCTAAAACCACAATGTTTTTTCAATATCTACCCAATAGAATTCTCAACATCATTATATTCATCCTAGAGTCATTAAAATTTTACGAAATCAAGATGATAAGGCTTTAGGCACAAACCAAAAGAATGCACCTAATTTATAGGTAACGTCTACTCTTAATCTTTATTCTTTTGTTTTCCTTCCTATCTCTCTCCAAAATATTAATTCCATTTTTTATGAATAAAGATGTATAATCAAAATAATATTATTGTTTAGGAAAATTATTAGTCCTACACATACACACACCTCCATCTAATGGGTAATGAACAAACTATTTACATGTATGGAGAACAACCGCCCCACTAAATGATAAATTCATTTGAGGAAGTGCGGTCTACTGCCCCTCAAAGCAATATGAATCATTCACACACAACATAGAATTTATTAATGAAGATTTTAGTGAAACTATATAATATATATAATTATATAATGATAATTTAATGAAATTATATACATAAATACATATATTTCATTTTATTTATTTCTCTCAACATAATAATAAAACAAAAACTACATTCCAGCCTAAGTATGCCTTACTGTCTCCAAGATCATTGTATTCCATTTCATACTTATGTATCTAATATATTATTATAATATATTTATAGTAAATATAAATTATATTTAATCATTTTTAAAATTATTTAATCATAATTTATGTATATGGAATGAATATATAATAAGTCAACACACATGTGAACAACAAAGTGGGTACTACCCTAGGTGAAACCATAACATAAGGTTGTTAACAAAAGGTTAATATAAGGTCATAATTAAACCATATATGGTATTATATAAAATAATATGGATCATCAAAATATTTATTATTTATTTATAATTATTATAATTTTGTTTTTAATGAGTATAATGAGAGTCAAGACACAATGTTGGGGGATTACATCTCACTTTTTATTTCTATGATATAAATGCTTTATTCACCACACATTCTTTTTTTGTGGACTGTATTCTAGACATGGATTTTTTCACTGATTAATATACATATACTCACGGGTATTTATATGTCCATTATATGATACTCATGGGTTTAATGTTTCAAAATCTTAAACATTGGGAAGATAGTTTTGTATCAATTAACTTCTTTGAGACACATGTTTTATCATGAACCAACTTTTTTTTGAGGTGTATATACTTAAATGTTACAAGTTATATCATGAATATCATTATTTAAATGATATTTTAAGGTTCATGTTATTTAATATTCAAACTGGATAATATTATATGATGTTGTAACGTTATAAGAGTTAAATGAATCGATCTCATCACTTTTTTGATATTTTTTATGTTTATGCTTCCTATGATAAAATATTATGATCCATATCTTATGAAAAATTATAAGAATTATTCTTTACTAATTATTATGGATTTATTCATGTATTGGTCCCACTTTTCCACTCATTGTTACATAATATAGTTAAAAATGTGATTTTTAGATTTCCTAACTTTGTCCACTTTTCAGTCAGAAATATTTGTTCTTTTAAATCATTTTCTTCTAAAAAGGGTTTCCAAAAATATTCTACCATTCATGAATATATATTATATGAAATTTTATCCTTTTTCACTATTAACAATGTCTTAAATAAAATATTCTTATTACCTTCTAATCGAGGCATTTTTCTAATGTTATTACTATGAAAAAGGAATGTTCTTTTTACCTCATATGACATGTACAGATTTACCCACAATTAATTCATAGAATTATTATTTTTGTATAAAAGGTTAATTTTAAAGAATTTTTTTCTAAATGTTATTTTTAAGGAAATGGATTTCAAAAGGGTTTCAAGCTTAATTTAAATGTTTTTAAATAAAATGGTTTTCAAAATTTTGTCTCCTTTAAAGTTATTTTTCATAGAAGGAATGATATTTAACCTAGGAAATACATTCAAAATATTCTTTCAAGTTATTTTCCAACTAAGATAACATTTTTTTGCTACTAATGCACTCCTACGATATTATGTAAATGATCATATCCTATTCTTTCATTAAATTTTTTTCTAGATGGGATGATGCTTAAGAACCCCATTTCACTTCCACAGGTTTTACGGTGTGATAAATTTTTAATTATAACTATTTCATTTAATGGGTTGTTATTTGATGTTGATAAAACCTATATATTTTTATGGGTTATGTTTAATGAATGATTCATTACCATGTGGAACATGTGTGGTTGATTTTATTTACAGATGGTTGAGACCTATATATACCTCCTATGAGTTAGGTAATAGTAAGTTATAGATGGGCTAAAAGGTTTCCAGGTTTGTAGACCATTCTTAAAAAAAGATGGTTTTTGGGTTGTATCCCAAGATTAAAAACGTGATAGTGCATGGGTTTTATCCCAAGTTTAAACGTATGAGGATACATTAGTTTTATCTCATGAAAAAAAATGAAGTAATATAGTTTGTAGTCTGATATCGAAAACAAGAAGGTCAATGGGTTGTATCCCATTCCTAAAAGTAATAGGGTACATGGGTTGTATATGAATACCAAAAACAAGAATGTATATGGGTTGTTGCCCAATCCAAAAAGTATGAAGGTACGAGGGTTTTTATTCCAAGCCCGATGTAGGTACGTGGGTCGTTTCCCAAGCCTAACATGTTATAAAGATCTTGGTAGGTATCCGTGACAAAATTTTTCTTATACTTATTTTCATGGAACAAATTCAATGTCTTATTCTTATGTTATGATTTCGTGATTTATGCTCTCAATTTTATTATGATATATATATTATGAACAAATAATTATTATTATTACCTATAATATGTTGGGTACGAGCCTCAAATGTTATTCTCATTTTCCATACCCTTTTATTCATTATATTCCTATGTATTTCCTTTATTAACAATTACTAATAATATGAGCCCTCCCATTTCTTATGTTTCCTTTACCCATATTATAAAGATTTGTTTTAGGATTAAGTACTAAAGGTGGAGATCATTATGTTAGATGTTTAAGATCACTCACTAGGATATACTTTTTCCCCACATTTCTGAACACAATAAATTGTTAATGTCCTAGGGTAATATTTTTGAAATGTACGTAATATTCCTAAAAAATGATGTAATATGCATGTTTTCCAAACCTAGGTCGGTATAGCTGTTATCAAGGGAAATGTTTAGTTAAAATTTACAAACTAAGATGAATAAACATTAGTGAGATCCCTATGTATATTTATAACGATATTTCTAGGGATGTCTCTAAGGATAAGTATAATAATGATTCAATATTTATGAAAATGACTTTGAAATTTAGTAAAGGATAATGTGATTTGGTTCCAAAGAATACATCCTTTTCTAGATATTAATACTGTATGTTATTATAGAATATATTTACCCTGGGGTAACAACTCTGAAAAGATATCATGGACCATACATGGGGTAATCTGGTATACGGTAATGGTCCCTTTTCCCAACTGTTTTGATACTCCAAGGGGATATGCCTTGAAAATTCTATAACTCTTCGTGAACCATCATGAATGATTTACATAGGGGATTGCTATTAATAACCTTGGATAAAACTAATGTTTTATAAATTCTAGAATTATGAGTTATGATATGGGAACCATATAAGTAATTTTTCATGATTATATGGAATCTCAATATGATAAATTTTCCTCACACTATGACTTCTAATTTATGTCAATGGAGAGAAATCAAAGGAACATGTATAATATTTAATGTTTTAGATATTTAATGTGTGGGAATTATGTGAATTGTTATTCAAATTGGAATTTTGATAAAGATAATATGGAATGTGGTCTGATTATTGGTTATACAGTTGAAGATAAAGAGACCTCAAATGACATGTGGAATGTATTTGGTGTTCATCAAGTATTGTGTGCATAAAAAAATAATAATTATATTGAGGATGAAGAACCTTAAAACATGACTCTTATTTTTTATTCTATGAAATAAGTTCTAAATAATATGTTTATGAGGTGTAAGTAATGGTTTATGATTAATGTGGAGAAATGATGTATTTATTATTTTTAATTTAATGATTATGTTATATCGATCAAGAAAAATATGATTATTTTTAGCATATGTTTTCATTAATTATTGAAAAGGATATTTAGAATTGTGATGAATACATAGAGAAATGATTTCTTATAAAGGTTCAATTTTGATTTATTTTTGGTAACCCTTAATTAATTCATGACATATATATAATGATGTCTGCATATAGATATGCCTGATATGAATATATAAATTGGACAATTCAAATTACGCTATAAATTATTATTGGAAAATTGTTATATGTCATCATGGATGATGTTTATAACAGCTTGGATTTAAAAAACATGTTCAGATATCATTGGTTTAAGGAAGAGTGCATTTTTTTCAAAATTATTTAATATAGATATGGTTATAACCATATTTTAAGATAATATACAATAAGGGTAGTCACATGTTTGGAGTGTGAAAAACTAGTGGTACTTTTTGCATTATGGGAGGACAATGTTTAGCAGCTTACATGATGATCATTATAATGATTTGAAACTTCATCTGGTGGAAGTATTATATGATTAACTATTTATTGGATGTTTATGTTCATCATTGGATGATTTTTGTGATAATATTGTATTGTCATACCACATGAGGAGATAACCATATTGGGTAACAAATTATAAAAACATGTTGTTGATGATAACTGATGACATATAGGATGCAATATCATGGATCTCATGATCTTATAGTTCATTTTGAATTAAAAATCCATCATCATTTTTGAATGGATATGTGAAGTGGACCAATGAACAAAAAAAGATGATGTTTCCCGGAAATCTCGAAAGTATATATTCTCATAAAAATTAATTAGCTTTACAAAAAAGGATCTTGAGACCGAAAATATTATCCTAATACCACTATTTCTAAATAATCATATTTTCCTTTAAATCATTGATGATTTGTGGATTTATGATTATAACTCTTCTCTTAACCTTGTTCTCTATAACTATCTATCAGAACAAGATGGTTAGATTTATCTTTCATGTCCGTGTTTTCAATTTCCACCAAGGTCGTCCCATGTGTATTCCCAGTTATATGATACATTGGGTAACAGTTATTTTTCAAACATTCCTTTTAAAAACGCAGTATTAGTATTAATTTTTATAATGAGGGATTCTATAAAGGGAAAATTCATGTAATAATCCATTAATAAACAAGAAAAATTTAGATGGAAAAATTAATAATAAGGGAGGTATAATGTATCACCATGAGATTTTCTGAATAATAATTATTTCTAATTAATTTATTCTTTTTGATATTTTTTATTTCACATAATACTGAAAATAGTTTATTTGTTTATGTTTGTCTTGCATTATACACACCACAATTTTAACCCTACAATACAAAAAACATAAATATTACTTTTATCTACATATAACACAAAGGATATCTTGGGTTATAGACAATAATAAATTTCCTCAATGGGTTGAGTAACACGCAAGACCGAGTTTCACCAAACAATAGTATATCATAAAAAAATTATCATTTAATATAATAAGATATAACATAGCAACAAAATTAGTGGTTATGAATATTATTAACTAATTTAACAAAATATATGGTTTACAAAAAAAATATTACTAATTTATAAGCTACGAATTAATTAGAAATGAATATTAGTACTGATTGAATGTAAAAATAAATATTATTATTTTTATAGTCAAAAAGTTCTTTTTCCTTAATATATTAAATTAATTTTATTTAATGTGTGATATTATTGAAATATATATGAAATATATTCAATAAAATAATATTTATATTTATCTAATATATTTTATTAATATAAAATAAAAACAACCATAATATTTTTTATTAAACCCATATATTTTTTATAAAGGTATTTTAACTACCATTTAATAGAGAACCCATTGTAAATAAATTTTTTTGGAAATTTTGTATATTTAATATGTCAGAATAAAATTCATATTTATAATATCAATATGAAAAAATATCATAGTATAATTATTTTTATTTTTATGTAAGGATTAAATTTTAAATGAATAGTAAAAATATTATATTTTAAATCAATATTGACTTTTCATCAAATTTATATATAGGGTTAAATTGTAGTTTAAATTTGATTAAATGTTTAATTACGTAATATTTTAAGAAATTAATCAAATTTATTTCATTATTTCAATTTCATTTTGAAATTGGGTAAAAAAACATGACAAAAGGTTGGATGTTTTTTATTTAAAAACATGTAGTGTCGTCCTGTTGACGGGATTAATTTTAAATAAATTTTTAACTCTTATATGATAATAATTTAAAAAAATGGATTCATTATTTAAAATTAAAATAATTTATAATTTCTAATACATTCAAATTTGTTTCAAAAAATAATAGTGCAAGTGATTAAAATTAATTACAATGGTGTAGCAAAAAATTAGGTTAATAAAGTATGAAAACATAAATTTAAGACCCAAAAAAACCTAATAACATGCCCATCACCAATATTATAGAAATTATTATTACATTTTACTTCAATTTATTTATGTGTTTTTTTATTTTTTTAGGTAAAACTGTTGGTACACCTCAGTTGTTTCTAAATATGCTTACTATGTACTTTCCCTTCCCTATATAATACGACCAACTCCCCCTCTTCTTCACACCTCTAAAACCAAATTATTTTAGCCATGATATTCCCAATAAACTTATAAATATCTATACCTTCATCCTAGATGCCTCCCCTTTGTTATGAACTAATACAAGTAATCATTTTGGCACAAACCAATATGAGTTATATGATTAAGAGGCAACATCTTCTTTCAAGATCATTTATTTAATTTTCATTCTCCACCAGTCCCCTATCTTTATTCAATAAATTCATAAAAAAACATTCATAAATGTACTACCATGTTTTTAATATGATTTTTCTACTTACACTTACACACAAATCCATCTAATGTTTAATTATCTTTCAATTTACATGTATAGAGAACTACGACCTCACTAAATAACGATTGCTCATTTTTCCTCTATCACCTCTCATGGTGGAAATTTTAATTGGAAATATGTTTATATATTTGATATATTATATATTTTTTAATATTCTGTGTTCCCTTTAAAATCTATATTTTTTTACATTCTAGTTGGTGTAAATATGATTATTTAGTTTTAGGAAGTGTCGACTACCGCCACCTCAAAGTGCGGTGATTCGTTCACACACTACATGGAATGTATTAAGGAAGAATTTATTGATATTTCATGATATATATAGCATAAAAAATATACTATAATAATATTATATACAAATATATTTCCTAAAATATGACAATAAGTTTTGAAATAGTTTTCTTGCAAACGTAAGACGTAATGTCCCCATGGTTGTTGTCTTCCATTTCATAATTATATATTAACTAACTCATTATTATACACATATAATAAATATAAATAATATTTTTATCATGCGTTACATTTTATAATCATGATATAATTATGTATTGGTAGATTTTTACAATATATCTCTTGATATTATTGTTTTGATTTTGTTAAAAAAATATTGACATTACCCTCTCTTTAGTCAGAAATCATGGTTCCATAAAAATAATGTTTTCTAAAAAGAGTGGCCACAATAATTATAATATTCTCCTAAAATCATTAAAATACATTTTTATGATTTTTTTCATTTCACAATGTTTCCAATGGACTATTCTTGTCTCTTTCTGGAAAAGGTATGTTTCTAACATTTTCACCGTGGAAAAAATGTTCTTTTTTACCTCGTACGACATGTAATAAATTACCTACAATAGATTTATTGAAGATTTACATTCTTGTTTTAAAGGAAAATATTTAGTAATTTTTAAAAGAATATTTTTACGGGAATTGTTTTCAAAAATTTTTTTACCATCATTTATATTTTTTTATGCAAATTTTATTTCAAAATGATTTATGTTTTAAGGATTATTTTTCAAAGAAGAAAAGATATTTACCCTAAGAAATTTTTATTATACGTAATTACAAATTATTTTCCTTCTAATAAAATATCATTTTATGTTACTAATTCACTTATGGTAAATTATCCAAAGGTTCCATCAATATTCATTCTTTAATGGTTTATTTTTTGTAGAATGATTTTTAATAAACAAATTTTACCTACAGAGGTTTTATGCTTTTGAAATTTGCTTCTTTTCATGGGTTATGATTTCATAAATTGATGATGAAAAATTTCTAATATCATAGTTTATGATGTGGTGAGATTTTAATAATACCTATTTCATTTCATGTGTTAGGATATGACGTTTATAAATCCAATCACTAATTACGGGTCATGATATGAGGAATATTGCATTATCTTGTGACACATGTATGAATTATTTTATAATGAGATGGGTAGGTCCTATATCTCCCACCAATGAGTTGGGTAATTATAAGTCTTATATGATATAAAATGATATGTGGGTTGTAGCCCATCCCCAAAAACAATAAGGTATATGGGTTTTATCCTAAATCTATAAATAATAAGATATTTTTTTGTAGCATAGGATGAAAAGTAAGAGGGTACACTGGTTGTTGCCTAAGCCAGAAAACTATATAGTTCATGGGTTGTAGCCCAAGATTAAAAATAATATTGTGCATGGGTTGTAGCCTTATCCTAAAAATAAGAGGGTACATGTGTTGTAGCCGGAGCCTAAAAATAAGAGGGTACATGAGTTTTTGGCCAAGCCATAATATAAGTGGATACATGGGTTGTTTTACCAAACCCGAAGCTGGTACATAGGCTATAACCCAATCCTAACATATTATAAATGTATTATTATATGGCCATGACATAATATTTTATCTTCATATGTGCATGCTATAAATTCCATTTCAAGTTCGTATGTCATGATTTAAGTACACATGTTCTTAATTATCATATGATCTATGTCTTATGATCTTCTAATCGTTATTGTGATCTATAATATGTAGGTTATGATCTAAAATTCTTATTCTCAAGTTAAATAATTTTTTTCATGTTATGCATAAATATTTACTTTGATTACCCATAGCGAGCATCTGATATCACACCTTTATTATGATTATTTTTCAACAGGTAATGAAGAAATGTTTTAGGTGTGATTAATAAAGGTTTATGTCTTTATGGGAGATGATTAAGATATTGCACCAGAATATATGACATTGATTCCATGTTTGAAAAGAAACTAAAATATTATCTTCCACCAGAATATTTTTTCGTAATGTAACGAATATTTATATAAAGTGATGTAATATACATATATGTTAATACTGGGTTAATAAAATATTTTTGTTTATACATTCCTCAATAAAACTGATATTAAATAATCCATAAAAAATAATCAGGATGGTATCATTACCATATTTCTCCTAATGATTATATTTAAAATAATTGAATGTTTTCATTTATGAATAAAAACACTATATAAAAATCATAAAACAATTATTAATGAAAAAAATTGCCTCTTTGAAAAAAGAAATTTAAAAACTATAAAATAAAAAAATATTACAATAATGATTTTATTTGAAAAGTAACACGTAATATTAATAGGTAATATTAAAATAAAATTGAATAAATTGTGGTTAGAAAATTCCATTTAAAAAATGTATGTCAAAACAATGATTCCATTCACTTTTTCGATTAAAAGTTAAAAACTATAATGTTCAACAACTAACATGAAGATTCATTTGAAACAATTTTGGTAAAAAATACCATGGATAAAAACTTTTATAATAAATAATTAGATAATATTATAATTATGCATTTAAATATTTTATGGTTGATATGAATATGGAATAAAATGACCTCAGACCAATTTAAAGAAAAAGTCATTATTATTTAAAAAAATTATTTTAATATGATTAATATTTAAATAATGGGGAACTATAGTAAAAAAATTAATTGCTATAAATAACCATAGGAAAATAAAATATTTTCAGTTTTAAGATAGAAAGATAAAATTATTCCCCCATCAGATACATACACATAATTAATCCTAAATATGGACGAGACTATGAATTAAACCCTTACCACATTTGTAACATTTGCATCTTCACCCAAATGAATGAAATAAATAAAAATAAACCATAAATACCATGAATATAAATAGATAAATAATATAAAATTAAAATAGTTTAGTAGATACAACTCATAAAAATAAATAGATAAATAATTCCAAATATCTCACAAAGGAGTACAAATTGAGATGAAATCTATTAAAAGGGAAATATCATTGAATTGAGAATTAATAATTGAATATATTACCCATATCAAACATTTATCGACATAAAACTAGTTAAAATACATCATATAATAATAAAAAATTCATTATACACATAATGTTAGAACTTAAGAGATAATGAATAATTAATATAACTCAATGTAATGAAATTTAGATTCGAATCCCCTTACCACATGGCATCATTAAATTCATATCACCTGATATGAAATAATTTTAATTGAAACATAAAATAAAATAAATTATTAGGGTTTTATTATATAACATGTAATATTTCAGTTCATACAACATATAAAATAAATTCTTTGTATAACCCCTAAATATGCCTCAATAAAAAAAATTAGTTGAAATCCCTCAACTTATATCTGAATCGCCAAATAATTTTTTTAATAATATTGAATAATAATCATATGATATTTCATTTACATTATAGAAATCATTTTAAATGTATATAGTTCCTTTTATATTATTCAATACCATATTATGTTTAATTTTATATTATATTATGTTCACCTTAGATGTTTTAATGATACTGATATCATATGTCCGAAATGACTATGGTATATTGATTGTGGTAAATTAGGTCAGTGTTAAATTATATCTAGATTTATAATCAGGACCTTCTTGTAATTTTTCTATAAAAATTAAAATTTGTAATATGACTATAAAATCGTTTTTTGAAGAATAAACTATGTTACAATCCTCAACAAGGTATGTCATAAATACACAATAGAGGAATTTCATATTTTCAACACTCATGATTGAAAGAACATATGTATTATTTTTACTTTATATAATGATAATAATAAATTATATAATGTATTCATTATTTATATACATTTATATATATATATATATGTCATTATCATAATGTGGTTATGAAGGAATAATTGAATAACTTCATGGAGGTGGTAATCCACACATGTGCACAATAATGATTTCAATTTAAATGAATGGAAAGTTAAAAAATTATATGATATATTATGTTCGTAGAACGATAAATACATTACTAATATCACACACACACAGATATATATATATTGAGAATACAACAGTAAAACCAACCATGAGAGGTGCTCATCGAAGTTGAAATACTTCTTTTCATGTGGCGATAGTCCACCATACACATAACAGATGATTTCATTTCCTATTTTATCAAATAGGATATTGATATTTCATATTACATTAAAATAAAAACATATTGTTGTATTGGATAAAATGATTTTATTAAATCAACTTGGTTAGATAATAATAGAAGGACTATAAAGAAGAAAGTAAAAAATAGTCTTTGTGAAAAACAATACCTCTTATTCAAACATCTTATAAATTATTTCACAAATTTATTTCATAAGAGGGTTTAATGATCAATAATTTACTATTGAACATGGGAAAAAATTAATATGTGATTTATGAAGTTTTTGTCTGATATAAAATTATTTTTTAGTGTGAAGAAAATAGGATAGTAGGAGACTTTCTATACATGAGGGTATATAAATTTTTATATTATAATAAACAATTAAATTAATATAAATTATCTTTCGTGGTAAATATCATATCCATGGATTGGGTTTTTATTAATTTAAATTATCAGTGTTCCTCCTTATGTATAATAGTTTATTTGTTCTTATACAAAAAAATTGGTAATGTTTAGAGAGTAGTAGGTTAATATATGGTGGGAACTTGGACGTATGAAAATTTGAGCTATCCATAATAGACCATGCATCCCAAAAAATAGAAGCAACATGGATTTATACATGGCCATGAACTAGACCCTCTATAACCCATTTATCTTCCATTTTGGGGGACACAATCCCCCACATTGTGGTTGCACTATTTGGAATACCATACTTTTAAACTATGTGGTGTACCAGTGAATAAAAAATTTATTAATATTAGTTTTATTATTAATATTGTCATCATCTTGTTCATCTTCGTCTTCTTCTTCTTTATCAATATCACCATCATTATTGAAATATTTATAATTTATTAATACACCCCTCCAAGCCCGATCACACCATCCCCCTCTCCCTCTCAACACTTGACTATCCCTTATGTAGGGATCCCTCACATGTGTGGCCTTTTTCCATTATGCTACCTCCCATCACCCTTTCTATTACTGACTCTGGGTGAAATCATCACATGTAAGTTTTTCCTATGCTTCATAACATTCCTTTTATTTTTTTCATTTTACCCGTACAGAGACGTGATTTAATGATCTATACAGTTTCTTCATGGTCCAATTTTTTTTGGTTTTCATTTCATCTAGTTTTTCATTCCAATTTTTAGGGTTCCTAGGACCTAGCTGATATGTGATTGGATGTTCTGTAGTAAATGCATCAAGTTTATCATTTGTTTTAGGTAGCCCATATTTTTTGTTCCCTCACCAATTTAATTTATATATATTTTTTCATATTGTTTTCTTACACATTCCTATTTTAATTTGGTCAACCTTGAGGTAGGTTAAAACTGCCATTAGTACAAAAAACAACTTGTTGATCATTAAAAGATTATTGTTCCCAAATACATTGGTAATAATATATATAATCTCATTTTAAAGATTTCATCATGGATTGAGGGATATGTGCATTATGTTAAGGTGTATATATATATATATATATGAAATGATGCATATAAGTGTAAGTGTGATGTTCTTATTATCAATTTTGGCAGGTTTTTTGTTGGATTACCTTATGATCAGGACTTTAATAGAAGATTAACACTATATATATGATTTTTAAGGTTTTTTTATTATATTATGATTTAAAAATACTATAAAAATGGCTTTGATTAATCCAAAGGGGGGGATCTATTTTTTCTATTTTTTCCTTTATACCATGTAATAACTATGTTTTATTGAAACATGATTTTAAGAATGTTTCAAACTATTCTGCTTTTTAAATTCACAATTGTCTTTTAAATGATTTACAACAAGAATATTGATATTGATAAATGATTTTTCTCCTTTTATCTATGTCTTTTAAGGGATTTATGTTGCCATTATTTTTCTTAATGGTTTACAAATTGGTCATATAATTGATCAATGTGTATTTATATAAATATAAGTCCCATTTATAACTTTATAATGAATTTCTAAAAGAATCATGAACTCCAATAAAAGGCTATGTTTTTTATCATGTTCTACGCGAATTAATTTGATTAACAAGTAGGTTTGTTTTGAAATTTTGAAATATCAATAGTTATGAACGGAGGTGAAATGTTGATGTATGATTGTTTTTAATTTCAGATTTTATTGTTTTTTTGAAAATATTACACCTTAATTTTTCATTTTTATAGTTACAACACACGGGAATATAGGGTACCAAGGTAGTAGGTAAGGACTACTAGCAAGGGGAGCTATATGTGACGTGTCTTGGGTCTCCCTATTCGGATTACGATGCACCACTAACTAAATGATATGACATGGATTATTACCTATAGAATATTTTTCTATTCTATCTAATGGATCATTAATGGGGATGTTCATGTTCCATAAACATGATAAAATTTTACATGTACCTATGATACACAAATTCTTAGGGATTTGAAATAAATAATTCCATAATTTACCCATGTTTATTGAACCGAATATAAAATTATATTTTCTCATTATCGTTTTCATGTTTAAAAGGTAAAAAATATATTATACTTCCCCCCATTTTTGGAACATTTTTATATCATTACAATTATTTTTTTAATGATAAAATTTACATTTCATTCCATGTTCGTTCATTTAAATTGGGTCTTAGAAAAACTAATTAATCATATAAAATTGATTTCAGAAACATTATAATGTTTTTTATTAGGAAGGAATATTAGAAACTATATCTATATATATATCTAACTAAAAATATATGTCTTAATTTTTAATGGAAATTATTAGGGAGTGTTTTCATGTTTTGGAATCCATAATAAATCATTTTTTTCTGACACCTATATTCACTATCAATTTTTTGTTTTATGTTCTCTTTATTATGGATCCATCAATGATCATTCACGATCATGTATTCCCTCATTGATCGAGCACGGTTGGGTTAGACAAGTGTTACTTTGAGAATAAATTTCATTCGAGGCACCCTTTTTTATTGAGGGTGTCATATATACTAGAGATAGGATAGTCGAAACCCTATGGGTAGGGTGGAAAGATCATCGACTAATCTTACTCATTATAAGCCTCATGTTATCAAGAATAGTAGAAATTTGAGAAATTCATTTTTTTTATAGATTTATATTATCATTGGTTGATGGGATTGAAGATCTTGTGCATGATAGGGATTTGAAATTGAAGTGATATGGTTTTACATAGCGAGCATAAATGTCAAAGTAACCCATGAAAATCACACGTTCTGGTTTAATATTTTTTCATTTGATGGTTCAAGATTTGTACATGGTTTGATAAACCATGTGTTCATGTCTTGAATTAACACTAGTTCTACATGTGAAAGCTATTGATGTGCATGATGTTAATGGATGGTTTTTTTGGGGATAGTGGATCGTAAAAAGAGGAAACAAATTATATGACATAATGGGTTTTAAGGGAAATTTGATTCTTTTGTAATGAGATCCATATTTTCCAATTGTAAATAGAATGAATATTTTTTTATTAATAGATGGCATTTTTTAAATTATTTTTAGCAATATAATTTGAAATTGGTAAATTTATGGGGAAATATTATGTGGTTTTTGGATGGTTTTTGATGTGTAAAATGGTTTTAAATTCAAAAATGGGGAATTGATTTTGGAAATGAGTGAAATTAGAAATCTTTTATTTTAAAAGTTGATTCATTGCATATTTTGTAATGATTTTATTTATGGGATTTTTATCATGGTATGTGATGTTGTTGTGTATTTTCGGATGAGATTTGAGTTTTTTTGTTTTGTGTGGTTAATGGTAATTCACTCTAAAAGGCCAGGAAGGTTTGTAAGGATTTTATTTTAGACATTAGCTCTATCTAGGCTCATAATAAAGTGTTGTAACCATGATATATTAAACCATATCATATATTCCACGGTTATTAATTTATTTAAGAGTCATAATAGTGGATTTGGGAATTTTTTGTTATTTTGTGTTTTTAGGATCTCCATATTCCATGATAGAATGAATTTTATTGGGTGTTTTTCCCAAACTATGATTGGACCAGTGAAAGGTGGATGTTCTAAATTAATTTCAATTAAGGATTCTCTAATAAATCTTTAAGAATTATTTCATCAATTTTTTTCATAAATATTTGAATGAAGGTAAATATGTAGATCTTGTGAAAATTTAGCTACGTCAACAAGTGGTGAAGGAGTGTGTGGACCAATTTAGTGAGATAAACATTTTTACTCTAGATATTGTGTTAAGAGATCATTGGAAAGACCCTATTTTTGTAAGGGAAATCCTTATATGAAAAATGATCATATTATTTCATCAGTTAAATAATTCATAAAGAATATATTTGATAAGGTTTTCCTGGATGAGCTAGATCTCATAGAGTCACTTGTGGAGGTTAATAGTCTGGTCTCTTTTAGTGCTTCTGAAGGTTCTCCATCAATTCAAAAGAGTGAACTAGATAAAACTATACTAGAAAATCTCATTTATTAGTTCATACATTATTTAAATGTAAAACACCATTATATTCCTATAGTATGGTTTGTTCTATCACTTTAATATATCACTCTATTATCCTATTTAGGCTTGTCATTCGTATGAAATATTTGGGAAATTGAATATGTTTTTTAGGTTTTTTCACTAATGAGGATGTTTCAGTTAAGAATTTTCAACTACTCACTCCATTGTATCATATGATTCAAGACATTTGTTTTCCTTTCATAGGGAATTTAATAATATTTTACACTAATTTTAGGAGATCATAAGTGAGGGGGAGTAGATTTATCTTATTATTTCAAGCTTCGTAGTGGGGTCTGTAAATGTAATATCCTGCTAAATTTCCTATATTGGGAATCTTTTTCCTCCCAATTGTGGTTGGAATATTTTCATAAGGTTTATGTGGAAGTGTCTTTTTATTGAGATAATTAAATATTTTATAATATCTTTGGATTATTTACTATTTTGAATTATCCTAATTCATATATTCCAATTTCTTGAGGAATTATGAATTTTTTCATAGCCATCTGCATTGTTTTATCATATTAAACTACACAATTATTGTGTTTCTTGGATGTTTCATTGAGTGATCCTCATATTTTCATGTGTATAATTTTGGGTATCTAAAATTGTTTGGATACCCACTATAGATCATCTCTATTTCATTTCTTCTTCATATTGCTTGGTGTAAAATGTGGATTTTAATGTTCACAACGAATTTCACCAGTCTTAGTTATTATTTTTCAATTTGATAGTTAGTGTGGATAGTTCTCCTTGTGGGATTGGGGATCCAATATGGTTCTGATTCCTAAACCAAAAATGTAATGGTTTTTTTAGTTTTTGTTTGGTTTTGTGAGATTTATTTATGATGTTGTTATATTGTTGTTACAGTGTTCCTCATTCTATAAAAAATTTGAATGGGATGCCTTTTGGTGGAAGGAAATCATTAATGGTGGGGAAAATTTTCATATCCTTGGTTTGTTTTATAGTCTTTTTAATTTTTTTGTCCTCTATTTTTTTAGTAGATTTTTAAGTGTTTACACTAAAATATGGAAATTTTGGAGTGTGGGAGGGACGTTGCATGATTGTTCATTGTTAGAGAAAATTGTTCCCAACCCCATGAAGACCATCTGGCCCTAATATAGTAATCTTCACTTTACGTTGTTTAGTTTTTTGTGAGCCCCCAATAATCCTTTGAGGCCTCTACTTGGGTGAAAAAATTCCCCAAAACATTGTTTCACGGTCTATCAATCTATACAGCCTTTAAGAATTTAAAAAACAATGAAGTAAATGTATTATTATCTTTATATATTAACACTATATCTCTTACCTGATCACACGAGACCCTACCCAACACTATAATGTCACTAATCCATCCACCCAAGTGGGCTCCTCATGCATGGCCACTCTACCTTCCACACCCTACGATAACCATTTATCCTCCAGATTCATAGTGTAATCATCATAGGTATGAATTTCTACCTTCCACCACAAAATAATCACCTTTATTTTACCCCCATTGTAACAAGAGTTTTCCAAACTATAGGGTTTCCTTGTGTTCTAATATTTATTATTATTATTGAATAAGGCATCACATTATTTTTATGGGCTTCCTTATACCATGTTCAGATCAAATTGGGTCTTTTATAGTAAAGGCAACATGCTTCTCTTTTTTATTTTCGGTATTCCTTCTTATATTTTTATTATTTGAAGAATTTTTATTATTTATTTTTTTACCTCTTGGTAATGGGAATTTTTCTAGTGTGCCATGGTTATATATAAACAAGATTTAAGATTTCATTAGTATGTATGATATCATCTATATTCTTAAAGGTGGATTCCACGAATTTGAATAGTTAATCATATATGTATAACCTCTTGGTACATATTATCTCATGGATAGAGTAATATATAAATTGAGTCAATCTATTCAATGATATATATATATAAGTGTATATTCATGTAATTTTGTAGTGGTCCTCTTTAAAGGAACCTCTATTATGTCACATTGCCTTGTTTTAAATTTTTTAGTTTGAGAACATTAATAGAATGATGATATTTTTGGGGGTTTTAAATATATTATGAGCTAGATATATTACAAAAAATTATTATCAAGCATGAAATTATATTTCTCCATGATTTCCATGTTTTTCTCAAAGGGGGTGACTTTTTTATTATTTATTAAAACATGTCTCTGTAATTTTTTTAAAATGATAAGTATTTCAAATGCTCAAATTTTATTCAAAATATTTAAAACTGGTATATTGAAAATTAAAAAAGGGGGTTTTCCATATTTTCCTTAGATGAATAACAACATGTTTTTCTTTTCTAGTGTTTTTAAAATTTGTTGTTTAAATAATGAATTTATATAGAAAATATTATAATGAAATTATGTAACTTTATAAATAATTTTAAAAAGTGTCACACATTCTATTATAATCCAGGATATTTATATTATTTTTTCATGGATTCATTTGATTAACATGTTCGTATTTTTTGAAATTGGGGAATGAAATTAGTTTTCCATCAGTTAAGTTGTTGTGGTATTCTTGTTTTGTTATTCTATGTTATTAGAAATTGAATTCATTTTACCACACATACATTTTTTTAGTTATAGGAAACACACTTTTGAATCATATGTACCTAGTTGAAAAATCAAGGGTTAGTGGATATGTATGGTCATAGGTCATATCTGATGTCTTCTTAGTAATATTAGAATGAAAAAATAAATAAACAACATCTCATGGATTATTACCAATGGAACATTGTTCTATATCCAATGAATCATGAAAGAGAATGTTTTATGTTTTATCATTGAGATATAATGTACCTTATACCCTACTGACTGAGATTCATATGAATTTCCTATTCTGGTAAATATTATTTACATTTTTTTTATTATACTATTTCAAAATCCCCTTATACATTGTTCCATTTTTAATCTAAAATATTAAAAATATTGTTATACTTTACTTAATTTTCTACTACATTGAAATATAAAGAATATTTTCTGAAATCATGCTAAAAAAATTATTTATTAGTATCTTAATTCATAGAAATGTGATTTTTAATGAAGTTGTAAAATTTTAAAATGATTTTTAGAAGCATTGGAATGATGCTTCTTTTAAAGATTAATAAAGAATCCTATTTATATAAATATTTATATTTTCACGAAAGCATGGCATGATTTTATTTTCAATATTAAGGTATAGGATTTAATTTATTGTTTTGGAATCCCAACAAAGAATTCATATAATCATTTATATATTCTCTATCAATTTTTCGTTTCTGGATCTCCCAGTTTTGGATCACCCAGGATGAGAGAATGATCATGTTGTTGGAGGTGACATGTGAGGCCCTATGGAGGAATGTGTAAAAGTTCGTTATTTATATTCCACATATAGCTTTCATTTTAATATTCTATTTTTAAATTATTTTACTATTTTTTTATAGTGTACAACAGTCACAATTGAGTTAAATTTGATTCTCAACACTACGTTCTATCCTGAGAGGATCTGAAATTACTCTTTAGACTTTTTGTTGGCCTGTTCAGGTTCCAGATTTGGGGTTGACCTAGGTTGATTGGTGACACACATTTGGATACAAAGATATATTTTTTTAATGATTTGTTTTATATGGATTGAGTTCCTATCAAAAATAGCATTATATAAGTTTAGATTATATGTTTACCCTTATCATTTTGTTTTAACCTTGTTAAACTCATTTATTCAATGAACATGATTTTCTTTATAAATTAATGGTATATATAGATAAAATAAAATAAAAATTAGACAATAAACTGAACATAGTTGAAATTTTAATCTATATCAAAATCACTTGTCCGAAGATAAAATTTAATATAATTTTTATCTATTTAATAAAATAATATTTTTTTATCAATCATCATTAATTTAATTATAAGAAGTAGTCATTGTGTTTTTCCTTGAAAAAAACATGCCAAAAATTATATTTTTATGTAATATTTTAAAACATTAAAAATATATTTTATTTATAAATTAAATTCATGGTAAATAACAACCACCTAAAATTATATGACTTTTAATATTTTCAAAATAATTTTTTTTTCATTAAATTCATGAAATATTGCGTCATCATTATGATGTTTTTAAGAAAAATATAGATTTTTAAAAAAATATAGGTAAATTATTATCATTAAAAAATTATTTATTCCACATATAATCCTTAATATTCATTAACAGTGTTCATTTTTCTCGAAGTGAACACAAAAGAGATACTAAAAAAGTAAGAGACTGACATTTATGTCTATTTATTTTCCTATGATATTATATATGTAAATTTCATTTAAATGTGTCCTTAAAACCATTAAATAAAGGGGAATATGTTATATGGCTTGAAATAAAATCAAACAATTATACATTTGATGATAAATGGTGTCATAATTGCATAATTCTAACCAAGGATAACCATATTTAACGTTTACAATGTGAAGATATTTGCTATTGTATTTACAATTAATTATGATGAAATATTAATTTTAGCATAATAAATAATATTTATTATACAGATTAAATATATGAATATTATTTGCAGAGATTAAATATCTATAACTATTATAGATTCATTTTATAATATACTAGAAAAATGAGGTAAAAAGAACGGTATTAAAAGAAAAGTATTCTTTTATATAATATTTTTATGCCAAAATTCAACATAATTTTTTTTCCTATGACTTAATTTGTATTATTAATTATATAATTGTACTATTAAATATTCTAAAACAATTTAAATTGAAATGGAACTTTTGAAACAGGTCTAACGAAATGGACTTTTCTATTAAAGTTAGTCTTTTTCACTGTTCCTTGAAAAAATTTAAATATTGAAAAACTTCTAAAATTTATCTCAAAGATAATTCATACCCAATTATTTCAATATTTCAGTTAATTTTGTAAAATAAAATTGTCTCAACGTGAAAATAAATAATTATATTGTCTATGAAAAAAATGATAATTTGATTTTGAAAAAAAATTATTTTGGGAGAATAAAAGAAATTTACTAAAAATTGTGTTGTGATTTACAATGTATTAATAAAAAAATATTTATTAGGAACCTTTTTATAGTTTTAAAAAAAATTTAATCCCATTTTTACATTTCAGATCAACAAGTACAATATAATGTTCATATTTAAATAATATATTTCTATAGTTGTTCAAGCTCAGTGTTTAATGTTTTATATGATGTAAAACATAATTTTTTAATTTTAAATTGATATGGTTCTGAAATTATTTGAATATCATGAATTATATATCAACATAATTTTAATTAAAATAAAAATAATTTTTTTAAATTATTGTATTGTATAATTGGAATTTTCCTTTCGAGGTTTTTGTGAAATGGAGAGAAGTGAATGGGAGTTACCCTTGGGAGGTAGTAAACCATCCAAAAAACATATGAAGGGGAGAGAACCCATGTTTAGATATCACTAGATAAAGCACAAAACTAAATAATGAATTTATTTTATTACATAACATCATCACCTTATCATTGTATTGTTGATAAATTATCCCATTATCGGTGAACCAAGTAAAATAACTGTTTCTTGTGAGATTGGTTTACTTATGTTCATAAAGACATAAATTGGTAAGTTTTCATTATATAATCCTTCAGAGAGATTATTAATGGATAAATATATGAGATATGATTATAATAAAATCAATGATATAAGAATTTAAAATGTTACCCAATAATTAATTTTTCAAGATTAATTAATGTTGTTAGAGTTGGGGTGGAATATTTATGTTGTAACCATTTTCATACATTGATTCAACCCCTCATGAAATATTTCACTAAGGAAAAAATTCAAATAATGTGGTACTAGATAATGGGTTTGTGATTTTATATTTATTTTTCTTTAAAATCGTGATTTATTAATGAATTTTTTTTATTCTTTTTCTATATATTTTTCATGACGTGGATACAATAATAAGGCCTCCTAGGATAAATTTAAATGTTTCTTATTGGTGGAAAATAATATCTTTTTGTTATTATAGGATTTTGGTGAGGTGATTTTATAATATTTATATTCAAATAATCATCTGAAAAATATATTATACTGTGTTTTTTTACACAAAAAAATTATTAAAATTGTTATCTTTGATGATGTATTAATGAAATCCATTCATTATGATATTTTAACCTATAGTTAAGATAAATTGAAAAGTATATATAGACAGATACTTTTTATTAAGTTGATTTTTGAACCAAACTCAGTCGATGACTACAAACTATTCATGATCAGAAAGTGGTTAACGAATCTGGTGAATAATATCATTTCAAAAATTATAATAAGAAGAGATATATTATGAAGACTTGCAGGAAGATGGAATCTCTAATCAAGATTGAAACTGTATAATATTTTATGAATTTAGTGGAAATGATGAATATTTATCAATCTTTATAATTATTATACATTTATCAAAAAAACGTTTCAATCCCTATATGAGACGATGGATCATCATGAAATAATTTTTCCAGTTTACTATGGATCTACATGAATGTATTTAACTAGAATAGAAAATTAATGAATATACAGTTTTCAATGAATAAAGAAATAATGGAAATGGGTGAAAATATAAAGGTATAAAGTGAAAACAAGATTAGTATTCTTAAAAGTGGGGACACATATGGGAATTAAGACGATTCTAAATGAAATAATTATCCCCTTGAAAAAATCAAGAAGGAATTATAAAATAGAAGAAATAATCTGCCTCAAGGATGAAGGATATGGAAGGAAAATTATTATTAAATGATAAGAAGATCATAGAACTAAAGGAGTATTTCAATACCGCTAGTGAATGAAAAATTATACTTACCGTTGAAGAATCAAAAACTAGTGTATATGATGTTAAAAATAAACAATCACTTGATAATTGAAATATTAATGAAAATTATAGAAGTTATTGCTATCAAAAGAATGTATATACAAGTTACTAATAATATATAAGAGTGTGAACTTCCATTTATATGGTTCTTGAAATAAATTTTATCATCATTATAATGGTAAAATCTACAAAAACAAC
This sequence comes from Viscum album, assembly GCA_963277665.1. NCBI lineage: Eukaryota > Viridiplantae > Streptophyta > Magnoliopsida > Santalales > Viscaceae > Viscum > Viscum album. Next base: position 1,862,434,800 of record OY728157.1, read on the forward strand.
TGAAAAAATTGATTTTATGTGCTATAAATTTTGATATTTTATTCATTTTCCAAACTATTGATATATGGCTATAAATTATACCATGAAACTATCTAAAATTATATTATTTAATTTATCTATTCATGTGTAAAATATGAATAATGTATTCATAGATAGTAATTTTTTTCTATTTTATAACATTTTCACAAAATTCAAGAAATATAGTGGAGCACAATGAAGGTTCATCAACCAATAATAATAGTTTATCACATCATCCCTCCATGAAATAATGAAAAAACTAGTGTAAAATTTAAAAATCCACCCCATCTGTGAGAAAGATGGATGTGAATATTAAAAAAATATTTCACCAAGGTTGAAAAATATATAGATATATGTCATGGATATTAAGGATGAAACACATAAACCATGATCATGTTATCTCAAATATACATATATAATTAATTATATGGAGATGATTGGATCAGAAATAATTTATCAAGGGAAATAATATGATTCATGTAAAAATAAGGCATCAATGGAAGAAATATTTACAAGAGGTACTAGTTTCACAAAGCAGGTTGAGCCTTAGGATAATAAATTAGATTTATAATGATAAAAATTTAAACAAATTCAAGTGTTATCAATCAAAGGAGAATAACTATATTGGATTAGGATAATTTTGGATGAAAAGTGTCAATTTTACATGACCATAAATATTTCCCAAGTTGTGGAAATATTATTTTCCCTTCTCCCCAAGTATTTTCTAGGAAATATGATTCTTTAAGTGTTTTATACTTTTCGGTTGATATGATATATAGGTTGTGTTAATTTATAGATACAAGTTCTTGTTTGAAAATATCCAATGTTTTAATTGGTTGAGAAATAGTACAAGTTATGTCATATGAAATCATATATTTTTGGAACATGAATGAAATAAAAATATTCTAATAAATAACAATTGGTATTGTGGTCCATTTTATGTGTTTTTGTTTGGAGAACATTTTTTCCATTTGCATGAATCCATGAAGTTAGATGTGAATTTATTTATGGAAAAACAACAATTAATTAAATTTTTATGAGTTACCATTTTTATATCATTTAATATAATCTTACAATTTTATGGATATCAAAATCGTTTATAGGTTGATAAATATAAATTGAATATCTATTCTATGTTTTGTGATGAAGCTAATAATGTTTTGGAAATTATTTTTTTTCTCTTTAGTGTGGCATCCCTATCATCCAAGGATATAAACCTAATGGTGGTGTAGAGACCCCGATCCCTGGGCTCCTTATGAGACATGATATACTAACATTTTATTACAACATTTACAAATGATATATCATGTCCCATTACTAAAGAAGATCGCGAGGCTCAGGATTCTGGGAAACAAACTGCTTCTGATAAACTTATTTAGTACAAACCATGCCTGAAAAATTAAAAAAAATGTAGGGTGAGAAAATATGCCCAGTAAGGGGGATTTAAAACATTTTAAGAAAACTCTTTCTCAAAGCAGTCATCTTGAAGATAATAAATCACTTCCCTAAAAATAAAGCATTATCTTTTCTTAAAACATGTAAATCATACTTTTTTTAAAGCCACATCCACAGAGAAGAAGTACGTACTTAAAATAAGCTTAAAATAAGACATGAATCAGAGAGCGCAAGCATGTGATGAAAAGATGATGCACAACTTACAACCAAAATTACATCAGTTCTAAAACATTGAGTGTAAGAAGGGAAGAAATTCATATCGTGATACATTGGCACATAAAGTTCTTATAAAATCATACCACATGTGTTAGGTTTTTATTACATAATTTCATTCTCATAGTCAAGGGAATTTTCAACTAGGGGATGTCTTATTAGTTGGACTAACCCCAGGTTGACCATTTATCATCACATGCAGACGGAAAGTATAATTCCAGACTTGTCAACACCTTGTGTCATGATCTTAAAACATAACTTAGTACGGGTCTATGCAAACCGCCAATCCTGTTTCCCATAGTAGCACAAGCCAAGGGTAGCTTCCCAGACCGTCACACATAAAAGCACAGGCCAAGGCTAAATGCCAAGACCGTCGCACATAAAAGCACAAGCCAAGGCTAACCGCCAAGACCGTCGCACATAACGTCTCATGAGACTCTTACTTTACCCAATGCATTGGAGTAATATATAATTCTGGGCGCACCCGTCCATAAACACTTAAGTCCAAAACATCCCTCACATAACTTGACATGGTCTTTATTTCATAGGGTTTCATTCATACATTCTTAATCAAACCCATTTGTACATGTGTTTTCATAGTCAGGAAGATATTTCAATCATTAATAAAACTAAGACGTATGTTCTAAAAATCCATACACATAAGAAATTAACTTATCAATTGAAAACATGGATTTTAAAGAAATGAACATAAACACTTTAACATTCCAAAGCATCATAATACCATGTTAAAAAAAAGGTCGTTCATAACTAATACACATGCTGATAAATGGGTATGGTGGATGTTTATTTAAAATAGTGTGAATATAAATATATTTATACAGTTGGGGATATAAAGTGTGCAATTAGGTCCATCTTGGGAAGTCATGTATATATGTATACGAACTGCATGAACATATATATAGTTGTGTAAAAACACATTTTCACTTTAAAAAACATGACCTTTCCTTTGAAAATATTGCCATCATCATGAGAAGAACTTGTATTCTAAGACAACATATTGATACAAGGTTATATATACCTATATATATATATAAATTTATGTGCGTATACACATGTGCATGGGTTTATGAAATTAAACCATACTCAATAATATTTCTCATGTTATACATTAAAGAAAATTAATGTTTGGTACAACCGAATGGAGTTCTTTTACATAAAAAATGAATGTGTACATAGTTTTCACAAAACCCTTATTGGAATAAAATCATTCTTGCATACAACATGGTCAATCTATAAATATCTGTACATATATATAAATACATATATACACATGTAAACGTTTAAGGAATTCACACTACACATTTTCACAAAACAAAAGCATGAATTGTCAAGAACGTTGATAAATGAAAATTTTCAATTGGAAGTATGATTTTAATGTCAAATTAATCCTTAAACTCCATCATACATATAAAAATTTATATAAAAAGTTTTGGGTATTGTTCTTGAAGTAATAATCTTAAAGGGTAAACAAAATTTTTATAAATCTTCATGATATATTGTGATAAATTTTAAAACAAAAAAACAAGTTTTTCCCATATATTCGGACATAGATGTACATCTACATCTATATAAATTCACCATGAGACTAAAATGAATTTTCAAACGGAAATATAAACACATAATTACATAAAAGACCTCATTTCACAAACTATATAGTTAGGTATTAATATTTGCAATATTGTATATACATGTTGCTATATATATAAAAAAAGGTTTTATAACCAACAACATAACGTGATATCCTCACTAGAGTGTGTATATGCATATATATTGAACATGTAGAAAAAACCATATATATATATATACAGATTATATACATATGCATATACAGGGGGGGTTCATAAGTTAGATTTAAAAAGGAATGGACCAAAGCCTTTAATGGTTTTGATAACATGGTTGAAAATATCTGCATATGTAGCATATATATGTACATAACATGTATACATTTTTACATATATATAAACTGTTTGAAAATTAAGAGGAGATGAAATAAAACAAAAAGGAAAAACAACCCTTACCATCTTGGGTAGGAGGAGATGGGGCCAGAGGTCTCAGAGGTTTTTTCGAAGGAGGTGCTTGGAGAGAAGCCCGAAGGAACCCCCCTGCTTCGGTGCAACTCCTGGTTTAAAAATAAAAGAATGACAGGAAACCGTCAATAGGAGTCAAGGGATCCAAGGTTGAGCAATAACTTGGCGGCGCCGACTTTGTGGAAAGAGGGGTGTCTACTGTCGGCTTAGGCAGAGTAAAGGAGAGGTAGGTCTGGTGTGGCATGCCCGAGGAAAGAGAAGACGTGGGATGCGGGGAAGAGGAAAACCAAAAAATGAGGGGACGGTTAGGATTAGATAGAACATGATCGAACGGCTCATATGTGGTGTAGAATTAATAATATCGGACGGTCGCGATGGAAGGGGAAGGATCAGATGGTCTGCGGTGTATGCGGTGTTTTAAAAACACGTGGCCCTCGATTTTTCAAGGTTTTTATCATATAAAAAATTTGTTATTTTATTATTTCATTAAACTTATTATAAAATCATTATTATTATTAATATAACCATCTTATTAAACTATTATTTTTTATCTTATGTTAAGTCAAGGGTTATAAATACACCTATATATTAAACTATTAACCCCTATCTAAAACATAAACTATATTATCATTTTCCTCTATTTATTTAATTTATCAAATTATATAATTTAATATCACTTATCATTTATTTATGGCCACTTATCTTAATTCACATCTTCATGTTAATATCTTTATGTTATTAAAACAAATTGATTATTTAACCAAAAATTTCAATATAAAAAATTTTCATTTTATGTTGAAGAAAAACAGAATTTCATAAAGTATGGTAACTTCATATAATGAAGCTAATATGAAAACATAGACAAACAAAAGTGTAGATATATATATTTCTATTGTTTCTTTAAAACATAGGCCACAAATCAAACAGATTCATTAAGAATTATTTAAAATAAAAGAGTCTTAATTAATATGATTGTATTTCGCAAGACCCTAAAGGCCTTCGGATTTAAATCCCAAAGGTCATTTTGAAAAGACAACAACAGTAAAATTTCAAAGGCTATATGGAACCTTTATAAATATGAAGGCTTGGTATACATATTTTGAAGTCGGTTTGTCAGCTAAGGATGGTTCTCCACATTTCACTAGTACTCAGCATGGCCGCTGTGGCATTGGCCATCCGGATCCTAGTGATCCTCACTACAAAGTCGGGATTGTTTTTATCCTGAGTAGCCTTCTATTGATCGTACTAGGGTTTTTATTTGGAATTTATGGTTAGCGAGCTTTCTATGTAATCTCAGTATGTTGTAAGACACTTCAGTGTTGAGTTCTAAAATAAAAAGTTATGTGTTTTTATCTTTTACATTTCAATTGATTTAAAGAGAAAACTTCAATGGCACAAAACACCCAATTGTCATTTATAAGGTTTTACAACTTTGGGGTGTTACATTATATCCCCCTTAAAATAATTGAGCCCACACAATTCTAATCATAAAAAGAAAAATAGAAACCTCAGTCGTAAAACTCTACCAAAACAGGGGATCCATCTCGGTTACCGGAATACCAAAGTTTGTACATAGTTCTTCTGTTTCCCTAGACCAAATGCACTTTGAGCAATATGTCTTGTACTCCTGCTCGTGTATACTACACACATTCTTACAAAGGGAGTCTCGTGCAGTGAAAAGCTCGGAAATGTCCGAGTAGATAAATTCCCTGATAACACTCTGGGCTACATCACCCTAGAGGTAATCGAGGGGAATGATACGATTGCGGAGACTGAAATTTAAGACCTGGAACATATAGGCTGCACTAAGGTGGCCATCCTAGGCAGCTACGAGGAAGAACGCTCTGGAAGAGAAGTTTTGCGCCAGAGTAAAACACTGAAAGAGACCCTCAAAGTATCGTCCCCTTCTCTTATTGTAGGGGTGTAGAGCTGTGGCGATGATATGAAAAACACGATCATCCTCCTGGCATGAACGAAGAATCTCAGGACCATTCGCTAAATCGAGAAGGCGTTGGCAAGACCCTCACAGGTGGAGAAAAGATGGATAATCCATCGTGAAAGTCCTGATCATAATAACCTCTACTAACTCATCAGGTAGTGATGAGATATTCATTTGACCATCCATCTGGAAAAAAAATATCTGAAAGAAAACACTTAACAACACTTATAAGGTAGAGGCAGGAAAGAAAACAGGAAACTATCATTTACACAAATGTTTATATATCAACGTCTGAGATTACTAAACGAACACCACAAAGAGAGGCAAAACTCCCCAACTATTCAAACCACACACAAGATGAACAGACGGGGTTGAACTTATGAGAACATTTATAACACCTCCTAAGTTTAGAATGAGGGGAATGGAGTTGGGAAACATCACCATACACCTCTTTCCTAAGATACAATCAGGTGGACTCATCTTCCCATACCCCAATTTCCATCAACTTGCCCCAGAAGCCATAGTGCAAAATCTGGCACAGGTAAGCCACTCGGAGGTCTACGGAAGCAGCATCCTCTTGAAAGGTGTTATCAAGCATCGTGCCAAATTCTTCACCAATCGTGAACACTCAGAAGAGTCCCTCGTGGTACCTTCCCCGACGTGCATAAGAGGGAAATTGGGTCATCATCATTAGAAGATAATCCATCCCCAATCCCCGGTGAAGACTAAGCACCCTAGGTGAGTTTGACACATCATACAGGTGCTTATATGGCCTGTGAATTCAGACGTAATTTAGAAAGTTCTCATGGCTAGCTAGAGATACAATGTTCTCTAGAGCCTCAGTGGGAAGTGGCAGTAGTTTGGTAGGTACATTTTTATCAGCCATCTGAAAGTTGTACCATTTTCACTTAGGCAAACATAGCTGTATATTCATACTACCGAGTTTTCCAGAGTTGCCTGAACCTATCCTCTGATACCAATTGTAGAGACCATGATCCCCAGGTGCCTTATGAGACATGATATACTAAAATTTCATTACAAAATTTACAAATGATATATCAAGTCCCATTAATATAGAAGATCGTGAGGCTCAGGATTCTGGGAAACCAGCTACTTCTGATAAACATCATTAGTACAAACCATGCCTAAAAAAATTTAAACAAAAACGTAGGGTGAGAAAATATGCCCAGTAAGGGGTTTTAAAAACATTTTAAGAAAACTCTTTCTCAAAGCAGTCATCTTGAAGATAATAAAAAACATCACTAAAAATAAAGCATAATATTTTCTTAAAACATGTAAATCCTACATTTTTGAAAAACACTTGCACATAGAAGAAGTACATACTTAAAATAAGCTTAAAAGAAGACATGAATCAGAGAGTGCAAGCATGTGAAGAATATATGTTGCACAAATTATAACTAAAATTACTTCAGTTCTAAAAGATTGAGTGAAAGAAGGGAAGAAATTCATACCATGATACATTGGCACATAAGGTTCTTATAAAAGTATACCACATGTGTTATGTATTTATTTCATAAATTCAGTCTCATAGTCAAGGTAATTTTCAACTAGGGGATGTCTTGTTAGTTGGACTAACCCCTGGTTGACAATTTATAATCACATGCAAAGGGAAAGTATAATGCTAGAATTATTAAGAACTTGTGTCATGATCTTAAAACATAACTTAGTACGGGTCAAGGAAAACCGCCAATCCCGTTTCTCATAGTAGCACAAGCCAAGGCTAGCTGGAAAGGTCTTCGCACATAAAAGCACAAGACAAGGCTAACCACCAAGACCGTCTCACATAAAAGCACAAGCCAAGGCTAACGGGCAAGACAGTTGCACATAACGTCTCAGGAGACTCTTACTTTTCCCATTGCATTGGAGTGCTATATAATTCCGGGCGCACTCGTCCATAAACACTTAAGTCCAAAACATCCCTCACATATCTTGATATGGTTTGTCTTTCATAGGGTTTCATTCATACTTTCTTAACCAAACCCCTATTTACATGTGTTTTCATAGTCAGGAAGACAGTTCAATCATTAATAAAACTAAGACGTACGTGCTAAAAATCCGTACACATAAGAAATTAACTTAACAATTGAAAACATGGGTTTTATGGAATTGAACATAAACACTTTAACATTCCAAATCATCATAATACCAAGTTAAAAACAAGGCCGTTCATAACTAATACACATGCTGATAAATGGGTATGGTGGATGTTTATTTATAATAGTCTGAATATACATATATTTATACAGTTATGGATATAAAGTGTGCAATTAGGTCCATCTTGGGAATTCATGTATATATGTATAAAAACTGGATGAACATATATATAGCTGTGTAAAAACTCATTTTCACTTTAAATAACATCACCTTTCTATTGAAAAGCATGCAATCATCATGAGAAGAACTTGTATTCGAGGACAGCATATTGATACAAGGTTATATATTCCTATATATATAAATTTAGGTGCGTATACACTTGTGAATGAGTTTACCAAATTAAACCGTACTCAATAATATTTCCCATGTTATACATTAAACAAAATTAATGTTTGGTAAAACCGAATGGAGTTCTTTTACATAAAAAAAGGAATATGAACATAGTTTTCACAAAACCCTTATTGGCATAAAATCATTCTGGCATACAACATGGTCTATCCATAAATATGTGTACATATATATAAATACATATAGACACATGTAAATGATTAAGGAATTCACACTACACATTTCCACAAAACAAACGCATGAATTGTCAAGAATGTTGATAAATGAAAATTTTCAATTGGAAGAATTATTTTAATGTCAAACGAATCCTTAAACTCCATCATACATATAAACACGAATATAAAAAGATTTGTGTATTTTTCATGAAGTAATAATCTTAAAGGGTAAACATAATTTTAATAAATCTTCATGTTATATTGTGATAAATTTTATTACAAAAAAAACAAGCTTGTCCCTTATATTTGCACATAGATGTACATCTACATCTATATAAATGAAAACCGAGACTAAAACGAATTTGGAAACAGAAATATAAAAACATAATTCCTTAAAACACCTTATTTCACAAATTATATAGTTAGGTATTTATATTTGCAATATTGTATATACATGTTGCTATATATATATAATGGTTTTATAACCAACAACAAAACGTGATATCCTCAATAGAGGGTGGATATACATATATATATATATATAATGTACACAAAAAAGTATATATATATATACATATTATATACATATGTATATACTAGGGGGGGTTCATAAGTCATATTGAAAAAGGAAAATACCAAAGCCATTAAAGGTTTTGATAACCTGGTTGAAAATATCTGCATATGTATTATATATATATATATATACACAACCTATATACATTTTTACATATATATAAATGGTTTTCAAAGGAAGTGGAGAGAAAAGCAAACAAAAAGGAAATATAACCCTTACCAGCTTGGGGAGGAGGAGATGGGGCAAGAGGTCTTAGAGGTTTTTTCGAAGGAGGTTCTTGGAGAGAAACCCAAAGGAACCCCCCTGCTTTAGTGCAAGTCCTGGTTTAAAAAAAGACAGCCAAGCATGAAGAAGTATCGAGAGATCCAAGGCCGAGCAATAACTATGCGGTGCCATCTTTGTGGAAAGAGTGGTGTCTATTGTCGGCTTAGGCGGAGTAAAGGAGAGGTAGGTCTAGTGCGGAATGCGTGAGGAAGAAGAAGACGCGGGACGCGGGGAAGAGGAAAACCAGAAAACGAGGGGACTGTCAGGATTAGATGGAACATGATCAGACGACTCATATGTGGTGTGGCATTAATAAGATTGGACGGTCACGATGGAAGGGGAAGGATCGGACGGTCCGCGATTTATGTAGTGTTTTAAAAACACGTGACCCTTGATTTTTCATAGTTTTTATCATATAAAAATATTTAATTTTTTTATTTCATTAAACTTATTATAAAATCATTATTATTATTAATATAACCTTATTATTAAACTATTATTATTATCTTCAGTTAAGTCAAGGGTTATAAATGCACCTATATATTAAACTATTAACCCCTACCTAAAACATAAATTATATTATCATTTTCCTCTATATATTTAATTTATCGAATTATATAATTTAATATAACTTATCCTATATTTATTGTCACTTATCTTAATCTGCATCTTCATGTAAATAACTTTATGTTATTAAAACAAATTGATTGATTAACCCAAAATTTCAGAATAATAAATTTTCATTTTATGTTGAAGAAAAACATAATTTTATAAAGTATGGTAAATTCATATAATTAAGCTAATATGAAAATATAGGGAAAAAAAGGGAAGATATATATTTTTATGTTGTTTCTTTAGAACTTAGGCCACAAATCAAACAGATTCATTAAGAATTATTTAAAATAAAATATTCTTAATTATTATGATTGTATTTAGAAAGACCCTAAAGGCCTTCAGATTTAAATCCCAATGGTCATTTTGAAAAGACAACAAAGGTAAAATTACAATGGCTATGTGGATACTTTATAAATATTAATTCTTGGAATTCATATTTTTAAGTTGGTTTGTCAGCTAAGGATGGTTCTCTTCATTACACTGGTACTCAGCACGACTGTTGTGGCATTGGTCATCCTGATGCTTATGATGGATCCTAGTGATCCACACTATGAAGTCGGGCTTGTTTTTATCCGGAGTAGCCTTTCGATGATCGTACTAGGGTTTTTATTTGGAATTTATGGTTAGTGAGATTTCCATGTAATCTCAGTATGTTGTAAGACACTTCGGTGTTGAGTTCTTAAATAAAAATTTATGTTTATTTATCTTTTACATTCTGGTTGATTTAAAGAGAAAAATTCAATGGCACAAAACACCCAATTTTCATTTATAAGGTTTGAAAACGTTGGGGTGTTATAGGTGGAATATAAAAATCTATCTCATTATCCCAGTGTCTAAAGTTAATTTGTATATAATAAATCCAATAGGATTCAATCACATTGAGTGTAATTGTTTTTTCAATAATTCATTTATAGAGGTATGATTGCGATCAAATGGAGGGGTCCTTGGATGAATCATGAAGTCATGACTAGTTTCAATTCATTAAACTAATATATTGTTTCCAACAATGTGTTTTGATTTATTAATATTATTGGTTTTTTTGATGGATCATTCATAAGTGTTGAGATCACTCACTAAAAATATTTTGTAATTTATACTTTGTTGCAGTTGATAATTGTCTTGAATTTAAAACCTTGTACCATGATGAGTATTTCAATATTGATAAAAAAATAATTTGGTGAATTATGTTTATTAGAAAAGAGTCTCCAAATAACTCTAAATTTTTTGATAATACTATATTTATTATGTTGTTTTTTATCAACATTCAACATCCTAATGATAATAAAAAATAGACGATAGTATTCCATTAATTCAATGATATTAATATCTTTTAGAAACTTTTGGAATAACTATTATGTGGTTCATTTATGATCATTTGTCATCATAAAAATTTTATGCATATTAAGGGGTATCATCTACTCCCTATAAGAACAAAAGAAGAAGTTTAAAAATAGTTTAGACTATGTTGTTTTACATCATGAAAATAGTGGGGTAATGATAATGAAGGTGAAAATTTAGGGCATTCTCTCTCAAGGTTATAGTTTTTAAAATTTTACCAATCTATTTCTTTTGGTGGGATTTTCCAATTGATATTATCTAAATTAGAGAGTAGGAAGCATTATAAATTCCTGATTTTTCCCATCCCTCTAAGGGGATGTAGGAAGAATCATGATAACCTAATGAATTTTTGGATTCTTGATGATGTCTCAAAAAAATCCAAAGGGGGTATTATTAGAATCTTATTTTGTATTACTGTTATTGTTGGATATATTATTAAACAATTGTGCATTTATTGGTGATTGAACTACTGATTACATACATGTATTGGTTGTATTGTATATATTTCCTCTAATTCCAATTTGTTTATGTTTCAAATTTCATAAAGAATCATATATCATGAATATATTTGAAAATGAGAGATAATGATACCATGAAATTATTTCTAGACTATCATGTGTTCTAGAATTTTTTGTTGGGGAAGAGATATAGGTTTTTCGAAGAACCTTTTTGGAAGATGGATCCAAAGTTGATAGGTAAAAAATCTATGTTATGGCTGGATTTATGGATGTTTCATAAATAAATTTATATTTAAAGAGTAGACATTATATTATCATAAGTATTTCACTAGGAGTGGATTTGAAAAATGGTAATGTCTCATATGCTCATATAATATGTGTTGATACATGCGGGTAATATCTTTCACAGTGTGAATGGTATAACTATCCTAAATATTTTTTATAGACAAAATTAATACCATTCGCTTACATTAATTTAAAAATACTATTATGTGGAATATTTTAATGGAAAAACAAAAAAAATATACAAAAACGATATGCTAATAAATAAAAGTATAGTAATTATATGTAAGGAAAATATGGTTCATAAAATACTAAGTCTAAAAATGGAAAATTCATAGAGATTCATTGTAGTGATACATAGGAGTTGTTTTATAAATAAATTATTATTATCCATATCATGAATTAGTCATTTATTAATCTTGATTGTGGCAGTTAGAGTAAATAAATATAATATATAGTTTTTATTTTGATGACCAAATCCGGAATATCCCACACAGTCGACTATACATAAACGTGGATGAATTAAACATCTGAATTGTAAGCGTTTATTAGACATAAAATTTGATTTCAAATTTTATCATTCCTTGTTCATGATATAAATCAAATAATAAAACAGGATTGATAATGACACCATTCATAAATTTTGTAACAATGCAATGGAAAAGGCCTTTTCATGATTAATGGGGGTCACAACGCATTATTTGTGTATCGAAATATAAAATAGTAAGTATATTTTATTGATTTAGTGTATCAATATCAATCATTATACAATACAAGTAATCATACCAGGATTTATATATGGAAAATGAATAACATAACATGAATTATAGTGTCACTTATGGTGGTTTCCTAGATGGAAACATCTGGGATTCAATGTCCCTGTAGGATCTAGGAATAACTCCCTAGATAGGGTTATCATGATTGGAATAATAAAACTTTTTAGCCTCAACGTTATCTATTTATTATGAAATTTAGAAATGGGGAATTCATGGGGGGGAGATGTGGTGTAGACCAAATTCATCCCCCTTAATGATCAATATACAATCATTTGGGAGGGATCCTTTGAAAAATAAAATAATCATTGGCTCATTTAAGACTCCATTAATTACCAAAATATCAGCTGTGATGTTTCCTTCTTGCAATATTGGCTCCAAATATTTACCATGATGAATTAGCTTCCTTCCCTTCTGAATAAGGTAAGCCATGTCCCATGGAATGTTAGCACTACCTCAGATAGGGATCTCCAAAACATTGGTGTCTAATTAAATTTCTTCTATGTTAACATTTGAAAGACTTCACATACTCAGGGAATGTAGTATGAACCTCAATTCAACTCTCAATAAATTACATGCACCATAAAACAGTTAAAACCAAATATAATAGAGCCCTCTCTATAATTCACTAGTCTGTCGCCTCTCATAACACCAGAAATGTAGGATCTGTCAATATTTAGTTTGAGCCCCATCCTTAGAGACAACCATTGGACCCATCTCCATGGGTTAGAATAAGTGATCCCTTCATTACCCAACACTACCCATGGATAAATCCCCACAAATACATTGAATTGATTTTATTGGTAAGAGTCCCTATCAGTTCCTCTAGTAATCATTCAACCAGAATAAACAGGAAATGATTGGAGTTGTGAATACTTTCCCTTTTTTATTCCTAGATTTCCATATTACACATTAATTGACTCAAAATGTTATTCCTCATGAAATATATTCCCCTAAACCAAAACCAAGTCACTATATCATTGATAAAATAGACACCACAATCAAATCCACTACAAGGATATCCCCATTCAAAGTCAAGAGAACCCAATATGTATGTAGCCAATTTTACTTTAAAGAATAAGTGCTATATAATTTAATTTATGATGGACATGAATCACCCACATCATTAAACCTGGATTACCTCCTTTCATTGAATTTTACAACCCATGGGAATATCTTAGACCTTAGTATGAAATGGTGTTGGCTGATGGGATTCCTCATCTAGCCAAGTTTGGTCCACTTGTTTTTTCTTCTCGGGCTGTGCCGAATGCTCTTGTGCCATCATTGCCTAAGGAATCGAGAATATTTTGGGTTTCTCTTGTATTTGTTAACCTTGACCATGATATTCCTGCACGATTATTTTTACTGGCTCTGGAAGGCTCCTCCAGATTAGATTGTTTTGAGACTCTATGCTTCCCTACTGTTGACATTCCTCCCAGGTTACCATGTAAGGTTGATTGTTTTCCAACAGCGGAGTTTTTAGTGGCATATATTAGGGTAGTGGCTATATTTTATAATATTAATATATTTTATTTTATTCGGCTGAAAAAACCTTCCATAGTCTACTAATGGACGTTTTTGATTTTATGGGGGATTTAAAAATAAGTAATCTTCTCAGTGCTATCAATATTTTACTTCTACATTCACTAAACACCATTGAATGATTTTGTAATTGCTAGGTCCAGAGAGCCTCATAGTAATGGATCCAAGAAATACACACTCTCTCGTGGGACCTAGGATAAACACTTTGGAAGGGAGTTAGGTTTACCAGCTTTGTAGATCAATATCCATTGTCTCCCCTTGTCGTTCCACAACCCAGCAATTCTTCACACACTGGGTGAACCCATAGATAGATTTTTTTGCTCATATTTGTTCACTAAAAACATATAGTCATCATCGAATATAAGGATTTATGTAGTGGTTAATCTTGTGAATCCCATACCATCTCTCCCTTTCTTTATGGTGGTGAAGTATTTCTCTTGATGGTAGCGCATACTTCTCTAAAATATCATTCACTTTTGTGGTAATTTATCTAAGCAAGGTCATTTAGTGGATTTCTTCCATTGGTGTTCTCAATATTATAAAAATATCATGGATCCATAGTAAGAGTTGAAATTGTCCCCTTATATAGTAAATCCTACAAAGGGAATGGTTGTGCAAATGAAGATGCTCCAGCGAAATCGGCACTGGACATCCTTGTTTTGAAGTGTTGTATTTCAACTGAGGAGGTGATTTTAAATTCTAGAGATGAACCCCTTGCTTCAAGAACTAGTCATAGTTTATCTTCAGTGTTGAAAGATATTCCACTAGTGTGACCCTTGTATTTCTGTCCTTTGGTACCTAATGATCAGTAAGAGATACCAGTTGTCTTGAATATAGAGTTGATTCGGTATCATCTCCCATTGTTACGCAACCATCTTCTAAGGGGTTGTTAGAGGCATTTTTGTAGTTATGAGAGGATTTTTTAGGCTAGTATTCTTCACTAGCCCGGAATTTCTAGTTATCCCTATCGACCCATCAGAACCATGAAGCCCAAATTTGGAAAAAGGATTAGATGGGGAGTTGTCAGTTGAGGTGTCAAAGCCATCTCATTTTCAAGAAATGGTATTGTAGGATCCCTTGAATGTGTTGGAAGGAAAGTAAGATGAAACATTGTTTGATAGTGATTATCCAAGTGTGGTTATGGTGAGTTTGGTTGAATTGTATCCTAGGATGGACTCTAGTGCCGGTAATTAGTTGATCAGTGTTTGGTCAGACAGAAATTTGTTGGATAAGTCTTCCTTTAGCCTTGTGTAATCTCCTCTTCGGCTACTCAAGAGAGACGAGTCGGCTTCCCGGAGTGCTGAGTTGATTCCCTATTAGATTTCAGTGTAATAAGATCTTCTCTCTAATGATTTCTCTTAATGTAGATAAAAAATTGAAATAATAAAGGATATAATGTCTCTAGTGGGTAGGAAGCCAGTAACATGTGCCATGTTTTAATATATTCTTACTACTAATACAGTTTCCATGTATTTTATGATTCATATCGTTATTCAATTCCTACTTAGTTGCAATGATTTCAATGATGATATATAATTAAATGAGTCTGAGGGTAAGGGATAAAATATCATTCAACTTTTCAAAAGATATATTTCTTTTACATTTTCCAGTTTATATTCCTTGAAGCCATACAAAACCTGAATCTTATATCTCTCCTTGCAAGGAAAATGAGATTTTAATAAATTATGCAATCCTGTTCTACCAACTCTACACTCTTATTTTTATTAAACATTGAGACATTATGGAGTTTGTAGAGGATTCACAGTAGAACATTTCAATAAAGGATAACTTATAGGGGTTGGAATTATTTTTTAGTTCTATGTAAGAAAAATGCATTGTCGAGGAGAGGAATTATTTATGGACACAATTATTTGCTTTTAAACTTACTAGATATGTGTGGTTTATTGGTGGGTATTTAAACAAAATTGAAAAATATCGAATAAATTATAAGGGGATACTTATTCTTGTAACTCCATTCTAAATTTTGAAAACATCATTATCTATAATGTGCTCTTCAATAATGGATTTTGCAGTAGCAGGTACACTTTTTGAACAACTTTGAAGTAAAAAATATAATATGGTGTCGATTAGATCAATTTATTATGAAAATGAAAGTATTTGACTCATTTTCTCATACCCAAATCTCTCACATATACTTATCATTATCGAACTGTAGTCATTGGTCATTTCAATAAAGAAGGACCCATGAAATCAGGAGTGGTTTTTCTTCTCAAAAACAGTTCATAAATGGAAGGTTTCCATCAAATGATTAAAGACTCATAGAACCATCAAATCAATAGAATCCCTGGGGTGGAAATAACTATTTTTCATCAAATTTAATGAAAAGTCCTTATGAAATTTATCCCTAGTTTTATTATCAATGATAACAACTTGGAAGGGATTAAAAAATATATTTGGAATATAAAAGACAGCCTTCAACACAATTAGGATGAATATACTTTTCTTTGACTCAATGAAAAGGGAAGTCATCTTGCTAAAACCTGTTGGAAATTGATAGGACCTACATGGAAAGATCAACGGAGACATGGATTATAGAGGGGGTAAATGAACACTTCAACTTTTTAGGCCATCTATGAGAGAAAAAGACCACTAGGAAGATCAACCTGAAGCTCGAAGAAAAGTCATAGAGAGATGACATTGATGTCGCTATAATGATGGATCTAGAATTATTAAATGATTTTTTGAATAGCCAATTATCTATTGATGGTTCTACTATGGAACATAATACTGCTAAAATTGACATTATGAGTTTGATTAAATAATTGGTTGAGGAGGTTGATAATGGATTTCTTTTTGGCCTTATGGAAGAAGTTCAAATCAATGAAGTAGTGTCTATATTAAATCTAGACATGCACCCCTAGAATAATGTTTTCCTAGTCCCTTTTTTAGAGATTCAAGGTAAATTATTAAGGATAAGATTAATATGACCATTCGGGACTTCTTCAAAGGAGAGGTACATACAATTGTTGTGAGTGTGTCTAGAGTTATTATAGCCCCAATGTCTCCCCATCATAAATCCATTAATTCATTTCATCTAATCTACCTATAAAACATCATTTAAAAAAATATTATCTAACCTCCTAATCAAAAGGATCTGCTGCATCATCCCAAATATTTTCTCATTGGAATATCATGGGATTATCCTGGGCAAGATAATTCATGGTGTTGTAGGTATTGCAAAGGGCATGGATGATGATATCAATAAAATTTTAATTGTTTCTAATGTGATCATCTAAGTAGATATGGATATGGCATATGACTATATAGAGTGTTGAATCATTATCAAAGTAATGTGATATTTTGTGTTCTTTTAATTTTTGTCTGAACTTTTTTCAGATGCTACTCTATACCCTTGATTTCAATATCTTTGATGGTAATGTGATTCAGATTATTCACAATTGTGGGGGATATCAGGTAAGTTGGCCAAATTTATCCAAGATTATTTAACATTTCCCAAGATATATTATCAATAAAGAACAAAAATGGAATGAAATAGGGGACTATAATGTCTTTTAGGATTATATGGGGTTAATATCATTTCTCATATCATGATTGAAGATAATATCTCATTGTCTTGGAATGGTAGGTCAATGTATACCAATGGACTGAATAACATTGTTCAAGAGTGTGTCACTCAAATTATACAATGAGTCATTCAAGGGATGAGAAAAGTATACATTACAAGAAAGTGTTCAGAAAGGGATAGTAGGAATATTTAATAAAAATTGGAAATGTAGGGGTATAAATTTTTAATCAATTATCTGGGCCCACTATACCATATTAAAGAATAAAAATTGTAATGTTTAAACACATTATAATCAAAATTAGAGGTTATATTTTAATTTAGAAAAATAGGATTCCCACTTTTTCCAGATTCATTACTCTAATAAAAAGTGTTCTCACATCTATCATAATTATTTTCTGGTCAGTGATTAAGGTGAAGAAGGGGATGATAGGTAATCTTAAAAAAATCATGAGAAGATTTTTATGGAATGAAAATCAACATGTTAGATGTCACTGGGCTACATGGCAGTGGATGGAAAGAACCATTAGAGAAGGAGATATAAATCTACTAAACATCACTGAAACAATGTATGAAAAGAAAGATAAGAATTCATGGGAGATCATTGATGGTTACACCCTCTAGGCTGTCTACATGAAAAATAGATATGAAATAGGCTGGATGGATTAGGATACTGGCAATAGTATGGTTTCGGGGCTAAAACAATTTACATTTGAGAATATTGAGTCATTAAAAGGACGTATTTAGGATTCTATATTTCAAATAACATATCATTCAAGGAGGAAATATGGTAATTCAGTGATTATATTTTACTCATTTTTATATTAGATTATTGATGACTTTTTCGAATCATTCTCATTATGATCTAAAAATACTCAATGGGGAAAACATGTAGAGTCGCTGTTTGAATAAAGAGATGGTGTCCTTAAAAATAAAGAATTATGGAGATATAAATCTTCAAAAATAATGATGATTTCTACTATACAAAATTATATTTGATAAGAAAATAAAATTTAAGAGAAATTCGAAAACATATTGAGAAAGAAATTTTTTTGTAACATTAAAAATCTATGAGGAAATTTCATAGGATAGAATTTGGGGTTTCCATGATATCTTATGGAGGCTGAATATGTATTTTTTATAACATAATAATTATTTATATTAAGAAGAGACATGAATAGATAAAGTATCAATATATTATATATAGTTCACAAAAACAATAGTGATATTCATTGGACATTTTCTTAGTTCCAAATCTATTTTCCTTGATACAGAACTATATAAACTATCTGAGTGAACAGAGTAATCGATGGGTTTTTTCACCATCCTTAAAACATATAAACATGATTGGACACAAAAATGGAATATTCTAGCTAAGAATTCACCATTATACTGTGCATTTAATAGATTTCAGTATACAGACACGTTGATGTTGTATGATCCATGGATTAACCTAGTACCGGTGAACCCGTTAGAATTCATGTTAATTGTGTTCATATTTTAATAAAATTCCCCTTGACATAAATTTCTATGTTTTGGTTAAGTGATAACCAAAATTTTTTAAGGGATAAATATGACATAGATTTTTATTGGATCATCATTAATAGAAGAACATAATTGTGGCCCAAATAAATATGGTTTAACAATTATATAGGGTGGGGAGACATTATGTAATAAGTATTTACATTTGAATAATTTGTTTGTATTTATTGATCCACCACCTGGATATGTCCCAATAAAGAACCTTTTTACTGAAACATTTCTTTTGGAATGTATTCTTTGAGGATGATGTTGAATTTGACTGCAAAATTTTTTATTCATCATGGTTTTGGATCCAAAAAAATAATGTGTTTATAGTTTGCATATTTCATCATTTAGTAGTGTCATACCAGTGATTCATGGATGAATCCTCTATGATTAAGTCTTTCATAAATTTCATTACCAAAATCGGAAATATTTAATATTTTCTGCTAGTTTTTAGAGATCCTTCAAAGTGTTGAAATATCAATTGACTAATTCTACTATTTTCTATATTCTAAATTTTGGGTTTGAGTATTTGGTTTAAACAAATTAATATGAAATTAGGCTATGTTTTGTGTCAATTCATGAGAAATTAATGATTTCTTATGGGTTTAGGCAGTAGATACCATATATGAAAAACTAAGAAACGAATGATTTGTTATTGGAAATGGTAATGTTCATCTTAAATACAAAATGATTTTATATTATCTATAATAAATTAAACGTCCAAATGTAACATAAGTGGCTACGGTCTATTTTAACACAATGATATATCAACAGAAAACTTATAGTACAGATTGGGTTCCAATAGATATAATATTTGATGATCATTTATTCTATTGTGTATAGAAAGGTTATAGATAATAACCTTACTAGAATGTCTTCAGCTTAGATGATGAAGTGGAAATCCTAGAGGTGGATATTGATGTATTAAAAATTCTCAATTTATTTATTCATGATTAATGAATAAGATACTATACACATTCATTTTATTGTGATAGGACCTACACTTCATCATTGAGAGAGCTATTAGAAGCTTAGATACATATATTTTGAGGTAATAAATAACAAAATATATGGAGCTAATATACCAGAGGGTTTCTAAAAACATGGGGATCACATCATTCTCTTACATGGGTAAAAAATTGGATAATTGGATTATTTTAGGATCTCATAGGGGAGTTTCACACATCCCCTTTGGTTTTAAATCGTGGTGTGAAGAATAAGTAAAAAAAAATAAGCATCACTATTGGTGGCCAGATATAAAATAATTATTGTGGAATTTTGTTCATAATTATTTACCGGTATGTGGGTATGTTAAATGATGCACATTAATGGGAACATCCAATTTCTAATATATTCTGTGGTACATTCTAGAGGTAACAATTATTTAGTTAATGATACTATGATATGGTTTATGTTCATCAGATTATCATTCCCTATGATAGTTCACTAGTTTCGACATATTTCTATCAAAAGAAATATCAAATTAAATTATTAAACATTCTATATTGAATTAGGCGTGTTTCATAGTTTGAAAAAATAATTTTTGTGTAAAAAAGATTTCATGGATTTAAAATAGAAACATTTCAATAGGTCAAATTGAATGTAGAATTTCTGAAATTTAATATCTATATTGGCCTAAAATTTGTAATTTTTAATCCCTATATATTCAAATTTCATCCTCAAAAAGAGTTATTCCATTTTATTTTTTTGAACTTCTTCATAGACACTCTTCTAAATGATTCCTTACTAATATCACATTTCTTTACAAGCATTAAAAAATGTTTTACAAGAATTTATTATTGATGTAGGTCCTATTGATGCATTGGCTAATTCTCATGATCATTGGTTACCAATAGAGGGAGAATCATTTAAATTGCTTCACCATGATCTTGATCAGACTCTTGGGAAATGCATCGATATACCAGGTTGACTATTTTCTGGTAACCCATTCAAATACATTATTTTTATTCATTCTGAAGATATATATTGAATCAAAAATTTATGTGGTTTTATAATTTTTCTTCTATTATTTTTCATAATTTTATGCATCCCTATAAAACATATTAAGGTTTAGGTTGATAATTGGGACCAAACTAATTTGATTTGACCTCATACAGATACAATGTAGAATCGTTATAGTATAGTAATGAAATCTTTGAAATTACATCCATTTTAAATTAATGGTTAAAATGATTTCTAGGGGATTTGGGACCAACAGACTAAGGAAAATGACTTCATCCATATTCAATACAATAGTTTGGTGGAGTGTTTATGTTGTTTATATGGGGATTTGATAATAAATTTTTAGAGTAACCTCAATGATGGTATTTGAAAAATGTGTTCAACTCATGTAATAATATTAGATGAGCATGTATAAATCATTTTGGATGGAGTTTCGATTCATAATATCATTCCATCCATAGACATATGGTAAAAATAGGAGGACAATATTGGTTCTTATTGACATTTTATGGGTTTCTATGTTCAAATATTTTAGGAAATTTGATAATCATTTTATAGTAATGAATTTCACTCACAACAATTTCCACCACAATATAATATACATGTCAACTCAAGAAACCCACCTTTAGAGGCACATAACTTCTACCTGTTATTACATATATATTTATTATTAATTCAATACTGTTCCAAAATTAGCGTCGTTCATGATGTTGAAAGAGTGAGTGATCCAAGAGTTTGGTGTGGATAAGTGATAACTTTCAGAAGTGTAACAAAAAATGATTGTGGATCCATTTTTAATTATAGGGTGAAGTGTATTTCAACCTTAAGGTTTCAGAAAAAAAAATTCATGAATATTATCTATTACGGAAAAAATGTATCCCCAATAATAAATGGTTCATTATATATAATATGTAGGATTTGAAATCTGGTTTACAACCTAACATTTACCCTATAGTGGAAAGGGTTCCCTATTTATTCTTTGGGTCATAACATAAGAAGGTGTGTAAATTATTCTAAAACCTAATATAGATTAGAGAAATCACAATATTAATGATGACACTCCATTTGTGGTGTTCTTGGTGGGGATCAAGACCTAGTAGTAAAATACTATTTTTGGTTGAGTAATATAATTAGGTAACATATTGTGGTTTCATGGGAAGAATTAAATGATCTCTTAGAAACATGGAATTAAAACATAATATAAGTTATTCACCCTTTTATTGGTTGGATTTATTTTATGATGAAAATCCTTGATTATGGGTATTAATTAGAGACCTGTACTTTTTATAGTATATTAAAAACTTGTAATAATATTTTTACCTATATTTAGATGGAAGGTTTACATATTTTGTATATTGGACTCTTGATAAATATTAAATATCATAAAATTTTATTTTATATCTCTTGTGAATAAGAAAAACATAAATAATTAAAATATATAAATTGTAACCACAAATGAAAAATATCACCCATTTATTTAAATCATGGTATATGGTTTTGTCAAGAAAATTTCACACTTTTTGAGTTTTAGTCCCAAAACCATTCCAATTTAAGGTCATTGAAATTAATACATTGATGACATATTCATATCCAATAAATTCCTCTATTTCATTAGAATGTTTTATTATAATCTTTTAATGAAAAGCAATTAGAGGATCAAAAATCTTATAATGTGAATATGATGTTATTCTATATCATGGAATGAGGACAAACTATTAGTATTTGATGAATCATTAATGATATAGGACATTAATGTA
Organism: Viscum album; assembly: GCA_963277665.1. Classification (NCBI taxonomy): domain Eukaryota; kingdom Viridiplantae; phylum Streptophyta; class Magnoliopsida; order Santalales; family Viscaceae; genus Viscum; species Viscum album. The sequence goes on from OY728157.1 coordinate 1,862,457,787, forward strand.
TTAATTTCATATTATCTTTACATACATGAATGTAATTTATAATTTATTTTATTTCATTAGTTTTCTAAATATATAATATCATAATTTAGCTTTCACTTTAAAGAATTATTGATTTTAGTGTGATAATATTTTATGAAATTCTATATTAAATAGATCTAAAACATGATAAAAGAATATGTTATAGATTATTTTACCTCTTATTATCCAACATGACATTCAATAAGATCATAAAAAACAAGATAATAAATTATTATAATCAAAATCAAATAATTTTACCAAACTAAATGGCTTCTCTTATGAAGAATAGAAAATTATACGTGGTAGGGAAACCATTTTTGTGTGAAATCCTTTTTATATTGTTAAAAATATCAATATATAGTTTGTGTGAAGCATTGAAATTATATTTTATGATTTTAATGGAATTAGATTCATTATTTGTTATGTAAATGTAGTTGTATTTTAGATAATAAATGTGATTGGATGATAATTACATGGAGAAACTATATATGAAATTTAAGGAATGTTTTGGAGATGGAAATTCTTCTATCATGATTATAAATGTTCTGAAAGTATGACTGAGTTTATTAAATTTTTTCAAATTTTTTATAATTCTGGATGATTGATGAACATGATATTAAATAGTTATTATCTCGTTCTTTGTTGATTATTAAAAAAAGAAATATATTGAGACATATAAAAAATATTTCACTCATCCAATAATAAACATCAATCATTGAAACCAAATGGTTGTTTCAGGATAGTGTGGTCATGTTTCTATACTATTGATGTTTTCTATGAAACATAATTTATTAAAAAAATTTATTAGAGACTCCATATCATATATTAGTTATATATATTTCATTTAAAATTTTTAAAATGGGAGGATTCATCAAATATATATTTCATAAATGACATAAATATACATGATCATTAAATAAAAGTGTTAATTAATGGACTATGTTGTATGTATAAAAATGATGAAGAAAATATTTTTTGAATCATTATTTTGAGTGAAATGAAATATATCATGTTTAAATACTTCTAAATAGTGTGTGTTTAGAATTATCCTGTTCGTTATATTAATAATGGTTTTGTTTGAGAAAAAAAATTTATGATCATTATAAGATGAAGGGTTTCATGCACTTGTATTTATGATTCATTATATTATATAACTTTTTTGTGAATCAGACTTGGGAAAAATTTTGTTTATAAAGGAAAAATGTTCATACCGAATATATTTTTTAAAATAATTTGGAAATAATTCCCACAAACCAATGGTAGTATATTATTATTAATTATGTATCATTTTAAAAATAATACACCATAATTATAATGATATATTAAATTTTAGTAAAATAATTTATATTGATAAAAATTTAAAATCAATGCAGAAAATGATTTTAGGAGCTGTAAAGGAGTTCATTCACTGAAGAAATTGACCACCGTAAGAAATTAAAGGAAGTATGCAGACTGCTATAGAAAAATGGTTCGTTGGGGAAGTAGTCCACGGTTAAGGATGTACCAAATTGATTATTAAGTAAATCATAATATAGATATTTTTGGATCTATTTTCTTATATAAGGATCATTGATCCCATCATTACATAGATAGAATTTTATTAAAGAAAATAATCACTCCATAAAGTAATCTTGTAATGTTTGAAGTGGTCCATGTGGGAGGATTCTGTGAAGTGAAGTGATTTGTGTGGGTGAATTTTGTGAAGGGTGAATTGGTATGAGGGAATAGTCCATGAATGTATTTGGAGAGATATTTATATCACAAAGGAAAAGGGTCCATGGATGAGGATTTCGTCTAAAAAATAAGTAGTGTTCTTTGGAAGCTGATACAATTCACGGATATAGAGAAAATCCATGAAAAAGATACAGTCCACATAAGAAGATGTTGTATGAGATGTAGATACGGTCCGCAATTGCATATGTAGTGGTGGTATTCAATGAATACATGTTACACGGTACAGTGCCGTTAATAAAAGAAGTATGTTGTTTATGAGGGGACATAAATAATTTGCGAATGTAATTTCTTCTAACTAACAGTACGCGGAAAATTGGATTTCATCTATGAGAGAAAAAATGATTTCAAAATATAATATAATATATATATATATATATGATTATTCTTGTATTCATGAAAATTAGGCGAACAAAAAGTCTATAAATTTTGAGTGGATCCCTTCCAAGAGTAGTGATATAAGGAAGTGGAATATGGTGATCAATGGAACTAACAGTGATCCAGACTAATAGGCATAGGGCTAAATCCTTTAAAATTTAGTGAGTAGACCTTAAATCTTATAAAAAAATGAACTTGTACAGGTAATTGATATGTCTCGAACATTATTATTGGTAGTTAGCCTAAGTGAATTTGGTACAGTCAAAATAATGATGTTTTATGCTCCTTGGATGTATCCTAGTGAGGGTGAACCATGTAATAATATTTGTGTTTGTGTTATTTCTTTTTTACTATACATTTTGTGAATTATCATCAGATAAAATTGTACTGGACATGATTAACATTAAAATTAAATAGAATAATATGTGACCTTTTGTAATAAAGATGTCAACATCTAGTGGGGTAGGATGAAGCGCATGAGCCTCATCCTAGTTGGTGAGGCATCCTTAAGTGCATCCATAAGTCCAAGGTTCAAAACCCATTATAGGCATATTTCCGGGTTACTATAGCAGTACTGTAGAAGGCACTATAGCAGTATTATAGCAGAACTGTACTCTGTGCAGGTACTATAGCAGAATAGTACACTATATAGTTACTGTAGCAGAACTATACATTGTGCGGGTACTGTAGAAGGAAATGTACCGGTTACTGTAGTATGTACTATTTGGTACTGTAGCAGCTAGAAATATTCACCTTGGGCCACCAGTTTGGGCTTAGAGTCTTTAAGGTAATCAGGTCACCCAGGCCTTCGGGTGAGTAGGGCTTTCGGGCCACCTTTCAAGCCTTAGGGCTTCCTCATGGCCTTCGGGCCACATGCAGTTTCCCCTGACACACTACAACAAAGAATCATCCCTAGAAGAATATTCAGACTAGGTGCATTCACCAGAGCAAAACCAAATGGATTTTTCAGAATGAGAGGGTATGGCTATGCCATCAAGACCAACCTACACATCCACTGGATGCCTATCCAGATTGCCATGTGAAGGTGGAGAGCTATTATAATTATGTAGATACAGGGGAGGGGAAGTTCCTTGTAGATAGTCTGGTTGAATTCCTAAAGACCATCGAGTCATGTAATCTCCTTAGCCTATGGGCCATGTAATATCTAAGACTACGGGACTTATAAGGGTTCCCCTCATACCTTGAAAGGGGGTTGTTGGGGAAAAAATCCCTCAAGGTATCATTGAATCATTTTTGAGGTGATTGTGTTTGTTGAAAAAGTGGACAGATGTGTTTTGATTGTTGACAAAGAAAACCTTGACATAAAAATTTGTTGACAAAGGGTATTTCATGGTGTAATTTAGAGTTCAAGAGCTGTGTTCAATGATCCATGTTTGATTCAAGAACTTCGACAATGGAATGGATGATCTGGAGGCAGTATAAAAAGAATAGATACAAGGTGGCGTTGTTTTCTAGAGTTTGCCAAATTTTTGGGCCTGAAAATCAACAAATGAAGAAAACTGGTTTTTGGAAAAGGGACATGCGCGCCAATGATTTGAAGTAGAAGAAACTTGCACGCCATATGTTTTTCAAGTTCAGACCATCCAAATATGGCGAAGAAAAAAGGGTCTCACAGGTATTGGTGTGGTCGCACAGGTGACCTGCGCGTCGTGGAGAGACTAGCATGCTGATGCCTTGGATGCTTGAGAACTTGCGTGCCTGTTGTTTTTTCAAGATCAGAAGATCAAAATATGGAAAATGAAATAGGGACGCGCATGATTTGTTCTATTCAGGCAAGTGACTTGTAGGGGAAGAGACCTGCGCGCCAAGAATTGCGCGTCGAGGGGTGACATGTGCGCCACCTCTTTGGTTGACCAAATGCCTATAAATACTTGACCAACCTCCTCATTTTCAATGGAGTTCAGCACTTAGAAAAATCATAGCTCTCATCACTCTAGTGTGGTGGTCAGGCAAGTGGTGGTGTGTCACCCATGTAGGACTGCTTTACAGATTTGAAGAAGATTTATTATTGTTTGTTGCGTGCCAATATTGGTTTGGGAGTAAAGGGAACTATGTCGCACAGGTTTGGAGTTGAATAATATTGTGCCGCACATGTTTTTGAGGTGGACTTGCATTCTAGTTGGGACTTGAATGCTGAGACTTGTGCGCTAGACAAGACCTGCGCGCCAAGTGAGGTTGATTCCCCTACAGTGTTCTCGGGCTGCGTCGAAGCTGGAAGTTTTCCCGATACACTCTGTGCAAAGAGAGATTCATCTACGAGTGAAAGTCGGACTTAAAAATAGCATCTACATACAAAATAGGATGCATTCATTAGAGAAAAGGAAGATACCTACAAGTCTATAAACTATGAGTGGATCCTTTTTGGAGCAGTGAGCAAAGGAATAGGAGGTAGGTGATCCTCTCCGCTGGTAGTGAGACAGAGAGAGAGAAATAGGAAGTGACCCTTGGGAAAGTAGTGAGCTTACCCTAAACCGTGTAAAGGTAGTTATCCTGGGATAGCGTGACTGTGCCTGAACCTTATAATCTACAGCTAATTATGTTTAGTGGAATTTGGTATGAATGACAACCTATCGGTGTATGCTCCATGGACGTAGCCCTTAGCGATGAACCAAGTAAAAATTGTTCTTTCATGTCCTTACAATACATTATGTCTATATTGTGCGAGATGAGAGAGAGGGAAGAGTATTTTGATTTACAGTAAAACAAGATCAGAACGGCCTTTAATTTTGAATTAGTCATACCCTGATTCACCCCCTCTCTCTTGGTATTCAGCCTTGTGGACCTAACAGAGGTTAACAAAAATCAATAAAAATGAAGGCCTTCAGTCCATTTGGGCTAGTGGGGTAGGATTAATTATGAAAATAATTTCCATACTATGATTCACCCTCCCCCCTCCCCCTCTCTGGGTATCTAATCCCCTTTTGTAAGTAAAAACTTTTATTAGATAATAGGATTATTCAATTAGATTTGTTTTCCCGAACATGGTTCAGTAGATTATTGATGTCAAGGATTCATTCTACTCTTCTCTTGGTGTTCCATAGAAATGTGAAGTGGAAAAATGAAGAAGTATAAATCTAGTGGAATTACACAGTGTTGATGTTTCTATGGTAAGAACATGATTTCATTGAACAAAAAGAATAATTTACAAAAGAATAAACTAGACAAATCATATAGTTAGATTATTCAAACTTTTAAATATTCTAGAGGAATGAGTGATGAACCAGAAGTTCCATGTCAAGACCCGTCCCCCGGGGCCCATGTCGTGTCTACCCCAAGACCACCTTCCATAGGCCAAGGGATGGAGACTAGCACCAAAGGTATAATTCCCTAAAATTGGGAAGTCATTGCCTATATAACCTGTAAACACTCACATAAGAATGAACATGGCTGGATGTAAATAAATGTAAAATTTGTTACAAACTATTTTTCAAAATAAAAAGGTTCCATAATAAAATCCCAACTGTAATTGTACAAGTACAATTGAAATGAAATACATCTGAATAAATAGAAAATATAGCTACTGGATCGTCCTCTGAGGTTCCTACCCGAAGGGTTGGTATAGATCACCTCCTCAATACTCAATGTTTTTCCATCTCATCCGGAAACTGAAAAGCCATATGGTCCACCTCGGGGTACCATCCTATCCTAGTACTCTCAACCTCCATCAGCATTTTCCATCATCTACATTCAGCACAACAATGTGCATGCATAGCCCATATAGGGGTGAGTATAACGATACACATTAGGGACCCTGAGACCCACTAGGTCTCACAAAATCCACCAAGGATAAACCAAAAATAATGAAATCAAAAGATAACCCTACTTAGGTATATGCCCATACATATACCTGATTTATTAAGTGATTTATCCCAATCATGAGGAAAACACAAAAAAAACTGACTCACATTCACCATGATTTTATTCTAGGGGTAGTATCAAGTAACATCCCCAATCACATTCCAAAAACCATGGCTGTTGGAGAACTCCTCCTTTATCGAGTACAGTGTGCCTTCCGCGACACCAAGTGTGCTTCCTACTAACATTGGACTATTGAGGTTCTCTTACTATCGAGAACAATGGATCTGCAGCATCACAGAGCACGCTCCCCACTGTGGGTCTGTTGCGTCACCAATCGATCTCCCCCTCGTAGCCTACTTAGGTACTTCTCTTGTAGAGTACCGTGGGTATTCCGCGCCACCAAGGCCCTCCCCACTATTGGTCTGCAGTGACACCAAGGTTCTCCCCACCAGACTAGTCGAGTAACTCCAAGTCGAAATGGTCAGTAGTCGTCTGGTCTCAACTAGCTACAAGGTCTCTGCACTATGCTCACTCGTCTCTAGAAGGGTCCTCTCCATGTGTTTTTAGTCGATACTCCAGATATCACTAAGTCCCGCTAAAATTATCTCAAATGTTTGCCATGTCCTAGGGGTCTCAACGTAACATAAAACACGTCAATCAGACATGAGGTCTGTGAGTTATTAGCCTTTCAGTCTTGGGGCCCCTGTTATATTCTTTCTCGATCCAACCTGACAATTTCTCATGTCAAAACAAAACTCCATTGGAGTATACTCAATGGTAATGTCTCGCTCTAGGATTTCCAGTGCCGCTGACGGTTCGTCAAATGGACTTCTAGTGCCAAAGATATCGCTAAAAGGAAGTAAAGGGGTGTAGTGGGCCTATGCCCAGTCCCACTCAATCGGACAGACTCGGCTTGACCCAGCCTTGGCTGACCCGGATTCGGTCGACCCACCCAGACCCATTGGGTCTGGCCTGGCCCGTTGGGTTTGGGCCTGCCCAACAGGTCACGAGGGACGGCAGAGAGTAGTGAGGGACCATGGAGAGCCACGACGGACCGTGGAGAGCCGCGATGGTGGCTCGACCGCAGAGGATTTTGCGAGGGCACGCAGCCATGGGGAATATCAGAGGGCCGTAGAAAACACGGCCTGTGGGGGGAGGGGCTCGCGGCAGGCGAGGGCGGCGCATTCGGTCCGGGCGGTGCGGCCGACTAGGGTGGAGCGACTAGTGAGGGAAACATGGTTGGTGAGGGAGGCATGGCTGGCTAGGGCGGCGCGACCAACAGGAACCCCGACCGGGGTTGTTTGGTTGGCCGATGGCATGGACGGGGTGGCTCGTTCGGCGGGCGGCACGGCCAGGGGGGAGGGGTGTGGCCGATGGGCGGCGTGGCCGGCGGTGTCTGGCCGGTGGGAGGCATGATCCTGGGTGAGGGCCTGTTCGGCCAGGGGTGGCACGTCGTGGCGAGGGCGCACAACCGGTTCGGCTGGGAGGCCGGAGCACTGCGGGGGTGGTGCGGGTCGTGGTGGTCACAGGCGGCGGCGCCTTTGCCTTCGTCGCCTTCGTCATCTTTGTCACCTTCCTTAATTCTGAAGAACACCACAAAAAAGAACAACAGAGGGGTCTTTCCACTTTGGGTTGGCCCCCACCCTCGGCGTTTATGGTGGTATCATTTGGCTCAACAAGATAGAAGAATGATGAACTTAAAATTTTTATAACCTGCACAATTATTCTTTCCCAGACCACAAACAATTCAAAGAATTTATTATCACGCAAATAAACCCCCTACCTCGGGTTAATTCATCAACGAAGTCGCAGCGAAGAAGACAATGTTTTCATTGTTCATCTTTTCTGCCACACACCTCCAATCCCGAGCTCGTGTGTCGCTTCGTCGTAGATTAGGACACCCCACATTGGAAGAATTCCCGAGGAAGAAACTGGAAGGAGGCTGATGTTCTTATTTTTGGAGCGCGTTCTTCGTTGAAGAATAAGTTCTTCATTAGAGAGCATAATCCTCCATGTATTGGGTGTCACGTCACTTTACCAGTGCTTCTTCGCTTAGTGGAGCCATCCCAAATCATCCTCCCAAGCTCCATATATCTAGGAGATGGGGTAGGTAAGTAACTATCGTGGAATTTATGACGGTTCATTTATAAGGTACCTTCCTAAATTCAAATGATGTTGTTTCTTAGATTAAATAGTCATAAAGCCAATTAAATAAGTTGAAACAATTAAAGGTATGTTCATTGGCACATCTAATGTGAAGGAAGTCAAGAGGATACTCCACATTAATTAGTGGGGTTGGGATTTTCTCTCAAATAAAGGGGGATTAGTCCTGTGTGGTCTCCACTATAAAAACCATTCATGAGAGGTTATGGTTCGGGTGGTCGCCACCACCATAAGCTCTCATGATAGGTTAAGATATATTGGTCCCCACACCTCAACTACCATAATGAGGTTATGTTCCAGTGGAACCCTCCTTCTAACACCCATATGGGTGTTGTGAATAAAAAAAATTTCATACACGATTATTTTTATTTTATTCTTACATGAAAAACCAAAAAACTATCTTTTACTCTCGACCCATTGTTGTCGAGGTGAATGTATCCTTAAGTGAATACCAGTGCCGCAAGTTCAACGGTTCCCTCAGATATCATTTCCTAGTACTGGTTCAAATGTCAGAAAAACATGCTTGCATGTTTACATAACCTACCTGAAAAAAAGATCTGAAATTCATTCCGGGATCTCTGGGCCACATAATATCGCGCCAACAATTTTTGTGAACTTGTAAAATTTCTATATATTTAAAAAAATTATATGGGAATTCCGGGTCATTATATTCTCCCAACCTCGGGAATTACATCCCTATAAGCCACAACAAAAACTAAGGAAAAGAGTGGGTGCACTGAGCACGTGTCTGAGCCTCCCTCTCCCATGTTCTCTCCAAGAGGTTCTCGTGATGCCGGTGAATGCACACCAATGGTATAGACCCTCCATGAAGGACCCGCTCCTGTTGATCCTCAATATCTACTAGAACCTCTGTAAAAGCTGCCTCATCGTCGACGTCCAACTCACCATGGTCGATGATGTGAGAAGGGTCGTGCACGTATCTTCTCAGCTGGGATACGTGGAAGATGTCAAGCACCCTGTGCAACTGAGGTGGAAGAGCTAAGTGGTATGCCACCTCATCAACTATGTTGAGGACCTGAAAATATCCGATAAACCTTGAACATAACATGCCGCCTATACCAAATATCCACAATCATCGTCGTGCTAAGACCCATAGAAAGACATGGTCGCCATCCTCGAACTCTAGAGGTCTCTGCCTCCTGTCGACATACGACTTCTGCCTGCTTCGTCCATTTTTCATTTTCTCTTGGATGACCTACACCTTCTCTGTGGTATCTTGTACCATCTCTTGTTCCACTAGTGCTGACTCCCCTAGGTCAGTCCAGCATAAGGGTGATCTGCATGGTCACCCATATAATGCCCCAAAAGTGTCATCCCAATGGTGGAGTGATTGATTTTTTTGTATGAAACTCCACCAAAGGCATGTTATCCTCCCAGGTATGACTGATGTTGAGGACACAAGCACGCAAGATGTCCTCAAGGGTTTTAATGGTTTGCTCAGTCTGACCATCCATCTTAGAATGGAAGGCGGTGCTCAAACGAAGCTGCGTCGTGAAAGCCTCTTACAACCCCTTCCATTACCAGGAAGTAAAACATGTATCATGATTGGAGAACATCGTCGTGGGTACTCTATATAGCCGAACAATATTATGCACATAATGTCATCTCAAGCTCTCTACTAAACCCTACTCTTTGATCAATAGGAAGTGGGCTGACATGGTGATTCGGTCGACGATCTCCCAAATCGAGTCATGTCTCTTAGATATACGTGGATTAACCATCACGAAGTACAAGGATATCCCATCCCACGGCCACTTTGGGACCTCTAGAGTCTGAACTGATCATGTCGTTACATGATGCTCTTCCTTCACTTGCTGACAAGTGAGGCATCGAGAGACAAACTCTACGAATACATTCTTCATTCCTGGCCACCAGTGCTGTCATAGAAGACCCTAGTACACCTTTGCCACTCCTGGACGTAACAATAGAGGGGATTTTTGGAACACCCTCAATACTTACTCATAATGTGAAACTTGTACCATGGTACATCCTATGAAGATGATGACTTTCTCCCCACCTTCAGAAAATCCATTGAGTTCCTATTCTATGGATATCTGAGCACGTCGTGTATCGCAGTCAGCATCCCCACGCTGCGCCTCCTTGACTCACTAATGAAGAGGGGGATTGACTATAATACACTATAGAAAAGTTGTTCCATCACGTTCCATGAAATATATCTACAAAGAAGCTAGATACTCCATCTCCTTGCCTAGAAGCTGTATACCAGATCTCATACTGAGTGCATCTGCAAAAACATTCCCCTTCAAAGGAGTATAGACTATCTCAAAGTCATAGTTCTAGAGGAACTCAATCCAACGTTATTGTCTTGGGTTCATGTTCTTCTAGGGGGGTATATACCTAAGACTCTTATGATCACAGTACATGGTAAAACTCTTTCCCATCCTATAGTGTCGCCACATCTTCAAGGAAAAGACCATTGCTGCTAACTCCAGGTCATGGGTAGCATAGTTCTGCTCGTGATTTCATAGATGTAAGAACCATATGTGATCACTACTCGATCATGCATCAAGAAACATCTGAGTTCGGTCCATACTGTGTTACAGTATACTACGTACCCTACGCCTTCCTCTGGAAGCCTCAGGATGGGGGCACTAGTCAGCCACTGCCTCATCTCCTAAAAACTCTACTGGAATATCTCTGACCACACGATGGTTATACCCTTCTTTATCAAGGCTGATAGTGGTACTACAATTATTGATAATTCTGTCACAAACCTCTGGTAGTATCCAATGAATCCCATGAAACTTCATAACTCTGTCACACTCCTAGGTGGCTCCCAAGAAAGTACTGCCTCCATCATTATTGGATCCACTACAACTCCAGCCTCCAAGATGACATATCCCAGAAAGTGAACCTCTCGAATCATGAACTGGCACTTCGAGAGCTTACCATAAACCTGGTTCTCTCAGATTATGTCCAGTAATACCCGCAAATGGTAGGCATGCTCCTCGTCAGTAGTCGAGTAAATCAGAATGACATCAATAAAGATTATGATAAAGAGATCATGGTATGGCTGAAAGATCATGTTCATTAGTCCCGTGAACAATAATGGAGAATTGGATATGCCGAAAGTTATAACCAAGAACTCTTAGTGGCCTTACAGACATAGGAATGTCGTCTTCTACACATCCTCTTCTCGAACTCTGAGCTGGTGATAGCCGGATCTAAGGTCTATCTTTGAGAACCTCCGTGCTCCCCTTAGCTGATCAAAGAGGTCTTCAAACATCAAGAGTGGGTACTTATTATTCATGGTCACCTGGTTCAGGCACCGATATTTGAAAAAAATCCTAAATATCCCATCTGCCTTTTTGGAGAACAGAATTGGGGCTCCCAAACTAGAAACGCTGGGTTAGATGAACCCCTTCCCCTCCAAGTCCTCTCGCTATACCTGCAGCTCGCGAAGCTCCACATGATCCATTCGATACATTGGAGTAGATTTCAGTGTCATTCCAGGGTGTTATTCTATGTAAAATTCCACCTCTATGAAAGGTGGTAGACCTGTGACATCGCCCGGGAAAACATCCGTGTAAAAGTCCACCACTACAGGATAAGTCGAACTCTCCACATCAACTGCTCCAAGGGTAAGGCTAGCCAACTGATTGGTGATCTACTACTCTCTCCTCTGATCATGTCCATCATGTGCTGCAAAGGCTCCCTTTTTTCCGGTGAAGGTAATCCTGGTCCCATACATGTGGACACAGCGTACTTCGTGCCTAATATAGTCAATCTGAGCATTAACTATAAATAACCAGTCTATACCCAAGATGACGTCATAAGGCCTCAACGCCACTACTAGGAGCTCCCAGTTGAAGCTATCACCTCCTAGAGTAAGCTTGCACTACCGACACGAGTGTGTAATCATCGATTATTCTCCTGTAGGAGCCTCTAGCTGTAAGGATCAAGCCAATGGATCTGTCAGAATCTCTGAGCTCTGAATTAGTGAAGTGGAAATAAAGGAATGAATAGAACCGGTGTCTATAAGTACTACTTTTTTAGTGTATTAGACACATATCCTAACTCATATCATCTTTGGAGCACCTTGGTCGTAGGCCTCAATTGCATTGAGCTGAGCTCTCCCTTGCCCACCTGCTCCCTGCTGCCCGAGTGGACCTCCTAGAAGTGGTGGCATTAACATATCGAATCATTGCGCACTACCAGCTGCATGACCAGCTCCTCTTCTACATCCACCTACTCCCTGATGACCACATCAATCGATCCTATGTCTCTACTTTAGGTGCCCCACAAAATCGATCATGAGTCATACAGTCATCTGCATGTAGGTATGTTCCTCTTTCACCATTGTGACGTCTGTCTACTGCCAGCTGTAAAAGATTACACCATGTGATGACTGGTGGTGGGTCTCGCTACTGAATACTTCTCATGAAGGAAAAACTCCACTATGATGGATCTATCTGGCACCCCCGCCTATATCGGGATGATGAGTGAGATCACCAATGCCCTGATCTCTAGCCTATGTCCCTATTCTAAGGTTTGGGCCCTGAAGAATGGGTCTCACACCATATCGGTGGAGTAGCATGAGAGGTTTGTGAACCTCTCTATGTACTGAGCTATATTCATGTTTCCCTGATGTAGATGAAGTATCTCTTGAATGTGTATTGTGTGAAGAGTCACTGGGACAAACATTGCCCTAAATAGGCTCTCGAAGTCTTCCAAGAAATGTGTCACCTCATCGTGAACCTAGAGCAAAATGCTCCACAATCTGCCTACTACTGCCTATAGAAGGATAGCAAAAAGGATCTCCATGAGATCTACCGGTGTCCCTACCAATCAAATAACTCTCACCATGGCCTCTGTTCAATCCTCAAATACCTATGGATCTGTCTCTCCCTAGAACATGGGTGGCCTCTAGCGCTGGAACTCATGCAACGCACTCAAGCTGCATGTACCATCTCTACTGGGGCTGGTGGAATTGGTGGCCCAACAGGTAATGGTACCACTGGTTCCTCTTTTGGTACCTCTACTAGAAGAGGGCCTGACACCGAGGCCTTGTCAATCAGTGGGATATCAGTGTGTAAAACTCTCGATACTCTATCCATATGTCTATGTGGAGGCATCCTGAAAAGAAACAGGTTCCCTGCGGTTAAAAGTTATACCTGGTGAGCTAATTCGGTGAGCTAACATATAGAAAACTTTCTAAAAAACATACAAAATTAGTGTTTTTGTGCACTGAGTTGGAAATCAGACGTCAGGGTCCTATTGTATGGATACTTCTAACGATGAACCATCACTGGACTCCCTGAACTGAAAACCAAACTCACCACACTCAAACACTATTTCTTCACAGAAAAGAACATAGTCCTTGGTTATGCAGTAGAAATGACTCATTTGATAACAATTTGTCATGATCTATCCCTCGGGGCCCTTGCTGTGACTACCCCAAGGCCTCCTTCCACAAGACATGTGCTAGCGACTAGCACCAATAGTGTAATTACCGAAAACTGGGAAGACATTTCCATTAAAACCTGTGAAGACACACATAAGAAAGCACACAGCTGGACATAACAGAAAGTAAACTTTATAACAAAAGAGTAATGACTGTAAAAAAAGGGGCAAGAATACAAGCCCAACAGAAAAGGTACAAGTACAACTGAAATGAAATACAACTGAAGAAAGAGAAAAGATAACTACAGGATCATCCTTAGAGGATCTTACCTGAAGTGTAGGTATAGATTTCCTCCTTAGCACTCCACATCCATTTTTCTACTCTGGGTACCGACACGTTGTTTGGTACACCTCTGGGTACCATCCAGTCCTGGTACTCTCAACCTCTATCAGCACTGCCTCTCTTCTACATCCAACACAATCAAGTTTGAGCATAGCCCATGTAGGGGTGAGTGTAACGATAGTCAGTAGGGACCTTGAGACTCTCTGGGTCTCATAAAATCCACCAAGGATAAAACACAAATAATTAAATCAACAGATAACCCTACATAGGTATATGCCCAAACATATATCTATGTAATCATGTTATCCATCTCCATTATGCGGAAAACACATAAAAAGTTGACTCAACTCAACCGGGATTTCATTCTAGAGGTAGTATCATGTAACATCTCCAGTCACATTTTCAAAACCTTGGCTGCTATTAAACTCCTCTTCTATTGATTATATTGGGACTATTGTGACACCAAGCGCACTTCCCACTAAACTTGGACTATTGAGGCACTCCTCCTGTGTTGTACTGTGGATCTACCGCATCACCATGGGTTTTCCGCATCACCAAGCATGCTCTCTCTCTAAGCCTGCTGAGGTACTCCTCCTGTCATGTACCGTGGGTCTGCCTCGACACCAAGGCGCTCCCCACGTAGGGTCTTTCGTGACACCAAGGCACTTCCCACTGGACTAATTGAGTCACTATGAGTCGAAACGGTTAGCAGTCTTCATTTCTCAGCAAGATACTAGGTCTCCACACTACGCTCGCTCGTCTCCAGGAGGATCCGATCCAAAAGCTATTGGTCGATACTCTAACTCTCACGAAGTCCCATGAAGAAGTATTTAAAAGGTCCTCCACATCATAGGAGTCTCAATGTAACAGACGGTGCGTCAATCGGACGCCCCGTCTGTGAGTTACTAGCCTTTTATTCCCAAGGGCCCTGTTGGATTCATGATCTATCCAACCTGACCAATTCTCATCTCAAATCAAAACTCTAGTGGAGTATACTAAAAGAGACCGTGTCACACCATGATTTCCAGCACTTCTGACAGTTTGTCAAAATGAAGTTCGGTGCCAATCATATTTCCAAAATAAAGTAAAGGGGCATAGTGGGGCCTAGTCTGGTCATACCTATGTGAACTGATCCGACCTGACCCGTTAGGTGGCCGGGTCCTTTGGGTTCGGCCCCGCAGGCCACGAGGGACCGTAGAGAGCTATGAGGGTGACTCAGCTACGGAGGGTTACTCGAAGGAACGAGGCCGCAGATGGCGCGGAAGGTGGGTGTCGCACCTAGAGGGAAACACGGACGACATGCAATGTAACCGGTGAGGGTGGTGCGGCCGATGGCCGGCGCAACCGGGGGGGGGGGGGGTCTACTAGTGGGAGGTGTGACTTAGGTGGGTCTGTCGGCGGGTGGCACTGCCGGGGTTTCTCGGTCGGCTGGGGGTGCCACCGGGGTGGCATGGCCGATGGGCTATGCGAGCCGAGGCGTGGAGCTGATTCGGCCTAGGGTGGCCCGGTGCGGTGAGGGCGTGCAGTTGGTTCGATCTGGAGGTCGGAGCACTGCGGGGGTGGTGCGTGTCGCGGTGGCCCCATTTTCATCATCTCCTTCTTCTTCTTTATTTTTTTTCCTTCATTCCAAAAAATACCACAAAGAAGAACGGTGGGGGGTCGGCCCATGCTGGTTTGGCCCACACCCTCTGCGTTAAGTGTGGTAACATTTGGCTCAATAAGAAATAAGAATTATTAACTTCAAATTTTTATGACCTCCACAATGATTCTTTCCCAAACCAAAAAAAAATTCATAGAAAGTATTATCACACAAATGAACCCCCTACCTTGGGTTGATACGTCGATGGAGTCGTGGGGAAGAAGATGAAGTTTTAATCATTCATTACTTCCACCACACACCTCCAATCCCGAGATTGTGTGTCGGTTCGTCGTAGATGAGGAAATCCCACATTGGAATAATTCACGAGGAAGAAAGTCGAAGGAGTTTGGCATTCTTCATTTGGGAGTGCATTCTTCGTTCGTTGGGGAGAATAATCCTCTATGTCATGGGATTCACGTCACTTTACCAGCACTTCGTCTCTTGGTGAAGTAATCCCAAATCCTCCTCCCAAGCTCCATATATATAGGAGAGGTGGGTAGGTAGGTAACGATTGTAAAATTTAAAATGGTTAATTTATTAGTAACCTTCCTAAATTCCAACGACGCTGTTACTTAATTTAATTAGGGGGAATGAAAATTAACTATGTTGGCACAATTAAAGGTATGTGTGTTGGAACAACTAATGTGGAGGAAGTTAAGAGGCTCCTTCAAATTAATGAGGGGGTTTGAGAGTTTCTCTCAATTAAAAGGAGGTTTAGTCCCCAGCGGTCCCCACCACCATAACCTCTCATTGGAGGTTATGGTTCGGGTGGTCCCCACCAACATAACCACTCATGAGAGGGTATGGTCTAGTGGTCCCCACACCTCAAATTCCATATGAAGGTTTAGTTATGGTGGACCCTAGCTTACAACACCTACATAGGTTTTGCAAAATAAAATAAAAATTTCATACACATTTATTTTTTTAATTCTTACACGAAAACCCCAAAACTGATGTTCACTCTAGACCCATTGTTGTTGTAGTAGAATTCTTTTTAAGAGGATACCAGGGCTGTGAGTTCAATAGTGCCCTTGGTATTCAATTCCAACCACCTGTTCTGAAGTTATAAAAACCTACTCTCGCATTTACTAAATGTACCCGAAAAAAGTTCAGAAATTCATTCTCTTCTCTCCTAGACTCGGAGTCACGTGCCATCAATTTTCACGGACTCGTAAAATTCCCATATACTTGAAAAAAACTACATGGAAATTCCAAGTCTTTACATTATATGAGATGATGGTACTACTTATGAAGAAGATTTTTTTAGAAGAAGAAAAGTGTAAGTTGTTCATAAAACAAATTAATTGAATCATTAACTGGTTGAAGAAAATAAATCTAAATATATAAAAATTCAATCCCATGAAATAGTGGTCAACAAGCTCATAGGATTAAATAAAAGTGTTATTGACGTGTATACTATTCTGAGAGAGAATAATGAGTCCCAACTTAATGAAATTCAAAAGTTTTATATAATTTTAGAAAATATAAAAGATAATTACAAGGGAATGATTTTGAACTCCAAAGAAATTTAAGAACAGGTATCCAAAAAATTCAATCTTTCTTCACATCAATCTAAACTACTTCAGAAGAACCAAAGGCTATATGAAAATAATGCCTGATTAAATAACATTGTTTCAAAAAATGATTCTAAAATAAAGGAGAAATCTAACTTGATATATAATTTTACATTACAATTGGATGATGAGAAATCTAGTGGGACGAATATCATAAGAGAGTATAAAACACAAAATTAATCTAGGAACAACATTAATTAATAATTGGGACATGTGTTGGAGTCAATTGAGGATGAATTGGAGAAAATTAATTCAAATTTAAAGCCTAAAATGAAGGATGATTTTCAATTACTATTGGATTATCATTCAGCAGGCGATGATGAAATGAAAATAAAATATGATACTTTTTAGGATAAGCATGAACATATTTTCACATTTCAAAAGCCATACAGTTTGGGAAAAACAGGTATTGGATGTTATGAATCCTTTATCAAGCATAACAATATGATAGTTTTTAATAGTTCTAGAGTTATGAAAAATATTTTAGATACTATAAGCCTACCTAAAATGGATTTTAGAGGAATTAATAACAGCTTCTACTACTTCTGTGGAATTCATGGTCATGCATTAAGAGTTTTTTTGAAGTGTTAGAATATACATCATATCATAAGTAAAATATCATTTCTAAATAGTAGAATAAGAAGAATCATACTATGAAATCTGACAGAATAGTCTACTAGAAGGAAGCATTTCTTAAATGTTATTTCTGTGGAGGATAGGAACACACCATGAGTATTTGTCATGAATCCCAAGAGATCAATGTTGGAAGAAGAACCCAGGATCCATTAACATCTAAACTGAGAAAGGATTAAATTATATATTCTTTTAATGGATGTTTTTATATGTTCTAATCATGTGATTTTGGAAAGAGATTGTTCCAGGAAAAATAAGGGAAGAAAATGCAACCAAGAAAGAGATCTCCAACAATGGTAGTTTATAAAAAAGCCTATAATAGAAGACAATATGAGAAGTTGAAAAGTAGATTTACCGTATTAGGGGAATCATATGGATCTCAAGAAACAAAGAATCGACAATTCCCATTGTTAAAGTAACAAAAACTCACTTGGAAATAATGTGAACAAATAAATATGAAAAATGGAGGAGATAATACAGTCATGATTAAGAAGAATGTAAATTCAATAGAAGACCGAACCCCAATAATAAAGGGCGGAATGAATCATATACCTAAAAAAATAAAAACGAATATAGAATGTCTTGATAAATTTACATGTTATTCCACATGGTGATATGTGAAGGCAATAAAAAAATCCCTCTAATAGAGGAAGAATCAACAGTAGATGAACATTGAAAAGATTTCTTGTCAATAAAAGAGTCATGAATAATAAAATATTAGGGGAGAGTAAAAAAAGGAATATTTTACAAGTAGGTTTAAATCCAAAACAATTTATAAATGCAAATACTACAGAATCCAAATATTTTTAGAAGTCTAAAAATGTGGGTATATAATTTTTAGTTATATGGCCAAAACAATTGAGGTTATATGAGATGATGGAATAATAACAAGAAAATTATAGTGATCTTAAATAATGTATCAAGGTATTGAGCCATCAGGATCAACCACAATCCTATTTATGAGGATTCTATAGGTAACCCTCTACCCATTCATTAAATGTTTCTAATTTTTACAAGAATTTGTGTTGGAATGAAGGGGAGATACAATTTATGGGGTGTATGTGATGAAAGGGAATGATCACATATGTAAAATGGATATACATGTGAAAATAATTATATAAACAATTGAAATTATCATATTATATCATATTCAACAGGTGGTTTTACACAAAAATGATATTTTTTAAATCTACATATGTAATTGATTTATATGGAAAATACTGAGGTTTAATGGATTAAAATATTTCTTTCAACAAACCGTTCTAACATAGTAGGATTAGAGGATATATCTGTGACTTGATGCTATGTGATAATTTCAATTTCTAAAAATCATACAGCTAACTGTAGTTGTTAATAATTAGACTTGGATATCAAAGGATCTAAAATAATCAATGTATTAATTCATAGTTGATAAAAAGAATCAAAGTTGAATGTTTATATTGACGACATATTTTGGTGGTGTTCAAATTTCTTCCATCAGTGTTAAATGATCTTTGAAAAAGTGAATGAGTGAAAAGGGATCATAATTTCACTTTATGTAGATTCTAGGAGGATTGTGATGGTAATAGAAGCACCTCAAAATAAGCTAAAGTGAAAAATTATAATTTACAAAATGAAATTGATGATGTGTATGGGGAAAAGAAATCTATATGAAAATTGAATATGATAACATATTTCTTCATATGAAGAAGGTATTATATGTCGTGAAGAAAGCACTAAGGGAGTTGTATTCAATGAATAATCAATTTCTTAAGAACCAAGGTTTTTAGCATAGTGTATTTTACAATCTAAATGTCAACAATTATAGTAATCAAAGTATTATGGTTCTGGTTTGTGTTGATGAAATATATTTTAGTGGATCAACTGATGTATAATGGAAGATATCATAAAGAGTTATTGGGATCTAAAGGTTCATATTGGAAAAAATTGGTAGATGATAGAAAGTCAGCATCATGTGAGAAATTATATATGGGTGGTTTGTGTATTTCATGGCCAAGAATGAAAAAGGATTTCATTTCATTTAAAACCTTTGAGTAAAATTATATTGTGGCCACTCTTGTTTACATGCAGTAACTACGACTGGAGTAGAAGACTGATGATATGGGTGTTGAAGTGAAAATTTTGATCACAATCCATTTCAAAAATTCATGTGCAATAAATATTAGCAAAAACACAGTCCATCACTCAAGGGTATAGAACATTGACATCAAATATCATTCAATCAAGGATAATGTGGAGAATGTTCTTATAATATTGGAGTATATTCCTTCTGAACAAAATCATTAATATATTCTGACAATGTCCTTATTCAAAGAATCATTCGAAAGAAATATACATGCTCTCGAAGATTAGTCAACTCCCCACACATGAAAATGAGTGGATGTGTGACCACCACTCCTTGAAATATATTGTGTTTTTTCTAACGTACTGATGTATGTTTTTACACAATTACATACCTGAAAAGAGTATCCATTGGGTTCATCTACATAGGGGGTGGAATATGGCTATTAAAAGGAAAACAATTCTTCATCGATGCACAGTGTGACACAACAAATTGTAGAAGTAAGATAAGAGGATTTGTAGTTGTTAGGGAGTGTAGTAATGTATGGGTAATATTAAATCTAATGATGCATTGAGTGATCGATCAATGGATATATATCACGATAGATGTGGTTCTTAATAAAATAAGATAAGTGGTTTTGGAATGGAATGAAGTGATCCATTGATGAACTTTTCATTTTACTCTTATTTCTCATGCCCAGCTTGGATCATGTGGTCCTAGAGTATTGGTTGATCAAATCCTTGATCATTGTATTAATCAAAAGAAGGGATCACTGGTTGAATATGGAAGGATCATTAACAAGGTATCAAATTATGAGGATTTGTAAAAATATCAAAAGGGTGAGATTGTTGGGAAAAAATCCCTCATGGAATCCTCTCAGTGTTTGTAAGACCCATTAGATTACTATCAAGAATAACCATAAGTAATGAATATAAAATAAAAAATTGTTATTCATTTTTTAAGCATGGATGACATAATTTTAAGATGTTACACTAATATAAATTCATGTATAATAATGAATCTGTGATAACTCATTATATATTCATGGGTTTTCTCTAAATATTGGATAGATTAGTAAGAACAATTATAAACTATCCAGAAATCCATAATCGAAAATTAAGGGAGAGTGCATCCAAACATTTATTCCTATAAAATTATAAGAATTAATTAATAAGATCATAAATAAAAATTAATTGGACACTAAAATCAATGGATAAAATTAGAGGAACCCTTGCCTCTTGGAAAGGAATGTCACTCTCAATGGTAAAAGATGTTTCCATTGATAAGAATGTAATGATTGTGAAGGTTATTTACCCTTTTATAGTGTATCATTGGATAGTTTATATGATTAGAAATCTCAAAACTAAGATGAGAAATTTCTTTTGGAGTAGATGTATTATCTAAAAGATAATAATAACTACCTCTTGAAAATAAATTCTCTGACCTTGTAAACTTGGAGCACTAGGAATCAAGAACCTTGAGTTTTTCAATCAATTACTTTAGGACATGTTCATGTGGATGCTCCTCCATAGTAAATACAATTCCCACAATTTCCAAAGAACCCAATTTTTGTAATGGTTCTATAAAGGAAAAAATAAGTTATCACGAGTCTTCCATTTTTTCAAGACTGAGGTACATTTTATAGAAAATTATCACCCAAATTCAATGGATAGTTAACACGAATTATTCCCTTCACATTTGGTATGATAACTATACTATTGTGCCACTCATTAATTGGATAAACATTAAGAATAATGATATTGATCATAACATCAGGATCAAGGAACAACGAGAAAATATGGTAAGGATTATGAATGATACTGTCTTTGATGCTGCTAGCTATGACATTGTCAATCTTGAAGACCTTTTAATCGGGGGGGGGGGGGGTTATTCAAATGGTTTGCTTGTCTAGAAATGATTATAAAAGCATCTGATTCATGGAAAAAATAGTGGGTTGGTGACTTGAACAAGAAATAGATGACACCTTCATGATTTACACTTTTATGAAGGCTAACATTCAACATGTTACCTGTGGACACCAATTTACAATGGTTTGGGATATCATTGTGATCCAAATGCACACTTCGAAACCAGTACAGAGAGGAAATTGATCATTTTTAATTTGAGATTGAAGACTTATTTTTCATTATGGGTGAAAGTTCTAAACATCATTAAAAACAAGCTCCCCCAAACAGATTCTATCCATGTTTTCCTTACATCCATGTATGATGTTAATCTCTATAAGAAACTAACAATTCACATTCGGGAATCTTGTAAGGAGATGATCCACTACATCTGGAAATGAAGGAACAAACTAGTACATATTTGGACCCATTTCAATATTGGACTCTACATAGAGAGCATAATTGTAGCTATTCAATATACTAATACACTGATCATTGAAAAATGCAGCAATATTATGGGTGAATTATTGATTCAGAGGCGTGTTAATATCAATGGTAATTTCTCTATAGCATGAGTAACCTTTTAATTGTTTTGGTCCACATGTTTTGTAGGATGGATAAATTGAAACACAAATGTGGATTATAGGGGTAAACCTGGACCCTCAGGGTATAGATCCATTTTCATATATATGAATTGGGACATTGTTCAATGCATGTATGGTCCTTATGAAAATATCACTATTATGGAAGCAATGATTATCAGAGACATCATGGTTGTTGAAATTTTCTATCATTGATAATGTATCAATTTT
This sequence comes from Viscum album, assembly GCA_963277665.1. Classification (NCBI taxonomy): domain Eukaryota; kingdom Viridiplantae; phylum Streptophyta; class Magnoliopsida; order Santalales; family Viscaceae; genus Viscum; species Viscum album. The sequence continues at coordinate 1,862,480,248 of OY728157.1, forward strand.
TGGTTTGATTATGACTCCACTACTCTTGTGCAAGACATAAGAGTGTTTCAGATACACTTATCATGGAATATGACAGCAAAATGAAAACATTATCTTGACAAACTCTCCCCAATGAATTACATCATCGCACACACCTTTCGGGGAGAAAACTATATCGTAGATGGGATTTCAAATAAAGGGTCCACTACAGATGGGTTTCTACATATGACCACTTTTCATGATAACATGGTTCCACTTTTCCTTCAGAAAAAATGTAAAATTCAATCTATTCAACTCTTGAAATATTAATTTATTTAATTTAATAGCCTCAGTGCTTGCTTTTCCAAGAAAACCCAATCTCGTAAAATAACCAAACACATCCATAATAAATACCTTTGATATTATTCATGTAATTTATGGTATAAGCTATGTAAATATAGGTTTTGTGGATATATATGAGAATGATTATTTTTGTTTTTAAAAACCCATTATCATAGGAAAATATTTAAGGTAACATTTAATATCATGTATTATAAACATCAGTGATTGGATTTAGTGGTTAAAAATGTATCATTGTTTTATAATGAAACAAATATCAATTTATAATCCATTAATGGGTTATGAAATTATATTATATAAATATTTTATTGGTAATATCACCTCCAACATTGCCTTTTATTTGACCTTAAAAATTATCATTATAGGGTATTATGAGTTGAGATGATATGTGAGGATTTTAAGGACTACTATATAGTACTCGATAAAAAGTATTTTAAGATTAATAAATAAAAGACTCATGAGATAATATGTTGAGAATTATTATTCTTAATAACATGGTAATTTAAATCACCTTGAATCTTGTACAATCATTGAAATACATATATGTTTATGATTGTTAGAAATACCCATTTCATGATGTTAGAAAGATACCTATATTTAAAAGATTGATACATTGATATAAATCTTATGAAATTATTTAATAACATATAACCAAGAGGTTGTTGGGTAAACTAAAGATCAATTCGTCAATTAGTGATTATAAAAGTTGATATTTGTCCTCTTAATATTATACAAAACATATATTTGGGCCCATGATTGAATTATATAATGAAATTTCATGGCCACCCATAGTTGAGTGACATGTGGTGTTCCTGACTAAATGGATGAATTCAATGTGATGTATTCATTCATATAGTTTTTTAGGATTTAGAAAATCATAAATTTATGAGTTGGCCTATATTAGATTCAAATGTACATGTCTAGTTCACACTTGATGTCATGTAAAAAATGATTATATAAATATGCATATGATTTATATAATATATCAGGAGGAATAAATATTCATATAGATCTATGAGTGAGATTGATCAAGATAACACAATACTGTTTTATTACTCAACTATTGTTTACATTTTTATATTGTTCATATATTAAATAAAAAATTTTAAAATGGGATTCGTAATGGTCATCAATATTAGAAAGGCTCACATGGTCAGAAAAGGGGTCCTGGAATGTGGCTATGTATTAGTGCAATATGTTTATTAAAAATATTGTGAAATAGGATGCAAACCATATATAGAAGAGTTTATATGGGCTTACAATGAGTTTTGATTCTTTTTCATAAATGCGTTAATGATTTAGTACAAGTGAGTGATTGTTCGAATATATACACTAAATAGTAGACCATAATAAGATTATGGTCACTGTGATTTTGTGGAAATTAAATAGTAGTGTTAGAAAACATCAAGGATCATATGAAAAAAGTATTAGATACAAATCATAAATCTGTTCCAGAGTGAAAAACCACTCTCCTTGTGTTAATAACACAATGATGAAAAATTAAAATTTTTAAAATTTTGGCATGTTTTCTATTAAAAAATACCACTTAATTCTATTAACTAAAGAAGAAATTTATTTTCTTTGATTGTTTTTTGGATTTTATAATTTATTAATTAAATGATTTTATTTATTATTTGTATTGATTAATTTATTATTTCACGTCTTAGTGAATCCATGTATTTATTTTTTAAATTTTATGGTTAATTATTTAATTAAATCTGTAATTAAATGTTTAATATTTTTTTATTTTTTTATTAACCATTAAAATAAATTTTAAAAAACTATTTTAAATTTTTATAAAGAGATAATTGATAATTTTTAAATAGTGAATTTCATTCAGGGGCTTTGGAATCTATTTGAAATGAGAAATTGATTTTGTTTTAATTTGGATGATGTTGGAATTGATTTGGAATTATAATCATAAATGGAAAATATTTTTAAAATATTAATGTTTTTAATCAACAAAACATAATTTGATCAATTCCCATAAATACTAAAATATTTAGGTGAATTTTCATGATGGGAATCATTGGAGAAAAAAAATTCCTTCAGAATCCATTCTAAAAATGTTACCTTGGGTTCTTCAATATCCTACTACAATCACTTACTTCCAAGATATGTTGATTATTCTAGTACCATCGATTATTCTACAATCTAAAAATAGTGTTATGAAAAACGTAAAAATAATTTACAAATTACCATGTTAGGTTATTTATTCCCTTTGCTACCATTGGTTCTCTTATTTCCACTGAGAAGAAATATTATTCCATTGGGCCTTCCACCATTGGATTGATCCCACTACTGGTGCCCTATCCTATTACCAATACCACTACTGATACCACATTTGTATTGTTACCCCAACATACAGACAAAAATCTACATATACTCCACTATAACCATCTGTGTTACCATGGACCACTTCTCGAAGCAATTCCTGACAATATATGCTACTACTGATGGTACCCCATCCCTCTTTTCCAACTGATAGAATATAGAACAAATCTAGATCAGTTATATTCAATTAAAATATTAAATTAAAAATAAAATCTTAAGATATATTTTCATGTGATTTCCCTAAATAGAAAAAAAACCTCTGATGTCAAACATGAAGGACCAATTTATTTCCTGATGTATCATATGAATATACTGATTCCACCACTTCCAACCAAATATAGGGATGATTTCATGTCAACTTTATAAAATTTGATTGGTTCTGAGGCTAAACGTAAACATGGAATAGAGAGAAAACCATTTTTGATTGATTTAGAGCTCTCTCAAGGCTTATTTTTATGTGTTTTACCCTATTCTGTTACATTATGCATTGATGGATATCTAATACAACCTGAAATTGTTTTACTGGACCCAGAATTTTTTCTTATTCTATATTTCGTACATTCGATGAGACCTCACTTTATCAAAAATCACATGTTCTGAATTTAAAATTGATGCATACATTGTGTTTGACATACTTCTAAAACAATCACCTTTGTATAGTTTTATCCGAAAAAATACTCATGCTCCATACACCAATTGAGTAGTGCACACCATATAATAAATTTTCCCAATGTTGACCAAAGATTGTTTCCATAATTGAGGACACAAATTTGATTCATCATGGATCAAGACCTCGATGAGCCGCAGAATAAATTTCCAACCAAGAATAACCTAGAAAATTGAATACCACAACAATGTTATGAGAGAAAAAATGTATATTCTTAGCCAAAGTAAATCATAAGGACTATCATTTCCCATTTATACCACTCCATTACTTTTTATCAGTATAGTGAAGACTCAAATCCTCTAGTAATATCTGAAAATCCCATGAATATTCATCCACTAAGCCTATCAAATTATAACACCCAATGTAAGATAATGAGCTTCACATGACCTACCTATCTATACAATTGTAGGACAAAATGAAGTTATATAAAATTCCACATATTGTCATACCTAGATAGAAAGTTCACATCTATCCATGTATCCATATATATATATATATACATCCCACCATCTATCTTGTGCCTAACTTAAAATTCCTTTTAACAACACTGACATATCTTGGGTTTCACTACACATAGATAAATTAGAGCACCCAATCTAATATTATTAACCAATATTTATGTAAATTATCATATGAATAAAATACGTGGACATGATAAATTTGAATATTCTAATCAATATTTTACACATATCACTCATCAATTCAAGGAGAAATTTCTTCACTCCCTAAAATCACATTCATAGAGGATGAAGAAGAATAATCAACCAAAATGTCTACAAATCGTTTCTCATCCCACATTTTATTAGGATGAAAGAATTTTGTAATGTAATAGTATTTAGTAACATAAGAACCTTTGTAAATTTTCTAATGTTTAAATTCAAATTAATTCATTATTCATCTAATTGAATCATTCCTTTATACCTATTTTCTTCATATTTTTAGCATATGGTAAGTCCTTTTGATCCGAAACAAAATGTTTTAAGAGACCTAAATCTACCTCCACCAGTATGTGTTTTATAGGGATTCACAATGATGTAATGAATTTATTTGATTCAATTTCTCACTCTACTTTCTCCTATTTCACTCTGATAGTGATGATGGTATGTAAAAAAGGTGACCCCCAATCTACATTTCAAAAATACTATTACCCTTATCAATTTTTTCACTTCATCATCTCACTCCCTCTGTTTCACATTTCATACAATTGGGTTAGTGTGATTTGGAGGGGAGAACAATTTATGATTAATTCCAAATGAGTGTGATAGTTCATCTACTTGATTGTGGAATGTGATTTCCCAATGAAAAGGTGAATTATAGTATTTTTTTCAAAGTAGTGGATTAATTATGTTGAATAGGGGTTTCAAAATAATGGAAAATTGATTATGGTTCATGGATGAATGATACTAATTATATAAATTATGTCTAAGGATGTAGAAATAATTTAAATGACAAACCAACTTATAAGAATCCACCATAGGAATACATTCATTTATAACTTACATTGTTGTGTTTTCTATTTATTGTACTAATTCTTTAAAACATTATTATTAAACAAAAAAATATCATTTATGTCTCTGTTTTATATTAATTAACCAAAAATATTATTAATAATTGATCGACATTGTGAATATCCAAACCATATACAATCCTTGGAAAATGTCCATTGTTATACATATTGTTCAGTCCATGTTTAAAAAAATATTTTTACCATGTCCAGGAGAACCTCTTGATTTCCTAGAAATAATTATTGGGGAGTTAGGTTAAGTATTCACTATAAAATGAACAAATGTAAATATATTTTTCTTATTTTAATTTCGATTCCTCAATATATAAATTTAAAACATGGATATTCACCAATTTGGGGCCATTCCTCAATGGATCGTCACTGATAATCTATGTTTATAATCACATAGGAACCACAGGAGATAAATTACCATGTAATGCACCAATATGTCAATCTATATACATATCCTAATGGGTTAGGGGATGAAATATACAACATGAACAAAACCAAATACCACAAACAATATATTTTAACACTCTGTCACACCAACAATGAACATGCACCAGATGGGATACAAATTTACATAAATATATACATAATAATGGATCAAAAATTGAAAAACCCAAATGAAGTGTTGTTAAAATTAAAAAAATGTAATCTTTAATAGTCAGCACCGTCTAAAAACTCAAAATGTAAATAGAAAAAAAAAATGTAAAATAATTAGGGCCCATTTTATTTTTTCAATAATATATTTAAGATTAGAGGAGATAATTTTTAGAAATAGAGGATATGTTACATTTCAAAAATGATCACATTCCATCAAATGTCCTGCCTGAGGAATAACAATTTTGAAATAGCTGAGGGAGTCTCTATTTTTGAAAATTTATTTTTCAAATTTAAAAAAATCTCAACTACCTATGGATTTCAATTAATTCTTTAAATAAATAATTAAAATTATATTTTTCACACGGTTAATAAATATGATGATTTATATATAATATATTTTTATAAAAATATTGAATTTCAATTACTACCCTCTTCCAAAATTGAATAAATTAAAGAGAGACTGCACTTGGAAAATGCCGACATGCTAAAAATTAAGATAGAAATACAAATAATGTATATTTATTTAATTTTTGGTTTTTAAAAGCTGAATTATCTATAACTTTCTTTAGTTATAAATTTAGTGAAGCATCTAAACTAATTCTTACATATTATGATAAGGAATTTGGATTTGATGTATAATATTTTTTTCTATAACATAAGAAATAAAATCCATAATAATTGGGTTTTTCATTTTAGTTTCAAACCATACCATATGATGGAGTGAAATTACCCTTATGGTTGATAGTTTTTTTAAAATGAATTATAAAACATGATATCCCAATTTTTCATATTCCTCGAACATAGTAATATTTATATTCCCTCACATAAGATTAAAAGCCTAAGGTAGCTACATTTTAAGAAAAATTAGATATTGATAATAGGGAAGAGGATTCACTTAATGATGAAAAATATGTAGGGAGTGACTACTTTTAAAGACTGCTGTAATTCACTCATAAATAGTTAAAACAAGATTCAAATTTTTATGTGCATTAATGTGAATAATCATCGTAGCATGTCGTGAATCAAATACTCCCTCAACCTCATAAAAAAGATTCAATGGATGGAGAAACGTAAGATGTTTTCCCTATATCTACTCATGTTGAATCAAATGTCCATGTTGTTGCCTATTGGGGGTATAATTTTGATTTGAAATCAATGTACTCTGAGTTTATTTAATTTCAATTACTTTATTACTTAATAGTTGTTGATTTTTATTTAGTATCAATGGAAGAGATAATTTATGAAAATAACACCACAACAGCTGTAGAAGAGATAGAGGATACCTCGTATATCACCCAACCGTCCCTATGTTATTAGACACAAAACATTGATGAGTAGGTTTAAATGAGGAAATTTATTGAAGGGATATCCGAATACAATCTTCCATTAAATGACATTATATTTTTCATAGATTAACCTATACTAAATATTTTTTTTCCATCCGAATTTTTTTTTATTTTTTTCAAATATCAATAACTTAGGATATTGAATTAGTTGGCTATAAAAATCTAAAGTATATCATAACATGGCCTTTTTATTATCAAATTAAACCATGTTGTGCATATCCTATTAAAATATACCAGAAAAGCCGTCAAAGGATAACCCTCTGACCATTTATTAAAAAGAGAAAGAAAACCGGTTTATGGGTTGCCGGTACCCATTACAAAACATCCCAGCGCCATACATTTCAAAACAACTTTCAAATTTCATACTCAAAAACCATCCAGCTGTCCTCGATCAGCATACCATCACCGCACACCATTTCATGCCTCCTCGGGACGCTCACATCTCGAAACTCACCCAGCCATCAAACCCATCAGCTTCACCGTCACCAACCAGACTGTTCATCGTCGGTGAGACCCCCTCTGGCATCATCGTGAATTCCGAGATCCATCACCACGCACCACCATCCACAGTGGTGAACCATCACCAAAGCACTTGCCCATGAGCCACGAATCCCACTAGCATAATAAGACCATCCTGAACAGCAGCAAATTCAAAGCAGCAAATTCAAACCAACCAGGTAAAATCCATAACAATCCAAGAAGTTCAGTAAACCGTGGAAAATAAACAGCAAGGAATGAAGGAAAAAACATCTGGCATGCCTCCGTCAAAGCACCATCGCCAAGTCAAACACGCCTGCATAGAAACCACCATCCTCTTCTCGTCGCCAAAACAAAATCACCAGCGTAGCAAATGCCATCCTAGAAACCATCCTAAAATAAATCTAACAAAACAAACATTAAACGAGCATCACCAAAACTCCGATGAACAGCATCCTGGACGAAGGACTATGATCAAATCCCATCGCCACCTTCACATCTACACCCAAATGCCAGATCTACCCGAATCTCGCACGGAAAACGCTGAAAACGACGGAATCCCCAAACCACAGCACTTGAAACCCGCACCCTGGTCCAGAATCTTTCCACCTAAGGAAACCCTAGTCGGAACCAAAGCTAGAGTGGAGAGAAGGTCGCGCAAAGATGCAAATCGCCGAGGATGTTGACGAGCATATGCCATGTTGAGGAGCACATCTCAAGTGCGCCGACGAGGAGACAGAGAAGATCAGCCAGCGGGAGAGCGGAAGGCGACAGCGGGCGGAAGGAAAACCTAGATGCAGAGCCCCTTACGGGCACATCCCTCTCCTATTAAAATATATAATTAATGGAATTTTATGAATTGTTGTTGTAACCCAAAAATAATATTTAATTATGTTTCAGGAAGGGTTTTAATCATATTTTAGTAGTTTTATGAAATCATTTTTCATTACTATTTTATAATTAAAAATAAACATTTTTGAGCTTTAAAGTTCATAAAAATTACATAAGTGAATTTTTCTTATTAAATAGTTTATATCTTGTAAATACTATACATATATATTTTTAATAGTTTTGTGGTGATTTTTTTAATTTTTCATTAATTTGAATGCTACCATACATAGTTTAAATTTCATTCTAATGTGTCATAATTGAATGATTCTGAAATTTTAAGAAATAAATGATTTTTGAGTGGCTTTCACTAATTCCCTCCAAGATGTTTTGACTTATATCATCGAATTGGACTATGAATAAAAATATTTTTGTGGATTCAGATTTATAATATGTGGCCAACGTAATATTTGAACTTAATTTGATCTAAAATTTCTTGTATAAAAAGGAATCTCAAATGGATCTGAAAAATAAAATTGATATAGGTCCATTGATATGAGAGTAACATGATAAATTGGGATCCCATGATGAATCTATAGGACATTGAAAACCATATCCAAAGGTAAACCATTTTTACATATTTACAGTAATGGTTTGTTCCATAGCGACCTTCACATTCATCGTTGGAAAAAATAAACAACAGAAATTAAAAATTAAAAATTTTAAATTAGTAAAAAAACTAATTCAATCAGAATTGTTGAATATCTAACCCATATGAGAAGGTGAAAATAAATTAATAATGATCTCATTTAACAAGTTTCAATGAAGTGAAAAATAAAACTGTGTAATCAGAAATAAAAGGGAGTGTTATAAATTGATGTTCATATCATTAATACATTGATTAAACATAAATCTAATTTGATCCACTCCAAGATATGGAACTCTCACTTTTATTTTAATATATTTTCCCTTAATTCATATAGGATGACTGATAGTTTATAAATTATTTATAATTAGTGATTTTTTTTCTCAGAATTGTTTTATAAGATTTTTGAAGGATGATTTTTTTCAAATTAATAAATTATATTTAGTGATAAAATTTCATAGGAGTGAAATATGACATGTGTAGTGGAGTGATGTGAGATATATATTTGAATTTTTTTAAATAAAAATTACTCATCTATATAATTAACAGCCCAAAAATTAATTGTTTTTAATGATTTTTTGAATATATCATAAAATATATTAATGGATCAATTGAATATCATGATTTATTTAATAAATATTAGAATTTAATATATAATCCATAAATCAATTTTTTAACTTTTATTTTAATTTATTTAGTACAATATGGATTAAAAATCTAAATTTACTTAGATTTTGTGTAATAATTGTATTATTTACATTTTAGTAAAATATTATTTCTATAATGGAAATTATTTTAAAATAATAGTTGGGAATTTTTAATATATTTAAATTTAATTCAATAAGAATAGAATATGTTTTAAATGATTAAATTAATACTTTTAATTATTTTTAAAATGCTATAATTGATTTAGAATTGAATTGTGTGTAGAAAAATAATTTGGTAATATTATTGTTTTTATTTCATTAAAATTAATTTGGTTAATTATCACACATAAAGAAACATATATTAATTACGATGTTTATTAATTTTCGGAGAATAAAAGGTACCTCCATTGGATTCCAAACTACTAAAATTACTGATGTTACTTCTGTCAACTCATTTCACCACCTATATCATTGAGAAGGGAAATTTTCAATTTCCATAAATGATACTACACTGAAATATATCATTATCTCTATATTAAATAATCATAAAATCATACCCTTTTCCTTTTATGGTTTCATTAGCCTTTTCTATAATTGTATCACTTTATACCAAATGAAGGAAAATGATAACATAAAGTGAGCTATTATTAGCCAATTTCTTATACTAGTGTCCTATTTTTCTATAGGTGTTTCTTCTAGTACACTATTTCTACTATCCCTACTACTTTTTTCCACCCATGAACATATGGTCCCCTACTAACATCCAAGCTATTACCCTCATTCTACATTCATTTGTAAACCAACATATTATACCTCCCGTGGTACTGGTTCCCCCTTATCATACTGAGATTAGTTAGAACAAACCAACATCTATCATACTAATATTGGGAATAGAAAGTGTAAATGATGATATAATAAGACATTTGATCTATGTGACCCAATGGTAAACAAAAAACCACTTCCATAAATGAATAAATGGACCTGAATCTGTTTTTCTAGTCGAAGAGACTGATGTTTCCATTTTCAATCAAAGCTAGGGATGATGTTGTTTAACATATTGAAAATATAATTGGATTTGAGACCAAGATTTATTTTGAACTACTTCCCAAGATGTATGTGGTGTTTGATCTAGAGGACACTGATGGATTATTTTAATTTGTCCTGATATGTTTTGAACCAAGATACACCAATACAGCATGAACTTGAAATGAAATTATGTTAATTTCTCAAATTTTTATCTTCAAATCTGATATATTGGTTAGGTGAGACCTTTTATCATACCAAAAAAAATTTGACTACTAAAATTGAAAAATACATAGTGTTCACCCAAATGAATAAATCATCCCATTTCATCCTTGTGAACCCAGCCAAGCCTCATGCTCCAACCACCAGATAAAGATTATACACTAAATATATATGTAGTCTGGTGAAAACCGAAATTTATTTTTTCTATTGATTAGTAAAATTTTCTTCATCTTCTAATAAGATCATACAAAATCCTAGACTAAATTTTGACCTGAGAATTGCCTAGAGAAGTGAATCCCACATAACAATTATAAGGGGATGATTGATGGAGAATAGTAAAAATAAAGCTCATGTTCTATGCCCAACTATTTCATCCCCTCCTTATATATATCTTTTATAGTGTGGACTCCATTAATCTGAAAATGGTAAGAAAATACAAATCACTTACATCCATTTATACAGTCAAATTGAAGCATGAAAGATACAATCATGTACATAGTAAAAGAACTAATATGTAATCTACTACAAATGATAACTTTATTAATTAATAGTCCATCACTAGGTTTTACCAAGAACCAAATTAAATATCGATCCTTATATACAATAAAATCAGTTCAACCTCCCAACATGTTTTTATCAAAATAATCCTCATCAAGACACTGAAGAAACATGGATTTCATTACACTATGAACATTTAGAGAACTACAACTTGGAATATTCTCACTGAATTTTGGAATAAATAATATATGAAAATACATAAAAAGTGAGATTATGACAAAGAAAATAAGATCATTACATACGACACTCATCCTATCTATAAAATAATAAATCACTCACAATAGTAAAAACCATACATGATAATGAAGAAGAAGTTACATTGATTCCAAAAACATTTTTCCATACTAGTCTAGATGGGTGTCCCAACCATTTTCATTGTATTGGTTTTGATTATCTTATGAGACATTATAATTTGTCTTCATTGTCAATTCCAATTTTTTTTCACTTTTTGGAATTTGTTTCACTACACTTTATATCTTTTCTTCATGTTTTTGGCCTTTTTGACATCCCAATGATCAAAACATCCATGTGCATGGAGAGATAAACAATCTATAGGGTTGTATGAGTATTATAATATTTTTTAAATGAGTATTTGTGTTTTAATTTATGACTCAACATTCCTTGATTCTAGTGTTATAGTAATATTGGTGTGTAGAGCATGCGATCATAACAGTACATTCTGATAATATATCATCTGTTCCATATTTTTCACATTTAACAATATCCTTCAAAAAAATCACACATCATCGGACTATAGTAGTGGATTTTGAGTGGGTGAATTATATATTATTTTTTACATGTGAGTGAGTACATCCATTCACATGATTAAGGAGAATTATTTCCTATTCACCAATAAAAACTAAGGAAATTTGGGTTTATTTATGAGATTTATTGAGTAGAGTTTTTGTATTATGATAAAGGAAAATAACAGTGGGGTAACAGATAAATGATATTGAATATATATACTGAGTTAACATATATATAACAAGTGTAAATTAAGATCCAATACATTTGAATTCACAACAGGATGACCATCATTTATGTCTGACCATTTTTTATTTATTTGGTTTTATGATTGTAAAAACCAAAAATCAGATAAACAATATTCATCATTTCTGGGTGATTTCAAAATCATGAAAAATATATTCTTTAAGAAGTGATTAATATTTTGATGATTCTACCCTATTAGATACTTTTTTAAAGGCCATTTGTCAGCCGAAAGATTCATTGCATGTTTTAGATAAAGAAAAATGTATGGTTGATTGTATCCCATGATAACTGCATGAAATATTACATAATATCCTGACACAGGTACCCCAAACCAGTGCCATGATTAGATCATTCACACAACCTCAACTGTGCCTCACCATATTCCAAATGCTACCAACATGTAGTAATGGTCTAATATCGATCTTCGGGAGCCTATCTCTTTTTTATCAAAGTAGTACAATAAAAAAACAATAACTTAAAATATATAAACAAAACCTGAATAGTTTCAATATTACATGATATCCAATGTATGGAATACAATAAAAAAACATAATAGAAGATATTTCATGGGAATAAAAGTCAAATTTCAAAATTCAAACCCAAAATTAAAGCCATTGATAACTCACAAATGGTTTTCGAAGCAAGTGAGGTTCCATAAATAATGATCCATCCCAAATTTGACTTCTGGAACAATGACCACTCCCATATCCTATCCTAAAAACCTGAATTCTATTCATATACGAATTGAGAAGATCAAGTAGGGTGTGATTAAAACATTCTAGTCCAACACCAATGGAAGATAAAACAATGTCCAGTAAATAATAGTGTGTTTAGTTGTATATGGAAATAATTAAAATGTATACATAAATAGTTATCACATTATTAATTATACATTGTTCAAACACATAAACCTTTGAGATCACGAGGAATCTTGAAAATCAATACCATCCTCAACCTATACTATAGTTTGATGCAAATCAAATATTTATTTCAAAAATCTTTATTATGAAATGGTCTTTCATTATCCATTCATTTCAATTAATTATCACAACTAAATGGACACATATTCCAATTAAAAACTCTTGGCCATAGAATTTCATGTCTAGAACCTCATTGGTATTGGAGATTCTATTTATATCCCACACCACAAGGATATTTGGATAATCAATCATTATCCCATAAAATTTTCATTCATTCCCTTGTAAATCTATCTTTACTTGGAGAATCGGTCTACGCCCCACACTCATATATCAATCCATTTTAATGGGTATTTGGAGAGTCAGTTCATGTCCCATAGTCTCATATATGTCCATCACATATAATACAATATCACATTTATCACAATATAAAGGTTTCATAATATCACATCATTCAGGATTAATCATCATTAATCCACATATCACATTTTCCCATAAAAATATTCCATTAATTAATATACCAAATAATTAACTTAATTAAATCAATTTCCACACCACAAAAATTGACGAATTAAATTTTTCAACAATTAAGTAACTAAATTACATAAAATGAATAATATAAAAAATTATTATTGATTAATACAACTGATCATTATCAATATCCCATAATTAATTTATGAATTAATTATTCCAATTCAGAATTTCATAATCACGATACATCTTATTAATTAACTGAATAATTAATTAATACCATTTGAAAATCTCAACCAACCAGGATTAATTCAATAATTAATTATTTCAAAAATCCACTAATTCAATATTATGATAATAATTCAACAATTATTTATCTCCAAACTCGAATTCAGGCCTAAGATAAATAACTCAATAATTAATTATCCCAAACTATATATTTCCTTTAATTAATTAATATAAAATTTTAATTAATTAAATATGAAATTAAATATCTAAAAGACCATATAAATTATAATATTTAATTCATGATATTAATATTATGACTATGGGATTTGAATAATCGAACACTTGCCTCATTTATTTGATAAATGATCACTCAATGGAAAACCCCAATTTTTTGCGGATTAATCACCATCCCAATAAATAACGGCGTATAGTTTTATAAAAAAATTCCACAATCAAATGAAATTAAATCCCCTAAATCTATATATTGATTCCAAAACACTTGAACTAGATTCATAAAATATATATCTAGATAAAAATTTGTGATACAACCCTCCAAAATAATGGGTTTAGAATGGAAAAAAGATATAGAATCAATCATGAAGAAAAAATATACCTGAAGATGTCCATATCTACCAACCAATCTCCGAGTCCCCATGAAATGGGTCAGAGGGCTTTGGAATCCTTATAGGAGGAACTATAGTTTAAGGATATTGATTATGGGTTAAGCTAGGGAATTTGGGGGGGGGGAATATGGCCTTTCATGGTTTTTTAATAAACATTAAGGAATTAAAATATCATGCTTGAATTTTGAATCTTGGGGTGCATTGTTTCCACTAACTATGTGTCTTAATAGTGCGCCACTTCTAGGGGGTGCATAGTTTCTCTTTTTAGGGTACACATTTGGAAAAAACATGAGCCTGCTATAAAAACCCCATTTTTCTAGGGTTGAATGGTTTACTGGGACAATACCCATAGTTTGTGCAAGTAGTGCGCCACACGTTCACTATTATCTTCCTTCCATTATTATCAAGTTTCATCAAAACACACCCCATGAAAAAACCAAATCAAAAAATACTGAACATTAATTATATCTCTATACGAGCCTGATACATCTCTTGATATGGATGTGGTTTTATTGTATCCCAACATTTATCCACTCATATTTGAGATGTAATCCCAATAATATATATGATTTTAGGTAAAAAAATGTTTGGACATTGATCCCTAAAATCTTCTTCTCTTTCCTAGGTTTCCTACTAAACACAACTATTCTTCCACAATACATGAACAATAGGAATGTTATTTACACTTAAGGCATTATCACTATTATCCAACAAACATGTCAGATGATTATAAAAGAAAACATCGATTTCTAGCTCCACATCAGCCACATCAATGACTTGAGAATTATCGGGATGATACCAACGAAGTTGTGACACATCAGAAACATCATGCATAGAACTCTATCTTTGTGGAAGATACAATTAGTATGCCAATGGCCGGATTCACTTCAAAAACTCAAGCAGTCCAATGAACCTAGGCACTAACTTTACCTATCTTCATATCCTATGATGAACCAATATACTCAACACCCAAAGGAATAAATGATCACTATTTATGAACTATAGTATTTTTTTAGACATCAATTGGAATACAAATACTATATACAATGATATGTAACCATGTGTTTCTTAATTATTTGTACCTTGTCTGACATCTCCTGCACAAGGCTCGGTCGAAAAAACATCGACTCACACACCTCCATCCAAAATAAAGGTGATCTACATGGCCTATAGAAAAGAGAAGCATATGATTCCATCTATATATTTTCCTAAAAATGTTTTTATTGGAGAACTCCACTGGTGCCTTTTTCTTCTCCACAAATATTTTAATGTGAATGACAGTTGATTTAAATATTTCCTCATTCACATCTATAATATGCTTTGACTACCCATCTATCTGTAGGTGGAAAGATGCAATCAAAAGAAGACATATTTTCAATTCCATCTGTAAACTCCACTAGAAGGTAGAATTAAAATGTGTTTCAAGGTATAAAAAATAGTCGATGGCACCCCATGCAGATCAAATATCTCTGGAACATACATATATCCCAATTACTACACTGATAAAGTCTCATGTATAAGAAATTAGTGCATTACATTTTCAAATTATCTACAATAACCCTAATAGAATCATTATTATGATGAGTCCTATGGAGACCCACCACAATGTCCTTTGTAACATCCCCCCACATCTTTTCCATGATGTTCACTGACTATAGAATATCACCAGTTGATCGATACTCATACATCACCTACTAGTTAGTTTAGGATCCTACCACAAACCATGCTATCTCCATTCTCATTCCCAGTAACCAAAAATATCCTCATATGTCATGGTACATAATTTTCCACCTGGATTTTACCACTATCTTCGAGTCATGAAACTCATGTATCAGCTCCACACACATATTCATCATCACAAAAACCTGATTTCTGACAAAGATGATCTCATCCTCATATATTCTCTAATGAGAAGGAGACTCTCCACCTTCAAGGATTCCCCCAATGTCAAACACTCTGGATATTTATACATTCTATCTCTGTCTTGTCTCATAATAGTATACTATGCTAAAACTGGTAAGAGAATCATCCACTTCTAACTCTCTCAAACTACCACAGAATGATCCATGTAGTATGTAATATTCTATCCATCAAGGCCATAAAAACCGATGGTGACTTCATTAACCTAAACAGCATTATCCATTACTCATATAGACTATACCTTCATTTGAAACCAGTTGTCAGTATATCATATTGTTAAAATCCCAACTGATTTCTAATTTCAGTCTTTTAAAGGACACAAACTCCCCAAAACTGATCAAATAGATCACTGATGTTTGTAAGAGGATATCAGATCTTCATAATCATCCAGTTGAACATATGGTAATTAACAAGCAAGCATAAGGTTATTTCATCATTATTTGCAAATAAGATTATATAAACATTTGAGACATACTAGGATGGATACATTTCTTATCCTCAAACTCCATCAGTGGAGTATTTACATCTGGATGCCTTATAGGATACATTTATTCCTATGGAAAAAAAATTGGATCAACACTCGACAAGATCTCAATAATGAATTCCACATAACTCTCACATGGAATACCAACGAAGTCTTCATGAATCACATCCTAAAAACTATCCAGTATGTGTGTAAAGTAATCTATCATTACACCTCAATCATCATGTAATATATTAGAAACCTTAGATGTGGTCTCTTATAGCTACCGAGTATGTGGACCTACTCGGCCCGCCCTGAAATCTCACTCACCAAGGTGAATATAGTTTTTACCCACTGGATATGTAAACCTCACTCTCATGTGTTAAAAAATATTTGGTCTTGTTATCATATTAAATAGACCATACCAAAATTCAATTAAATTCATTACATTTTTACTATATAAGGATTCCATTGATTATAATACTCCCCAACCTTGAGAGAACTCCCCTTGCAATAGCATATGCCTCTCGATTGTATTTCCAAAGGTGTGTCTATCATTAACACCCCAAACAAGAACTCTACTATGAGGATCAATCAATAAACATGTTATGGATAAATAATGAAATGAGGGGCACCAGTTCCAAATAATGCACTAGCGATTCTCGAAGCTACAAAAATCGTACCTCTCACGATTGATGACCCAACCTCCATATCCATAAATGATTGATGAATTTCAGTAAACTGTCATGACCTACATACTTTTCATGATTTCTTACTCCCCGGAGTAGAACCAACCTACATATATGAGCAATAATTCCTTAAATAACATCATCCATTTCTTCTACATCCATGATCAGTAGCAGGAATGATATGGTGTTGGTGATCACCATCCCACACTCAAATTGTACATAGTTTTTTTTGACATTACCCATCATTCCTAGGTTACTGTAAATTTTACAATATGTACCATATTTACCAAATATATACACTCCAATAGTGGATCTAGAAAATGTTTACTAAATTATCCTGGCATATATAACTAGTGGAAAAGAACATTGGAATTATCTTGAGTGACTGATCCTTCCCCGAGCCACTCCACATTCCATCATTCTATCAAAAAATGTTACAGTGATGCTTCGAACAATCAGATGAGGTTTCTACTAATTTTACATAAGAAACCATTTTTCTTCCAATATAATCTACATTCATGATCCCCTATAATATAAGATCTCAATAAAATACCTCAACAATGTTATTTAATTGAAATATTTTAACCAGTGAAATAATCTCAAATTTAATTCCATCCTAAAAAATGTTTCTCTCATGTGGCCTCATCATCTACAAACAATGGAAGAAATCATAAAAAAATTATAAATAATTCAGAATACTCCATAATGTACAAATTACCCATTAACATTTCATCATTTAATACCCTATAGATAATAAACTGGTTTTATAATCACATTTTGAATTCATATCTAACTAAATGATGTGGGTTTCGAAAGCATAAAACTTGTGGATGAGAAATAGGTGTCTCAAGAATCCTTACATTAGAACATAAACCCTAGACCAAATAAAATGAGTGGAATCATTGGTAAATTTACTAAAAGGCAATGAGTAACATCAATGGATGTTATCATGGATGGAAAATAATGATAATGGATATTTTGAAAACATTTCTTAAGTTAAAAATCATTTTTTCTTTGAAAATGATTTTTTAAATCATAAAAACTATTCAAATCCATTTTCCCTAAAAATAGATAAAACAATCTTGAAAACCATTTGGAATTCATTTCCATGATAATATCTTTTATAAAATAATCATAAATATAATACTTTTAAACATGAAAATAAATCCTCAATTAATTAAAGTTGGGGAAATCCGTACATGTTATATAAGGTAAAGACAACATTCTTTTTGCATAATTTTTTTTATAAAACATTCTCTTTCAGAAATAAAAAATATGCCTCTCAAAAAATCAGTAAATTTATAAATGGGGTAAATATTTATATAAATTATTTTCTGATAGTTAATGAATATTCATTGAATTGTTTTTAGAAAACATAGCTTTCTGAATGAAGAGAGGGTAATGTCAGGCTTTCTTAAAAATAATTTCATCACTATATTATGTACCAAAGTATATAAATATTTAAAAAACATTAATATATCACAAATAACCATATGAGAATAAATATTATGTATTTTCTTGAGATATAGATCAAAATATTACATTATAGGAAGCACACACCTAAATAATCTCGAATAGTGATGAGATTGTCTCGTTAAACACTAATAAAATAGTTACTTGGGATCATACTATCCATATAAAAAAAGGAAACTAATGGAAATATCAATTTTCATTAAAATAATAAATTTAACGGTATAAAATGTAAATTTTTTTTATATACACCTCAAAAAATAATTTAGGTTCATAACAAAATACGGGTCTCAAATAAGGCAAATTAAGACACAAATATTTTTCAAATTTGGTAACTTTTAAAATTTAAAGAACTTGTCCTAAATATCATAAAATGGATATTAAAATACCCATAAATTTAATTATAAGATACATATAATAAAATAATGGGTATTACATTTACCATAAATAAGTAACGAGTGTCCAATATAGCATGTCTCACACGGAAATAAAAAGAAAGGTGACATCCCCTTACCATGTGTCTTGACTCTCATCGTACTGATTCTAACCACCTGTAGAATTAATAAAATATAATTAAAAAAATTTACAGAACCATATTATTATATATTTGTTTTATAATTACCTGATATTACCCGCTTTTTAACAATAATATTTTGAGGTTTCCATTGGGTAATATTCATTTTATTCTTCTCATTTGTCTTAATTGGTTATATATTTTGTATTTAAAAATTATATCATGATTTAAAAAATTTAAAAAATGATAAAAATATCATTTATATAAAATATATGTGTATTATAATAATATATATAATATATTAGTATTAACTGGAATACACTATTCATGAAGATGGTACGTTGGACGTTTGTATTAATGTTATTTCTGGTTAATTATCATGTTGAATGAAATATTTTAAATGAAATTTATGTATATATATTTTTATATATTGTTGTTAATTTAGATTTATAATATGATATATGTATTATATATTCATTAAATCCATCCTAAATACAATCCATGTTGTGCATGAGTGAATCATATTGCTTTGAGGGACCGGTAGTCCACACTTCACCAAACGAAATTATCCAATTAACAAAAAAGGAAAATTAAAAAGTTTTTATGATGTAAAATTAACACAAAATAATATAAGAATATATATATATATATAATATAAACAATGTATCCATTATAATGTACACAATGATAAGTAGTAAGGAAAATTTAGAAATCATTGTTTAGTAGGGTAGTAGATAGCCGTACACATAAAAAAATATATTCATTATCAATTAAAAAGAGTTTTGTTTAAGTGTTGGATTAAACAATATAATTAAAAAATACTAGTATATTTATGATTTTATTTTTGTTATAAAATCTTGAAAAAAAATATATTTGATGGGTGGTGAATGAAAATAAAAGAAAGTAATGAGAGAATAAATTACCTCTTAATTAGGTAACTCCTTTTAGTTTGCCTCAAAAGGATTACATGGATTGACTTCTAATATATAGAAGGCTTAAATGTAGGATATAGGATTTATGGGAATTTTTTTAGGATAATATTGGATGAACCTAATAGTTTTGGGATGTGTTATGAAGTGGGATAGGTGGTGGCCTTTTATTGGGATTGGAATGGACTCACATGGAATTTTTGAAAACAAGTATGGTGTACACATGTTATTGACTAACATAAGACATTTAAATATAAGGTAAATAAACAATCTATTGTTTATGGACTAAAAATTTCCATTTAAGATGTTTTGGACAAGTGGATAGGTCAATGGGGTCCCTAAGATTAAGGATCAATCCCCCATTATGCTTAGTTTAACCTTAATCATTATCATATATTTTAATCACATTTACTAATAATTTTTGTAAAAGACTATGATGATATTATTAGAATATAAATATTATAATTATTAAAATGTCTCATTTAGTTTTTATAAATTAAATTCATAGAAGTGGAAAAATTACGATTAATGTTATCCCCTTAGACGGGATGAAATAGGGGTTTCAACGTATAAAAAGGCTCAAATGTTTGTTAAGTTTTTATATTCAATATCAAAGTGTAATTATTTATAATAACCTAAATTGTTTTCATAGATATATAATTGATCTAATTTGACCTTAAAAAAAGATAAATTATAATTTATCATTAATAAGTATTTAAAGTAAAAGGCAGTTTTGACCTAAAAATGTAATTGTTCACTATTATTCTAAAATTATTTGTATCATCAAAATCACAAACAATTTCACCTGATGGTAATTTACAAATAAAAAATTAAAAAATAAAGTTTATTTTATCAAATTAAATTTTTATAAGTTTCTAAAATTAATTTTAGGCAAAATTATATATTCCATTATCAGTATTTTTATTTCAATGAAACCATTATAAAAAATAATTTTAAATTATTTATTCATACTCATATTACTAGGTTTAATAGATATGTTATAATTATCTCATTTAAATAATTATAACTATAAAATTAAGTTTTTTAGAATCATTAGTGTTTTGTGTAACATAGGCCATGTCGGTGTTGTGTGTAACATAGGCCAAGTCCTGGTTGGATATAATGTACACCAATTAAATGTTCAACGTGAAAGAAATGTTTTACATTGTATTGTAATATATATGTATATATATATAGAATTTTCAATAGTGTCATATGAAATGAAAAATATAAAAAGGTAAATTAATTCGAAAATAATAATTCACAAAAAATCTCAGGTTGTTACATTCTACCCCACATAAAAGTAATTTTACCCTTAAAATTATTCTGGTTTACCAAATGGTTAATACACAAAAGTTTCATTCATAAAATCTAAAATCAAAAGTAGGAATAATAAAAACTCCATCAAAAAGTTAAATTTAGAAACGTAGTGGTTACTCGGAGTAACATATATCTAGTTTTCCACATAAGAAAACATGGTTGGAAAGTGAAAACATTGATATGGACGAAAAATATAACTAAAATGTTCTGATAGAGAATGACAAGCTATAATTTTTGTAGAAACATAACAATCACAAATCTATAAATCATAGATGGTAAATGTGACTATATGATTCATCAGAAATGGAGGTACTAGGATAACAGTTTTGGACTCATGATACTTTTTCCAAAATATAAAAAAATTTCATGAAAAGTTATACATACATGATTTTAAGATAATGCCATGCTTTGTTGTTCCATGATTCACTTAACCTCCTTCCCCAAAACGGATGGTAAAATTTTCATTCCTGAAGGAAAAACATATCTTGAGACACCGGATATGCCACACATCTATCATCAATTACCATCCACACCACGTTTTTTAATATTTTATCCAATATTCTTAAATCATCAATGTGGTAAGATAATAACTTATTATCACAAAGTCATCCTGTGTTTAAATTAATATTTCCATAAATGGTTAAACTTATAAGCCATAAAAATATTATAATCCAAATTTGTAGAATAAAGGTCATGAAATTGTATTAACATTAATACCCCATGTGTCATCACATACCAAACATGTGAATAACTTTATCATATATTATTTTGGAAACATTTTCATAATCCTAATTTCAATAAAATTTTATTAAAATTAAACATGTTTCAAATTATAATTCACCCTTTATTTCTTAAATAGGATATTATAATAAAAAAAGTTTCTTATGGAGGCATGGGTTCATCAATTTAAATCTATAAAATCAATATAAATTTATTTAACAAAATTTATATACGGAATTAAAATCAATTTTTAGGATCATAATAATTTACACCTAATGATCAAAAATATTTTCATATATCATATTTTTACAAATTACCATAGAATATTCCTAACCATGGAGTTCCCAAATTATCATGGCCCACTTCATCCATAGTTATTTCATATTCTTTCCCTTTTTCCATTGTCTTCAAAAGAAATTTGCAATGATCATGGTTTCTAATCCTTGTATTTGGGAACATTTTTGAGAAATGCTAGAACTCACTAAAATTGAAAAAATGATCTGTTGGAGGTGCGTCATTAATAGTTCTATCATTATTTTAATCATTATATAACATTTTATCAATTAGGTTAGAATTCAATTTCTTTATTTCCTTCCTTTACACACTCAAAACATTCACTAGTCCCATTAATAAAATTCTCACCATGATTATTTCCACACATTGGGAAAAAATGAAAGATCATCTTCTTTTCTCTATGTTTTTTTATTTTACTTTTCACCCCATTTTCCTCTTCTTATCAAAATCATGAGATTTATATAGAACTACAACCTCTATTTCAACATTTATTTCATAATGAACAATCTTTTCAAAGATACCAAAGTATTTATAGCCAACACCCAACTAATTCATAGCTTTAAGCCACTGAAGAACATAAAAAACTAAAATTTTGGTTTGATTATAATTCCAAATTCATACCTTGCATGTCTTGTGAAATTATCCTCGTAGGCACTGATAGATTCAGCACCCTTATCATTCAACTCAAGGAACTCCATTTCCATCATCTTATTAAGAACATGAATAATGTACTTACTGGAGAATAATTTCTTCAACTACTCCAGATTAGTGGATCCATCTTTATCTTTCTTCCATTATTTCTTAATTAAACTCCACCACTGTTCCACTTCACATTCTAATAGATAAAAATCCCAAATTAATTTCTCATGATCTGAACAATGGATTATAGAGAATATATTTTCACTGGTATAAATCAAATGTCCAGAAAAAAGTGGATTGGGGGACCTACTAAAAGAATGTAGATTTTTCTTCATGAATGAATCAATAGCATTTTTTCCATCCTTGAATAGTTTTTGTGTTAATAATGATTCATATCTTGATAAACCTATGTAAGCATAAAAATTAGGATTTTTATTCGAGCTCTGAAATCATTGGGACCCTTAAGAGAACACTTTTTTCATTTTCCCTGACAATCACCATTAATGTGGTATCTTCAGGGTCCATCCATTGACTGAATCCATAACAAAACTGAGTAAGAAACAATTATTATAAAGATTAACCACATAATTAAGAAAATCCACTTATTATATGTCTAAATTATGATATCTTCCTTAATCTATGAGACCAATGGTTTAACCCATGTTACTAAAAGTCATCTTTTATTAAATTCCTTTGTAATGGTTTATGAAGTGTTTTTGAATTTCCAAATCATATTCCCCAAGAGCTTCAATCCAAGAGTGTATCATTTCCCATTTTCATGTACCATATTAACCCAAGTTAGGTCCAAAAAATCATGTTTAATTTTTTTTCACCTAGGTACATATGGGCCGAAGAAACATCTACTTGTAGTATCTATACATGGATTTTTTTCAAGGAAACAACTCTATCTATAATTTAAAAAATTTCTATGAAATTTTCTTTTACATATCCTTATCCTTAGACTTATCCTTAGTTCCTTCCCCAGACATATTCTTTGGAATAAACCTAGGAATCTCACTATGGTTTTCTAATCCTTTTCTCCAAATGTTGACTAAAAATTTCAATTGATGCTAGATATAGAAACCTTGACTTAGGATACATTGATATTACATAATTTTAGATGAATATTAAGTATATTTCAAAAATAAATTCTTGGGGACCATAATAGTATAGTGTCTTCAGAAACATGGAAAAAAATATTTTATCATGGTGAAATTTTATCAAAATCTCCCAAGAAGATATATACCTTTATTACTTCTACCAAAATCATTTTACATAACTTTGGGAAAGGAAACAGAAAAAGGGCTGACATAAAACACTCAGTACGGGTAAAAAATGGAGAAATAAAATAAAAAAAATGAGAAAACGGGTATGAGAACGTGATCATAACATTTGGAGATCCTAACCTATATGGAAATGATAATAAACATGAGTTATGGGATAAATCTTGGATGTTCAAAAGGAATGAAACATATAGAAATATAAATCATGATACATTGAATCCAAAAAAATTAATAAGATATAATATTTGTGGAAAATATTTTTGAATATAAAATTATATCTCAATATTACCTACCACGACCTTTATAACATGCGAGGATTGGGCTACAACCCATCTACATACTTCAGGAAAGGGATAGCAACCTATGTACCAAATTTATTTTAGTATTTTGCGAAAAACCATGTAACTTCTTATTTTAAGGCTTGGGACACAACCCATGTACACTATTTCTTTTAATCATGGGATATAAGACATATGCATTCTTGTTTTTGGGCTTGGGATACAACATGTGTACCCTCTTTCATTTTTACTTGGGGTACAACACTTGTTACATCTTGTTTTGGGAATGGAATATATCTTATGCACCCATTGATCTCATGTACATTTATCATTACCCAAAACATTGGATTAATATATAGGTCCCACCCATCTCATAATAAAATCATTCATACATGATCCACAAGGTAATAAAAAATTCACCATATCATGACCCATAAAAAGAGATATGTTTTATATGAATCAAATCATAACCCATGAAATGAAATGGGTATCATTAAAATTTTATTACATCATAACTTATGAAAAAGGATAGGTTTTAGAATAACATCATTAATGCATAACCAATTAAAGTAAGTGGGGTTCAAATGTATAAAACCCGAGGAAGTGAAATGGGTGTCTTAAATGTAACGCCCCGCCCTCAGTTACCTAGAGTCGTTGCATTATTTTAATACATTGGAATTATTATAAGGAATCAAGTCCTGAAGGACCGATCAGTTTAGCAGAATTGGAAAATAGATTACATACATGAATGTTACATTACACTTCATAACATACAAAACATCCTAAATAATCCTTTATAAATGCCATTATTCCCTTGTATTAACCCTACATATAGATCACAATACACTTCTTGGAATCCATGGAAAAATAAAACATAGAAAGAGGTGAGCTCAAATGCTCAGTAAGGGTAAGCAATATAGCGGAAACTTTCAAAAATAAGCATAAACAATTAAGGCAGTGTATAATTAAAACAAAAGACTTTTAAACTTGAACTTTAGCATAATATGGAAAAAATAAAATGAAATAATTTCATTTACTTATTAACATGGGTATTCTACTAGTCGATAATCACATGCCATATCACTAACGACTTTTATAATGATGGAATTCATAATGCCAGACTATCATAACCATGTAGCCAAGGCCTCGTGCCAAGACAACAAATAAAATTTTTTCAAGGCCTCGTGCCAAGACTACAAATACGATTTTTCAAGGCCTCGTGAAAAGACACTAGTTTGTCTCATGAGACCTACCGATGCATCAAGGAGCTATAGTGGGTTACACCCACCACTTACTAAGTCCAATGCGTTCCTCATAAGTATAGGTTTAAACATAACATTAAAAATTGTATTAAAACTTGTATACGAAATGTCAATACTTTCTCCATAAACCATTAATGGTATTAAAATAACACATCCACAGTCCAACATATCACAAAACCATCAATGGAAGCTTTGTATAATAAATCAACTTTAAATAAGCTTAAAATCAATCAAAGGATGTTCACAAAGATGAAAATGTTGAGTAAAACTTTTTGAGAGAAATATACTTTTTGTAAAATCCATTAAATGTCACACATTTATAAAGGATGAAATTTAAAAGATATTTTCAAATAAATGTGTCCCATACAAATTTGAAACTTTTGAAATGAATTATCATTTAAAAAAATTCATGTCTAAATAAATAATCCTTAAAATCATTTTGAAAACATTTTCATTAATTAAAAAGATTTAGAAAGATAAATCTATAAAACATTTGAAATTATAATCTTGATAAAGAGTACCTTTCAAAATCCATAAAATCGTCATTTTGAAATCATTTTTATGAAAAATGGACATGGATGATAAAAATGTCATAGTAAATACTTACACATAAACAATCTCGGATAATAATGAGATTGAGAAATTAACCCTTACAAATTTGTTATCTTATGAAACATACAACTAATGAAAGAGGTATCATTCAATGAATATGTAAATACACATAAATTAAGGTGTATTACCCAAATAATACAATTATGGGCAGTACATACACCACACAATATGTAATAGTGGCAATATAGCATGAATCTCACGGGAATAAAGAGTGAGATGAAAACACCTTACCTTACACTTTCCTTTAGTTGAGGGTACGTTTAACCTTCTATATGAAGATCATATTATGTTATTAAAATATACCAGATCCATATTAATATTTATGATATCATACATTATTCATTTATGACTTTATAATAACCATTTAATAATAATTTCAATGTTAAATTAACATTTCGGGTAATAATCGTTTTCTTTATCGTACGTGTTTTAACTTGTTACTCTTGATTTTATCACTTAGATCATGATTTAAATAGTTCCAGAATATAGAACATGATAAATATATCATATATATTTAGAATATAAATATTTATAATAGACATATATATGAAATTGAAAACATCGTTTATGGAGATGGTAGTCTGTACGTTCGCATAAACGTTGTTTCTGTTTTCATATTGTATTGAACGGAAGTATGTGAATAAGATATATGTAAGTACATAAGTACATATATATATATAAATACATATATATCTTATGTATCATTATTATTTCATATATTACATACTTATTAGTAATATATATTTTTATAATCATCGATGAATGGTGAACTTTGAAATTAATCTCATCACGTCGTGGAGATGGTAATCCATACGTACGCACAAGCGAAAATATCATTATTTTGATATTAAAATAATATATAATGGGATGGTATATCATATATAAAGAATAATTATCATGTTATATTTATTATTTACATGAATTATACATCATTATTATAACCATCTAAGTACTAATATATTGAATAAAAATTACACCACAACGTGGAGACGGTAGGCCATACGTACGCACGTATGGTGACATGTCATTCAAGGGATGGATAGAAAAATGAATTTTTTTTGTTCCATAATTATAATAATATCACATTATATAGAAGATAATGGAGTTATTATTTTATAAAGGAAATAACAAGGAATGAAGAAGTTGAAAAAAAGGAACTTTAAAGAGGGTGGTGAAGACGTTACCTCTTCTTCGGGTTATTCCTTTTGATTTGATCAAAAGGGATCTTTATGTTGGATTTATGATCAAAATAAGGCCTATAGTATGAAGTGAGGGAAGTTGATAGAGTATTTGGGCATGGGTTTGAATATCCAAAAGGATTTGAAGTTGTGAATAATTGGTTAGAAGTTGGGTTCTTTTTTAAAGGGGGGCTCTTTAGAAAAAACATAATGTATTAATTTATAATAAATTAAAATTCGGTTTCTAAAGGATACAAAGTGGATTATTCAAAGTATAAGGTGTGTATGGGTCTAAATCACTTCAACCAATAGATTTTAGACAGGTTTTGGTCATTATATTAACCTTATCTTTTAGTTTTAACTCTTGGTTAATTAGTTTAACACTTACCATGTCACATTGTATTTTTATAATATATAGTTAATAAACATACTATATAAATCCAAGAGATCCCAAAGTGGTCCATTAATGATAAACAAACAATTATATAAGTCCTTTGGCCAAACATTTGGTTTTTAGGAATATAATATAATTTAATAATATAATACTTGTTTTAAAAAATCATTTATGTCAATTTTGACACTACTCAATAATTGATTTTTTAAAGTCTTAACAACATTATTAATTAGAAAGAAAATCATTTAATAAACTATAACATGTCATGTTATCAAATAAAATTCGTTTATGTCATCAAAACTTTCAAATTATATTTATTTGTATCATTTATAATACCAATTATTTGATTCTTTCATTAATAGGGAAAATACTACATCATTACTGTGTCATATATATTTTTACGTTTTCAATGTCTAATAATTATAAATAAAATATAATTTTGTAGGAAATATTTTTTAGCTTTCTAATGAATATTTATAATCAAAAATATAACATATATAACGATATGTAAATTTTTTTTTTCTAAAAGATATAAGTCTATGTCATTTTTGAATTTTCATTATCTTAATTAAAATAAACGGTCCCTATCACCTACAAGTGGCTCCATGGGGTCCCAAAAATCGACCCAAAAATTTCCATGGTCGTACATGTATCCACCAATAATGTTATGACACGTTTTAGGGTAATTTATTATTATTATAATATTATTTGTTAACCCTTATTTACCGGATATACCTTTTAACCATGGTAAATAAAATATTTACAGAAGTAATCATTCAAAATTTATAAAAATAAAAGTTACCTATTTACACAATTTGGACATCCTGAATACAAATATGGAATCAATTTTTCCAAATTATAAATACAGAAGTGGAAAAAATTGATTTAAAATTAATTCCCGCTGTCAAAACAAAAAGCGTGTTTTTAAGATATAATAACTATCAAAAGATTGACAGTTGTTTATGTCTGGTTTAATTGTGAAATTATGTACAATGACAAAAATTGTATTAAATAGTTAAAATATATTCTAAATATACATTAAAACCACTCAAATTCATAATTTATCACTTTTAATTATTTTGATTAAAAAAGTTGGTTTTAATTAAAATTTAGTAATTTTCACTATTCATCAAAATATAAAAGTAATCCGAAAAGTACCAAATTATTTCCCTAGGATAACTTTGATATTCTGAATCCAAAGATGAAGTCCATTTTGAGAGATAAAATTTATAAAATTTCACAAAGTAGGTATTACTATTCATAACAGCTAGTTTGATTGGTTGTGGTGTGTGTTCGAACTCGAAGTTGCATACAACCCACGCTACTGTTTTATTCAAAGAGCAGCATACCATGGAAACTTGGGATATTTCATTGTAAATTTTTTATGTCACCATTCTAAAAAATAAATTTATTTAGTCAAATTGAATATATAAAATTTTAAAATATTAGATTTTAAAAGGGTTCACTATTAAAAGTGGTAAAAAAGCATTTTTGAAAAATACTTCTCTTATCTGAAAAAAATGAATTTGTTCTTACATTATGTCTAAGAAACTGATTATATGGATTCTAAAATTATAAGGATGATATGAAGTTCAAAATTTAGTAAATACTATTTATAGCCTCTTTTGAATGGCTTGTTTGGTAAGTCATGGTGCGCTTGAACTTGGTGTTGCGTGTAGTGCAAGTTATTGAATTATTTTGAAGAAGTAACACACTATGAAATCATGGGGTGTTACATTCTTCCCTCCTTCAATAAATTGCATCCTCGTAATTTGATATTGTTTTTCGAAAATAAAGGATGAAAATAGAAAATATCTTTGTGGGAAAACACACATCAGAAATTTGGTTAATAAAATTTTGCTATAATAAGAGGAAAAGAGAAATGAAATGGTCACCACCAAATTATGATATCGATTAGGTGAACATTGGTGGAAATTAGAGACATATAATTGGAGGATAAATATATATATTTATAGGTAGTGATTGAGGTCATAAATCACAAACAAGTTGGAAATTGATGTCCTTAAATTCATCAATCTATGATGACTTAAAATACCCTCGGTTCAAAAAAACATAAGGAATTAGGATAAAACATTTTTGGTTTTAAGATTCCTTAAATAAAGTATAAGAATTTATTTCTTTATAGAATAAGAGGAGAAGAAAAATATATACTTGACATGTAGTGTTTCGGCCTTTAAATAATTTCTACCACAAACTCATCTTTTGACTCTAAAAGATAATAAAACTTAAAAAAAGTATTATATTTATACTATTTGTTTGGGGTTAAAAAAATGAATTTATAATTCATCTACTATACCTTCTTAAAATAATCTATATTATTTAATTTAGGACATCTCGTGGGCCAGTGGTAGGTGATACACCCTTTTCGCCCTTCGGTTACAAGTTTATGTCTCGTGGCCTTGCCGATCGCGACAGGTTGCCGCCCGAACTCCAGCTTGTCCTTTTAGGGCAATAAAAAATTTATCTCAAACTAGATTTATCCAAAATACTTCTATCCAAACGCACAGTCAGAAATTTATAAGGAATGTAAACACAATGAATATCCTTTTTTCCATGTAATAACATGTGAACACCTTCATCATGTAATCTTTTAAAACACTGCAACATCCTGAATTACCACAAAACCTTGTTCATTACATTCATGATCCCTTATTCCTTATAGAATAATCGATATAATCCTTCTCTCTAAAAATTTTGTAAACTCCAACAATGATGGGAATAGAAATAATTAATCAGTTTCATGGTAGTTAATAATATCCAATATAATTTATTCAAATCAACCATCTCTTATTCCAAAATCACTAACTCATTATCAGAACCATGTTATGTTTTATATTTCTCTCAACCATATATTTTCCAAAAATTTAACCTGCTATTGAGCCACTTTTATTCGTTCCACACAATCTCAAGTCCTTAATGAAATACTAATGCAGTACAATCCTTATATACTCCATAATTATTATAACGAGAACATTGTTGATACAACACTCAAATGACATAATTCTCTACTAACAACATAAGAAGTCTAGTCATTCCTCCTCATCTGTGGTAGTATCATAACATGATTATTATCCAATAGCATCATTTGGGGCATACTCTGTTGATTTGGACATTGGTTCACGTAGTGTCCCAACTCCTTGTAGATGAAGAATTGTAAATTTGAAACCTTTTTCTTACCCTTGCAGTCACGTACATGGTGTCCTTTTTCTCCCAACTTATAACAATCTCCCATTACTTTCAGGCATGTTCCAGGGTGTTTCTTCCCACAGTTATCACATATGGGAAAATTCTTCTTTTCCCTCTTCCCTTTATCCATCTTTCTCTCTTCCATCCTTTTCTTCTCTAGATTCCCTTCAAATCCATAGGACTCAGTAAAAACTTTACTTAACTTATCAACACATGATATTATTTAGTCATATGATGATAATACATGGGAGAATAATTACTTTATAAATTCTGTCTTAAGAACATGAAATATATGATCCTTCTTTCTCTTTGGGTCATGTGCATTGCTGGAGATCTCATTCATTCTACTGGGCGCCATTTCTAAACAATGGCATACAGTAGATTAGTTTATGAATAGAATACCTAATTCGTAACCAAGAGTGCAGCAAGGCCCATTGTCATGCACCAGTTCCCGTTTGAGTCTAGCTCAAAGCGGTGTTTTCAGGTTTTACCCCTAGGTACATGTAACACTTCAAGCTTCCACGGTACCCTTCTCTTTGAATAATACAGCAGCGTGTGTTGTACGAAACTTCGAGTTCTAACACACACCACAACAAATCAAAGTAGCCGTTAAGAATAGTAATACCTACTTTTTGAAATTTTATAAATTTTAAATTTCAAAATGGACTTCATTTTTGGATTCTGAATATCGAATTTAGCCTAGGGTGAAATTTTGGAACTTTTTGGATAAATTTTATATTTTGGTTAATAGTGAAAATTACTAAATTTTAATTAAAAACAAATTTTTTTAATCAAAATAATTAATAGTGATAAATTATATTATTTAGTGGTTTTAATGTATAATTAGAATATTATTTTACCATTTTATCTAATGGTGGTCATTATAATTAATTTCACTTTGAAATTGGACATAAACAATTGTCAATCTTTTGATTGATATTATTTCTTAAAAACGTGTTATTTGTTTTGACAAAGGGAATTAATTAATAAATTAATTAATTCAACATATATAGTATTAATTTTCTAAAATATACATCATTTTTGAATTCGGAATATCAATTACAGCTTTCAGTGAATTTTTGATATTTTTCTGAAAAAATTCAATTTTTGATGAATAGTGAAACCACTAAGTGGCAGTTAAAAAACTGATTTCTTGTTTAAATGAAACTTTACCGATTCTTAAAATTCAATTTAAAAAATATGACATTCATGGTTGTCATTACGAAGTAAAATGTGGTTCAATGGGATCAAAATAATTTTTGGTAAATAGTAACTTTTAAGTTTTATTAATCGTGATTAAAGGTAATTAGTGTAAATTATGGTAAATATAATGATATAATAATATGAAATTACCATTACACATGTCCCATATTTATTTTTTGAGTCATGGTAGACCAAGAAAATCCATGGGTCAACTTGGGGACCCCATGGAGTTACTTGGGTAAAAAAATGACATTAACAACTTTTTATTTAAAGTAAAAATAAAATTGTCACAAACATGTGTTTTTACTAAAACAATTATTAAATGGGGTCATATAAGTTATATATTTGACTATAAAAATTAATTAGAAATATAAAACGATTTCCTACATCATGGTAATTTTTTTATAATTTTTAGACATTATATACATTTAATTTTTTATGACACCGTGATGATGCAACGACTACATCATTAATTAATGATTTTAATAAAATGGAAGGATAATGTAAAATATAATACATAAACTTGTCAAAAACCTATTTGATGAGTATATTTCGAAACACTATCACCTTATCCTCGATAAATATCATTTTGTAACCGTTAAAATCCGAAAATCATTTCATAATAATGTAACATTTCATGACCTTCCAAGAGTGCCCCTCCTCTCCTCTTATAAAAGGCCCCCACCACTACCACCTTATTCACACCTTCCAAGTCATTTGGATCGGAAAACCTCTGCCCAAATACTCTATCAACTTCCCTATCTTACTCCTTGAAGCCTCACTTTGGTCAGAATCCATCCAAAGGAAGCCTTTGGCTCAAATAAAAAAGAGTTACCTGATTTTTGGGTAGTGTCTTCTCTTATGTTCTTTTGTTTTATTTTGCTTCTCAAGCCCCTTAAACTCTTTTTATTCATTTATTTTGTAACAAAGCCTGTATGTTTAATATAAAAGGATGTTGTTATGAGAATTATTTGATTTACACTTACACACACCTTTGTCTAATGGTTAATGAACATACTCTTTCTGTGGGTGATTAATTAATGCCTCACGAAACGATGATTGTTCAATATTCACTTAACACCTCTCATGGTAGACATTATGATGAAACTATTTTCATATATGATATCTATATTATGTTTATGCATTCCATATTATTCTTTATTTCTCTTTTATGGTATACCTTTATGATTTCCATTATGGGTAAACGCGATAATTTGATTTTAGGAAGTGCGGACTACCGCCCCCTCAAAGTGATTTGAGTCATTAATGCCATATGTGGGGTGTATAAATTATGGAGTAAATGATATTATATATGATATTATACTGGAATTATATTATACCTTAATATCATTATGATTTCATTTCATTAAATACGAAATAGAAATGAAAGTAGCGTTCATGCGTACGTACGGCTTACCGTCTCTATGAATGGTGCATTTCATTTCTTACCTCTTACCGCTAAATGTTGCGTAATATTATTAATGGCTGTATATAATGGATATATAAGATATATATGATATCTAAATCTTTAATATAATTTTTTATATAATGGATATTTTACCACATGAACAACTTGTAATTATAAGAAGTTTATTTTTGACTCAACTACCAAAGATCGACTAAACAACCGTTATTAACATAAATAACAGCATGATGTTCATACCATGATAATACATCATATAAAAGGAACAATATACTTTAAAAAGGTTTTTAAGAAAGTATAAATTAACTCTAGTTTATTATTCCGGTGGTTAAAGAATGATCGAGTCAAGTCAGACACGAGGTAAGGGAACTTCTTAACCCAATTTCTGTTCCTTGGGTTAATCTCCTACATTGAAATTATGTCATGATATTATTATATCCTATCTAGTATTTTTACATTCTTTTTGTGTACTTATAGTTAATACACATAATAGACCTATTTTATTTAAAAAATGATCCTTGTGAGGACTTCGTCTCAATCGCCTTTCATTGAGTCATATTTTGGTTTATACATGACTTTCCTTTATACGGTGTATAAACCCCTTTGAATTTTAAATTTATTCAAAAGGATTCATTTTATACGAAGTGTTTTTACCAAAAAACAAAAGGAATGTTTTTTCTTACGTATGTGGCGACAATGACTTATCTACCGCCGTAACCATTATTTGAGTTTCGGCTTCCTCTACATGACATAACAATTTTTTAAATAAAAATAAAAACGATGTTTTAATTTTCCATTATTTTGGTATTGAAAATGGTTTTGATTATGTTTTTACTATTTCAATGTGTTATATTGATATCATGTGATTGAAATATGGATATTTTATGTTTCCTTTATGCATGTTTTATGTGATATGATTATGTTATGGTTTATGATATGTTTAATCCTGTTCATATAAGGAATGAATTGGACATAATAAGTGATGGTTGGAGCCCGCTACAGCTCCTCGATGCATCGGTAGGTCTCATGGGACAAACTAGTGTCTTGGCACGAGGCCTTGACAAAATATTGTATTTAGTCTTGGCACGAGGCCTTGGCTACGTGGTTATGATAGTCTAGCATTATGCATTCCATCATTATAAATGTGGTTATTGATATTGCATTTGATTATTCGACCCCTAGAATATCCATGCGAATAAGTAAATGGAATTATTTCATTTTATTTTTGCCATATTATGCTTAAGTTCAAGTTTAAAAGGCCATTTTTTTGTTATACATTTCCTTAAATGTTAATGTTTATTTATTAAAGCTTCTGCCATATTGTTATCCTTACTGAGCATCTGAGCTCACCCCTTCCATGGTTTTAATTTTTCCAGGATGTGAAGAAGTATATTATGAATGAACTTTAGGGATAGTATGAGTGTAAATGAAGACGAGATGTTGTTTTAGTTTTGTTTTAATCTATGATGTATTGTAAGACTTATTAATGTATCTAGTGTTTCCAAGACTACTAAACTAATCTGTCATTCGAGACTTGATCTTTTGTGATCATTCCAATGTTACGCCATAATGCACCAACTCTAGGTAACTGGGGTCGGGGCGTTACAGTTGGTATCAGAGGCAGTTTAGTACTAACCTTGGAAGCTAGATTTAGATAAACTCTTATTAGAGCACCTAGCCCTAAGATAGACTTTGAGGATTAGTATAAAAGAACTTCCTATAATATTGGTATTACAGAGATTTTGTGAGTTTTCCGAACAATACATCCCTGTCTAGATACGAGCAGGTAGACGCGGCTATGGAACAGATGTACCTAGAGGTAAAACCTGAAAACACCAATTTGAGCTAGACTCGAACGGGAACTGGTACACGACAACGGGTCTTGCTGCACTCTTGGTTACGAGACTCCTGGGGGATATTCTTAGGATTATTCTAATTTTCGTTACAAACTATTATGAAGGGTTTATGAGTATATACTTTCTCAAAGAAAACTTTTTTATGACTATAGATTATATCCATAAATAGTTCAATTTATGTTAAGTGTTTTTCCAGTTTTTTATTATGTATTTCGATTTATAAACTAATGTAGTTTATGACGTTGTTTAGAAATGGCGCATAGTGGAAGGAATGGAAACCGTATATATGCACGCACTCTATGTAGGGATTTCCCTCCTGCTCATGGTAATTATAATGGAGTTGGCGATACAACTGGTGCTGATAAGCTTATCACCATACTACGGCAACTCACTCAGGTTATGAATAATAACCTTACTCATATGGAGCACCCGGATCAGCAACGTGGAGGATCAATGTTATACCGCTTCATGAGGCAACAACCGACAACATTTAATTGGGGTATAAATCCATTAGTAGCTGAGAAATGGATAAACTCCTTAGAGAAAATATTCCATACCTTTGAGAGTAGAAAAAGGGAGAAGGTTGTCATGGCAGTTTACCGCCTCACTGGAGATGCCGATCAATGGGGGTCGCTGAATCAAAACACAAAGGAAGATGAAGAAGTATCAAGAATGGAATGGAGGGAGTTTAAGGAAATTTTCTTTGAAAAATACTTTGCACTTGACCATCAAGAAGATATAGAAAGGTAATTTCTGAGTCTGAGGCAGAATGAGGATGTGAATGTCGCAAAGTATGTGGATAACATTACAAGGTTAGCAAGGCATGCTACAAATTATATATGTAACCCAAGAAGTAAGATTGATCGTTTCTTTGATCGGGTAAAACCATTTCTCCGTCGAGCATTAGTCTCACAAATATTC
This sequence comes from Viscum album, assembly GCA_963277665.1. NCBI lineage: Eukaryota > Viridiplantae > Streptophyta > Magnoliopsida > Santalales > Viscaceae > Viscum > Viscum album. Next base: position 1,862,517,228 of record OY728157.1, read on the forward strand.
TCGTCGTACGACGATATTGTCTCAAGTGCTATCAAGACAGAGAAGGAATTCTCTAAATCTTATGACAATAAATTAAAGAAAAAGAAGAATAGAACGGTGGAACAAGAGATAGATAAAGGGAAAACGGGAAAGAATTATTTTCTATTATGCGATAATTGTGGGAAGAATCACCCTGGTACTTGCCTAAAAGGAATGGAAGTTTGTTATAAATTTGGAGAAAAAGGTCACCAGGCTCGTGATTGCAAGGGAAAGAAAGAGGCCATCAATGTTGACTGCTACAATTGTAGGGAAATGGGGCATTATGCAAATGAATTTCCTAAGCGTCAGGGAAACTTATATATGAAATGGCCAAGGGATCAAGGAGAATATAAAGATGTTACTACAGTTGAAGTGGAATAATTAATGTATTGGTGCTTTTGGACTGAAGGATTATATTCTGGTTATAAGAATAATGTGATATATATAAGGATTGTACTTCAATACTTGTTGTTTTCATTAAGGTTTTAATATAATGAAGGTAATCATATTTTTGTATGTGAAAATAATAGAATTGTTACTTTGTTTGAGTAATCTGATGATTGAATTGATTTTGGAAATTAGAGGCCTTTTAGAGAAAGTCTGGACAAAGGTATTTTGGATAACTATAAAGGTTGGAATGTATTCAGATGAAATTTGGATTGTATTGTTTAAGGTTAAAACATTTATGAAGATTATTTTTGGAATATTATAATACTATAGTTTTAGGAAAATGACAACCTGGAGGTTGGGGGATAACCCGTCGCGTCGAACAAATCTACAGGAATCGAACCCACAACCATAGTGCGATAGGCCTTTATTACCTACCACTATCCTACAGGAAGTCCCTCGTTATTAAAAATAGTTTTCCTAATCCAAATGGTATTTGTTAGGATTTGGAACCCTGTACGATTAGGATAAATAGAATATTTTTGAGTTCTATTATCTTTTGGAGTGAAAGATGGGTTTGTGGTAAAAATTTATTAAATAATGAAATTATACATGACAAGTATGTATATTTTCCTTATGTTCTTAGTAAATCTCCAAAATAAATTCCTCAACTTTATAAAAGGTAAGTTAAAACAAAAATGTTGTCGGTTAACTTTTCCTACTGGGGAATCAATGATCATTTAACCAATCACAAGTTTGTGATTTTATTGTAGTTAACTATCTCCTAACCATGTTTTCTACAACTCTCCATCAGACCTTGATGGTTTGTTTTTCCTCCATATCTATATTTTCATATAATCCTAGTATGGGCTATATCGGATGACCTTTGTACTTCTCTTTCTTTCTTTTAAAGTTATATTTTTACTAACCTTATTTCCGATGGGGATTTTCCACAAAGTTATTTCCTATTTTCAAAACTTATTTTCAAATAAAATCTTCAAAATGAGAGGACAAAATTTATTGAAGGAGGGGAGAATGTAACACCCCAAGCTTACACGATACACTTCTCTTTTAATAATACAGTAGCGTGTGTTGTACACAACTTCGATTCCAACACACACCACAACTAATAAAATTAGCCGTTATGAACAGTAATACCTACTTTAATAAATTTTATAAATTTTATCATTCAAAATAGACTTCATTTTTGGATTCTGAATATCGAATTTAGCCTAGGGTGAAATTTTGGAACTTTTCGGATAACTTTTATATTTTGATAAATAGTGAAAATTACTAAATTTTAACTAAAAACAACTTTTTTAATAAAAATAATTAATGGTGATAAATTATACTATTGAGTGGTTTTAAGGTATAATTAAAATATAATTTTACCATTTTATCCAATGGTGGTCATTTGAATTAATTTCACTTTGAAATTGGACATAAACAATTGTCAATCTTTTGATTGATATTGTTTCTTAAAAACATGCTATTTGTTTTGACAGTGAGAATTTATTATTAAATTAATTAATTCAACTTATATGTTTTGAATTTTGTAAAATAGACATCATTTTTGAATTTAGAATATCAATTAAAACTTTCGGTGAAGTATTGGTATTTTTCTGAAACACTTCAATTTTTGATGAATAGTGAAACCACTAAGTGGCAGTTAAAAAACTGATTTCTTGTTTAAATGAAACTTTACCGCTTCTAAAAATTGAATTTAAAAAATCTGACATACATGGTTTTCATTAGAAAGTATCATGTGGTTCAATGAGATTAAAATAATTTTTGGTGAATAGTAACTTTTATGTTTTATTAATCGCGATTAAAGGTAATTAGTGTAATTTAAGGTAAATATAATGTTATATTAATATTAAATTACCTTTACACTTTTCCAACCTCTTTGAACGATTCATGGAAAACCAAGTCAATCCCTGGGTCAACATTGGGACCCCATGGAGCCACTTGGGTAAGAAAATGACATTAATAACTTTTTATTTAATGTAAAATTAAAATTGTCACAAACATGTGTTGTTTTACTAAAACAATGATTACGTGGGGTTATATAAGTTAATGTTTTGACTATAAATATTCATTGGAAAGATAAAACTATTTCCTACATCATGGTAATTTTTTTATAATTATTAGTCATTAAATAAATTAATTTTTTTATGACACCATGATGATGCAGCGATTATCTCATTAATTAATGATTTTATTAAAATGAAAGGATAATGTAAAATCTAATACTTACACTTATCAAAAACCTATTGGATGAGTTTATTTAGAACCCTTATCACCTTATCCTAGAAATATATCATTTTGGGACCTTTAAAATCCGAAAATAATTTCATAATAATGTAACATTTCATGACATTCCAAGAGTGCCCCTCCTCTCCTCTTATAAAAGGCCCCCGCCACTACCACCTTATTCACACATTCCAAGCCATTTGGCTCGGCCAAACTCTAGAAAAATACTCACTCAACGTCCTTATCTTACTCCTAGAAACCTAACTTTTGGCAGAATTCTTCCCAAGGAAGCCTCTGGCTCAGATCAAAAAGAGTTACCCGATTTTATGGTAATGACTTCTCTTATGTTCTTTTGTTTTATTTTTCTTCTCCAACCCCTTAAACTCTTTTTATTCATTTATTTTGTAACAAAAACAGTATCTTCAATATAATAGGATTTTTTATGGAAATTATTTGATTTACACTTACACACACCTTCGTCTAATGGTTAAAAAACATATTGTTTCTATGGGTGACGAATTACTGCCTCACGAAACGATGATTGTTCAATCTTTTTTTAAAATCTCTCATGGTGGCCATTATGATGAAACTATTCTCATATATGATATATATATTATGTTTATGTTTTTTTATTCTTCTTTATTTCTCATTTATGTCATACCTTTATGATTTCCATTATAGGTAAACGTGATAATTTCATTTTAGGAAGTCCGGACTACCGCCCCCTCAAAGTGATTTGAATCGTTAATGCCAAATGTGGGATGTATAAAGGATGGGGTAAATGATATTATATATGATATTATATTTTAATTATAATTTATCTTTATATAATTATGATTTCATTTCATTAAATACAAAATAGAAATGAAAGTAGCGTTCATGCATACGTACGACTTACCGTCTCTATGAACAGTGCATTTCATTTCATACGTCTTACTGCTAAATGTTACGTAATATTATGAATGAATGTATATACTTGATATATATGATATATATGATATATACATAATGAATATAATTCTGGATATAATTTTTATTTTACCACATGACCAACTTGTAAATATAAGAAGTTTATTTTTAACTCAAGTACCAAAGATCAACAAAACAACCGTTATTAACTTAAATGATTACATGATGTTCATACAATGGTAATACGTAATATAAAAGGAATAATATACTTGAAAACGGTTCTTAAACAAGTATAAATTAACTCTAGTTTATTATTCAGGAGGTTAATGAACGATCGAGTCAAGTCAGACACGAGGTAAGGGAACTTCTTAACCCAATTTCCGTTCATTGGGTTAATATCCTACCTTCAATTTATATAATTATATTACTATGTACTATCTTGTATTTTTACTTTATTTATGTGTACTTATAGTGAATACACATAAAAGATCTATTTTATTTAAAAATTATCTTTTTAAGGACTTTGTCTCAATCTCCTTTCATTGAGTCATATTTTGTTTTATACATGACTTTCCTTTATATGTTGTATAAACCCCTTTGACTTTTACTTTTATTTAAAAGGAATATTTTTATACGAAGTGTTTTTAATAAACGACAAAAGGAATGTTTTGTCTTACGTATGTGGCGACAACGACTTCTCTGCCGCCGTGACCATTATTGGAGTTTCGGGTTCCTCTACAAGCCATAACATTTTTAGATAAAAATAAAAACTAGTTTTAATTTTCTTTTATTTTGGTATTGAAAATGGTTTTGATAATGTTTTTATTATTTCAATGTGTTGTATTGATATCTTTGTGATTGAAATGTGGAAATTTTATGTTTCCTTTATGCATGTTTTATGTGATATGATTATGTTATGGTTTATGATATGTTTAAACCTGTTCATATGAGGAATGCATTGGATATAATAAGTGACAGGTGGAGCCCGCTATAGCTCCTCGATGCATCGGTAGGTCTCATGAGACAAATTACTGTCTTGGAAGGAGGTCTTGACAAAATCTTATATGTAGTCTTGGCACGAGGCTTTGGCTACGTGGTTATGATAGTCTGGAATTATCCATTCCATAATTATGAAAGTGGTATTTGATATTGCATGTGATTATTCAACTAGTGGAATATCAATGTGAATAAGTAAATGGAATTATTTCATTTTATTTTTGCCATATTATGCTGAAGTTAAAGTTTAAAAGGCTTTTATTTTAGTTATAAATTTCCTTAAATGTTAATGTTTATTTATGAAAGCTTCCACTATATTGTTATCCTTACTGAGCATCTGAGCGCACCCCTTCCAATGTTTTAATTTTTCCAAGATGTGAAGAAGTATATTATGAATGACCTGTAAATATAGTATTAGAGGATATGAAGACGATATGTTTTTTTAGTTTTGTTTTACTCTATGATGTAATGTAAGACTAATTAATGTATCTAGTGTTTCCAAGACTACTAAACTAATCGTCTTTCGGGAATTGGTCTTTTGTGATCATGCCAATGATACGCCAGAATGCACCGACTCTGGGTAACTGGGGTCGGGGCATTACAGTTGGTATCAGAGATAGTTTAATAATAACCTTGGAATCTAGATTTAGATAAACTCTGATTAGAGCACATATCCCTAAGATAGACACTGATGATTAGTACAGAAGAAATTCCTATAATTTTGGTATTATAGAGATTTTGTTATTTTTTCGAGCAATACATCCTTGTCTGGATACAAGTAGGTAGAGGCGGCTCTGGCACAAATATACCTAGGGGTAAAATCGGAAAACACCACTTTGAGCTAGACTCGAACGGGAACTGGTGCACGACAATAGGCCTTTCTACACTCTTGGTTATCACACTCTCGGGGGATATGCGTAGGATAATTATCATTTTCATTACAGACCATTATGAAGGGTTTATGAGTATATACTTCCTCAAAGAAAACATTTTTATGATTATGGATTATATCAATAAATAGTTCAATTTATGTTGAGTGTTTTTCAAGTTTGTTATTATGTATTTCAATTCATAAACTAATATAGTTTATGACATTGTTTAGAAATGGCGCCTAGTGGAAGGAATGGAAACCGTATCAATGCGCACACTCCATATAGGGATTTACCTCCTGCTCAAGATAATTATAATGGAGTTGGTGATACAACTATTGTTGATCAGTTTATCACCATACTGGGGCAACTCACTCAGGTTATGAATAATAACCTTACTCGTATGGAGCACCCAGATCCGCAACGTGGATAATCAATGTTAGACCGATTCATGAGGCAACAACCTCCAACATTTAATGGGGGTACAAATACATTAGTAGCTGAGAAATGGATAAACTCATTAGAGAAAATATTCCATGCCTTGGGGAGTAGGGAAATGGAGAAGGTTTTCATGGCAGTTTACCGCCTCACTGTAGAAGTCGATCAATGGTGATCACTAATTCAAAACACAAGGAATATAAAAAAGTATCAAGAATGGAATGGAGTGAGTTTAAGGAAATTTTCTTAGAAAAATACTTTCCACATGACCATCGACTAGATATAGAAAAGCAATTTCTGAGTCTAAGGAAGAAGGAGGATGAGAATGTCGCAAAGTATGAAGCTAACTTTACAAGGCTAACAAGGCATGCTCCATATTATATACGTAACCCACGAAGTAAGATTGATCATTTATTTGATGGGTTAAAACCATTTGTCCATCGAGAATTAGTCTCACAAACCTTCTCATCGTACGAAGATATTGTCTCAAGTGCTATCAAGAAAGAAAAGGAATACTCTAAATCTTATGACAATAAAGTAAAGCAAGAGAAGAATAGAACGATGGAACAAGAGACATGTAAAAGGGAAAAGGGAAATAAGGATTTTCCATTATGCGATAATTGTGGGAAGAATCACCCTGTTACTTGCCTAAATGGAATGGGAGTTTTTTATAAATGTGGAGAAAAAGGTCACCAGGATTGTGATTGTAAGGGAAAGAAAGAGGTTATCGATGTTTAATGCTATAATTTTAAAAAAATGGGGCATTATGAAAATGAATGTCCTAGGAGTCGGGGAAACATACCTCAGAAAAGGCCAAGGGATCAAGGACAATCTTATTCTATTACTACAGTTGAAGTGGAATAATTAATGTATTGGTGCTTTTGGACTCAAGGATTATATTCTGGTTATAAGAATAATGTGATAAATATAAGGATTGTACTACAATACTTGTTGTTTTAATTAAGGTTTTAATATTATGAAGGTAAACATATTTTTGTATATGAAAATAATAGAAACATTACTTTGTATGAGTTATCTGATGATACAATTGATTTTGGAATTTAGAGACCTTTTAGAGAATGTCTGGACAAAGGTATTTTGGATAACTATAAATGTTGGAATGGATTAAGTTGAACTTTCGATAGTATTGTTTAGTGTTAAAAAATTTATGAAGATTATTTTTGGAATATTATAATACTATTGTTTTAGGAAAAGGACAACCGGAAGGTTGGGGGATAACCCATCGCGTCGGACAAAGTTGCAGGAATCGAACCCACAACCATAGTGCGACATGCCGTTATTACCTACCACTAGCCTACAGGAAGTCCCTAGTTATTATAGAATAGTTTTTCTAATCTAAATGGTATGTTTTAATATTTAGAACCATGTACGATTAGGATAAATATAATATTTTTTAGTTTTATTATCTTTTTGAGTGAAAGATGGGTTTGTGGTAAAAATTTATTAAAGAATGAAAGTCTACATGACAAATATGTATATTTTCCTTACATTCTTAGTAAATCTCCAAAATAAATTCTTCAAATTTATAAAAGGTAACTTAAAAAAAACATTGTCGGTTAACTTTTCCTATCGGGGAATCAATGATCATTTAACCAATCACATGTTTGTGATTTTCTTGTAGTTAACCTTCTCCAAACCCTGTTTTCTAAAACTCTCCATCAGACCTTGATGGTTTGTTTTTCCTCCATATCCAAATTTTCATAGAATCCCTTTATGGGCTATCTCGGGTGACCTTTGTACTTCTCATTCGTTCTTTTAAAGTTATAATTTTATTAACCTTATTTCCGATGTGGGTTTTCCACAAAGGTATTTTCTATTTTAAACCTTTATTTTCAAAGAAAAATTTCAAATTGTGAGGACGTAATTTATTGAAGGAGGGGAGAATGTAATACCCCAAGCTTCCATGGTACGCTTCTCTTTGAATAATACAGTAGCATGTGTTGTACGCAACTTCAGGTTCTAACACACATCACAACCAATCAAAGGAGCTGTTGTGAATAGTAATACCTTCTTTTTGAAATTTTATAAATTTTATGTTTCAAAATGGACTTCATTTTTGGATTCTGAATATCTAATTTAGCCTAGGGTGAATTTTTGGAACTTTTCAGATAACATTTATATTTTGATGAATAGTAGAAATTACTAATTTTAATTAAAAACAACTGTTTTAATAAAAATAATTAATAGTGATAAATTATACTATTTAGTGGTTTTAAAGTATAATTAGAATATAATTTTACAATTTTATCCAATGGTGGTAATTAGAATTAATTTCACTTTGAAATTTGACATAAACAATTATCAATCTTTTGATTGATATTGTTTCTCAAAAACACGCTATTTGTTTTGACAATGAGAATTAATTATTAAATTAATTAATTCAACTTATATGTTTTGAATTTTTTAAAATATACAACATTTTTGAATTCGTAATATCAATTATAGCTTATGGTGAATTTTTGGTATTTTTCTGAAAACACCAATTTTTGATGATTAGTGAAACAACTATGTGGCAGTTAAAAACCGATTTCTTGTTTAAATGAATCATTACCACTTATAGAAATTTAATTTCAATAATATGACATACATGGTTGTCATTAGGAATTAAAATGTGGTTCAACAGGATTAAAATAATTTTTGGTGAATAGTAACTCTTAAGTTTTATTAATCGCGATTAAAAGTAATTACTGTAATTTATGGTAAACATAATGTTATAATAATATAAAATTACCTTTACACATTTCCAACCATTATTGGATGAGTCATGGCCGACCAATACAATCCATGGGTTATCTTGGGGACTCCATGGAGCCACTTGGGTAAGAAAATGACGTTAATAACTTTTTATTTAAAGTAAAAATAAAATTGTCACAAACATGTGTAGTTTTACTAAAACAATGATTACATTGGGTTATATAAGTTAACGTTTTTACTATAAATATTAATTGGATAGCTAAAAATACTTCCTAAATCATTGTAATTTTTCTTTAATTTTTAGACATTAAATAAAATAAATTTTTTATGACACCATGATGATACAGCGATTACCACATTAATTAACGATTTTAATAAAATGGAAGGATAATGTAAAATCTAATACTTACACTTGTCAAAAACCTATTAGATGAGTATATTGTGAACCCTTATAACATTATACTCGAAATATATCATTGTGGGACCTTTAAAATCCGAAAAGCATATCATAATAATGTAATATTTCATGACATTCCAAGAGTGCCCCTTCTCTCCTCATATAAAAGGCCGCCACCACTACCACCTTATTCACACCTTCCAAGCCATTTGGCTCTGCCAACATCTTCTCAAATACTCTATAAACTTCCCTCTCTTACTCCTATAAGCCTCACATTTGGAAGAAGTCTTCCCAAGGAAACCTTTGGCTGAAATCAAAAAGAGTTACCCGATTTTTAGGTAATGTCTTCTCTTTTGTTCTTTTGTTTTATTTTGCTTCTACAACCCCTTAAAATATTTTTATTCCTTTATTTTGTATCATCAACAGTATAATGAATATACTTGGATGTTTTTATGAGAATTATTTGATTTATACTTACACACTCCTTCGTCTAATGGTTAAAGAACGTACTGTTTCTCTGGGTGACGAATTACTGCCTCAGAAAACGATGATTGTTCAATATTCTTTTAACACATCTCATGGTGGCCATTATGATGACACTATTTTCATATATGATATATATTTTATGTTTATGTTTTCCTTATGCTTCTTTATTTCTCAATTTTGGCATACCTTTATGATTTCCATTATGGGTAAACGCGATAATTTCATTTTAGGAAGTGTGGACTACCGCCCCCTCAAAGTGATTTGAATCGTTAATGCCATATGTGGGATGTATAAAGGATGGAGTAAATGATAATATTTATGATATTGTACTGGAATTATAATATACCTTTATATCATTATGATTTCATTTCATTAAATATGAAATAGAAATGAAAGTAGCATTCATTTGTACGTACGGCTTACCGTCTCTATGAACGGTGCATTTCATTTCTTATCTCTTACCGCTAAATGTTACGTAATATTATGAATGAATGTATATAATGGATATATATGATATATATGATTTCTACATCATGAAAATAATTCTGGATATAATGGATATTTTACCACATGAACAACTTGTAATTATAAGAAGTTTATTTTTGACTCAAGTACCAAAGTTCGACAAAACAACCGTTATTAACATAAATAATTACATGATGTTCATAACATGGTAATATGTCATATAAAAGGAATAATGAACATGAAAAAGGTTTTTAAGCAACTATAAATTAACTCTAGTTTATTATTCAGGAGGTTAAAGAACGATCGAGTCAAGTCAGACACGAGGTAAGGGAACTTTTTAACCCAATTTCCGTTCTTTGGGTTAATCTCATACTTTAAAATTATGTCATGATATTATGATGTACTATCTTGTATTTTTTTCTTTCTTTATTTGTAATTATAGTGAATACACAAAATAGATCTATTTTATTTAAAAAATGTTCTTTGTAAGGACTTCGTCTCAATCTCCTTTCATTGAGTCATATTTTGTTTTATACATGACATTCCTTTATATAGTGTATAAACCCCTTTGAATTTGACTTTTACTCAAAAGGAATCTTTTTATACGAAGCATTTTTACTAAACGGAAAAAGAAATGTTTTGTATTACGTATGTGGCAACAACGACTTCTCCGCCGTCGTGACGATTATACGAGTTTCAGCTTCCTTTACAAGCCATAACATTTTCTAAATAAAAATAAAAACCAAGTTTTAATTTTCTTTTATTTTGGTATTGAAAATGGTTTTGATAATGTATTTATTATTTCAATGTGTTGTATTGATATCTTTTGATCGAAATTTGGAAATGTTATGTTTCCTTTATGCATGTTTTATGTGATATGATTATGTTATGGTTTATGATATGTTTAAACCTATTCATATGAGGAATGAATTGGACTTAATAAGTGACGGGTAGAGCCAGTTATAGTTCCTCGATGCATCGGTAGGTCTCTTGAAAAAAACTAGTGCCTTGGAATGAAGCCTTGACAAAATCTTATTTTTAGTCTTGGAAAGAGGCCTTGGATATGTGTTTATGATAGTCTGGCATTATTGATTCCATCATTATTAAAGTTGTTATTGATATTTCATGTGATTATTCAACCAGTAGAATATCCATGTGAATAAGTAAATGTCATTATATCATTTTATTTTTGTCATATTATGTTGAAGTTCAAGTTTAAAAGCCTTTTGTTTTAGTTATACATTTCCTTAAATGTGAATGTTTATTAATGAACGATTCTGCTATATTGTTATCCTTACGGAGCATCTGAGCTCACCCCTTCCAATGTTTTAATTTTTCCAAGATGTGACGAAGTATATTATGATTGACCTGCAGGGATAATATGAGGGGATATGAAGACAAGTTGTTGTATTAGTTTTGTTTTACTCTATGATGCAATGTAAGACTTATGATTGTATCTAGTGTTTCCAAGACTACTAAACTAATCGGTCTTTAGAGACTTGATCTTTTATGATCATGAAAATGTTATGCAATAATGCACCGACTCTGGGTAACTGGGGTCGGGGCATTACATACATCTGTTCCAAAGCCGCCTCTACCTGCTCATATTTAGACTGGGATGCATTTCTTGGAAAACTCCCAAAATCTCTACAATACCAAAATTCTAGGAGTTTCTTCTATACTAATCCTCAAAGTCTATCTTAGGACTATGTGCTCTAATCAGAGTTTATCTAAATCTAGCTTCTAAGGTTATTTCTAAACATCCTCTGATACCAACTATAATTCCCTAACCCCAGTTACCCAGAGTCGGTGCATTATTTAAATACATTGGCATGATTACAAGGAATAATGTCCCGAAGGATAGATAATTTTAGCAGTCTTGGAAAATATATTACATACATGAATGTTACATTACAGTTCATAACATACAAAACAACATAAATAATCCTTTAGGAATGCCATTATTCCCTTGTCTTAACCCTACATATCAATCACAATACCCTTCAAGGAATCCTGGGAAAAATAAAACATTGAAAGGGGTAAGCTCAAACGCTCAGTAAGGGTAAACAATACAGCAAAAACTTTCATAAATAAGCATAAACATTTAAGGAAATGCATAACTAAAACAAAAGCCTTTTAAATGTGAACATAAGAATAATATGGAAAAAATAAAATGAAATAATTCCATTTACTTATTCACATGGGTATTCTACTAGTCATATAATAACATTCAATATCACTAACCACTTTCATAATGATGGAATGCATAATGCCAGACTATCATAACCACGTAGCCATGGCCTCATGCCAAAACTAAAAAAAAAGATTTTGTCAAGGCCTCGTGCCAAGACACTAGTTTGTCTCATGAGACCTACCGATGCATCGAGGAGCTATATCGGGATCCACCCATCACTTACTAAGTCCAATGCATTCATCATAAGAATAGGTTTAAACATAACATAAACATTTGTATTAAAAATAGCATACGAAATGTCAATACTTTCTCTATAAACCATGAATGGTATATAAATAACACATCCACAGTCAAACATATCACAAAACCTTCAATGGATATTTTTTATAAAAAATCAACTTCAAATAATCTTACAATCCATCAAAGGATGTTGACATAAATGAAAATGATGAGTAAATTTTTTTGAGAGAAAAATCCTTTTTTGTAAAATCATTTAAAAGGCACACATTTATAAAGGATTTAATTTAAAATAGATTTTTAAATAAATGTGTCCCATACCACTTTGAAACTTTTGAAAAGAATTATCATTTCAAAACATTCATGTCCATATAAATAAATCCTTAATATCATTTTGAAAACATGGACATTAATTAAAAATATTTAGAAAGATAAATCATTAAAACATTTGAAATTACGATCTTGATAAAAAGTTCCATTCAAAATCCTTAAAATATTCATTTTGAAATCATTTTTATGAAAAATGGACATGGATTATAAAAATTTCCCAGTAAATACTTACACATAAACAATCTCGGATAATAATGAGATTGAGGAATTAACCCTTACCAATTTGGTAACTTACGAAACATACAACCCATGAAAGAGGTATCATACAATGAATATGTAAATACAAATAAATTAAAGTGTATTACACAAATAATACAATTATGGGAAGTACATACACCACACCAAATGTAATAGTGGAAATATGGCATGAATCACATGGGAATAAGGAGTGAGATGAAATCCCCTTACCTTGCACATTCCTCTAGTTGAGGGTACGTTTAACCTCATGTACGAAGATCGTATTATGTTATTAAATTATACTAGAACCATATTAATATTTATGATATCATACATGATTACTTTATTAATTTATACTAACCATTTAATAATAATTTCCATGTTAAATTAACATTTCGGGTAATAATCGTTTTCTTTATCGTACGTGTTTTAATTTGTTACTCTTGATTGTATCACTTAGATCATGATTTAAATACTTAGAGAGTATAAAACATGATCAATATATCATATATATTTATAATATAAATATGTATAATAGATATATATATATATATATGAAATGGAAAACATCCTTTATGGAGACGATAGTCCGTACATTCGCATAAACACTGTTTCTGTTTTCATATAGTATTGAATGGAAGTAAGTGAATAACATATATATAAGTACATAAATACTTATATATATAAATATATATATCTCCAGTATCATTATAATGTAATATATTACATACATATTAGTAAATATATTTTTATAATCGTTGATGAATGGTGAACTTGGAAATGAATCTCATCGCGTCATGGAGACGATTATCCATATGTATGCCCGAGCAAAAATATCATTCTTTTGATATTAAAATAATATATAATTAGATGGTATATCATATATACAGAATCATTATCATGTTATATTTATTATTTACTTGAATTATACATCATTATTATAACCATCTAAATAATAATATATTGAATAATAATTACACCACAACGTGGAGACGGTAGGCCGTACGTACGCTCGTATGGTGACATGTCATTCAAGGGATGGATAGAATAATGAATTTGTTTGCTCCATAATTATAAAAATATCACAGTATATAGAAGATAATGGAGTTATTATTTTATAATTGAAATAACAAGGAATGAAGAAGTTGAAGAAGAATGGAACATTAAAGAGGGTGGTGAAGACATTACCGCTTCTTCGGGTTCTTCATATTGATTTGATCAAAAGAGATACTTTGGTTGGCTGTCTGATCAAACTAAGGCCTCTAGGATTAATTTAGGGAAGCTGAGAGTGTATTTGGGTAGGGGTCGGTCAAACCAAACGGCTTTGAAGGTGTAAAGAATTTGGTTAAAAAATTGGGTCCTTTTATAAGGGGGGGGGGGAGGGGCTCTTTAGGAAAAACATAAATTTTTAATTTTTAATAAAATAATATTCGGTTTCTAAAGGATCCAAAGTGGATTATTCAAATTATATGGTGGATCTGGGTCGAAATCCTTTCAACTAATAGATTTTAGACAGGTTTGGGTCATTATATTAACCTTATCTTTTAGTTTTAACTCTTTGTTAAATAGTTTAACGCTTACCATGTCACATTGTATTTTTATAATATGTAGTTAATAAACATAATATATACATCCAAGAGACCCCCATGTGTTCCATTAATGATACACCAATAATTACAGTATTCCTTTGGCCAAACCTTAGTTTTTTAAGAATATAATATAAATTATTGATATAATATTTGTTTTAAAAACTCATTTATCTCAATTTTGACACTACTGAATGATTGATTTTTTTAAAGTTTTATAAACTTTTTTAATTCGAATAAAATTCATTTAAGAAATTCTATAATGTCATATTAACCAATAAAAATCGTGTATGTCATCAAAAATTTCAAATTATATGTATTTTAACATTTATAATACCAATTATTTGATTCTTTAATTAATAAGGAAAATAGTACATCATTATTGTGTCATATATATTTTTACTTTTTCAATGTATAACAATTATAAATAAAATATAATTATGTAGGAAATATTTTCTATCTTTATAATGAATATTTATAATCTCAAATATAACATATATAACTCTATGTAATTTTTTTTCTAAAAGATATAAGCTTATGTCATTTTTGTATTTACTTTATCTTAATTAAAATAAAGTGTCCCTATCACCTACAAGTGGCTCCATAGGGTCCCAAAAATCGACTCAATGATTCCCATCGTTGGACATGTATCCACCAATATGGTTAGGACACGTTTTAGGGTAATTAATTATTATTATATTATTTTTAACCCTTATTTACTGGATTTACCCTTTAACCATGGTAAATAAAATATTTACCGAAGTAATTATTCAAAATGTCTAAAAAGAAGAGTTAGCTATTTAAAAAATTTGGACATCCTGATTCCATATATGGAATCCATTTTCTAAAATTCAAAATACAGAAGTGGCAGAAAGTAATTTAAAATTAATTCCCACTATCAAAACAAAAAGCGTTTTTTAAGATATAATAACTATCAGAATATTGACACTTGTTTATGTCCGGTTTAATTGTGAAATTATGTACAATGACCAACATTATATTAAATGGTAAAAATATATTATAAATATACTTTAAAACCACTCAAATCCATAATTTATCACTATTAATTATTTTTATTAAAAAAGATGTTTTTAATTAAAATTTAGTAATTTTCACTATTCAGCAAAATATAAAAGTAATTTGAAAAGTACCAAAATTTCACTCTAGGCTAAATTCGATATTCCAAATCCAAAAATGAAGTCCATTTTGAGAGAAAAAATTAATAAAATTTCAAAAATTAGGTATTACTATTCAAAACGGCTTGTTTGATTGGTTGTGGTGTGTGTGTGTGTTAGAACTCGAAGTTTTGTACAACACACGATACTGTTTTATTCAAAGAGAATTATATCGTGGAAGATTGGGTTATTTCATTTTAAATTTTTTATGTCCCCATTCTAAAAAATAAATTTATTTAGTCAAATTGAATATATAAAAGTTTAAAATATTGGATTAAAAAACGGATCACTATTAAAAGTTTGTAAAAGTGCATTTTTGAAAAATACTTCTTTTATTTAAAAAAAATGAATTTGTTCTTAAATTATGTCTAAGAAACTCATAATATGTATTCTAAAATTATAAGGATTATATAATGTTAAAAATTTAGTTAATAATATTCATAACCTCTTATGAATGGCTTTTTTGGTAAGTCAGGGTGCGCTTGAACATGGTGTTGTGTGTAGTGAAAGTTATTGAATTATTTTGAAGAAGTAACACACTATGAAATCTTGGGGGTGTAACATTAAACATCATTCCATCAAAACATAAACTACTCAATTAATAATATTAATGGAAACATTGGATAATTTCCTAGAATATATTTAATAACATATTTGGATGTTATCCTATATAGAAAATTACTTCTATGGATATTTTGAAAAAAAATTTGAGGAAAATATACTTTCTTCTTTGAAAAAGGATCTTTAAAACATAATACCAATTGAAAACTATTTTCATTAAAATCATATTTAAGAAACATGAAAACTTTTTCAAACCCATTTACATGACAATATCTTTTATTATCATTTTCTTAAAAATTACTAAATAAAACATGAAACGAAATAGCCAATTAATGGATGGTTGTTAAATCTTTATATGTAATATGAGGTAAAAGAAACATTACTTTTTCATTGTAAAAATGATAGAATAATCCATCATTCAGAAGAAAATAAGAAGAATCCTTTGAAAATATTTGTTGTATAGAAAAATGGGTAAAACAATCTTTTAAATATTTTAGAAGAATTGAAGATTATTTATGGAATCATTTTTAGAAAACATATATTTTCAACCAAAGATAGGGTAAAAATTGGGTTTCATAAAAATTATTTCTTTATAATATTATGTTATAAATGTATAAATATTGTACAAATACATGAATATATCCAGAATAACAATAGTATGATATTTTTAATTATTTTTTTTGAGGAATGGACAATAAAATTTAATTAATGGATGCATATATATAAACAATCTCAAAAAAGTGATTAGATTGTCTCAATAAAAATTTATAACTTTGTATCTAGGGATCCTAATAACTATTTAAGAAAATAAATTTTATTGTATCTTAAAATATCATGAAAAAATAATTTTAATGAAATAACATGTAAAATGGATGTATATAAACCTAAATAAATAATTTAGGAGAGTAATCAAATATGAGACTCAAATAATGAAAATTAAGACACAACAATTTTACCAGTTTGGTAAATTTTGAATCATAAAACCCATAAAAGATATTTCATAAAATGGATTTGTTAATGAAATTAATTTTTTGTATAAAATACAAATAAAAATATCATGGTAATTACAAACACGATAAAAATGTAATTAGATGTGAATATAGCCAGAATCTCACAGAACTAAAAAGTGAGATGAAATCCCCTTACCTTATGTCTTTAAACTCATCATAATCATTCAAATAATCTATATAATAAAAATAAATTTTTTATTCATATTTTACAGAACCATGTTCATTTATATATTTTTTTATTAATCCTTAATATTACCTTCTTGTTAACAATCCTATATTACGGTTTCACTTCGGGAAATGTTTTTTTATTCATCACATGTGTCTTAGTATGTTTTATATATGGTAATTATACTTTAAAACATTATTTCTCAAATGTAAAGCATAATATAAATATTAATTATATACATTATATGTGTATTATTGTAATCTATAAAATATATAATTATGAAATGGAATACACCATTCATTGAGACTATAGGTCGTACATATGATAGAGTATTATTGACGTTTAGTTATTGTATTGAAATAATGACTGTAATATATATATATATATATATATATCATTATTAAATTAGATTTATGATATCATATATATCTTATATATTCCATGAGACCAACCTTAATACAATCCATGTAGTGTATGAGCGTATCAAATTGCTTTGAATGGTGATAGTCCACACTTCCCAAAACAAAATTATCATATTAATGAAAAATTGAAAGCTAAAAGTTATGTATTTTAAAATGAGAAAAGACGCTAAAAAATTAATAAATATAATATAAAACCTAGATTAAATTATTTAAATCATTATTTACACCATGATATGTGTTAAGGAAAATTGACCAATCATCTTTTAATGAGGCGGTAGTTCTCCATACACATAAACAATATGTTCATTATCCATTAGAGGGATGTGTGTCTCAATGTATGTTGAAAAATTAGGATAAAAAATTCTATTATATTAATTATACTTTTTTTGTCTTAAATGAAGAAATTAAAAGTTCGGGGTTGTCGAAAGTAAATAAAATAAAGGACTTGAGAGATGATGTTACCTCATAATTAGGTAACTCCTTTTGGTTTTTTTCAAATGGATTTTTTAGATTTCCATATGTAAAACGGAAGGAATCTAAAAGGGAGTCAGGATTTATGGGATGTGTATTGGGCATATCATGGTTGAACATAATAGGTCTGAGAGGTGTGAGGAAGTGTGGGAGGTGGTTCCATTTATAAGGAATGAAAATGACTCCCTTGGAATTTTGGAAAAAAAATTATGATTACATATGTTCTTAACTAAACCAATTATGAGAAGCTAAACATAAATAAGTAGTATAAGGTTTATGGACAACAAAAGGCCATAAAATTCGGTTTTTACAAGTATATAGGTCATTTGGACACTGAAGATTATGGTTTAGTCCTTAATTATGCTTCATTCGACCTTAATCGCAGTGATTAAGCTCTGATCATCGCATATGAGATGAAATCCCATTCAAAATTATGATAAATGGTAATCACACAGACATGATGAAATAATAGCGTTTTAAAATAGTCAAATGTTCAAAATGTTGTTAGGTTATTATATTAAATTTTAAATCAAAATTGATTATAATGACCTAAATTTTATTAATTTATGTATAAATCATCTAATGTGATGATAAAACAAATTTTGATTATTATCTAACATTAATAAATAATTAAATAAAATCGGTGTGTTTTACTAAAAATAGTATTTTTTAATATACATCAAAAATGACGATTCGTAAAAAAATCCCATAAATTCGCCCTAGGAAAATTTCCACATTTTAAAATCAAAAATTATGTTTATTTTATGAAATTATATATATATATATATGTTTTTAAAATTTATTTTATTATTTTTCATATAATGATGTGAAATATAAGCTATTTGAGAAAATTGTATTTTCAAACTTATAATGTTTTTACCAAAAATTATACATTTCATTGTCAATATGTTTTTGTATTAGTGCTTTAATATAAATATATAATTACTTTTTCTAGTGTCACCTTAAATGAAAAATATAAAAAGGTAAATTAATTTCAAAAAAAAATCATAAAATTTCATGGTGTTACAAGAATCCCACCCCCAACATCGTTAAAAACAATATCCAATAAATATCACTGTATGAACTTGTATAAGTAAATAATTGAAATTCATAAGTAAATAGTTATCACATTATCAATTATTGTTTATTTAACCAAAAAAACCACTGGGGTCCCAAGTATTCCCGAACCTTAATACCTGCTTGAGCACATTCCAATGTCTTAACAATATCATTCATTTAATTCCAAATTACTTATTATGAAATGGGTTTTCATTATCCATTCCATTCAATTCATTAACATGACTAATTTAAACCATAGTCCAATTCTAAACTCATGGGTGTATAATATTATTTTAAGCACCCTTTGTGTATTTGGGGTGTCATTCTATGTCCCACACCCCATGGTTACTTTGAGAATCAGTGTAACACCTTATGCTCCCATGGTATGTTTCCCTTTAAATAATACAATAGCTTACATTGTACGCATCTTCGAGATTCTAACACACCGTGACCAATCAAACTAGTAGTTATCATCGGTAATATCCACATTTTGAAAATTTATAAATTTTATTTTTCAAAATAGACATCATTTTTGAATTCAGAATATCAAAATTAGCTTAGGATGATTATTTGGTATTTTTTAAAAAACAGTCAATTTTTAATGATTTGTGAAAAACAATGTGTTATAGTTTGAAACTGAATCTTTATTTAAATAAGTATTTATTTTATTTAAATTTATTTTGGGTCTAAATAGATACATAATACCTATATTCGTTCAATGTAATTCATTCGAATAATTCTATAACTAGTTTAGATATATAAAAATTATTTTGATCTTTTTACCGTCTTTTACCCAACTCCTAGGAGAATTTTCAAATTTGCATAAAACATAATTTTACCACTTCTGTGACTTGAATTTCAAAAATTTGAGAGTCATAGTTAACATCAGTAAGTAAAATGTGGTTCAATAAGATGAAAATATTTTTTGGTGAACCATAACTTTTTACTTTTATTTTCAATGGTTAAAAGTAAATAGGGTAATTAAGGGTAAAAATGATATCATAATTACCCTAACACATGTCCTAATTATATTGTATAAGTTTAATTCAACCAATAACTACCTTAGGAATTAAATATGATCCCCTTTGTCCACTTGGATTAGATTAGTACAATTATTATAATTTTATTTAAAAAAAAGTGAAAAGATTTAAATACAATGTTTAATAACTAAACCATTTTTAATATATAGGGTTATACATAAGGTAAATTTGGCTACAAATATTCATTAGAAAGATAAAAATATTTCCTACATAATGGTATTTTATTTATAATTTCTAGACATCAAATAATTTAATTTATTTATGTTACAATGATGATGCAGTAATTAACTTATTAATGAATGATTAAAATAATTAATATTATAAATATCCAAATTAATGTAATTTGAGAATTTTCATGAATTAAATTAATTTTATATGATATTATTACATGTTAGGGTTGATTAAATAATTTTTTCGAATTAATCATGCTGTTATGGTTTTCACAAAACCAAATACTAAATAGTGTCAAATTGATATAATTGAGTTTTTAAAACAAATTCTATATTATTAATTGATATAATAATCCTTAAAATCTATGTTTTGGACAAAGGGATTATATATGTTTATATATATTAGTAATTAACCACATGAGGTTCTCTCGTCTTGTTATAGTATGTTTATTAACCAGATAATATAAAAATAAAAAGAGACATTGAAATGTCAAACTATTTTACTAAGAGTTAAATCTACAATATAAGGTTAATATGGTGACCTAAACCTTTCTAAAACCTATTGGTTGAGAGGTTTTCAACCCATCCCCTACTTATACTCTAATGAGATCATTTTTTATAGATTAGAATCCGAAAAATATTTTATTATAAAATAATATTTCAAGCCTTTCCGAAAGTGACCATCACCTCTCTTATAAAATAATACATACCATTATCTTAATTTTACACCTCAAAATACATTTGGATCAGCCAAACCCTGCACAAATATCCTCCTAACATTCCTTCCTTCATCCTAAAGGCCTTTTTTGTTATCAAGCCAGCCTATGGATCCCTTTTGATCAAATTAAGAGGGAGAACCCGATGAAGAGATAAATATTTCATCACCTCTTTCAAGTTCTTTTCTTCTTCCACATCCTCATTCTTTGTGGTTTACTTTTTAAAATAATAACTCCAGTATATAATATATATTTTATGTTATTATAAAAATGGTACAGTCATATTAATTATTCAATCCATTATACAAATGACAATTTCAACATACGTGCATACGTACGGCTTACAGTCTCCACATCGTGGTGCAGTATTTTATTCCAACACTTCATTATTTGGATGTGTATAATAATGAGTATAACTAATGTAAATAATAACTATAACATTGTATTGATTCTTTATTTATTATATTCCATCCAATTTCATATTATTTCACCACCAATAAAATGGTATTGTCGCTCATGCGTACGTACGGATTACCATCTCCACAAACGTGATGAGATTCATTCCACGTCATAATCATTTAAAAATAATTCTCATTATATGATTACAAATAATTTTTAAAAAATTAATATCATTCTGAATATGAATAAAATAAATTTTATCCATACTAAAAATGTCTTATCTAACCAAGAATATATAGTTAAACAGATCAGTTAAAACCCGATAAAATGATATTATGAAAATATTATTGACAACGAAATATTAGAGGATGATATATGATATCATATTTACGTATATAGTTCTTGTATAATTTGATAACAATTATTTATCTATTATACATGAGTTTAACATACCCTTGACCAAGTAAAAGTACAATGTAATGGTTAATTCCACAGTCTTTTTATTATCTGAGTTGTTTTTATGTAACTATCTACTGGGCCCTCTTTATCATCAACATCTGTGTTTTCTTTTAAATGTATTTCAAAACATATTTACTATTTACAATACAATGGGTTATAATAATTTATACCCTGATTTTTCCTTATATGTTTTAAAGGAATCTTTCTGATGCTTTCCAAACAAGGTACATTATGACCTTTTCGACCAAATTAAGGTAAGAATTTTTTTATCTTATACGGTGAGTACTGCTATTTTTTACCTTGATAACATCATAAAATATTCCCATACATGATTATAAGTATATTTTTTTAAAAAAAAAATCTTGTATAATTATTTTACATTTACATTATTTCAAAATAGAAAGAGATATTTCTTTAAATATGTTTTGATTTCATCTATGTAAACTTCCATTTGATGGATTTTGTGATTGTTTGAAGTTGATTTATTATGATAAAAATATTCCATATTATATTGATGGTTTTTTGATATGTTTGACTTTGGATGTGTTATTATGATACCATTAAGGGTTTATGGATAAAGTGCTTTCATTTCATATGCTATTTCTAATACAAATGTTTATGTTATGTTTAATCCTTTTCATATGAGGAATGCATTGGACACAGCAAGTGACGGGTGGATCCCGCTATATCTCCTCAATGCATCGGTAGGTATCATGAGAAAAAAAAAGTGTCTTCGAATAAGGCATTAACAAGATCTTATTTTTAGTCTTTGCATTAGGCCTTGACTATGTGGTTAGGAAGTCCAGCATTAAACATTCCATCATTATGAAAGTGGCTATTGATATAGCATGTGATTATTCGACTAATCGAATATCCATGTGAATAAGTAAATGGAATTATTTGATTTTATATTTTCCATATTATTATGATGTTAATTTTTAAAAGGCTTCTGTTTTAGTCGTATACATTTCCTTTAATGTTTATACTTATTTATTAATGTTTCCACTATATTGGTATCCTTATTGATCATCTGAGCTCACCCGTTTCTATGTTTAATTTTTCCATAGATGTGAAGAAGTATTTTATGGTTGGCCTGTAGGGATGGGCTTAGGATATAATTGTGCTCAAAATGGGAAAAATGATGTAGATGTATTTATTTCATGAGGTAATGTAAAAATTATGAATGTATCTAGTACTTCCAAGGCTACTAAACTGATCAGTCTTTCTGTACATGATTCCGTATATCATGATAATGTTATTTATTAATGCACTAACTCTAGGTAATTGAGGTGATGGAATTACAGGTGGTATCAAAGGAATTTTAGTACAATCCTTGGAAACTATATTTAGAAAAACACTGATTAGAGAACACTACACTAAGATAGAATTTGAGGATTAGAATAGAATATCTTCTTAGAATTGTGGTACTATAGAGATTTTCTGAGTTTTCCATGAAATACATCCATGTCTAGATACGAACAGGTAGAGGAGGCTCTCGTATAGATGTACCTAGGTGTAAAACCCAAAAACACTGCTTTGAGCTAGACTCGAATTGGAATTAGTGCACGAAAACATGCCTTCCACTACTCTTGGTTACAACACTCCTAGGGGATATTATTAGGATAATTATAATTTTCATAAGAATCCATTATAACAGGTTTATAAGTATATACCTCCTCAAAGAAAATATTTTTATGATTATGGATTATATCCATAAACTGTTCAATTTATGTTAAGTGTTTTACAAGTTCGAAATTATGTCTGTCGATTCATAAACTAATTTATTGTATGTCATTGTTTAGAAATGGTTCCTAGTGTATATAATGGAAACTATATTAATGCAGGTAATCAATATAGGGATTTCCCTCTTGCTTAAGAAAATTATAGTGGAAATGGTGATTCAACTGGTTTTGATCATCTTATCACGATATTGGGTCAACTCACTCATGTTATAAATAATAACCTCACCTGTATAAAGCATGCTGATCTACAATGCATAGGATCAATGTTAAGACACTTCAGGAGGCAACAACCACAAACATTCAATGGAAGTACAAATCCATTAGTAGCCGAGGAATGGATAAATTAATTAGAGAAATGTTTTCATTATTTGGGGAGTAGCGAAAGGGAATAAGTTTTCATTGTAGTTTATCGCCTCACAGAAGATGAAGATCAATGGTGGTCATTAATTAAAAACACAAAGGAAGATGAAGAAGTATTTAACATTGAATAGAGGGAGTTTATAGATATTTTCCTATAAAAATAATTTCCTCGTGACCATCAAGCGGATATGTAAAGACAATTTTTTAGTCTGAGGAAAAAGGAGGATGAGAATGCTGCAAAGTATTTGGATATATTTACATGGTTAGCAAGGAATGCAGAAGATTATATATGTATCCTGAGGAGTAATGTTGATCTATTCATTGATGGGTTAAACCCATTACTCTATCGAGAATTAGTCTCCCAGACCTTCTCTTCGTATGAAGATATTGTCTCATGCCCTATCAAGAAAAAAAAATTAATTCTCTAATTCTTACTACTTTAAAGAAAAGCAAGAGAAAACAGATCTACTGAACACCTTTAAAATGGAAATAAGGGGATGAAGGGAAAATTTTAATATCCATCCTATAGTAAATGTTGTAAGAAACACCATGTTACATTCCTGAAGGGAATGTGAGTCAATTATAAGTGTTTTGAAAAAGGCCACCAGGCTCGTGATAGTAAGGGGATGAAAGAGGATGTCAATATTGAATGATACAATGGTAGAGAAAAGGGTAATTATGAAAATAAATGTCATAAGATCCAAGGTAACATAACTCAATAAATTCCAAGGGATCATGGCCATGTTTATGTTATCACCACTGTTGATGCTGAAGCTCCGAATGCTGTGGTGACAGGTAATTTGATGGTTTCTTCCTATTTAGCCAATGCATTATTTGATTCTGGATCATCGGGTTGTTTCATATCATCCCAATATTATATGAATATTAGATATTTTAAATTTGACTTAATAGGGGCTTTATCAGTCTAAACACCTAAGGGAATTATCATCGTAAAAAAGTTTTGTTAATCAGTTCCCATTAGGTCACATAAATGTTCATTATCTTCTGATCTCATCATCATAGAAAAGATTGAATTTGATATAATCCTCCGAATGGATTGGCTTTCAGACCATGATGTGAAATTTTTTATAAGAATAAATATGTTAAAATTTTCTATGATGATAAGGAGTACCTTATCATTAGTGAAAAAAAGTCACCATCAGAATTTTATTTGGATCCACCCCAGTAGATATACTAAATTCAACTATTGGGGATGATGAGAATAAAATAATTATATGTGAGGAAAAGTATGTTCCAATCAAAGACATACTTTTTGTGCAAGAATATGTTGATGATTTTCCACAGGACTTACCTAAACATCCTCCAGAATTAGAGATTGAGTTTTCCATTGATTTAATTATTGCTTCATGGCCCATATCAAAGACCACTTATAGAATGGCCACTGTGGAATTAGTGGAACAAAATAAACAACTAGAATAATTGTTTAATAAGGGTTTTATTTTCTTTTGTGTTTCTCCATGTGGATCCCAGATCCTTTTTGTAAAGAAAAAAGACAGATCTACGAGGCTGTGCATTGACTATAGGGAGATCAATTCTATAACAATAAAGAACAAGTATCCCCTACCTCACCTTGCTGATTTATTTGATCAAATTCATGGAGATAAATATTTTTTAAAGATTTTCCTTTGATCTGGATACCATCAATTGGGCATGAAGAAGGAAGAAATTCCGAAAATAGGTTTTTGAACCTAGTACGAGCATTATGAGTTTACAATAATGCATTTTTTATTTAATAATTCACCCTCTGTATTCATAGATCTAATGAATAGAGTTTTCAAGGAATATCTTGATGAATTGGTAGTGTTATTTGTTGATGATGTCTTGGTATACTCCAAGAGCTAAGAAGATCATGAAAATAACTTGTGCATTATTCTAATGAATCATAGAAGAAATGAATTATATGAGAAGTTTAGTAAGTGTGAGTTCTAGATTCAGGAAAATTATTTTCGTGGACATATTATCTCTTTGGATGGAATCCCTTTTGATCCATCAAAGTCGAAGGTAATCCATGAATGGCCAACACTGATGAATATAACTGTGGTACCCAGTTTTATTGGTTTGCCAGGTTATTATCAGCGTTTTGTCCATAATTTTTCTTGATTGGATAACCCATTAACCAAGCTCACTAGTAAAGGGGTTAAATGTCTTTCGAAAAAATGGTTTGAAAAATGTTTTGAACAACTAAAGATAATATTAGTCAATGCTTCTATATTGACTCTACCACCATGGAATGATGGGTTTGATATTTATAGTGATGCTTCAAAGAAAATACTTGGTTGTGTCCTTATGCCGAATGATAGAGTTATTTCTTATAAATCATAACAGCTAAAAATTCATGAGGAAAACTATTCTACTCATGATCTTGATTTAGCAGCTGTAATCTTCACTCTGAAAATATTGAGACACTATCTCTATGGGGAAAAATGTGAGATTTATACTGATCAGAAGAGTTTGAAGTATATTTTCTCAAAAAAACAACTAAACATGAGGCAAAGTCGAGGGCATGAACTACTCAAGAAGTATGATTTCACCATACTCTACCACACGGGGAAATAAAATAAGTTGGAAGATGCTTTGAGAATAAAGGATCATGGAGTTTTTAATAAGATGAGAGGTGAAAAGGATCCTATTTTCAAGGATCTAGTAAATATGGATATAAGAATAACCATAGAAGTTGAAACAACAATAATTTTTCAAATGGTTGAAATATCATCATTACTAGAAAGGATAAAGAGTTCTCAGACTGATTATGAGGATTTTCAAAATAAGATTATAGCTGTGAATAATGTGAGATTGAGTGACTTTGCATATGATGATATAATTTTGAAATTTCTGAAGAGACATTGTGTTCCAAACATACCTGTAACACGCTGAGATTTTATGAAAAATATTCTTTTAATTTCATCAATGTCTTGTGCTACACCAAGATTACCTTGCGCTATACGTAACACAGTATTAGCTTGCAGTATACGCAACACTATTTTTGGATCGTGTTACACACAATATTGATAATAGTTATTCTACGCAACATTGAGTATATATATATATATATATATTCAATGTATAACTGAAATATGGTTGGATTATGTTATACGAAACAACGAAGGATTCTTGCGCAACACGCAACCCTGACTTGGCTTGCATTACACGCAATCGCGACCTTCCTCGATAGTGTGTGTTGTACGCAATACTGGGTTTTACTAAACAACGATATATTATTATAATATTGTTATGAACTAGCCGTTATAAATAGGGTTAACTAAATTTTGAATTTTATAACATTATTATTCATCTTACACATTTCTAGAACATGGTATAAGAACAAAAAAAAATCGGGTAAAATAAGTATTTTTCAAAAAATGCAGTTTTACCGCCTTTTGATGGCGCACCCACATTAAATATAGTTTTTGAAATGTTTATAAGTTCAATTTGACTAAATAAAATTCTTCTTTTTAATCAGGATATTAAAATTTACATTAGATAATGTTTTGATATTTTTCCGATAACTTTCATATTTTAATGAATAGTAAAAACACGCTATATTTTAATTAAAAACAACTCTTTTAGTCGTAATATCTTATGGGGTTAAATTATATTATTGAATGGTTTTAAATTATAAATAGAATATATTTTTACCATTTAATATAATTTATGTCATTTGCATTGATTTTACCTTGAATTCGTAGGTTAAATCAATTCAATCTTTTGCAATGTTTTAAAGAAAAACCCGTTTTCTTTCGACAACGGGATTAATTTTAATTTAATTTCTGCATATTTTGTGTATTAAATTTGGAAAAATGGATTCCATATTTGGAATCAGTGGGTCCAAATTATGTTAATAAGCTACTTTTTATTTTTGGGCATTGTGAATACTAACTACGGTAAATTTTATTTACTATAGTTAAAGGAAAATCGGGTAATTAAGGGTAAATATAAGATTATAAAATTACCCTATCACTTGGAAAAATCTTATTGTATGGCTAAACGTAGACCCATATAACCTAAGGGTCGTATTAGATTAATTTTATGGACTTTTTTAAATGAAAATAATTTAATTATTATTAAAACCAAAGAATGTGACAACATGTCACTTTCTTAAATCTAATAAGTATAATAATTTTAATTTAGTGATAAAATTCATAAAAATTCTAACATGAATAGTCTCCAGAAAGATAATACAATTATCTACATCATAGGAATTTATTCAGAATTTTTAAGGATTAAATAATTATCATTTAGTATGACACAATGATGAGGCAGTAATTGTCTTATTAATGAAATATTGACATAATTGATGTTATAAATTCCCAAATAAATGAAATTTGAGACTTTTTATGACTTACACTAATTTTATAGGTTAATATGACATTCTATTGGTGATTTAAGTAACTTGGCTCGAACTTATCATTCTGTTATAAATTTCATAAAAACCATGTACCAAATAGTGTCAAAATTGACATAAATTAGTTTTTAAAACAAATATTAAATTATTAATTGTTATTTTATTACTAAAAATATAAGGTTCGAACAAATGAATTAGATAAGATTATATATATTAATAATAAACAACTTGGGGTTAGTTTGGCTTGATATAGTATGTTTATTAACCATATAGTGTAAGAAAACAAAAAGACACGGTAAAAGTTAAATTATTTAACATAGAGTTAAATCTAATTGATAAGGTTAAAATAATACCCTAAACTTGTATAAATCTTATTGTATGAGAGTATTTCGACCCATCCCCACTTTAGCTTCGAAATAAGACCCTTTGGAACTATTATAAACCGATTTTGACCTTATTATAAAATAATATTTTGAGATTTCCCTAAGGTGCCCCTCTCCTCCCTTATAAAAGGGCACCTCATCCCACTCTTCCTCACACCACATTGAGCCTTCAAGCTCGGCCAACCCCTGCCAATTTCCTATCTCCACTTCCCTAGAAACATCCTAGGGGTTCTGGTCTTCCTCAAAGACCAATTTTATTGCCCTAAGAGGAGGTCTCAAAGAGGCGCTTCAAAGAAGAGGTAATTTCCGTTACCAATTCTTTCACCATTATTTCTTCTTCCACTTCTTCTTCTAAGTTTGTTTCATTATGAAGTAATAACATCAGTATCACTCATATACTGATATTTTATTATATGTATGAAACAACCCCATTTCACCTTCTATCCATCCTACGAGAAAAGGGAAATCACCACGCGTGCGTACGTATGGAATACCGTCTCCACGCCATGTTGTAATCTATTTTCCACCACCACCTTACTTGGATGGGTATAATGGTGTAAATAATGACTATATATGACTATTATAATGTTATACTGATTCTGAAATAGTATATATACACTTCAACACAAGTTCATGATCATGAGAACGATATCATCGCTCGTGCGTACGTACGGACTACCGTCTCCACGACGCGATGAGATTCATTCATCACATTAACCATTCATGAATTATTATAAAGTATATATAATGAATAATAATGAAATATATGACATGTTATATCTACTAGATTTATATATATATATATATATGTATGTCATCGGATTACTTCCATTCAAGACAATAAGGAAAGGAAAACAGCGTTCAAGCGTACGTACGGACTACCGTCTCCATGAACGGTGTGTTTCATTTCATTTATCTATCTATTATATATATATATACTGAATATATATGATATATAAATCATGTTTTATATTATGGAAGTAATTAAATCATTATATAAGTATGAATAATGTCAAGAACAACACGTCCAAACACCTACGATAAATGAAACGCTTTTACCCAAAACGCTTCTTTAACATGGAATTTACAAAAGAACGGGTAATATAAAGTCATAAGTGAACCATATATGATATCATAACAATGAATATGATTCTGTAATAAGTTAATTACATTATTTAAATCATTATACAGGAGGTTCAGATACGTACAAAGCATATCGGACCTAAGGTAAGGGAAATATCACAATCTCATTTTTATCTGAGGTTGTTTATACTTTGGTATTTACTGGGGTGTATTTTATCATCCACATCCATGTTTCCTCAATATTTAATATTATTTCCATCCACCTACTATTGTTTAAATCCAATTTTACCCTTCGGTGAGCTTTTAGTAAAAGATATGAAAGAAATCTTTTGTCGTTTTTTATACAAGGTACTTTTTTACTTTTCCGACAAAAGTACGAAGAATGTTTTTTTTAACTTATACGGCATGAGTGGATTTTTAAAACATTATTTCCAAGAATCATCCCTTAAAAGTTTTCAAGTTTATTTTTAATCAACTTCTTTTAGTTTAAAATTGAATGACTTGTTAAGAAAGGAAAAATGTTTTTGAAGTAGAAAGGATATTTTCCTCAAGAATGGAGTTCAAGTGTTTTATCAAAATTATTTTCCATCTAAGATAATAAAGGGTTCTCTTTATATCCCTATTATTACATTTATTTGATTATGTTGTGATGGAATTATTTTTATGAATTCCTTTATCTTATATGAATTGTTTTATGATGTCATATTGTTTAAGAATATCATTTTTATTACATGGGTTATGCAATGATGTATGATTTTGTGGCACACATAATAATGGTATCATTAAGAGATGGGTGGGACCTATATCTCCCTCCAATTAA
Organism: Viscum album; assembly: GCA_963277665.1. Classification (NCBI taxonomy): domain Eukaryota; kingdom Viridiplantae; phylum Streptophyta; class Magnoliopsida; order Santalales; family Viscaceae; genus Viscum; species Viscum album. The sequence goes on from OY728157.1 coordinate 1,862,548,144, forward strand.
TTGGGTAAAGATTTTATATCTCATGAGATAGACATGGCTGGAACAGTAGGTTATACTGGTTCAGTGAAACAGGACTGAAATGAGGGTGACTCGGTTCAGAAATGGACTTTGTCCACTAAGATAGTCTTGGAAATGAGTCTTGACTAATAAGAAATGATTCTCTATGATTATGTGTGTATGCCACAAAGTATCATGTTTTAAGTTATCATTATTGGGATTACATTTCACTACTATGATTTATCCCATGTTATGAAATTATGCTCTCTTTTTCAGGTTAAGATTTCCAAAATGTTATGTTCTTATGAATATGATGTGCTTGATATTTCTTTTGTTTACCCTTACTGAGCATTTGATCTCACCCTTTTATGTTTTCTTTTCCCCAGGATATAAATAAAGGTATTAGGTATGAAAAAAAGGAAGATCTTTATGGGAGATGTTGAAGATCTTTCACCATGATTAGAATATTACGTTTTGAGTTTCCAATGACACTAAACTATTATGGTCCTTGTGTGTGTGTTTTTGTTATGTAATAAGTATTCCAAAAAAGTAATGTAATGTCTATGTACGTCAAGATTCGGGTCTCTACAGTTGGTATCAGAGGAAAGGTTTAGTCAACCTTTGGAAATTAGGATGCGAGAACATTAGTGAGATCCCTAAAGATATTTCTAAGGTATGTCTACGGATGTCTCTAAGGATAAGTATACGTATAGGATATAGTCCTAGAACTATGGTAACGATATTAGATTAAACCAAAGATGTTAGATATTGAAGTTACTCCCCATTTATTATGTTTTTTCCTCTCACACTATTCTTTTTGGGTTTTAGAAAATGGTTGGAAACAAGATGATTCACGATAATGGAGGATATGATCGACAATGGAATGATATTCTTCATGAGAAACCAAATGAAATGGGATTTGGAAGTCCAAACATCATTATTATGTCGAATCAACAATCTCATAATATGATCAATAATGTAAAATTTGGTAAGTTTCCTGACTCGGCTAATAAGAGAAAGATGGAGTTTCATGATGATCATAGAGGAAAAAAAGTTCAATTTCTCCTATGTAAATCATGTGGGAAGAGGCATCAAGGAGAATGTTTCAAAGGAACTGGAAGATGCTTTGGGTGTGGAATAGAAGGACACAAAGCCAGTAAGTGCAAAGGAAAAGGTTCAGTTAACACCAGGGATGAGGATAATGGTATTGCTACTACATCAAAAATGGTTAAATGTTTTAAATGTGGAATGTACGGGCATTATGAAAACCAATTCTCTAAGATAAAGTCTCATGAAGAGATTCAGTATGGCCATATGGGTAGTATTTATGTTGATGATGATGAAGAGACTACAAATGATATGTGAGATGAAAGAATTGTCAAAGCTCGGTCAATGGTTTAAGAATGTAGTGGAATGATTACATGGTTATCATGTGTAATGTTGTATAAGTAATCTTATGGTACTATGGAATAAAGAGACATCTAAGGATTGTTACATTGTTGTCTTTCCATGAGTTTTGAAAGTGTATGATTAAGGGTACCAGTATCCATGAAAGGTTATTCAGATATTTTTTGAATGTAGATGATATGTGCATAATGAAGGGATAAGGAGAAAATTAATTGTTTGATAGTATTCATGAGCTCATGACTGATATAAGGAAATAGTTATATCATGGTTTGAGTATATAGAATTTTGGGTTTTTGGTATGTGGAATGAGTTAACTTTTGACAGCACTCGTGTTTTTACTAAGATTCAATGGGTATTCATTTTTCAAGAGAATACATGATTAAGGCCTTAGAATATTTGGAATGTGACCAACAAGACATATCTTATGATATATGGGGATCAATGATGGTATTAACATGCTTGTTATATGAAATCTCTGGTAATCGTTTTCACTATATTATGAGAGTGGACTATAGTATTTTGGATAAGCCTAAAGATTGGAATAGATTATGTTGGACATAAGTTAGTATTGTTTAAGGATAGAAGTTTTTTCGATATTATTTATGGGACGTTATAGTAAAGTAGTTTTAGAAAAAGGATAACCTGCAGGACGGGCGACAACCCATCGCGTCGGACAAGGCTCGAACCCACAACTGATGTGTGACTAGCCTTTATCGCCTACCACTGGCCTACAAGAAGTCCCTGTTTAGTAAAAACTAGTTTTATTATATTAAGCAGTATGATATATGAAGTATAAGTCCATTTTAGGAACTATATAAGATTAATCTCACTATAGATGGGCTTATGTATTTTTTTGATAACTTTTCTAACCTTTTGTTTGAGACATATGGAATGACCCATCATTCTATGACATGATCTGCTAACACATCACGAATGACAAATTCAACTTCATTTCTTTAAGTGATGAAGTGGAAATTTTCCAAAGAATGAAAAACGGTGAGACTATACCAAAATGATGAAAGTATTTATTATAATTCCAATTTCATCAACTTTAGGGAAATGATCTTGAAAACCAAAAATGTTGTCCTAGTGATCTTATATCTGATGAACCAGATGGTACCCTAGATCATCACAAATTTATGGCTTTGTGATTGTTGTCTTTTTCATAGCCATGTTCTCTACCACTCTCCATCAGAACGTGATGGTTAGATTTTTCTTCCATATCCATATTTTCACCTATGTTCTCCTACGTGGAAACCCCATGATGATTTAATTTGGGTTACCGTTATATTTCATACTTTAGTTTTTAAAAGCCATGTTTTGGTATTCCATTTCACGATGTGGGTTTCTATTAAACAAACTTTCGAGTAGTAAACCATTTATAACCCCGATGAATTTCGATGGCGAAATTCATTTTAAGGGGGGTAGAATGTAACACCCTGAGATTTTATGAAAAATATTCTTTTAATTTCATCAATGTCTTGTGCTACACCAAGATTAACTTGCAATATATGCAACACCGTATTAGCTTGCAGTATACGCAACAATATTCTTGGATCGTGTTACACACAATTTTGATAATAGTTATTCTACGCAACATTGAGTATATTTATATATATATATATTCAATGTATAAATGAAATATGGTTGGATTATGTTATACGAAACAACGAAAGATTCTTGCGCAACACGTAACCCTGACTTGGCTTGCATTACACGCAATCGCAACCTTCCTCGATAGTGTGTGTGGTACGCAATACTGGGTTTTACTAAACAATGATATATTATTATAATATTGTTATGAACTAGCCGTTATAAATAGTTTTAACTAAATTTTGAATTTTATAACATTATTATTCATCTTACACATTTCAAGAACATGGTATAGGAACAAAATAAATTTTTCAGGTAAAATAAGTATTTTTCAAAAAATGCAGTTTTACCGCCTTTTGATGGCGCACCCACTTTAAATATAGTTTTTGACATGTTTATAAGATAAATTTGACAAAATAAAATTCTTCTTTTGAATCAGGATATAAAAATTTACATTAGATAATGTTTTGATATTTTTCCGATAACTTTCATATTTTAATGAATAGTAAAAACTTGCTATATTTTAGTTAAAAACAACTTTTTCATCGTAATATATTATGTGGTTAAATTATAATATTTAATGGTTTTAAAGTATAAATAGCATATATTTTTACCATTTAATATAATATATGTCATTCGCATTGATTTTACCTTGAATTCACAGGCTAAATCAATTCAATCTTTTGCAATGTTTTAAAGAAAAACCCGTTTTCTTTCGACAAAGAGATTAATTTTAATTTAATTTCTGAATCTTTTGTGTATTGAATTTGGAACAATGGATTCCATATTTGATATCAGTGGGTCCAAATTATGTTAATAAGTTACTTTTTATTTTTGGGCATTGTGAATAGTAACTACGGTAAATTTTATTTACTATAGTTAAAGGTAAATCGTGTAATTAAGGGTAAATATAAGATTATAAAATTACCCTAACACTAGGAAAAATATTATTGGATGGATAAAAGTAGACCCATATAACCTAAGGGTAGGATTAGATTAATTTTACGGACTTTTTTCCATGAAAATAATTTAATTATTATTAAAACCAAAGAATGTGACAACATGTCACTTTCTTAAATATTATAAGTATAATGATTTTAATTTAGTGATAAACTTCATTAAACTTCGAACATGAATAGTATCTAGAAAGATAATACAATTATCTACATCATAGAAATTTATTCCGAATTGTTAGGGATTAAATAATTATCATTTATTATGACACAAAGATTATGCAGTAATTGTCTTATTAATGAAATATTGACATAATTGATGTTATAAATGCCCAAAAAAATGTAATTTGAGACTTTTTATGACTTACACTAATTTTGTAGGTTAATATGACATGTTATTGTTGATTTAAGTAACTTTTTTTGAACTTGTCATTCTGTTATGAATTTCATAAAAATCATGTACCAAATAGTGTCAAAATTGACATAAATTTATTTTTAAAACAAATATTATATTATTAATTGTTATTTTATTCCTAAAAATATATAGTTCGGACAAATGACTTAGATAAGATTATATATATTAATAATAAACAACTTGGGGTTCGTTTGGATTGATATAATAAGTTTATTAACCATATAGTGTAAGAAAACAAAAAGACACGGTAAAAGTTAAATTATTTAACTTAGAGTTAAATCTAATTGATACGGTTAAAATAATAACCTAAACTTGTCTAAATCCTATTGGATGAGAGGAGTTAGACCCATCCCAACTTTAGCTTCGAAATAAGACCCTTTGGAACCATTATAAACCGAATTTTACCTTAATATAAAATAATATTTTGAGATTTTCCTAAGATGCCCCTCTCCTCCCTTATAAAAGGGCACCTCCTCCCACTATTCCTCACACCACTTTGAGCCATCAAGCTCGGACAACCCCTTCCAATTTCTTCTTTACACTTCCCTAGAAACATCCTAGAGGTTATGGTATTCCCCAAAGACCAATTTTATTGCCCTAAGAGGAGGTCTCAAAGAGGCGCTTCAAAGAAGAGGTAATTTCTGTTACCAATTCTTTCACCTTTATTTCTTCTTCCACTTCTTCTTCTAGGGTTGTTTCATTATGAAGTAATAACATCAGTATCACTCATATACTGATATGTTATTATAAGTATGAAACAACCCTATTTCACCTTCTATCCATCCTACAGAAAAAGGAAATCACCGCGCGTGCGTACGTACGGAATACCGTCTCCACGCCGTGGTGTAATCTATTTTCCACCACCACCTTACTTGGATGGGTATAATGGTGTAAATAATGACTATATATGACTATTATAAAGTGAAACGGATTCTGAAATAGTATAAATACACTTCAACACAAATTCATGATCATGAGAACGATATCATCGCTCGTGCGTACGTACGGACTACCATCTCCACGACGCGATGAGATTCATTCTCCACATTAACCATTCATGAATGATTATAAAGTATATATAATGAATAATAATGAAATATATGACATGTTATATCTACTGGATTTTTGTATATATATATATGTATGTCATCTACTTACTTCAATTCAAGACAATAAGGAAAGGAAAACAGCGTCCATGCGTACGTACGGACAACCGTCTCCATGAATGGTGTGTTTCATTTCATTTATCTATCTATTATATATATATATATACTGAATATATATGATATATAAATTATGTTTTATATTCTTTAAGTAAGTAAATCATGATATAAGTAATAATAATGTCAAGAACAACAAGTCCAAACACCTACGATAAATGAAACGATTTTACCCAAAACGCTTCTTTAACATGGAATTTAGAAAAGAACGGGTAATATAAATTCATAAGTGAACCATATATGATATCATAACAATGAATATGATTCTTTAATAAGTTAATGACATTCTTTAAATCATTATACAGGAGTTTCGGATACGTACAAAGCATATCGAACCTAAGGTAAGGGAAATATCACAATCTCATTTTTATCTGAGGTTGTTTATACATTGGTATTTACCGGGGTGTATTTTATCATCCACATCCATGTTTCCTCAATATGAAATATTATTTCCATCCACCTACTATTGTTTAAATCCAATTTTACCCTTCGATGAGTTTTTAGTAAAAGATATGAAAAGAATATTTTGTCGTTTATCATTCAAGGTACTATTTGACTTTTCCGACAAAAGTACGAAGAATGTTTTTTTAACTTATACGGCATGAATGGATTTTTAAAAAATTATTTCCAAGAATCATCCCTTAAAAGTTTTCAAGTTTATTTTTATTCAACTTCTTTTAGTTTAAAATTGTATGACATGTTAAGAAAGGAAAAATGTTTTTGAAGTAGAAAGGATATTTTCCTCAAGAATGGAGTTCAAGTGTTTTATCAAAATTATTTTCCATCTAAGACAATAAAGGGTTCTGTTTCTATCCCTATTATTACATTTATTTGATTATTTTGTGATGGAATTATTTTTATGAATTCCTTTATCTTATATGAATTGTTTTATGATGTCATGTTGTTTAAGAATCTCATTTTTATTACATGGGTTATGCAATGATGTATGATTTTGTGGCACACATAAGAATGGTATCATTAAGAGATTGGTGGGACCTATATCTCCCTCCAATGCATTGGGTAAAGATTTTATATCTCATGAGATAGACATGGCTGGAATGGTAGGTTATACCGGTTCAGTGAAACAGGACGGAAACGAGGGTGACTTGGTTCAGAAATGGACTTTGTCCACTAAGATAGTCTTGGCAATGAGTCTTGACTAATAAGAAATGAGTCTCTATGATTATGTGTGTATGCCACAAAGTATCATGTTTTAAGTTATGATTATTGGGATTACATTTCACTACTATGATTTATCCCATGTTATGAAATTATGCTCTCTTTTTCAGGTTAAGATTTCCAAAATGTTATGTTCTTATGAATATGATGTGATTGATATTTCTTTTGTTTACCCTTACTGAGCATTTGCGCTCACCCTTTTATGTTTTCTTTTCCCCGGGATATAAAGAAAGGTTTTAGGTAAGAAAATAAAGGAAGATCTTTATGGGAGATGTTGAAGATCTTTCACCATGATTAGAAGATTACGTTCCGAGTTTCCAAAGACACTAAACTATTACGGTCCTTGTGTGTGTGTTTTTGTTATGTAATAAGTATTCCGCAAAAGTAATGTAATGTCTATGTACGTCAAGCTTCGGGTCTCTACAATACCTGATCTAAAATTTGAATTATTGGTTGAGTTCATAGCTCCAATTTCTCTATAAACCCCGGGAGCACCATGATGTGTAGATATTTTAAGGAATATTTTATGCGGGATAACAAAAAGAGGCAGATTTCTGCTTTTGTGTCAAGATGTTTGGTTTTCCAACAAGTGAAAGATGGAAGACATCATCCTATAGGGGTAATGCAACCTCTTCTGATACCTGAGTGGAAATGGGTTGATATTATGATGAAATGTATCATGTGATACCAAATACTCCAAGATTTAATAATGCAATATGGGTCATAGCTGATCATATTAACCAATTAACACATTTTCTTTCTATAATGGAAGATTTACCACTTGAACGACTAACAACACTGTATATTAATGAAATTGTAAGACTTCTTGGAGTACCCCTATCGATTTTTTATCATTGTGATCCCCATTTTACATAAACATTTAGGAAAAGTATTCAGAAATCCCTGGATACTGAACTTCGTTTGAGCACTACCTACCACCCTAAAACAGATGGACAATGAGAACAGACTATTCAATACTCTGAATACTTGTTGAGATCATGCTCACATGAAATTCAAGGTATGTGGGATCAATATTTACCTCTGGAAGAATTATCCTATAACAATATCTTCCATTCAAGTATTCAGAAGGCACCATATGAAGCGTTATATGGGAAGAGATGTCGCACACCAACTTTTCAGGATGATGTTGGTGACAGAAAACTCGTAGGCCCAGAACATGTTGCGGGAATGATGGAAAAGTTGAAATATATCCAAACCCACATCAACGAAGCTCAATATAGGAAAAAGAGCTATGCCGATAAACGAAGGAATGATTTTGAATATCAGGTAGGAGATCATTTTTTCTTGAAGTTATCTCCATAGAAGGGTGTTATACGTTTCAATAAGAAGGGTAAATTGAGTCCTAGTTGCATCGGACATTTCGAAATTATAGAACGAATTGGAGATATAGATTATCATTTGGAAATACCTCCAAGTCTCTCAAAAGTTCATGATGTGTTCCACGCATCAGTATTTAGAAAATACATACCTGAACCAACACATGTACTCACCTATGAAAAAATTTAAATGCACACGATGTGTCTTATTTTGAAGAGCCTGTCAAAATTCATGATACAAGGGAACTAGTGCTGAGAAACTAGATGACTCATATAGTAAATGTTCTATGGAGAATCCATAAGATGGAAGTGGCAACATGGAAACCAGAAGAACTTATGATGAAGAATGACCCAAATATTTTTGTGTGGTAGTATTATATAAATTTTAAGGATGAAATTATTTGAAGGGGAGAAGAATGTAACATCCCAGGCTTCCACGATATGTTTCTCTTTGAATAATGCAATAACTTTCATTGTACGCATCTTCAAGATTCTTACATACTACGACCAATCAAACTCTGCTATTATGAATATTAATACCAAATTTTTGAAATTATATTTTTAAAAATAGACACCATTTTTGAATTTTGAATATGGAAATTAGCTTACAGTGATTTTTTGGTATTTTTTTGAAAACATCCAATTTTTTATGATCATTGAAAAGCACTACATTATTGGTTGAAACTGACTTTTTATATAAATAATTATTTATTTTATTAAAATTTATTTTATGTAAAATAGATAAATAACACATATATAATTTCAATTTAAATCATTGGAGTCGTTTTATAACAAGTTTAGATATATTGAAATTTTATTGAAATTTTTACCAACTTTTACCCAACTCATATGAGAATTTAAAATATTTTCATAAAACATAATTTTACTGCATATGTGAGTTGAATTTCAAAAATACAAGAGGCATTTTTAAAATCATTAAGTAAAATGTGGTTCAGTAAGATGAAAATAATTTTTGGTGAATCGTAACTTTTGACTTTTATTTAAAGTGGTTAAAAGTAAATAGGGTAATTAAGGGTGAAAATGATATCATAATTACCATAAAACATATCTTAATTCTATTGGATAAGAATAATTCAACCAAAAACATCCTTAGGAATAAAATATGATCCTTTTTGATCCACCTAGATTAGATTAGGACATTTATTGTTATTTTATGTAAGAAAGAGTTAAAAGAGTTCAATTCCATTTTTAATAACTAAACCATTTTTAATATAGGGTTATACATAAGGTAAATTCAAAAATATATATTCATTATAAATATAAAACTATTTCATTCATAATGGTATTTTAGTTATAATTTTAGACATTAGATAATATAATTTATTTATGACACAATGATGATGCAGTAATTACCTTATTAATCTATGGTTACATTAATTGAAATTATAAATATCCAAATAAATTTAATTTTAGAATTTTGATTAATTAAACTATTTTTATAGAATATTATGACTTGTTATTGTTTATTAAATAATTGTTTTTCAATGTAATCATGCTGTTATTATTTTCCCAAAAACAAAATACTAAATAGTTTCAAAATTGACATAATTGTGTTTTTAAAACAAATACTATATTATTAATTGATATAATATTACTTAAAATCAATGGTTCACCCAAAATACATATATAATGTTATATATATTAATAATAAAACACTTTTAACTCTCGTGGCTAGTTATAGTATGTTTATTTACCATGTAATATAAAAATCATAGAGACATGGTAAATGTCAAACCATTTAACGAAGAGTTAATTCTAAAAGATAAGGTTAATATGGTGAACTAAACCTATCAAAAACCTATTGGCTGATATTTTTTCGACCCATCCCCACCTTATACTATAAATAAATAATTTTTATCCCTTATTAAACCAAAATGATTTATTTATAAAATAATATTTCAAAACAATCTTAATGTGACCCTCACCTCTCTTATAAACAATTACTCAACCTTATCTTATTTTTACACATCCAAATCCATTTGGGATGGCCAAAAACTACCCAAATATCCTCCAAAAATTTCTCCATTCATCCTAGAGGCCTTATTTTAGACAAAAATAAAATATTTGGATCCCTTTTGATCAAATCCAATGAAAGAACCTGAAGAAGTGTTAATTATTTCATCACCTATTTCAACTTATTTACTTCTTCCACTTCCTCTATTTTTTTTGTTCCCATTATAAAATAATAAATCCAGTATCTTCTATATACTGTGATGTTATTAGGAAAATTTTAAAAACATTTTCATTATTATATCCATCATATAAATGACAATGTCACCAAACATGTGTACGTACGACTAACCGTCTCCACGTCGTGGTGTAGTTTGTTATTCAAACACATCATTATTTGGATGGGTATAATAATGAGTAATGTAAATAATATATATATAACATGTTATTGATTTTTTATTTATGATATACAATCTAATTAAATATTATTTCACCATATATATAATGATATCGTCGATCGTGCATACGTATGGATTACCGTCTCCACAAACGCAATGAGATTCATTCCCCGTCCTAATCATTCAAGAATAATTTTCATTATATGATTAAAAATAATATTTAAGAAGTTAATATCATTCTGGATATGAATAAAATACATCCTATACACAACAAACATGGCTTATGTAACCGAGCATATAAAGGAAAATAGATCAGTCGAAATCGAAATGATTATATTACTAAACTATTATTAACAAAGCAAAATTAGAGGATCATATATGACATCATATTTATTTATATAGTTCATGTATAATTTAATAATAGTGATTTATCTATTATACAGGATGTTAATGTACCCTATACCAAGGAAAAGTACAAGGTAAGGGTAAATTCCACAATCTCTTTTTTATCCGAGGTTGTTTTTATGTAAGTATCTACTGAGACCTCTTTATCATCCACATCCGTGTTTTCATAAAAATGTATTTAAAAATAGTTTTACTATTTAATATTTAATGGTATAAATTCATTCATACCATTATTTGACCTTATATGTATTGAAAATATTCTTTTCGTCATTTTCCAAACATGGTACTTTATGACTATTTTGACAAAATTAAGGTAATAATGTTTTTTAACTTATACGGAGAGGGTAGCTATTTTATTCCATTATAACAACGTCGAAGATTACCTGATATGATTATAAGAATATTATCAAAATAAACTATTTCTTTTATAATTATATGTCTTTTAAATGATTTCCAAATTGAAAGAGACATTTCTCTGAAAAAAAGTTTTGATTTCATCTATGTCAACTTCATTTTGATGGATGTTAAGCTTGTTTGATGTTGATTTATTATGATACAAATCGTCCATGTTGTATTGAAGGTTTTTTGATATGTTTGAAAGTAGATGTGTTATTATTATACCATTTAGGGTTTATGTATAATGCATTGTTAGTTTTTATGCTAGTTTTAATATGAATTTTTATGTTATGTTTAAGCCTTTTCATATGTGGAATGCATTAAACTAAGTTAGTAATGACTGGATCCCTCTATAGCTCCTCGATGCATCGGTAGGTCTCATTAGACAAACTAGTGTTTCGGCACAAGGCTTTGAGAAAATATTATTTATAGTCTTAGCACAAGGCCTTGACTATGTGGTTATGAATTCTTGAATTAGGCATTTAATCATTATGAATGTGGTTATTGATATTGCATGTGATTATTCGACTAGTAGAATATCCATTTGAATATGTAAATTGAACTTTTTGATTTTATCTTTTCCATATTATGCTAAAGTTTAAGTTTAAAAGTCATACGTTTTATTCTTATACATTTCCTTAAATTTTTGTTCTTATTTATGAATGTTTCTACTATATAGTTATACTTACTGAGCATCTGATCTCACCCATTCCTTGGTATTATTTTCCCCAAGATGTGAAGAAGTATTTAATGTTTTACCTGCTTAGATAGGCTAAGGATATAAGTGTGTTCAAAATTGGAAAAAAAAATTATGTTTTTATTTGATGATTTAATGTAATACTTATGTATGTATCTATTACTTCCATGGCTACTAAACTGATTTTTCTTTCGGGACACGATCTCTTGTATCATGCCAATGTTATGTAATAATGCCCCAACTCTGGGTAACTGTGGTCAGTGCGTTACAATTATTCCCTATACCATATAGTTTTCATGCATTCCCAAGGTACTCTATAGGTATTTGAAGCTCCAGCTAATGTCCCACAATTTTTTATCAGTCTATTTCACATGGGTATTTCAAGAATGAGTCTTTGTCCCAAATTCGTCTGACACTCCATCACATATATCACAATACAACATGTATCATAATGACACATGTATCAAAATATCACATGTTTCACAATATTACTTTATTAATGATTTGTCAACATTAATCCACATATCACAATTCCCTAATAAAATATTTTATTAGTTAATATACTAATTAATTAATCCAATAAAATAAATTTTCATAATAAACAACTGACCAATTAATTAATTCAACAATTAAATAACCCAATTCCATTAATTTATTAATCTCAACAGTTCCCATAAATTAATTCATCAATTAATTAATCTAATTCATGAATTCATAATCTAAATATATCTAATTAATTAATTCGAAAAATTATTTAATAGCATTCCACAATCTGAACAGCCTAAATTTATTCAATAATTAATTAATTCCCAAATAAAAAAATTCAATATTTTGATAATTCTCTCAATAATTAATTATCCCCAAATCCCAATTCTGTATTCTGAAAGTTAGCATACAAATTAATTATCTCAAATTCTATAATTCCTATAATTTGATAATTTTCATAATTAATTAAATCAATATGATATTTAATTTCTAAAAAATGATATAAATTCATCAATTACAAACATGGGATGAATATAATTACTATGGTATTTGAATTAGAGACCCTACCTCAAATCACTGATTAATGATCACTCAATTGATATCCCTAATTTAATGTAGATCAATTAAAATGATAATAAAGAAAATGGTTTTAAAATAAAAAACAATCACAGTATCAATAAAAATTATCAATTAATTGTATATATAGATATAATAATCCTATATCTACATTCATAAAATGTAGATTTATATCATGAAAATTCATGAATCATTCCACCAAAATAATCGGGGAATAACGAGATAGAGATTGAGAGAGAGAAGGAAAATCAGTCGAGAAGAAACCACATACCTGAAGAAGTGAGGATCATCCAAATAGGCCTTGATTTATAAGGAACATAGGGCCTTGGAATCCCTCTGGGGGGGGTCTGCAAACAACTGACATCGATTATGGGTTAATATATGGCATTTATGGGTATAAGTATGTGGTTTGAGAATGTATTTATTTATATTTTTGTGGATTAAAATCATTTATGCATGGTTTGTTTCTCCAGGAACACAGATTCCTCTAAACTTGTGCCATTATCATGAACCTCCTTTAGGGGGTGCATGGTTCCACCTTTTAGCGTGAACAATATGAGATACTATGCATGAACCATGAAAACCCCCTCTCTCCATGGTTGCACAGTTTACTGGGCTAGGGCGCACAGTTAAGAAAAACGATGCACTAATCACGCTCTTCCCCCTTTAATCAAATTTTCTCAAATTATCCCCCAAACACACACCAATTTAAATTCCCAAATGAATAGTAATCGACACTATGATATATAATTATTGTAAATGATACTAATAAATCTAAAGAAATTGTTGTGGTTTTATAACACATCATGTGATGATATGAAAAGTATAAATAAAATTAATAGAATTTCAATGTTTATATTAATAAAGAATGGGGAAGGAAATGGTTTTCAAATTTACCTATGTATTTTAATATTCTGTACCACATACTGAATTTCAATTTGATTGATAAGACCTATATAAATATTCTTGATCACATTATATCATGAAACTGAATATTATATTCCATTAAATGAAAATCTCACAATCTCTTGGTTATACATATCATTAAAGGAGTTTATAGAAAATAATTGAATAAATATGGTTTTATTAAAATATTTGATGATTATAATAGAATATTGATAACATCATAAGAAATAAACTATCATAAATTTCTTGGAGACATTGGTCAAACTCAAAATTAATAAATATCAAAATATTATATAAGGAGGCTACACCATTTATTATTTTATAAATTTTTATATCCTTATATCATGGTAGGATCATGGGTATGAGATTATTATATTATTATAGATTCAAATTCTCATAGTGACATTTCCTGAATCCCATTAATTCTTTTTATTTTCTACAATCTTTCACATCTTCTTGCCTAGGTGTTAGAATTTGATGAATGAGTATACCATTTTTTGAATTAATTCACATAAATTTCAATGACTGGGATATATAACCATAATAAATAATGTACATTTCTTTAGTGAAATTTGATGAAATTTTCACCTCTTTTACGATAATAGGGTTTTGTGAGATAATTAATGTAGATACTGAATTTAATACTTCCCAAATGATATATATAAGATAATGGGAATACCCCCCACATACATATAAATTTATTACACTATAATGTGTTAGGGTTTCAGGTCCTATATTTCTAACATGGGGATGTGTTGTTTGATCATCAAATATGACATGAAAAAGGTGTAGGTGAACGATCCAATTGATGGAGTTATGTACATCCCTATAATATGGGGTGTTGGTTCTTCATCCATGGATTCTGAACTCCACTGATCAATTGATAATTTTTCTTATAAAAACTCTTGTTTCTTGTATATGCTTTGCATTAAATAATTAAAATTTTTAGTAATTTTCCTCATACACAACATTAAAATAATATATATAATTTTATAATATAAAAAATGCAGCATATCACTATGAAAATTTTGGAAGGAATAATAACTCATGTGAATCAAAATAGAGTATTAATGAATTATTTTTGATTAATTAAAAAATAGTATAATGGTTATAATGAATAATAATATTTACATTAATAAATTTATAATGTTTAATAGATATAAGAAAAATAATTAAAATTAATTAAATGTGATTAAAATCATTTATCCTTTATATATATATATTTAAAATATTTGTCTTTTAAATATATTTTTCAATTTATATTTCAAGAATTTTGAAGTATTATTCTAATAATTCATTTATCTATGAAAAAATAATTTAATAAATATTATATTTTTAAATGATATGAATTAAGAATAAGAACACCTAATTTATAAGAAAATAATTTTTCTATTCTAAATGAATTTTCTTTATATGTTCTTTTTTCACTATAAATTTCAATTCCCAAATTGAATAATTTGAATTTTAAAAATTGATTGTAATTTTTTTATTCTTCTTTTCATAATTATATTTGGATGAATATTTTTGGTTTTAAAAAAATTATTTTTTAGTGAATAGAAAAATACGGTTTTTATAAATATCATAATGTTTATTGTAAGATCATGATTTTCAATCAGGATTGGATCCATTAAATTTTAGTCTGATTCTTACCTTTGGTCCTAATATGGATACTTGATGTTTTATAAATACTCTTAGGGTTTTCTAAGGAATTTTATGAGCCTGAAACTCGTCTTTTAGGGAAAACAAGACATGTCAAACAGTTGGCACATCGTTGGCGCATGGGTTGGATAACTGTGCATATAGAAATTTTCACACAAAACCATATAGCTTGGTTTTCATAGAGTTGTGCAACCTAAACATTCAAGTTCCCATTATTCCTATGTAACTATTCATGGTTTACGCACTATTTCTAAACCCATTAAGAGAAACTGCGCAGATGATATTTTTATATGTAATTTTTCCCCTTAATGATCACATTAGATCCCTACTTCTTACTTAATTCCAGAATTAGCAGGATTTTCCCTTGTTCCTCAAAATTTGGGATCATTTTGAATACCTATGATAGAAATAAAGATATCTATGTCATATAGAATCACTTCTAGCTTCCTTTCATCACATTGGATGTGCAACAATAAGTACTCATGTCACAACCCAACCCTCCCGATCTTGAGCCGCTACTACACCAAGCCCCCCTCCATAGGCCAGGGGCTGGAGACACACACTAAAGCTATAAAAATATCAGCAAAGCCTTTTCCAAACTACCTGTACACACACACAACCCACTCAATGGAGAAGTGAAGAGTAAAAAGGAAACCAAAGGAAAAACAAATATAACCAAACCACCGTCATGAATCAACCTCTAAATAGAAAAATTAATGTGCTGAAAAGTATTGACATATACTAAACATAAAAAGGGGGAAATCACACGCCAAACCTGAAAGGTGCCACGACCCAGCAGGAGGTAAACGAAAGTAAACAGATGGTGAATCTCTCACCTGAAAGACCTACTATGAACAATGAACGGAGCCCAAGCTTCGGTTTCCTCTACGCTCTTCCGAAGTCTTGATCGACCTGTCTGTCGTCTGCAAGGTCACACCAAATGCAAGCAAAGCCCAAGATGGGGTGACTATAAGGATACTCAGTGGGATGCCCCGAAAGCTCAAGGGAGAAACAATGGAGGTACTATGTGGTTAACGGTTGACATAACAATGTAAGAGTACAATAGAGAGAGTGCATCTCAACCCAAAAAATGAAAGAAAGTAGACTCGTCCCAACCAGGAGGTGCTAGACATTGAAAGCATGTGGCATACCCCGCATGTCTTTTCCCCTCATTGAAAGAGAGTAACTGGACCCAAGGAGTGGTAACAAAAGCAGGGTTTATATAAATATATTCTAAACAAGATACACGAATGAGTGTGTAAGGGTATCTCTATCTCCAAGATCATCCTAGGATAAGTCACCGACAGTTCTAATGGTAGCCATCACTGATATCCAATAGTCATGCACGTCAAAGCCGCCTCATCACAAAGTCATACCACCAAAAGTCCCACTCTATTAATCACAGATAAAAGCCACTGACTAGCCTCATCGAAAGGGGCGGAGTCTAAAATAATTCTTTGGGTAACCCACTTCCCATCCCAACTGGTGGGTAAACCTCAAAAGGACGTCAGGTGACCCACTGCCCAGCCCTGCTGGAGTGTAAACCCTAAATGATTTTCGGGTAACCCACTGCCCTACCCAACTGGATGGTAATCCATAATGTCAATGGGTAACCCACTGCCTAGCCCCGCTGGATGGTAAAATGTAAGGTCAACGGATAACCCACTTCCCTTCCATGCTAGAGGGTAAACTCGAAACTGGTCCGATAACTTTGCACAACCCGCCCCATCACTGGGTGTCTCTAAAATCGCGACCGTGCGTTGGGTGCGAGTGCATGAAAGAAACCCCCGAACAACATCCTTTCATGTTTCCACATTTACTGAGATCTCAAAATAGGCTCTCCATTCCCAAAAATATTGCACCGTTGTAATCCTCACGAAAAAACATCTGAGATAGACTACATACTCGATAAAAACAAACCCCCAATGAAAATTTTACTCAACGTCGTTTTATGCCCATATAGTGTCTCATGGGGCCCACACCTCAGTCCCGAAAGAGGTCGGGCAAACTGTGCCATCACGATGCTCTCAGAGAAACATGGTAAAATGACTACTCATTCATGCCGAATAGACGTCTGACGAAAAAGTTGAAAAATGATACTCACTGATTAAAAGACGGCCCGTGGGGCCCACACCTCAACTCCGGTTTCAATGCCTGAAACCACCCTGGAAAAATTTTTCTCAGTGCCAGGGTAAAAATGCCACTAACGGTGCCTTAAACAGACTCTGTATGTGCTCGTGAAATTCAATGAATGAATCCCGGCGTGGTACTTAACGAGCGTGACGCACCATCGAGCCCCCATATCGGGAAATTAAAACCCCCAAGACCATCTCAAAATATTCGTCTTGAGCCGAGGATTGCACTTCCGTAGACGGCACGCAAAAGGGACACCCGTAAGGAATGTTACCAGTGTCTGAAGTTGATGGGACGAACTCCCTTGGGCTGTATCGGCCTGGCCGGGCCCGCGACGGCCGGCCCAGCTCGCCATGGGTCTCAGTCTCTGCAGGGGGTCGCGCGTCGCGACACCTCGGTCCACCCTCACCGTCGATCACGCCCGTAGCCTGGAGCCGCCGCCTGGAGCCCACAACACTCCGCGAAGCCTCCACCACCCAGATCCCCTCCATGCCACGCGAAGCCGCCGCCTCTGCGCCACCTTCCCGAAAACCTCCGCCGCCGCTGGAAGCCCGCTGGACTGCCGTTGAAACCACCAGAAAAAGGAGAAAACAGCCGGGAAAATTCATGGGGTCACTCTGAAAACCATGGGACTCAAAAATTTGATTTGAATGGACCGTTGCGAAGCATAAATCAGTCTCCACACAAATATGGGATTCCCTCTACAATACGTTAGCATTTTGACGCATTGAATTGCATTTAAAGGGGGTTGTGGGAATTAAAATGAAAAAATGCCTAATTTGATGGGCGTAGCCCGATGATTCACCAATGGTCCACCGGAGCATCGTTCCACGTTGGAGAGGTGGAGGAGAGGAGAGGAACATGTCGATAAGGATCCGACAGGGAGATGTTATGGGGAAGATCCAGGGGGAGAAGAGGGTGGGGATGGTGTTTCAAATAGAAAACACTTAAACCCCCACCCGTAGGCCCCATACCTGAACTTTCAGTGGGGTCGGGTTTAAGCCACCCTAGGGTAAAATACACATTTTGAGAGCAACGGAGATCTCAAAATTTTTATCTGAGCCTCCGTACAAAAGTTACAGAGTACACTCCTGAGGCTGCCAAATTATTAAAATGCCCATGGTGGCGTTTTTCACAGAAGGGCCGCACCCTTGAAATTTACACCCATCATAGGGTAAACGACATCTTCCGGACTCAAAGGTGCCCTTAGTTTTCCTATCCGAGCATCCGTTTAAGATTTATTGGGCTTATTTTACGTGTCCAATTTGAACGCCCTTAAAAATTTATTCTGGCCGCACCGGGGCTCAGAATCACATGCCGTCTGAATGCTCTGCTCTGGAATAACATTAAGAAAATTTCAAACCCTTATAGGCTCAAAACCCGAGTTCCTACATCATTCCCTCCATCAATTTTTTTATCCCTGAAAAAAAAAACTACAAAAACAACTCAGGATACTAATCCCTCATCTAGATTTCCTATTCCCAAGTGCTCTCTTGAACTCTCCCATGATTCCATATAACAAGAACCAAAGGAATGGTCTGTACACGCATTGTCTTCTCCTGCCGGTCCTCAATCGCCACTGGGTTCTCCGCAACGGTGGATCCATCCTCGATGTACAGTGCTCCCCGGTTGATAACATGGGCATGTCCGTGCATGTATTTTATTAGCTGTGATACGTGGAAGATGTCATGCACCCTCTCCAGCTGTGGTGGTAGATTAAGAGAGTAGGTCACTTCACCGACTCTACGCACGATCTCAAAGGGTTCGATGAAACTCGGGGATAGCTTGCCCCCTGGCCAAACCTCCATATCCCACTCCATAGAGAGAATCTCAAAAAGACATGGTCCGCCTACTTGAACACAAAATTTCTACGATGACGATCTGTGTAGGACTTCTATCTTCTCTGAGCCATCCTCATCTGCTCACAAATGACCTGCACCTTCTCCATCGTCGCATGGACCAACACTGGGCCCATGAGGGAGGTCTCCCAAACCTCTTTCCAGCACAATGGTGACTTGCAGGGTCCCTCATAGAGGGACTTAAAAGGTGCCATACCAATAGGGAGTGGTAACTATTATTGTCCGCAAACTCCACAAAGATTAGGTGATCCTACCAACTCTGGCCAAAATATAACACACATTCCCTGAGCATATCCTACAACACTTGGATAGTGCGCTTAGTCTTCTTGTCTATATGGGGGTGAAAAGCTATACTCAACCGCAGCTGGGTCCCGAATTCCTCTTGCAGGACTCACCACAATCGCGATGTAAATCACACGTCACCGTCAGAGAGGATTGTCGAGGGTACTCCATGAAGGAGAATGATCTCCCGAACATACAACCGCCCCAAAATCTCCACCGAGCTCTACTCCCTGATGGAAATGAAGTGCAGTGACTTCGTCAGTTAGTCCAATATCACCCAAATAGGATCGTGGCCCTTCGCTGTGAGTGGGTTCCCTATGACGAAGTCCATAGATATTCCATCCCACTTCCACTCCGAGATATCAAGGGGCTGTAACAACCCTGCCGGAACTTGATGCCCTGCCTTCATCAACTGACATGTGTGACACTGAGAAATGATCTTAGCTATGCTCCACTTCATGCCAAACCACCAAAACTACCACGGACGGTCTCTGTACATGTTCCCCACACTATGGTGTATAGCCAAGGGAGAAGTGTAGAACTCCCACATCACCTACTCCCACATCTCCACTGGTACAACAGCTCGTCCTTGGAACAGGATCTCGTGATTCCCTCCTTCAGAATACCCACCGTTTGTGTCGCTCATGGATATATGATCACGCAGTACCTCGCTATCGACATCCCCCAACTTTGACTTTCTCACATGATAAAGGAGTGAAGGAGTCAACACCATAGAGTGTAGAAAAATTGTATCCTCCTGTTCCACTAAGGTCAGCTGAAGGGAAGCCAACTACTCCGAAGCTTCCTACACTAGACGGGCCTGGAACTTCCTGGTAAGGGCATCTGATAATACATTTCCCTTTCCTAGAGTGTATACTATTTCAAAATCATATTCCTACAGAAACTACAACCAGCGACTCTACCTCATATTCAAATCCCTCTGAGTGTAGGTGTACTTGAGGCTCTGGTGGTCTAAGTAGACCATAAAATGCTCACCTATATGGTAGTGTCTCCATATCCTCAAGGTGAAGACCACTACACCATGCTCCAAATAGTGAGTTGCATAATTATTCTCATGGGGCCTCAACTGCCTCGACCCATATGCAATCACTGCTCGTTGCTGCATCAACGCGCACCTGAGCACAGCTCTTGAAGCATCGTAGTAAACTACGAACTCAATGCCCTCCTCTGGCAGCCTCAACACTAGAGCACTAGTCAGCCTATGTCTGAACTCCTCAAAGGCCTTCTGGCTTTAATCAGTATAAGTGAAAGGTCTTCCCTTCCCTGTAAATTAGGTAAAATGGGCAGAAATTCTAGATAATTCTTCCAAAATCCTCTTTTAGTACACTTCCAATCCAAGGAAGCTTCATACCTCGGTCTCATTATTAGGTGGATCCCATGAAAGAACTACCTCTATCATTGCGGGAACTACGGCCAATCACTAATCCATGATGACATACCCCAGAAAGGGAACCTCGAGAATCTAGAACTGACACTTAGGGAGCATCCCATATAGCTAGTGCTTGTGGAGTAATTCTAGGACTATCCTCAAATGTTCCGTTTTCTCCTCCTCCATCACAGAGTACATGAGTATATAGTCAATAAATACAACCACAAATCAGTCCATGTATGGTAGGATGATCTGTTTCATCACATCCATGAAAACGACTGTGGCATTCATCATGGCAAATGGAATCACCAGAAACTCATAAGGCCCATAAGGAAAATGGAAATCCAACATTTGGATGTCAGCCTCACACACCCACAACTGGGGGTATTCGGATCAAATATAAATCTTGGATAACCACTTCACACCTCTCGACTAGTCGAAGAGGTCATCGATCCTCAGAAAATGTTAATTGTTCTTTATCTTGTCCTGATTCAGGCAACGATAATCCACACAAAGCCGTAGACTCCCATTTTCATTTTTCACAAACAAAACCGGAGCTGCCCAGGGGTACACACTAGGACTGATGAGTCCTTTCTCATGAAGGTCATCCTACTTATGTCGTAGCTCCGGTTGCTCAATGGTTTCCATCCGATAAGCCACACATGATATCGGGGTAGTCAGCGGCTGTATGTCAATGCAGAACTCTACCTATCGCCTTAGAGGTAGTCTCGGAACATCCTCAGGAAAGAATTCCATGTATTCCACTACAATGGTAGAGATCGAGGTGCCTACAACATCTTCTGCTCTGACAGCCATGCTCCCCAACTGGTGAAAAAAGGTTAGGGTATCTTTCTCAAAGTACACATCTGCGCTGCCATGAGGTCTCGTTCACCAAGGATGGTGAACCTCGTCCCATCATAAAACACTCCTCTAAATAGTCTGTGGTGACAGTCGACCTGAGCATGAACCATAGAAATCCAATCCATTTCCAGGATGACATTGTAAGGTTCCATCGTGATGATGTGAAAGTCGCACGTGGAACTCCCTCTTCCGAACAATAGTTCACACTGTCTGCAGATAAAGGTCACTAATGAGGCACTTCTTGTAGGAACTTCGAGGCCATGTGTAGGTTTCAGCACCTCTACTAGAAGCTCCAACTCTTTTACCAATTGTAGTGATATAAAGGAGTGGTTGGAACCCGTGTCTACTAGTACTGAATCAAGTGTAGAGTAAACAAAAAGCGTACCTCAAACCATCTTGTGTGCTGGGGTGTCACACACACCCATAGCCTGAAGCAGCCCGCGGCCCCTACCACCAGATTTTTGAGCCTAGCGTGGGCCACCCGATTGTGGTGGTGGAAGGACCTCAAAACATCATCCTGGACCTCTAGGTCCTGCTGCATTTCCTGCACCCCCTCCCTAAGGACCACTGCGGTGTGCCCCTGCCTACCACGACTACTTGGTATGCCTGGTCGGGCAGTCCCGTGCTAGGTGGCCCCGTCCATCATAGGCATAATGCCTGCTCTCTCCTGCCTTCCTCGATGCTCCCCAGTGCCACTGCAGTGTATGAACATTCCCCTGTGTCTGCTCACAGAAGGGCCTCCTCAACCATGGCTATGCTCTCTACCTTCAACCTGCCTCCGAGGACTCTCCTCTGAAGCGGACCATGCTAGTCCATGTCAGCCGACATCCCTCAACAAAGAAGCTCTCAGTCACGATCACCCTCTCTACCCCACATAAATAGGGATTCATAGGGGCACTACACTTGCACATATCTTCCTATGAAGACCCTACTAAAACTTCAACACCGGAAAGTTACTATCACGGATCATATCCTATTAGTAGCATGTCAGATCAGTAAACCAGGCCAAGTACTGTTCCACGGTCATTCCCCCCTAATTCAGATCCAGAAGCTTCTGAATCCAAATTGAGCGTTAGCAAGATGGGGAGTAATCTTCCTGGAAGAGATGCTGGAAACTATCCCACATGAGAGAAGACTCGTCCTGGACCTGCGTAACAAACCCCAACCAACGCCCGACCCTCCCATGGAAAAGGATGGAAACTAGAGCCACCATCTCGTCCGTTGGTGTCCATACCGGCCTGAAAAGTTGGTCCACTGACTCTAGACAGTCTTCCGCTGCTTGGGGATCTGGGTCTCCACGGAACTTCAGCAGCAGCTGACGCTGGAAGTCTCAGAGCACACTCAGCCTACGCACATCCTCGGCACGTACTGCCGGTACTTTCTGCCAATCCTCAGGTGGAGGGGATACATCTGAAGCACTAGGTAGAAGGGGATCGCCTGAGGGTCCTTGAACTGAAGCCACATCTCTCTCCAGGTCATCTTTATGAATTGGAGAGGGTAACCTGGCTGGCTGCTATCATGGGGGAATCCTAGAAATTATCAAGGATTACCGTGATCAGATGAGCACATATATATAAAAGTAATCACAAAGGGGAGATTACTCAATAAGGACAATGAAAGTCTCAATCCTACCTGATACATGTTCAAAAGTTCCCTACAATAAGTGTCTCAGCGTGCCGAGTCTACAACCAGGTTATCAGGGTCCTGGTGAATGGATATGTCGGACTCTCGTACCATCACTGGACTCCCTGGACTGAGAGCCGCTCTTGAGACACATTGACACTATTTCCCTAAATCACAACCAATTCCTTTTTAGGGACGTACGAACAATGACCCAAATAATAAACAACCTCTGATACCACTTTTCATGACCCAAACCTACCGGTATCAAGCCGAAACTACCACAAGCCCGCCTCCATAGGCCAGGGGCTGGCGACAAGCACCGAAGGCGTAACAATATTAGGGAGGCCTTTGCCAAAGTACCTGTACAGACACACATAGCCCAGTAAATGAATAAGTGAAGAGTAAAAAAGGAAACCAATGGACAAACAACTATAATCCAACCACAGTCATTTATCAACCTCTAAATAGGAAAAGTAAAGTTCTAACATGTACTGATAGATACTGAATAATGAAAAGGGAAAAAACAGGCACCCTACTAGAAAGGTGCCACAACCCAACAACAGGTAAGCGAAAGTAAACTGGTGGTGAGTCTCTCACCTGAAATAACTGATATGACCATAGAACGCATCCCAAGATCTTGTATCCTCTACGATCCTCCATAGTCTCAATCGACCTATCTATCGTCTGCAAGGGTACACCAAATCTGGGAAAGCCCAAGAAGTGGTGAGTATAAAGATACTTATTAGGATGACCTGAACGATCGAGGGAGAAACAAAGGAGGTAATAAAAGGTAAAAGATAGATAGAGAAAGTTAAGAGTACAATAGAGAGAGTACAGCTCAACCCAAAAAAAGAAATGAAGTAGACTCGTCCTAACCAGGAAGAGATAGACACAAAAAGCATGTGGCATACCCCACGTGTCTTCGCCCCTCCTAGAAGAAGAGTAATTGGACCCAAGGAGTGGTAAAAAAATAAGGGTGTATATATATAAATATTCTCAAATAGAAACCTGAACGAGTGTGTAAGTGGATCTCTATCTCCAGGGTAAGCCCAGGATAAGTCGCCGGCAGTTCTATGGGTAGCCATCACTAATGCCCAACAGTCCTGCACGTCAAAACCGCCTCTTTGCAATGTCGTACCACGAAATGTTCTGCTCTATTAATCACGGATAAAATAAACTGACTAGACTCATCAAAATGGGAAGAGTCAGAAATAATTTGTCGAGTAACCCACATCCCAGCCCAATTGGAGTGTAAACCCCAAAAGGTCGTCGGTTGACCCACTGCCCAACCCTGCTGGAGGGTAAACCCTAAAAGATTGTCAGGTAACCCATTTCCCATCCCAACTAAAGGGTAAACCCGAATGTCAATGGGTAACCCACTACCCATCCCCACTAGAAGCTAAACCCTAAGATAAACAGGTAACCCACTTCCCATCCCTTCTAGAGGGTAAACCCGGAACTGGTCTGATAACACTGTGATGCCCGAGCCATCATTGGGAGTCTCTAACATCGCGACCGTGTGTTGGGTCAGAGTGAAACAAAGAGACATATGACCAACATCCTTCCATGTTTCCACATTTAATGAGATAATGAAAGAGGCTATGCATTCCCAAACAGAATACACCATTGTAATCCTCGAGGAAAAACTTGTGATATAGACTACTTACTCACTGAAAATAGACTCCCGACAAAAAAGATAGTCAATGTCTCTTTACGCCATACGACATGTTTTGGGTCCCACACCTCGGTCTAGGAAAGGGTCTAGAGAACTGCTCCATCATGATGCTCTCGAAAAAACACACAAAAACAACTACTCATTCACCCCAAACGGACGTCTGACGAAAAAGCCGCAAAACGCTGCTCACAGCATAAAAGACTGCCCATGGGGCCCATTACCCAACTCTGGATTCAATTCTTGAAACCACCCTGGACCACATAATCTTGTCTCCGAGGTCACAACGTCGTTGATGATGCCTTAAACGGATGCCATATGTGCTCGCGTCGTTCAAAGGAAGAATCCCAGCATGGTACTTAACGAGCATGACGCTCCACCAAGCCCCCATCTCGTGAATTGAAAACCCCCGAGACCATCTCAAAATATTTGTCTTCAGTCGAGGATTTCACTTCCGTAGACAGAACACAAAACAGACACTCATAGTGAATGTTACGGGTGTCCAAATTCTAGGGGACGAACCCCCTTGGGCTGGACCGGCCCGCCCCGGCAGGCCCAGCCGGGGACCCCCGCTCCACCCTGCGCCGACTGACCCTAGTGGCCAGACATTGTCTCACATTGAGACCTACCGAATTCAGGTCTCGATCACTTCATGTGGTCGTGCACCGCGCCGCACGAAACCACTGCCACCCAGATCCCCCTCTAAGCCACGCAAAGCTGCCGCTTCCCGGAGTCGGCCACCGCACCGCCGTCCCACAAACCTCCACCTTCACTGGAAGCCCGCCGGACCACCGCTGGAGCCGCCAGAAAAAGGAGAAAACAGCTAGGAAACATCCTGAGGTCACCCCAGACACCCCAATACTCGAAAATTTGATCTGAAAGGACCGTTGAGAACCTCAAATAGGTATCTACAGAAATATAATCTTCAATCGACAATTTGACAACATTTCAATGCAGATAATTTAATTTAAATGGTGTTGTGGGACACAAAACAAAAAAACACAAGCCTACCTCGATGGGCGTAGCTCGACGCTCCACCAATGGTCCGCTAGAGCACCGCACCCCCATGGAGAGGTAGAGGAGAGGAGAGGATATTGTCGAGAGAGATATACCTGAGAGATGCTAAGGGGAAGATCAAGGGGGAGATGAGGGTGGGGGTGGTGTGTTTATATAGAAAACACATAAATTTCGTGCCCGTAGGGCTCGTACTCGAACTTTCAGCAGGGTCGAGGTTAATCCGCCCCGAGGGTAAAATCCATTTCTAAGCGCAACAGCAGGCTTAGAATTTTAAGTCGAGTCTCTGTTTAAAAGATAACGAGTACCCACATGGGGCCTCTAAATTACGAAAACGCCCCCAGGTGGCATTTTCCATAGAAGGGCCGCGCCCGCGATTGTTACACCCCTCCTATGGTAGACGGCACGTTCCGGACTCAATGGTGCCCTCGGTTTTCCATTAAGAGCAACCATTTAATTGTTATTCTGTTTATTTGGCATGTCCAGTGTAAACACACTTAAAAATTAATTCCGACCGCACTGGGGCTCGGAATCAAACACCGTCTGAACACCCTACTCTGGAATAACATTAAAATATTTTCAAAGCCTTACAGGCTCGAAAACAGGGTTCTTACAACTCTAGTCTATTTAAGACTTTCATATTCTCTATTTCTGTCGGCCAAGTTATCAAGGTGTGAGAATTTTCTCTTTTTCTTAGAAATACACTGTTCTATGTAAAATCACAGTACAAAACCTGAGGAGGTGACTCGAACATGACTAAGGCGGGTGGTCTAAAACTCATCCCTCATGTTCATTGATTTTGGAATTGGTATGTGGGGCCCACCGATTTCATTGGGTTCCCTTATATAATTTATATTACATTTATATAAACATAACAACTCCATGATAATTATCTTTCCATATATTTGATTAATTATTGGTGGTTATGCACACAAATCCAACCATCTCATATAAGATTTCATGCAATAATTGGCGTTATAGTATTTGACATATTTTATCCACTATTCATGTGTGACTTTACTTGACTCTTAATCATTTATATATTAAATGGGTTTATTTATGATGTTTATTTAATATATTATATTAACATTTATTCTCACCACTTTACCCTCCTATGGTAAGTACATTAATCAACAATAAAATGTTAAATGAAATCTGGAATGTATACTAAGTAAATCAGTTGACAAGATTAATTGTTAGTGATTAATATGTATCATGTGTGTTGAACCCATTACCACATTAATGGAATAGAGATGAATGAACCATAAATATTGAATATTCTTTAAACGAAATTACTTAAGGTTGGATTATACATCTCCTAGTCATAGTAATGAAAAGAAAGGTGTGGACCAAATGGACTTATTGATTAATTGTGACTTGATTAAAATGTTTTGTGCTTGTTGATCTTATCACATTAATGAATGGAAATTATTGAACCAAATTAAATATTACATGAATTCATAATAAAAGTGGGATTTCCTGACATGATCCCACCATGTATTTATATTGGAGAATTCCATGGGCCCCTAGGAACCCCATTCGAATTTGAGGAAACTACTTTCTTTGGTTAATAACCACATAGATCTCAATCCTCTATAACCATTGGAATCCCATTATGATACCATAGGATCCTTTCAATATTCTTATAGGATGCCTTAAATACACTCTTTCGATCTAGCATTGACATGTAGGTGTCATGGTTAAATCCCCTCAGGCCCAGTCATTACTTAACACAATTTAACATTTGGATCAATTCCATAGACACAATATTCATTTCATTTTGGAATTACATTCACTATGATCATTGTATTACACCCCCCCATTCAAGGCTATAGTGAATATTTAGTTGGTGACCCTTGAGGTATATGTCACATTGGTGATTACCTTGGGACATTACTATTACATATCATTACATGTTTCCTTGTTACAGCCTAGAAACCATGTATTCTTACTTGTGACTAATTTATAAATAGTTAATAACAATAAAATTAAGTTTTTACAAGTTCAGACACTATTAGAGGGCTTAATTATATACATTTGTGTTTAGTTCCATTATACTTAATTACATTATATATTCTTCCTAGCACGTTGTTACATTTCTATTATAGAAGGTGGATGTTATAGACACCGTTGGTGGTGGCCCACTTAGATTTATCTCAGACCATCTTCGAGCCCAATTTGGAACCCAGAGTAGATTACAAGGTTGTCTGTGTTGGTAATGGGAAGCATACAACTTCAAACAATTTATTTCTCTCCTTTTTGTTTGAATCTTGACAAAAGATGACTGAGTCAGAGATCAGGATGATTGGGATAGTCTTTTATTTCCTTAAAAATTATGTGGAACATGTTATGCATGTTATCTTGTATCCATGTTTTCCAATTTTATAGCGACATGACATAAAATCAGTTGTTGAATTCAATTCTAGTTGATTATGTTGTTGTTATAGGTGTTTCTATTTTATATTGTTATTTATATTTACATATGTTGCTTCTTCTATTTACCTATATTTATAATCATCTGATGCGATACACTGTGGTAATGAGGACATAGTCTTTTCACTGACACACCCTAGGCCCTCATAGCTAGTCGGTAGCCTCTAGCGTTCAAGTAGATGTGCATGATGTAATGTTACCCACCATGCTTAGGGGACTGGTTATGTATAATTAGAGTCTGGGACATAAAAAAATGGTATCAAAGGATTTTCCTTTAATTCTTTACTATTTGGAGAAAATAGATTGGACAACAAGAGTGATGGGATCTTGTT
This sequence comes from Viscum album, assembly GCA_963277665.1. Taxonomy (NCBI): domain Eukaryota; kingdom Viridiplantae; phylum Streptophyta; class Magnoliopsida; order Santalales; family Viscaceae; genus Viscum; species Viscum album. Next base: position 1,862,577,338 of record OY728157.1, read on the forward strand.
CATAATCCATGTGTGGGCGTTACAAACTCTTTTTTTGTGGTAAAATCTACGTTACCCAAAATTATATTTATTTTTCTACTTTTCCCAGTTATAGTTTATATACTTTCACCATTGTGTGACGCGCATGTTGTGTGGAGCTATTTATTATTACTCTAGTTTTGGATTTTCATTCATCATTGGCCTGATTATATGAGGGTAAAGATAAATGTTACATGCATCATTGTTGGAACAAATAATTCTCATGTCATGCATATTTCATGCCACGTAGGTGAATTTCACTACTTTCTATTGGATGATATGCCTATAATTTTTGAGTGATGTTGTGATAGTTAAATTAAGTTTGTATTACTCTTGGTTGGAATTTATTGATTTCCTATCTCAATTAAGGAGGTTTATAGGTCCTCATGGGTTGGGATGAGTTATTTACCTAGTCGATCCATTATACTATATATAAGTGGTTGTTGTTTATAGTGATAGGTTTTTGAGAAATGATTCAACAAAAATGACTACCCATTATAAATTAAATCATGAAATCTAATATGAATGGGTTACACATCCTTATCACACCTTGTCATATTTATAAAATTTTAAGGAGTGGACCTATAAATTAACTGCAAAATTAAATGAAACTAATACTCGAGCACTTACCGATACCCAAACTTTTTAAGTTTGTTGTTGGGGTAGTATGCCTTTGTTAGTAAGTTTTCTTATGTTCATCTTATTATAGACGTTATATACTTCTTCTTAAGCATGTCATGTGGTGTGTGCTTGAACTTTGAATACCAAATTCAACACAATATCTTTGTATCGTATTCCAGGAGGGTGGTGACAACCATGCTCTAGATATGGTGGGACCTGAGCTACTAGTCATAACTCTAGAATTCCAAATGGGGACACTACCTATTGTACATGAAATGGGTACTGATTCCAATGCTTTTTTTAGTTTCCTACATCGAATTCAATCCATCCACGGTGCTCTATGGTTTGCATCTATGAAGGATAATATGTCTCAGGAGTTCCGACAATAGCATCCTCCAACTTTCTTAGGTCATGGAGGTCCATAGGGAACTTAGTCTTAGATAGAGGACACTGTGTATATCTTTAATCATCTGGAAACTTCCCTAGTGTAATGACTACTGCTTTCTACATACATGCTTTGGGACTTAGTCAAAAGAAGGTGGTATGGGATTTCTCTTTTCGAACGTCATCATGGTATGTTATGGGTTGATTTACATACTACCTTTTATGATCATTTCATTCCTCATATGTTGAGGGCCAACAGAGCTAGAGAGTTCAGGAATACCGAGTACTGTTCTATATCAGTAATGGAATATTCATTTCATTTCACAAAGTTATAGTGCTTCTTAATGCTTCTAGATATTGATGTGATTTTTAATGATAGAGGTTTTATGGATGTGATCTAGTGCACCATCCATACGTAGGTGAATTTCCTTAGCTTCCCTTATATTTTTAAGATAGTCAATCATACTTTTATCACTAAGTGTATCCTAAGGGATTGAAATAGTACCATGTATATAGTATCAGTACATCAGCGGACATTAGTTCTTCTAGTGTTAGGAAATGTTCCCTCAAGGTTTCTCATCCTGATATTGAAAAACCAATTTCCCATTTTTATAGCTATCATTTGTGTCATCATTATGTAAGGTGGGGTCATTCAGAGGATCAGTGTGATAGAGACCCACTAGAGTGTCGAGATTGTGGTCGTATGGGGAGTCTTCAGTGACTCCGTGGGATCTTTCAACTAGCTTTGAGAGGAAAGTGATATACACTAGCTCCACCATCAAGAGAGAGTTATTTTTTGCCGCATCAGATAGGGATTTTGAATTGCACCAATAGGTTGGGATGAGGATGAATTTGTGTTCAGGGTAGCTGGATCACTGATCACAATTAGCACCAATAGTGTAGTTATGATCATGGTAGTGCATATGTTGCACATGATCAAGGATCAGGCTAGTTGAATGCACTACAAATGATACCTGGGGATTAGCCTATAAGACTATCTATTGTATATGCTAATATTCTAGTCGAATCTACTATAGTAAATTTTTTATTTAATAGAAGTGATTATCACTCTTTTATCTCTTTATATATCTTGTAGAGTCTCATATTGGAGATAAAATATTACTGTGGGGTAAGACAACAGATAAGTCCTTACGGGTACAAACAGAGGGTATACGCCAGTGTAGTGACTATCCTCTTGAGGAAGGATGTTACCCATTCTTATGGAAAATTTTTGTTCTTGAGATAACATGATTCAATGTCAAACTCGAGATGGAATGGTTTATTCACTATCATTATTTTGTAATCTTCAATCACCATAGGGTATATTTTACATCACCACAGGTTAACAGTTATCTACATAAGGTTAAGTGGTATATCTAGGCATGTGGAGATGGCCAAGAGCATCCTGGGATAGGTTAAGTGACTTCCTATATCGCCAATATTGTCATGGAGGATCCGGGTTTACCCAAGTCTGATATTCCTTCATTAGTGGATCATTTTTAGGATGTCTTCCCGATGATTTTTTTTCACCTACATCCTAAGAGATATGTAGGGATTACAATCAATCTTTTTCAGGGAGCATCCCCACTGTACATTCATCAATACAAGTTAGAACAAAAATATATTCAAGAGCTCAAGTGAATGTAACAGTATTTAGAGATTAAAGACTTTATACAATATTTAACATACTCTTGGTGTTATCCCATGATATTTTCCAACAATGTGATTGGAACCTTGTGTAAATTCATGGATTATCGTCTGTTGACCAAAATCATGGGCATGAACCAGAATCCACTTCATCAAATAGATGATCTCTTTGAACATCTCTAAGGAGAAAAGGTCTTCTATAGGACTAACATGAGATAGAGTTATCATCAGGTATGAGTCAGACCATTAGACATACACAGTACAGCTTTCCATAGAAAGTATGGTATTTATGAGTACCTTGTAATACCATTCGGTCTTAATGATGTGACAAATATTTTCATGGATCTCATTATTAGGGTTTTACTCCCCTCTTTGATTCTTTATTTTTGAACTTTGTGGATTAAATATTGGTGTAATCTCAAACTTTTGGCAGCCATTCCAAACATGTGGAGATCATTTTGAGTACACTGAGAGAGAAACAACATTTTTATGAGTTTTATAAGTGTGACTTCTTAATGAAAAAGTTCACTTCTTGTGTGTTATTATCTCATAATCATGCGTATATTTTGTCTCAAAAAGGTTAGTGTTATAGTTTCCAAGGAGGAAACCATGAACATGTTTGATAAAAAAGTCTCTTAGGGATGGATCGATGTTACCTTCGTTTAGTACAAGACTTATCACCTATTTTTTCACCACTATCCTATCCTACAATAAATGCTGTAAAGTTCATATGGTCAGAAGAAAGATTGAAATCCTTTTAAGTGATGGAAGGGAGGCTTGTATCGACACCTATTCTGAATCTTCTGTAGCCAAGAGTAGGTTACACCCACTTATGTGATGCGTTAGGCATCTTCTTTGGATTAGTGATGATATATGATAGAATAGTTGTGGAATACAGATCTCGGATCTTGTGGCCTTATGGGAGGAATTATCCAACACACGACCATGAGCTAGTAGCAATTTCCCACATCATATGTTTCTTGAGACATAATAAATTATGTGTGTGCTTCGTGGTGTAAAAATACTAGAAGATCCAAAAATATATCTTCTCTAATAATAACATTGACCTCAAATAGTGTATATTGTTTTAATATATACAATACATTTATTGAGGGCCCCCTATACAAATGGGGAGGGAAATGTAGTTTCAGATATGATGAGTTATAAAAATCAAACATAGGTTGTACGGGATGCCAGTGATGAATGGATGTTAATGAACATCTTTACTAAGAAAAATTTGGTGTTTCAGGAAAATCCTGAGCAGTATTATCTCTCATCCTTAATAGTAATCTCTTCCCTCCTCGTGAAGTTGAAGAGTAAGAAATTTTCCGATCCTAATGGTGTTGTTATCCATGAGTGTAATCTGGAGTTAACACAACTACAGATTGGACAGTAGATAGAGACTACATCTTGGGTATTCATAGACAAGACTGGGTTCCTCGAGATATGAGAGGTTAGTTGATGAAATAGTCCCTCACCTCTTAGTGGGATGTTCATCAAGGCATATTGAAGATGTATCAAGACGTGAACTTCTTGAAATGGTGGTCTCAGTTGAAATGTCAGGTAACATGCTTTATAACTAGCTGTTCTACCTATTAGAAGGTGATAGTAGAGAAAAAAATGACTAATGCTTGTTAAAGACACTTCCTATCCATGAATAGAAATGTGAATATGTTTATATGGACATTTTAGTTGGTTAACAAGGTCTCCTAGAGGTAACAACACTGAATTGGTTGTCATTGATTTACTGATGAAATACACCACTTAATTCCTATTTGGGAAAATTTATTAGTAGATGATCTAGGATGACTGAAAGTCTGTGAAATAAGATTGTTCCATGAGGCCTCATAATTTTTTTTGATAGGGATACATGATTTATATCACGGTTCTAGTAGGGATTGCTGAAGGATTTAGAAAAACTAGTTTTTCTAAGTACCATTTTTCACCCATTGAAAAATTACAATTATAATGAACAATACATATTCTAGTGAATATGATCCGAGCATGTGTCCATTATTTTCGAAGTTCATGGGATAAATATATCCATCTCATCTAGTTACCTGATAATAATAGCTTTCAGGAGAGAATTCAGATGGCTCCATTTGAGGCCATATATGGAAGGCAACTCATTTCACCCATGTGATGACTATAGGAAGATGACGTAGCCCTACTAAGTTCTTGTCTCATTTAAGATAATTCAAACCATGTTTAGATGATCATAAAGCATATGCATATTTCTCATTATATACAAAAATCATATGTTAATCACTATTGATAACCTCAAGTGTTTGAGATCAGAGATCATGTTTCTCTTCAGGCATCGCCATGATAGGGCATATACTGTTACGAATGTAGGGAATATTGTCTCTTTATTATGTAGGTGAATTTGAGATTCTAGAAAGATTTTGGATGGTATCTTATATATTAATACAATCTATTAGGTACCATTCAATGTACAAAGTCTTCCATGTCACATAGCTTCACCGATATCATGCAGAGAAGTATCGTACTTTTGATCCTAAAGAATTTGTGTTAAATGCTGATGCTACCATTGTGTAGTATATAGTACACATCACTAACTGGAGCCCGAAGGCTCTCCGAGTCTGGTATGTCCCAATAGTAAGGGTTTTATGGTAGAAAGACCACGTTCAGGATGAGACTTGGAAGCGTTAGCCTGACATACGTGCCCAATAGAAGGAGTTGTTCATAGATGTTGTTCCTCCACCGTTAGAAGGTAAACTTGAGGATGGGTTGTTTTAATGGGGGTATACTGTAAGAACATCATATTTAACTCTTGTATGGATCCTCTAAATTTATACCTAAATCATTAATTTGGACCTATTATAGTTTCATGATCAGTTAGCAATGGTCATAGGGCTTTTTAGGGCATTTTTAGAGCTCAAAACTAATCTTTTAAGGAAAAAGGAGACATCTTTCATTATTACCACATTGTTGGATTATAGTTTAGAAAACTGTTTTGATGGAAAATTTCAACCGTAACCATATAGAATAGCTTTAACATACTTATGGTGCATCATTGTGCAAGTTCCCATTCTTCCCAGGTAATTGTGTGGACAAACTGTGCATAATCTATTTTTTTGGTAAATTGTCCTTTTTCTCATAATGAACTAATTAGATCAATCCTTGTTCCCTATTTTGAGAACCAATGGGAGTAACATATTTCCATTCATTTTAGAGAATTTCGAAGACCTATGGAAGTAATTGGGAGATCTCCATCATCCAGAATCCATTCGGGCTTATGTTTGTCACGTCAAATGCACAACGGTATGTACACAAGCCTATTTAAGCCTTTTTTATTCTCTCCTACTCTCGACCTATTTAATGATTTGTGAGAATTTTTCACTTTTTCTAGGATCTTCTCTTTTTAAGAAAAATAAAGAACGAACTCCATAGGGTGAGAGTCATACAAGACTAAGGTGGGTGGTATTTAACTCATCAATCTAGTTTGATGATTTTGGAATTGTCATGTGGGGTCCACAGTCGTCATCAGGTGATATTATAAAATGTATATTCCATGATTATAATCATTATAACCATATGGTTATGATCATTCCATATATTTGATCAAATTTAATTTTTTATGTCCACAAATCCAACCATCCCATGAATGATGGTATGCCAAAATTGTTTTCTTAGTGTATGAGATGGTTGACCCACTACTCAGGTATGGATTTTCTTTACCAATCTAAGGGTAATATTTCCTATATTAAATTTCTTGATTTATATTGTGATTTTAAAATTTAAAATTATTATGTATTCTCACATATTTAACCACCTATGGTAAGTAAATCATTTGATAATTATATGTGAAATGAATATTAACAAGTATGCTATGTTTGTCATTTGACTGGATTAGTTATGGATGATTAATAGGTTGCATGTCCAAGACACCCCTTATAACTTTAATGGATGGTAGTAAAATGAACCTTAATTATTGAATAGTAATTAAATTAAATTAATAAAGGGTTTAGGCTACTTGGAATTGGAACACTAATACAATGTATGGCATGGAAAAAATGGACTTGTTTATTAATGACTTGATTAAAAGGTTACTTGCTACATAAAATTATCACACTAATGAAAGGTAAGGCTTGAACCAAATGAAACACTACATTACATCATAATCAATTAGGAATGTTCTAACTCATGTTCACCTTGGATTATGATTGGAGAATGGAAATATCACTTGGGAACCCCTATACAATTCATGGATACAACATACTTAGGTTGAGACCCACCTATATCATGATCCTTGTCTATTCTTTGGTTACTCGGTATGACACTATAGGACCCCTTCAATATTATTACAGAATTCCTTGGTTGCACACCTTAGATCCAGAATTGAAAAGTATGCTCGATAGTTAAATCCAACCCGTACCAGTCATTATTTAGCCCTATTTTACCTTATATGAAATCCATGGACTCTATAGGAATCTCATCATGAAATTCCATAGTCTATGCTCCTTGGATTACACTCTTACCCCATGCCATACAACAATTATTATTGTGTTGGAAACCATTGAGGCCTACATAACATTGGTTATTACCCTGGGAATTTACTATTAAATACCATTATAGGTTTCCCTGTTATAACTTTGAACCATTAAAATTTAAAACATGTGTGTTATTTATAAACAGGTAATAATCAAATAATAAATTGTTTACCTATTCAAACACTATCCAAGGGATGAAGTAGGTACACCATTATTTAGTTACATTATAATGCATTACATTATATATACATGCTTTCAAACTATTACATTGCAGATACCCGGAGCCTGACGTACATGTACATTACATTAATTTTGCGGAATACTTAGTACATAACAAAAAATACACACACAAGGATCGTAATAGTTTAGTGTCTTTGGAAACTTGGAACGTAATCTTCTAATCGTGGTGAAAGATCTCCAATATCTCCCATAAAGATCTTCCCCTTTTTTTACCTAAAACCTTTCTTTATATCCTGGGGAAAAGAAAACATAAAAGGGTGATCTCAAATGATCAGTAAGGGTAAAAAAAGAAATATAAATCTCATCGTATACACAAGAACATAACTTTTTGAAATCTTAACCTGCAAAAGAGATCAAAATTTCATAACATGGGATAAATCATGGCAGTGAAATGTAATCAAAATAATCATAACATAAAACATGAAACTTTGTGGCATACACACATAATCATAGAGAATATTTTCTTGTTAGTCAAGACTCATTTCCAATACTATCTTAGTGGACAAAGTCCCTTTCTGAACCGAGTCACCCTCGTTCCAGTCCTGTTTCACTGAACCGGTATAACCTACCGTTCCATCCCTGTCTATCTCATGAGATATAAAATCTTTACCCAATGAATTTGAGGGAGATATAGGTCCCACCCATCTCATAAGTATACCATTCTTATGTGTTCCACAAAATCATAAACCATACATCATTGCATAACCCATGTAATAAAAATGGAAATCTTAAACATTGTGACATCATAAAACAATTCATATAAGATAAAGGAATTCATAAAAATAATTTCATCACAACATAATAAAATCAATGTAATAATAGGTATAAAAAAAGAACCCTTTATTATATTAGATGGAAAATAATTTTGATAAAACACTTGAACTCCATTCTTGAGGAAAATATCCTTTCTACTTCAAAAACACTTTTCCTTTCTTTACATGTCGTATAATTATAAACTAAATGAAGTTGATTAAAAATAAACTTGAAAACTTTTAAAGGAAGCTTCTTTGAAATAATGTTTTAAAAATCCATTCATGTCGTATAAGTTAAAAAACATTCTTTGTACTTTTGTCAGAAAAGTCAAAAAGTACCTCGTACGAAAAACGACAAAAGATTCCATTCATATCTTTTACTAAAAACTCACCGAAGAGTAAAATATGATTTAAACAACTATAGGAGAATGGAAATAATACTACATATTTAGGAAACATGGATGTGGATGATAAAATACACCCCAGTAAATATCAAAGCATAAACAATCTCGGATAAAAATGAGATTGTGATATTTTCCCTTACCTTAGGTCTGAATTGCTTTGTAAGTGTCCGAACCTCCTGTATAATTATATAAATCATGTTATTGACTTATTCCAGAATTATATTCATTGTTATTATATCATATATGGTCCACTTATGACTTTATATTACCCGTTCTTTTGTAAATTCATGTTAAAGTAGCGTTTTGCGTAAAATCGTCTCATTTGTCGTTCGTGTTTTTAACTTTTAATTATTAATATGTTTACTTGGATCACGATAGAATGTAAAAATGATTTATATATAATATATATTCAGAATATGTATATATATAATATCAATAAATGGAATGAAATACACCGTTCATGGAGACGGTTGTCCGTACGTACGCATGAACGCTGTTTTCATTTCCTTATTGAAGTGAATGGAATTAAGTAGATGACATACATATAAATTTACATAAATCCCGTATCATTATTATGTCATATGTTTCATTATTACTTATTATATATACTTTATAATCATTCATGAATGGTTAATCATTGAGAATGAATCTTATCACGTCGTGGAGACAGTAGTCCGTACGTACGCACGAGCGATGATATCATTCCCATGGTCGTGGAATCGTGTTGAAGTGTATGTAGACTATTTCAGTATCAATATCACTTTATAATAATCATATATAGTTACTAATTACGCCATTATACTCATCCTATTAAGGTGGTGGTGGAAAATAGATTACACCACGGTGTGGAGACGGTATTCCGTACGTACGCACGCGCGGTGATTTCATTTTTCCGTAGGATGGATAGAAGGTGAATTAGGGTTGTTTCATATTTATAATAACATATCAGTATGTAAGTAATACTGATGTTATTACTTTTTCATGAAACAACTAAAGAAGAAGAAGTTGAAGAAGAAAGAAATTGAAAAGATCGGTAATGGATATTACCTCTTCTTTGAAACGCCTCTTTGAATCCTCCACTTAGGGAACTAAGATTGGTCTTTGAAGATGACCAGGACCTCTAGGATTATTCTAGGTAAGTGGAGAAGGGATTTTGGCAGGGTTTTTCCGAGCTTGAGTGCTCAAATTGGTGTGACGAGGAGGGGGAGGAGGTGTCCTTTTATAAGGGAGGAGAGGGGCACCTTAGGAATATCTCAAAATACTATTTTATATTAAAGCCAAAATCGGTTTATAATGGTTCCAAAGGGTCTTATTTCAAAGATAAAGTGGGTATGGGTCGAAATACTATCAACCAATAGGATTTAGACAAGTTTAGCTTATTATTATAACCTTATCAATTAGATTTAACTCTAAGTTAAATAATTTAACGTTTACCGTGACTTTTTGTTTTCTTACACTATATGGTTAATACACTTACTATAACATGCCAAACGAACCCCAAGATGTCTATTATTAATATATATATCCTTATCTAAGTTAGTTGGCAGAATCTTATATTTTTAGAAATAAAATAACAATTAATAATATAATATTTGATTTAAATACTATTTTGTGTCAATTTTGACACTACTTGATATATGATTTTTGTGAAAGTCATAACAGAATTATATGTTCGATACAAGTTGATTCAATAAACACTAATATATCATAGTAACCTAGAAAATTAGTTTAATTCATAACAAGTCTCAAATTACATTTATTTGAGCATTTATAACATCAATTATGTTAACATTTCCTTAAAAGGGTAATTACTGCATCATCGTTGTGTCATAAATAAATTAATTAATTTAAAGTTTAAAAATTACAAATAAAATACCATTATGTAAGAAATAGTTTTAGCTTTCTAATGAATATTTATAGTAGAATTTATCTTATGTATAACCCCATATTAAAAATGATTTACTTATTAAACTTTGATTTAAACTATTTTAACTATTCATTAAATAAAATAATATTAAATGTCATAATCTAATCCAAGTGGACCTAAATGGTCATATTATATTCATAAGGTTGTTTTTGGTCGAATTACACTTATCCAATAGAATTAGGACATGTGTTAGGGTAATAGTAATATCATATTTACCCTTAGTTACCCTATTTACTATTAACCGCGGTTAAAAAAAGTAAAAAGTTATTATTCACCAAAAAATTATTTTTATCTCATTGAACCACATTTTACATACTGATATCAACCGTGTCTGTCGGATTTTCGAAATTCCATTCACATAAGCGGTAAAATTATGTTTTATGCAAAATTCAGTTTTTAACCTACCACTTAGTGGTTTCACTATTCATCAAAAATTGAAGTTTTTCAGAAAAATGCAAAAATTTCACCCTAAGCTATAATTGATATTCCGAATTCAAAAATGATGTCTATTTTACAAAATTCCCATCATATAAGTTGCATTAATTAATTTTATAATTAATTTCCGCTGTCACAACAAATAGCGTGTTTTTAAGAGATAATAACTATCAAAAGATTGACACTTGTTTATAACTGGTTTAAATGTGAAATTACATCCAATGACCAACATTGTATTAAATTGTAAAAATATATTCTAAATATACTTTAAAACCACTCAAATAAATAATTTATCACTATTAATTATTTCGTTTAAAAAAAATTGTTTTTAATTAAAATTTAGTAATTTTCACTATTCATCAAAATATGAAAGTTATCCGAAAATCACCAAAATTTCACCTTAGGATAAATTTGATACTATGAATCCATAAATGAAGTCCATTTTGGAAAATAAAATTTACAAAATTTCAAAAAGTGGTTATTACTATTCATAACGGCTTGTTTTAATAATGTTTTAATAGCATATCGTTGTTTAGAAAAAGTTGGTGTTGCGTACAACACACGCTATCGTGGAAGGTCGCGATTGCGTGTAATTCAAGCCAGGTCAAGGAGTGTGTTGTGAAAGCTCCTTTTGGTGTAGCGTATAACACAAGACATTAATGAAATTAAAAAGAATATTTTTCATAAAATCTCGGGGTGTTACATTCTACCCCCCTTAAAATGAATTTCGCCCTCAAAATTCATCGGGGTTATAAATGGTTTACTATTAGAAAGTTTCTTTAATCAAAACCCACATCGTAAAAAGGAATACCAAAACCAATCTTTAAATACAAAAGTATGAAACATAACGGTTACCCAAATAAACTAATCACTGGGTTTCCACATAGGTGAAAATATGGATATGGAAGAGAAATCTAACCATCATGTTATGATAGAGAGTGGTAGAGAACATGGAAATGGAAAAGCTAGCAATCAAAAATCCATAAATTTGTGACAATCTAAGGTACCATCTGATTAATTAGATATAAGAGAACTAGGACAACATTTTTGGTTTTCAAGACCGTTTCCCTAAAGTTGAAGAATTAGAATTAGAATAAATACTTACTTTATTTTGGTACAATCACACTGTTGTTCGTGCCTTGAACAATTTACACTTCATCTCTTAAATAAATGAAGTTGAATTTGTTATTCGTGAAGTGTTAGCAGATCATGTGATAGAATGACGGGTCATTCCATCTGTCTCAAACAAAAGGTTAGAAAAAGTTATTAAATATACATAAGTCATTCTATAGTGAGATTAATCATATATGGTTCCTAAAATGGACTTATACTTCATATATCATACTGATTAATATAATAAAACTAGTTTCTCTTAAACAGGGACTTCCTGTAGGCTAGTGGTTGGCGATAAAGGCCAGTCGCATTTCGGTTGTGGGTTCGATTCCCACAGCCTTGTCCGACGCAATGGGCTGTCGCCCGTCCTGCAGGTTGTCCTTTTTCTAAAACTATATTACTATAACATCCCATCAATAATATCGAAAAAAAACTTCTATCCTTAAACAATACTAACTTATGTCCAACATAATCCATACCAATCTTTAGGCTTACCCATAATACTGCAGTACACTCTCATAATATAGTGAAAACAATTACCAGAGATTTAATACCATCGTTGATCATAAGATATGTTTTGTTGGTCACATTCTAAACATTCAAAGTCCTTAATCATGTATTCTCTTGAATACCCATTGAACCTTAGTGAAAACATGAATGCAGTTAAAAGTTAACTCTTTCCACATATCAAAATCCTCAAAATTATATATACTAAAACCATGATATCACTTAGTCCTTATATCAATAATGAGCTCATGAATACTGTCAAATATTTCATTTTCTTGTTTCCCTTCATTATGCGCATATCATTATTTTTCCAAAAATAACTCAATCACTTTCCATGGTTACTGGTACCATAAAATTATTGAAAACCACAATAGACCAAAACATAAATATTCCAATATTCCACGATACTATATAAAACATTATTTTGGAATAAACACTTAATCATTCCACCACATCGTTGTCATATTCAACATCACCAATAGTGATCGCATGTGACTTCCCTTTGTCATTTGCCTTAAGTGGTTGCTCATGTTGATCGTCACTAACCCTTGGATTAGGGCATTTATTAGCATAATGCCCCATTTCCTTGCACATGAAGCATTGAAGTGTTGGTGGTGCGTTCTCTGCAGTGTTTGCTTTGTTCACATCATTAGAAACACTTTTTCCATTACTTCGACACTCAGCTGCTCGATGACCTTCTTTTCCACACTTAAAACATTTTCTAGTCCCTTTAAGACAATCTCCACCATGCTTCCTTCCACACTTTGTGCATAAGGAAACATTCATCTTCATTTCACCATTATTATGAGATTTCTCCTTGAACTCCATCTTTCGTTTCTTGTCAAAACCATGAGATGGATATGTAACACCAACTTCCATTTCTACCTTGATAGCACAACACACAATTTCTTCATAGCTACTGATGTCTTTTATAGCTAATTCCCTTCAAAGACTTGGTTTTAAGCCTCTGAAAAATAGATCAACTTTACTTTCAGGTTGGATGATAATGCTAGATGCATACCTTGCAAGTCGTGTAAAATTCGCTTCTTATATACCAACAGATTCATCATCCTTCTGCTTCAGCTCAAGAAACTCCTTTTCCATCTTTGTTCGAAGAATACGAGAGAAGTACTTACTGAAAAACAAGTTCATGAACTCGTCCCATTCCATGGACTCAATTTCATCTCTTGGCCTCGTATACTTGATAAGATTCCACCATTGATCAGCTTCACCTTCTAAACAATATACGGCTAAGATGACTTTATCATGTTCAGAACATTGAAGAACTGAAAATATCTTTTCAGTGGTATTGATCCATTGTTCAGCAACAAGTGGATCGGAAGTCCCACTGAAAAAAGGTGGGCGTTGCCTCATGAAGGACTCAATAGAATATTGTTCCCTTCTCTGCTCATTTGGAAGTCCAGAATGATTCATAGCTTGTGTAAGTATAGAAATAAGATTTTTCACTCCATCTCCCATAACATTTGTTTGTTCGGGAGGGCAATCATTGCATTGTCCATTGCATTGATCAACATGGTTCCTTCGGGTTCCAGCCATCGTCTAAAACCCAAAAAGAATAGTGTGAGAGGCAAAAATCATGCTAGGGAAAACAACATAATAAAGGGGGAGTACCTTAAATATCTAACATCTTAGGTTTAATTCTATGAACGTTAGCTTAATTCTAGTACTATAACCTATATGTATACTTAACCTTAGGGACATCCCTAGACATACCATAGAAATATCTCTAGGGATCTCACTAACGTTTTCGCATCCTAGTTTCCAAAGGTTGACTAAACCTTTCCTCTGATACCAACTCTAGAGACCCGGAGCCTGACGTACAGTTACATTACATTAATTTTGCGGAATACTTAGTACATAACAAAAAATACACACACAAGGATCGTTATAGTTTAGTGTCTTTGGAAACTCGGAACGTAATCTTCTAATCGTGGTGAAAGATCTCCAATATCTCCCATAAAGATCTTCCACTTTTTTTTACCTAAAACCTTTCTTTATATCCTCGGGAAAAGAAAACATAAAAGGGTGAGCTCAATTGCTCAGTAAGGGTAAACAAAAGAAATATAAATCCCATCGTATACACAAGCACATAACTTTTTGAAATCTTAACCTGCAAAAGAGATCAAAATTTCATAACATGGGATAAATCATGGAAGTGAAATGTAATCACAATAATCATAACATAAAACATGAAACTTTTTGGCATACACACATAATCATAGAGAATCTTTTCTTGTTAGTCAATACTCATTTCCAAGACTATCTTAGTGGACAAAGTCCCTTTCTGAACTGAGTCACCCTCATTCCAGTCCTGTTTCACTAAACCGGTATAACCTACCGTTCCAGCCCTATCTATATCATGAGATATAAAATCATTACCCAATGCATTGGAGGGAGATATAGGTCCCACCCATCTCATAATGATACCATTCTTATGTGTGCCACAAAATCATAAACCATACATCATTGCATAACCCATGTAATAAAAATAGAAATATTAAACATTGTGACATCATAAAACAATTCATATAAGATAAAGGAATTCATAAAAATAATTCCATCACAACATAATAAAATCAATATAATAATATGTATAAAAACAGAACTCTTTATTATCTTAGATGGAAAATAATTTTCATAAAACACTTGAACTCCATTCTTGAGGAAAATATCCTTTCTACTTCAAAAACACTTTTCCTTTCTTAACATGTCGTACAATTATAAACTAAAAGAAGTTGATTAAAAATAAACTTGAAAACTTGTAAAGGAAGCTTCTTTGAAATAATGTTTTAAAAATCCATTCATGTCGTATAAGTTAAAAAAACATTCTTTGTACTTTTGTCGGAAAAGTCAAAAAGTACCTCGTACGAAAAACAACAAAAGATTCCTTTCATATCTTTTACTAAAAACTCACCGAAGAGTAAAATAGGATTTAAACAACTATAGGAGAATGGAAATAATACTACATATTTAGGAAACATGGATGTGGATGATAAAATACACCCCAGTAAATATCAAAGCATAAACAATCTCGGATAAAAATGAGATTGTGATATTTTCCCTTACCTTAGGTCCGACTTGCTTTGTAAGTGTCCGAACCTCCTGTATAATGATTTAAATCATGTTATTGACTTATTCCAGAATCATATGCATTGTTATTATATCATATATGGTCCACTTATGACATTATATTACCCGTTCTTTTGTAAATTCATGTTAAAGTAGCGTTTTGGGTAAAATCGTCTCATTTGTCGTTCGTGTTTTTAACTTGTAATTATTAATATGATTACTTGGATCACGATTACTTATATCCAGAATGTAAAACATGATTTATATATAATATATATTCAGAATATATATATATATATAATATCGATAAATGGAATGAAATACACCATTCATAGAGACGGTAGTCTGTACGTACGCATGAACGCTGTTTTCGTTTCCTTATTGAAGTGAATGGAATTAAGTAGATGACATACATATAAATTTACATAAATCCAGTATCATTATTATGTCATATATTTCATTAGTAATTATTATATATACTTTATAATCATTCATGAATGGTTAATCATTGAGAATGAATCTCATCGCGTCGTGGAGACAGTAGTCCGTACGTACGCACGAGCGATGATATCGTTCCCATGGTCGTGGAATTGTGTTGAAGTGTATGTAGACTATTTAAGTATCAATATAAAATTATAATAATCATATATAGTTACTCATTACACCATTATACCCATCCTATTATGGTGGTGGTGGAAAATAGATTACACCACGGCGTGGAGACGGTATTCCGTACGTACGCACGCACGGTGATTTCATTTTTCTGTAGGATGGATAGAATGTTAATTAGGGTTGTTTCATATTTATAATGACATATCAGTATGTACGTAATACTGATTTTATTACTTTGTCATGAAAAAACTAAATAAGAAGAATTTGAAGAAGAAAGAAATTGAAAAGATCGGTAATGGATATTACCTCTTCTTTGAAACGCCTCTTTGAATCCTCCACTTAGGGAACTAATATTGGTCTTTGAAGAAGACCAGGACCTCTAGGATTATTCTAGGGAAGTGGAGAAGGGATTTTTTCAGGTGTTGTCCGAGCATGAGTGCTCATATTGGTGTGAGGAGGAGGGGGAGGAGGTGTCCTTTTATAAGGGAGGAGAGGGGCACCTTAGGAATACCTCAAAATATTATTTTATATTAAAGCCAAAATCGGTTTATAATGGTTCCAAAGGGTCTTATTTCGAAGCTAAAGTAGGGATGGGTCTAAATCCTATCAACCAATAAGATTTAGACAAGTTTAGGTTATTATTTTAGCCTTATCAATTAGATTTAACTCTAAGTTAAATAATTTATCTTTTACCGTGACTTTTTGTTTTCTTACACTATATGGTTAATACACTTACTATAACACGCCAAACGAACCCCAAGTTGTTTATTATTAATATATATATCCTTATCTAAGTCATTTGGAAGAATCTTTGATTTTTAGGAATAAAATAACAATTAATAATATAATATTTGATTTAAATACTATTTTGTTTCAATTTTGACACTATTTGATATATGATTTTTGTGAAAGTCATAACAGAATTATATGTTCAATCCATGTTGATTAGATCAACACTAATATATCATAGTAACCTAGAAAATTATATGAATTCATAAAAAGTCTCAAATTACATTTATTTGAGCATTTATAACATCAATTATGTTAATATTTCCTTAAAAGGATAATTAATGCATCATCGTTGTATCATAAATAAATTAATTAATTTAAAGTCTAAAAATTACAAATAAAATACCATTATGTAGGAAATATTTTTATCTTTCTAATTAATATTTATTGTCGAATTTATCTTATGTATAACCCCATATTAAAAATTATTTACTTATTAAACTTTGATTTTAACTATTTTAACTATTCATTAAATAAAATAATATTAAATGTCAAAATCTAATCCAAGTGGACCTAAATGGTCATATTATATTCATAAGGATGTTTTTGGTCGAATTAAACTTATCCAATAGAATTAGGACATGTGTTAGGGTAATAGTAATATCATATTTACCCTTAGTTACCCTATTTACTATTAACCGCGGTAAAAAAAGTAAAAAGATACTATTCACCAAATAATTATTTTTATCTAATTGAACCACATTTTAATTACTGATATCAACTGTGTCTGTCAGATTTTTGAAATTCCATTCAAAGAAGTGGTAAAATTATGTTTTATGCAAAATTCAGTTTTTAACCTACCACTTAGTGGTTTCACTATTCATCAAAAATTGAAGTTTTTCAGAAAAATGCCAAAATTTCACCCTAAGATATAATTGATATTCCGAATTCAAAAATGATTTGTATTTTACAAAATTCCCAACATATAAGTTGCATTAATTATTTTTATAATTAATTTCCGCTGTCACAACAAATAGCGTGTTTTTAAGAGATAATAACTATCAAAAGATTGACACTTGTTTATAACTGGTTTAAATGTGAAATTACATCCAATGACCAACATTGTATTAAATTGTAAAAATATATTCTAAATATACTTTAAAACCACTGAAATTAATAATTTATCACTATTAATTATTTCGTTTAAAAAATTGTTTTTAATTAAAATTTAGTAATTTTCACTATTCATCAAAATATGAAAGTTATCCGAAAATCACCAAAATTTCACCTTTCGCTAAATTCGATACTCTGAATGCATAAATGAAGTCCATTTTGAAAAATAAAATTTACAAAATTTCAAAAAGTGGTTATTACTATTCATAACGGCTAGTTTTAATAATATTTTAATAGCATATCGTTGTTTAGCGAAACTTGGTGTTCCGTACAACACACGCTATCGTGGAAGGTCGCGACTGCGTGTAATTCAAGCCAGGTCAAGGAGTGTGTTGTGAAAGATCCTTTTGGTGTAGTTTATAACACAAGACATTAATGAAATTAAAAAGAATATTTTTCATAAAATCTCGGGGTTTTACATACATTTCTATTACATGGGACAAACATTATATACAACATTGGTGGTGTCCTGGTGAGATTTATCTCACACCCTTTCCAGGTGTCGTTTGGTACCCCGAGTAGATTTCATGGTTGTAGGTGTTGACAATGGGAAGCATATGTCTTCAAACACCTTATTGTATAATGGTTAGTATGAATCTTGATAAAAGATGACTGAGTCAGAGCCTGGGATGATTAGGATAGTCTTTTATTTTGTTTATACATATAAGGAACATGTTATGATAGTTATCTTGTATCCTTTTTTCCTAGTTTTCTAGTGACATGACATATCATTAGTTGTTGAATTATATTATAGTAGTTTCAGTTACTTTTAATGTTGTCTCTATATTCTATTGTGCATTATGTTTGCTTATATTACTTCAAATATTTACCAATGTTTATATTCATTTATTGTGATACATTTTGGTAGTGAAAGCATAGTCTCATAGTGGAAACACTCTAGGTCCTCTCTTCTTGTTGAAAACCTCGAGAATTCAGGGAGATGGGATAGAGGCTATGCGGAACACATGGCTCAGGGCACCTATTAAGTGGAATCATGGTGTGGGACATCACATTTATGTCATAATCATGTTATATGCATGAATGAAAAATTCATGAAACCTTTTTCATGACCAAATATTTATTTACATAGTGAAATAATTAATTTTAAAAATTATTTTTTATATACAAACCTATGATCGGAATTTTTGAAACTATATCATATTTTATTGTAATAAAAAAATTCTGTTACTTTTCCACTAATTAAGTATTCACCAATTTCCATTATGTTTTAGGCCAATTTTAAATCCATATATCTCACTGTTTTTAATCATTAAATAAAATATATCATGGGGTACTAGTGATATTATAACATCCAAAAATTTTGGGAAATAATATTATCAAATGTATTTAAATTTTTATATAAATTTTGTTACATTCAACACTATTTTATGATTCTAATAAGAAGAACACTGATTATAGATTTTTTAACACATAACAATGAGTTTCCTTGCTACCATGCATGACACGTGACATTGAACATTATAGAACCATAAAATTATATTATTTTAAATATATTTGTGATAACCTAGTCATTAAATTTGTTGGTATGAATAGTACTACATAATTTATGAATTATATATATGTATTATTCATTATAAATTTATTCATTAATAATTTATAAATAATATATCAATTTTTATAAATGTAATTATTTACAAAAAAATATGTTATATTCATTAATTATTTTTACTGATATTGTTAAAAAAATATTACAACTTGTTTATATATCCTTTAGGTAATTTATAATGAACATCATTTTCTATGTCCTCATACTTAAAATAATATATGGTGAGGTATATTGATTTTTCAAAAAATGTTGATTCTTCATTTAATAGTTAAAAATACCTATTTTCATAAAACTATCATTTATTTTAATAAATTTAGGGAATTGAAACTCATAATTATATCTTAATTTAAAATATTTGTTCATTAATTATATTTAACCAACATAGTTAATTTACAAAAAAAATTAATTGGATTTTTTAATGTTTAGTTTAGGAAGTGGGTTTTCAGAAAAAAAAATAACCTGTATAATGTATCTACATTTAAATAAATTAAAATAGCCCATATTTATTATTATATTTTATTTTAATCTATATATTTTATAATGATAAATTCTAATTTATTTTTATTCAATAATTTTTATTATACATCGAGTTGACATATGATCAAATTTTTCTTGAAAAAATAAACATCTCGAAAACTCGCATTCTCATCGCATATATGAGATTTGTTAAGAATATTTTTCATCTTTAATAAAATTAATTTAAAAAAAGACATATTTTTTAATAATAATTAAAAAATAATATTTGGGTTAATTTTTTAAAATTATATAGAAAGATTACTTTTTAAGGATAAATATTGAAAAATACTCGATTTTAGTTGAAAACTACATTTTTGGTTAAATAATTTATAATGACAGATTATATTTTATGTTAGAAATAATTTAATATTATTTTACATATAAATCAATTAACATAATATATTTCATTGAAAAAAATTATATTATAATTTTAAAACATAAAAATATTGTAAACTATTGAACATTATCTCTTTAAAAACATGCATTCTCATCACATCTGCTATATTATTTTTATATTTAATATTAAAAATTATGTGAATGGAATTAAGAAAAATGTTTACCATATTTATAATAATCATAAATTATATTTTATCATAATTTAAACTTAATTTTTTACCAAAATAAATAATAAAATCATAAAAAAGTATTGATCGTGGTTAAGGTTAAAATAGATTTTATATTGGGTTAAACTAATAAAATAAGTGTAAAAATGACTTTAAAACTTAAAAAACACCCGTTATATTTATTTCTATAAACCTAAACTTATATTTTATTAATAATGGTCCATTTTTAGTCTTTTTTCATGATACAACATGGGAAATATTAAATCTTTTCAAAATAATATAAGTGTGTCACTCACCTCACATATAAAAGGCCACCCACATCCTCCCTTCCTCACGGAATCAAACCATTCTTATTCATATAACTACTTCCCAAATAAGATCCCAAATTCACTACTTTTATCCTATAAGCCTTATATTTTTACATAAATCTAATCATGTAAGGCTCTTTTTGAAACACTATGGAGGATACCCGAAGAAGAAGAAATGTTCATCAATGAATGTTTTTGATTTATTTATTCTTCCCCAACCATCAATTATTAATATACTAGGATGATATGATAATATATTTATCTACGATATAATTATATTTTTTATGGTGAGGTATTTACCTAAACCAATATCTACTTTCATCAAATCCATTACGAATTCATCGTCCGTTTGTTCGGCCGAATATGTCCTCAGAACCCGATGTCTTTTGTATATACATTTACACCTATAAGAATTTGAAATAATGATAGATTTATTATTTATATATGATATTTATTATATAAATATGATTCTATATTTTTTATATCGCATATACCTTCATGTATTAAATTTTTATGAGTATATTAACATCGCTCGTGTGTAAGGCATACTACAACATAAGAATGCAATGTGATTCACAATAAACTGAAGGTATTAAGGGTGTATTTTATTGAAATATGTGACATATATGTCATAAATAATTATTATATAATTTTAATAAATCATTTACCTTGCATTCATTCAATCTGAAATGATAATGGAAACAACCTTCATGTGTATGTATGACCTACAATTTCAATGAACGATGTATTTTACATTCTATATATGAATATTTTGGATTACACAAAATAAATATATAAAAAATATATGTGATAAACGTATTATGGTTTATATTATATTTATTAACAAATCATCACCAAATTAAGAGGTCCAAAAAGATAAATCAAAACATATGTGATAAACAATGCAGTTACTTTCTGAAACATGACATTAACATATATTCTCTAATAAACAGGTAATATAAAGGTTATAAGATATTAATATATTTGATATTACATATTTATATATGGATATACATTATAATTATAATGAAATTATATTTATGATATAGTCTTTTATAATAAGAGGGACAAAATTCAATATTTCAAGTAAGATATATATAGTTTCAATTTTATTTCTAGGAGACACATGTAAATTCACCACTTGATGATTTTTTGTGGTGTATATACATCCCCATTGGAATTTTATGATAATAATATATTTATTTTTAATATATATATAGTTTCCTTTCATTATATTAGTAATTTTTTCTCAATATTCAAAATATTTTAAAAGAGTTAAGGGATATTTTATCAATTTCCCTTCATTGATACAAATATCATGTTGTCCAACAATATTGTTTATGAGGTATCTATACATAAGAATTTACTTATAGTATAATGAATATATTACTTCCCAATATATTATAATTTTAATTTAATGTTATCCTTTCATGTCTCCCATGATTCAATGTTACTAAATATGTATAGTTTTTTTTTTAAAATCCCATAAATTATCATGATTTATCAAGATTACAGTCCCATATTCTATATGTTACAATCTCTATCTCAATAATCAAATTAATTTTCCATTACTAATAGTATTTTATGATAAAATATATTTTAAATTAATTTTTATCTACTAATTTTTTCAATATATCAATTATAATTTTTTAAGAAGAATCATCTTTTCGGTTGAAATACCTTTTCTTCCAAAAACTGCACACTAAAAATGATTCCAAAAATGTTCTTATAATTTTAAAAAAAAAATTATAAAATAATTTTTGAACAAATTTTTTTAAAGTAAAATGAAATATTCACTTTGTTTTAAAAAAATAGTGTCTATTTGTCTCTGATAGAAAATGTGATCATAATATTTGTTTTCAAACATGCATGACATTAATAGTACTTCATAGTGTCATGGCCACTCAAATACTTAAGGATTCAATTATAGGCTATTAAATTTATTCTTGAATAAAATTTTTCAATAATATTTATGAAATTTTATTATTTTAAATAAATGAATTAAATATTAAAAAAATATTTTGAATGTGATTTAAAATGTGTTTTTGAAAGGTGAAAATATATTTACTCATTAATTATTTTAATTATATTTTAAATATAAATTAATATTTTTCAAAATTATCGTAAAAATAGTATTTTATATTTAATTACAATTTAATATTTTTTAAATTTTTTTAATGAAAATTTATTTTCGTCTAGAAACATTTCAAGTGATATAACATTCAATATCATTTTCCATCAGTAATGAAATCATTTAATGTAACATATTATTTTCTTGAGATATGAACATGTGATACCATTCTAATTCATTCCATGAATTTAATATTATGAAAAATTGTGTATAAAACTATTTTATTTTCAATGGTTTATACCCTGATTAAATTTCCCCTAGAAGAACATGTTTTTTCATAGGTAATGCTATGACGAAATGATGAAACTATTATGAAACCAATATTTTTTAAAAATTTATTATAAGATTATATTTTTTTGAAACACATTTCATTTCATAGGTAATTATATGAGGAATATTTTATAATCATTTCACACAAACATGTTTCATTTTTTATTATGTAACTAGTCAGATCTGTATCTTCCTCTAATGAATCTGGAAAATATAGATAAATAATGAGTAAATATGTTATTCATGAGCCTGAAAACATGTTTATAATGTTATGTGTAAACAACATTACATGTTCACAATGTCATGAGAAAACATTATTACATGTTCACAATGTTATACGAGGACCAAAAATTCATGTATATACTGTTAATGCATGTACCTTTCTTTTATGTCCATAGTTTTATCTGTAGACCTCGTTTCATGCCCATAAGATTATGGGATGTCTAGATTCTGTTTTCTAGAATTTATTAGTATAAATGAATATATATATAAATCATCAATGTGTTTAAAAATGGTTTGTAATCCACAAATCTATGTCTTACTACAATTTCGTTCTATCATTGTTCATGTTCTCCAATTCCCTTGTGATTCATGTATTATGAATTGATAATCATTATTTTGTGACTCAATATTACGAGAATTCATATGAAGGGTATGGTTTTTCTAATTTTATTCTCATTTTCTCATACACTTATATTCATTTTAGGATTATGTATATCCATTGTTTACATGTACTATGTATTTGAACTAGACTTTTATAATCATTCATGTCGCCAGTTTATGATGATATGTTTAGATAGGGCTTGTTTGAGATTTGTACTAAATGGGAAGATCTTTTTGAGACACATTAAAGATCATTATCAAAATTAAGAATATTGTGCTATTATATCCAATGGCACTAAAATATTATGTTACTAAGACATGGATTTCTGGAATGTATTGAATATTAATCTAAATAATTGTAATATCCCAATATAAAATGCTTGGGTCTCTCTTGTCGATACTGTATTATACTTTTTATTAAACATTGGAAACTAGGATGATAAAAAGTTAGTGGGATCCCTAACAAAATTTATAAGTATCTTCCATGGGAATTTTCTAATAATAAGTTGATGGATGATTACTGGTATAATAAAATGTTCTAGAATTTTTGTGATGGATATAACAATTATTTTTCAATAAATTACATCCATATCTAGATACTTCTAGTTGATGTTTAATTATATGATAGGTAACTAGGGGTAATAAATCTGAAAAAATGCATTGAGCGTGACTATATTACCTCATAGTACATTAAAATAGAACTTTTTGCACAGATGGAGTGACACTCTTGGGGGATATTGTTTGGATGTTTATAAACTCATCAAAAACTATCATAGATGTCCAAAATAGATAATGACTATGACTTTCCTCATATCAAATTAGCATGCCATATATTAAAAAGTAAGATACCTGAATGAAACATATATATTGGTCATTTTCATGATTATTTGGATTCTCAATACAAATATTGTATCTCACACTATGATATTTTGGTTTGTTCAATATTGGGAACCAGAATTAACTATGTTAACATTGAATATGATATATAGTTTTTGATCTGCTTCTTAATGGCATAATGACTAGAGTATATGATTTTATGATTATTTTTTATAATTTAATAAATTATGTGAATAAAAATGTAAATATTAACCATATCTATAATTACAAATATAATTGAAAGATATATTTCACTGAGAGTTCATGTAATGGAGAACATGGAGGGAAGATGATTCAGTTTTGTATATACTGAGAATGTGGGAAGAATCACTCAATGAAATATCATAGGTGGATAAAAATATCTATTGAGTGTGGAAAGTAAGGACACAAAGAAATAATTTTTTTGGGAAAATAAAATATTTATTTTTGGTAATGGATGTGGATATTTTTATTCAAAAATTGTAACCCATGTATAAATGTTTGTAATGTGATATTTTTTGAAATTATTCTGATTGATTTCCTAAGGGGAAATTATAGGATGATATTTCACAAGGATTCACCATTAATGGTTTTTTGTTTTGTTTAGGATTATATTATGAATTAAATATGAATGAACAGTCATGAAAAGGAATAATTTTTCAATTTTATGTTAATGAATTATGGATGATGTGGAATAATTGATTTTTTTGTATACTGGAATTCAGGAGTTATTAAATATATATGGAATTTTTTTGTATATTATGTTCCTTATGGATCATCAAATATATGTTAAATTGTATTGATGTAATATAAACATGATATAATGGGAAGGATATATTTTGATTAGCAGAACTTAATATGTTATGGATGTTGAGATAAATATTTTTTCATAAGGAGGTGATGGAAATGAATTATTTATATTAGATATTACTCATTACCTTGGAGTTGATTAATGATTTCGGGACAATGTGATTTATACTATCATGAATGGATTTTATATAAATTCTAAATATGAGAAATATATCCAACAATATATGTTTTATGAATGAAATGAGGAATAATGTAAGCATTCAATTAGGTTTTAGAGTAATTATTATTATTACAATGTTTCAAGATAATACATGATGAATGTATTCAAATTATTGGTATGTGATAATCATGATGTAATTTATGATATTTTTGGGATTAATTTTAAGTTAGATTTGAGAAAATAATTGACCTTATTTATATGATTTTAATTTTGGAAGGTTTATAATGTTAGTTATTTTTGGAATTATTTTTTTCGATCATTGGATGAGGTTTTAAATATTAATGTATTATATCACCATATAACGATTTATGCATGTTGGATAACCTATGATAACCATTTTGTTTTAATGATAAATAAAGATCTAATGAATGACATGTAAATTTATTTATGGATCTTTGATATGTTAGACCATTAGGAATAAAAAATTCAATTTCATTTTATGGGTTATTAGTTAAGGTGGAAGTAGCGAATGGAATGGCCAAAGTGTAAAATTCATCTTATAAAATGCAATAAAAACAAATAATTATTCCTTATCCTAAAAGATAGTCATATTTATGAAAAATATCTTGAAATAAATTGTATTCGTACTATCAAGATTTTTTATTATATCAATGAACATTTCAGTAAATCTTTATTTTAGGTTGTCTGGTCAATATCCTTCTCATTATCACCCACATTATTGTGATTAATGATCTCAATCACTCTCAATAATTTTTTATTTTTTTATTATCACATATGTTCACCGATGTAGAGACTTTGTAGTGAGTTACTTTGGCTTTCCATTATGATTCCATATTCCACTTTTTAATAAAATAATTACTTTTAATTTGTACGATGTGGGTTTCAATGAAAGAATTTTGAAATGTTAAACCATTAACTATGTAGATGAATTTTGTGGGTGAAATATATTTTATGTTGGGTATAATGAAATAAGGTTAATTTTATGTTTTTTTTTAAAAAATTATTTTTCTTAAATTACATAGAACAATAATGAATGATTTCACTAAATACAAAGGTGATTTTTTCATGTGTTACATGCTACACTGAATTCCTCCTTTGGGGGAGGGATTCTCCCACACCAATAATATGCATCCTTTTAGGCCTTTTTTGAACCCTGATCTTCTCCCTTCTTTTCCGACTATTAATTTAAGCCCGAAGGTTGCGGAACTCATTCAGGGCTGCCCGAACCTTCACATCTCGAACTCTAAATTCGCTGAATCTTCTACGCTTCTGAACTTCTCTTTGGTTGCGAGATTTAAGCAGCGAAGGCCCTCGGTGGATTCATTCGATAGACTCATCTTCGACACCAGGGATCTCCACGAGCGGGCTACAGTTGGCTTGATTGGAAATCGGCATATCATGATCCGCTTTGCTTTCGAGGAGGATATCATCCTCGCCTGGTCTAGGGCACCCCGGAGTTGCAATGGATGCCGCTTCATCTTGTTCCGCTGGTCATTTGACTTCCACATGAACCGTGACCCGCCTTCCGCGGCGCTTTGGGTGAGTTTTCCTAATTTACCATTACCTTTTCAAAATACCGCTATCATTAAGATTCTTGGTAATATCGTTGGGAAGTATCTTTGTTCTGATAATCGTACGCGTGCGGTGTGTCACCCTGTGAATCCGAGGGCTTGTGTGGAGATGGACGTGTCGAAGGCCCCGTTTGAGTTTGTCTGGATTACGATCGGTGATCAGTACAAATGTAAACAGAAAGTTATCTACGAGGAGTGGATGGACTACTGTTCTAAATGCAGGAGACTTGGACATGTCTCGGAGCAGTGCCAGCAGGGGTCTTCTTAGAGGGCGAGTTGGAGAGACACCGTTCTTCCAAGGGAGGTTGGGAGAAATGATAATTGGGGCTCTCCCAATGGATGTGCAGTAAAGGGTGTGCGGGCTGATGGAACATCCATGGTCGATTGCAATGCTTCAGAGGAGGCCAGTGGTCCATCGGATGCTGTTGTGGTGGCCCGGAGTGAGGTTCTGGACAAAGGCAACAGAGGGGCTGTCTCATTTGCTGCTGGATTGGGTTTCTCTTGCGGTTACATACAGGGGAGGCAGGACAACTTGCTGCTCAGCCCCACTAATCCGAAAGTTCATGATGTTTTCAGTAGGTTGATAGGTGATATAAATGGGGGGAGGTGTCCTGGTTCTGGGCCCATTGGCACTGCAGAGGCTGAGCAAGTTCAGTCTCGACCTGCAGATATTCAGCAGGTGGAGGCTCAGACTGAATCTGAAATAAATAAGGAGACCCAACCCATGGATGGCTCTTTGGGCAGTGAGATTTTCAATGAACAGTCGGTTAGAGTGGTTAATGGCTAGATGTTGGGTATAGTGGGAGGCAAGGAGGCATTGGATAGGCTTACAGTGCCTGTGCAGGCTGAGGATCCTGCGGAGGTTGCTGATGGATGGGTTAGGACCTATCTTGGGCTGAAATCTCACCATGTGCAAAAGGCTGATGGCATTGCTGTGACAAAATGCTTTTCTGGTCTTGTGGATGATGAAACTGGGGTGGATTAGGTTAAAATGGCGTCTGGTTTGGGTTCTGGCCAGGTGCCTGCTGCAGCTCTTGAGTTTCATGGTAGTTCTCCAAGGATGAAAAGCTGTAATCTGCAGGTTGGGGATAATATGCAGATTGGGACGTCTGGAGAGCTTGTGAATGTGGCTCAATCTTAGTGTTTAACACTGGTTGGTCCTAACAGTCATGTGGAGCCGGAGCAAGGTGTGAACTTCTGTCCTCGGATGGTGTTCTTACCTGAGAAATGGGGGGATATTTTTGATATTGAGAAGGAGGTTGACGGCAATGTCTGTACCTCTTTTAGTGATGTTGTCCAACATGGGAAGAAGGTGATGGCAGAGTGTGTGGGTAGCTCTACTGCCCCTCCAAAAAGAAGACAACAGAAAGATTATTCTTCTTTTCCAAGGCCGATGTCCACCAGAGATTCATTGAGCAATGGTAAGGTAATGAATTCTTCTGATGCTTTTGTGCAATTGGAGAAGATGATTCTCAGACGGAAGTATGTGAAGCTGATGAAGCAATATGAAAGTTCGGAATGGGAGTCAGCAACTGCAGATGAGGCGTTTGATTATGGAGATGGTGATGGGTATGATGGCGGGTATGGTTCCTAGCTTGTTTTCTTTTTACTGCTTGTTTGCTGTACTTTTTTCCTTTATTTAATAAATGGTCAGGGACTTTGTCCCTGGCTGAGCCTTTCTGGTAAGTTATATATTGTCCATTTAAAAGGTTTATATAAATAGTGTTTTCCAGTTTATTAAATATACATATAAATGTATTAATCAATATAAATTTATTTATAAATTCTTTGTAAAAAACCAATCAGTTTTTGTTAGGTTATCATATACATTACAAATATGTTTTCATTGTAAAAAATTATTTATTTTTGTGAGAATTTATTATAATAAATTTTAGTCATTTTAGAAAATTTAATATTAACAAAATTTTTAAAATCATTATTCCAAATTTATTATATGGTGATGTATGATTGTGACCATTTTTGGATGTTTAATGGGATTTTTAATGGTAATAATTATTCTATTATTAATTATACTTTTGTTTGGGTTTTATAAATGGTGTGTTTAGGTAAAAAAATAAAAATTTCAGAAGTAAGAGGGACAATTCATGGTAGGTTTAATGTTTTTCCAAAGTGTGTTCCATGGCCCAGAAAACCATGTGAACCCATACAGAGTGGATTTTCATGGATAGAATACAGTATGTCAAACTATGTTTCCAATAAAGAGAAATTTTGCACCACCCCACCCTAAAAGAGGCACATGGTTAAGGTGCATAGTTATATGAAATCATGAACCTCATCCCATAAAACCATGCACTTGATTTTAATTAAGAATAGTATTTTTTTTAAATATGTGAACCACTATGTCAACCAAACTCTATCTCTAAAATATATATTCAAATTATTTATCTTTTTTTAAGGCTCTTGGAGAGATTACAGTCTCACCCGATATTTTTTCATGGCAAATGGAAGGGTAGATTGAAGATCGCCACCTCCATAGTTAACTGGTATCATTTTAATTTGATCTCTATTTCTCTCTTTTTCCTTTTTCAGATAATAGAGGGTTATTTATCAATTATTGTTTATAGATCTTGATCTTGAATTATTATATCATTATTTATTTGATAATAAATATTGGGTATGAATTAGAATTGAGATCTTAAACATGAATATCGTTATTCCTCTCAATTATGGGAATTCATTTATGAGCGTTCATCACTGATTCTACATAAGTGGTATGTTACTCGAATCCCATAGTCACTATTTCAATTACATGTTTGTGATTGTAAAATATAAAGGGATATTTTTAAAATTGGGTTCCCAATTCTAACTAATTAATTTTAGTGAACTCAACAATTGAAGGGGTTTAACGTAATTTATTAATTATGAAATTATTTAGTAGAATTGTTTTTAATAATTAATTGGTGAATTAATTAGATGGATTGAATGTGATTAATTAATTGAGGAATTAATTAGTTGAATTGATGTCAAAAAATTAACTGTTGATTTAATTTATGATACTGACTGTGATTAATTAATTATGGAATTAATTAATGGAATTTATGTGAATTTTTTTTGATAATTAATTGAAGGGAAAAAATGTGATTAATCAATTATAAAATTAATTATTGAAATTGAACTGATTTGTTTTTGTGAATTAATTGAAGTAATTGAATGTGATTAATTTATTGTTTTATTAACTATTTGAATTGATTTGGATTTATTAATTTGCGAATTAATTTTTCGATGTAATGTTATGTTTTTTGATTTGGATTATTTGATTGGTGAATTAATTAATGGATTTGCGGTAAAGAATATTGTATTGGATAAATAAATTGGTGAGTTAATTAGATTATTGAATTGTATTAATTATTTTATAAATTAATTAACAGATATAATTTTAAAATTGTTAATTGGATAATTAACTATTGAATCAATTATGTAATATTGGTATTGTGAATGGGATATATAATTGTTCAATTAATTTTGGATTATTGGTATTGCGAATTGTATAATTAATTGTTAAATTAATTACGGAATATTGGATTTTTGAATTGGATAATTAATTATTAAATTAGATACATAATATTAGGATTGTGAATTGAATAATTATTTGTTAAATTAATTTTATGAATATTAAGATTGTGTTTTGGGAATATATAATTATTGAATAAATTATTAGAATGGATGTGATTAGTTATTTTTTATGTTAATTAATGAAATTCATGTGATTAATTAATTATTTACTTTAATAATAGACTTGCATTAATTAATTCTCTAATTAATTAATTGAAGATCATGATAGTTAAAGTCGATGAGATGATTAATGTTGACTAGTCATTAGTGATGTGATATTGTGAGACATGTGATATTGTGATATAGGTAATTGTTTGATAAGTGAGGTTTGGATGTAAAATGATTCTCCAAATACCCATATGTAATTTATTGATAAACTTAGTGTCGGACATGGACTGGCACTCTGAATACCAACAGGGTAATTGCCAAAACAATCTAGGACAAAAGACATGCATGTAAATAATATTTAATAGAATAAGGATTGATGTTCCAAATACCTCTAGGTTTTTCTTAGGGACTATTACTCCAAATACTCATAGGGAGTTAGAAAAGATATTCTATACCCATTAGTTTGTATTAGCCTATGGATCAAATTGTCCATTATATAAATTTAAATGAATGGACAATGAAAACCTGTTACATTACAATGATTTAAGACCTAATTATATTACATGGATCAGACCCCAGCATAAACTGGGGTAGGTATAGAGGTTCAGGGGTCCGTATAGACATATGGGGTTATGTGATTAAATAACAAGTAGATGAATAAGTGTAAAGATTATTTCATTATTTATTTTGATTATTCTTTATACAACTGCATACACCACTTTACTAGATTTTGTTTTAGACACCGTTGGTGGTGGCCTAATGAGTTGTAATCACACCCTACTTGTGCTTCTTGAATAGTAGAAGAATAGAAATCATGTCTCTAGGATAGGATAAGGGAAAATGACTTATGATTGATGTATTAGTTCAGATGAAGCATGGATGAGGGAATCAGATGTGGTTTGAAACCCTATTGGGAGTTGTCAGTGTATTTACTTTTGGGTTTTCATTTTGAAACATGGAACATATTTTATCATGTAATATCAGCTATATAGTTTTTATATTGTATTTTTAGTTTTGTTCATCATGTGATAATTGTATTAACGTTGTGACGGTTATATGTTATTTCATTAGCATTTGTTTGTTTGTTTATTCTATTTTGATATATATACAAAGTCATTATAGTCTTCATGTGGTCAATATTAGACCCTCAAAACAATTCTACATCCTATGAAATATGGGGATCAATGCTTGAGGTCATTTGATAGACCATATTGGGGCACCAATGTGTGGAATCTGGATCAGGACATAAAAAACTGGTATCAAATGTGGGTTTTATTCTTCTTATTTTGTCTTACTATTTTTCAATGGTAGAAAACAGAATTGGACTACTTAATCATTGTTAATGAACTCATGTGTTGGGTTAGATAAACCATGTATGATGGTTAAAACCATATACTGAGAGTGGGATTGTTGTTATTCATGATTTCTATTATAGTTGAATATTATTTCAGATTGGGTAACATAATTCTAGTGGGATGTGATTTTTTTTAGGATTGTTGTAATTTGATTCATGAAAAGGTAATGAATGAGTGATTAGTTTTAATGCATCATTTTTTATCACCAAAATAACTATACATCCATTATTCTAGTAACGTTTGAGAGTACCATTTTTGGGTAAGTTGTTCAACATGAAATTTTTTCCCATTCTTGTGAAATTTATTTGAAAATTGATACTAATATGACATTGAGAGTGATTTTTAAATGATTTAAAATCAGAATAAATTCTTTTATAATATAAATCATGAATAATTAGAAGGATTTTACCATTTTTGTAAACCAGGACCTAGACATGGGATTATAAAGGGCAATGACGGTGCCTCCATTTTAACCTTGTGGTGGGAAAAGGGATTAACGAGATGTTATGGTTTTGTATAATTTTATATTGTTAACTGTGTCATTTTTGTGAAATAAGAATCCTTTGTGTTGTTTATTTGAAAAATTATGTGGGTGGTTTGGGTTGTGAGAATTCCCTAGTTGTAAAACTAGGATGTAGGATCTGTGAGGGACTGCATGGTTTTTGATCGATGTGATGTAATGTTGATGGGAAGGGAATTATGAGACATTGGACAGATTATGGTGTTTTCATAGTGGGAGGTAACATTAGTGGTGGAATATTTTTTTGGGTTTTCACTAATTACTTCTTATCCTACTTTTAATCAGTGATGATCATGTCCTTAAATTTTACATCATCTTGTGTACGCTGATAAACCGCTGACATTAAACATTGCTAAAGAAAATTGTTTTGTTAGGAAATTGGTAATATTAAAGGTTACACATATGAAGTGGTTTATAAGTCACTGGATGGTGGATGGTTATCCATTTAATGTTTACAAAAGTGGTTTTCATGATGGACTAAAGTACGATGAATACCGTGGCTTCTGAACTAGGAATCTGGGAACATATAGCGATTGATATTATTTTATTAACTTGTGAATTTTTAGAAGGCTACATACAAGTTTTAGTGTTTAAATAGTGATTGAAGTGTTTCTTTTGGTGATTTAGTTTCTTGAGAATGATATGTATACAATATTATGATAATGAGGAGTTATTT
The DNA here is from genome assembly GCA_963277665.1 of Viscum album. Classification (NCBI taxonomy): domain Eukaryota; kingdom Viridiplantae; phylum Streptophyta; class Magnoliopsida; order Santalales; family Viscaceae; genus Viscum; species Viscum album. The sequence continues at coordinate 1,862,611,111 of OY728157.1, forward strand.
TTTCATAGTAGATGCATAGAACAATACCATGGGTAGGATGTAGTGGCATCAAAATTATAATGAAGAATGTGAAAGGTGGAGGTCTAAATTAATCTGGGGAAGTCTACTTTAGACTTATATGTGGGAATGCATGTCCTCTATATGTGTTTTTTATATAAATTATATGTGCTAAAGTTGGATGGTGTAATTTTGGTTGTTGGGAATGGTGAGTTAAGAAATGTGTTGGGAATATTGTGGATATTGATCTTGAGACCGACTTTTCCTTTGAGAAGTTTTGTTATTCATTTGTTAGATTTCTATAAGAATGTGTTATGGGGAATGATCATATTGATAGGTCATATATTTTGAAAATATGACCGTGTGAAGGTGGAAACAAGGAATGTAAGCACATATTCAGGTACAATGTCCCATTCTGTTTAACTTAGAATCATATAGATGCATTGTAGTACATCTCTGTGATGAGAACATATAAATTGGGGAAATAGTATGATCTCAAAATTCTTATACAGGTGTAATGGTTTTATTATGAGTATTAGTTTATTATTTCATTGAGTTGTTTATTTATGTTATAGTTTTCATGTGTTTGGGTGAAAATATTAAAATTTTGGAAGTAGTAGGAAAAGCTCCGAGTAGGCACACAGTTTTCCAAAAGCATGAACCTAGGCCTAGAAAACAATATGATCCAAAATAGATTGGGATTCATATGGATGCAGCACATTTTTTATACAAATGAACCATATATGGATAAACCATGACCTCCCCCCTAATAATACAATCATAGTTTAGCCGCATGTTTAGGTTAAACCTTGTGCCCCTGCTAAGAAAAACATGTGCATGTTTTTTATTAACCCAAAAAATTGTTCTAAAAATAAAAAAAATCACCATATTAAACCAAGAGTAGCATCAAATCATAAATTAACATTATATCACAGTTTTGGAGGCACATGGATGAATTCCAAGACCCTTTTCCTCTGTTCATGGAGAATCTATGTGCCAATTGAAGATTGTCACCTCCTCTAGTTAGTGTTTTCATCCCAATTAGATCTTTCTATCTCTCTCCCTTTCTCATCTCCCCCCCACAAATAGGGATGTTTAAACACTATTGGTTCCATATCCAGATCAATTATTGTTAGAAATTTATTTTTTGGATCGTTCATATTTAATTTGAATCAATATCTCGATCCTTAACTTGATTTGGGGTTTTCCACTCAATGGGGGCATTCGTAGGGGAATGTTCATAACAAATTCAAGGTAGGTTCCCTATTATTCGAGTCCCATAGTCATGATTTTAGTTACATGAATTTAATTGTAGAATTTATAGGGTTCATTTATGAATTAGCTTTCCAAATTTAATATGTTAATTTTGGTTAATTAATTTATTAATGGGATTAAATGTGATTAATTTATTAAGTAATAAATTAATTGAATTATCGTGTACAATTAATTGGTAAATTATTTGAATATATTGAATTTTATCAATTTATTATTTATTTATTGAATGGAATTGATGAAAAAAAAAATTAGTGTATTAATAGAATATATTGACTGTGACTAATTAAATTTTGAATTTATTAATTACATTAATGTGAAAAATTAATTAATTAAATAATTGTATGTATCAAATATGATTAATTTAGTGTGGAATTAATTAATGTAATTTATGTGAATAATAAATTTTTTAATAAACTAAATTTATGGAATGTAATTAATTAATTTTTGAAATAATTAATGGAATTAATTTAGATTAATAATTGATGATTTAATTAATGGATGTAATGTTGTGGTTGTTGTTTTGAATTTATTAATTTCTGAATTTTTCTGACATTATTTTTAATTATCAACCAAAAACTCTATTAAGGAAAAAGTGAGAAACCCCAAGAGAAAACAAAGTTGATAAATGACAACTTGAGCCTATTGACATTTTTATCCTTAAATAGTTCCCAAGAAAAAGAAGTTACCAGTATTTGTGGATCATCCTTTATAAGGACTTCAAATCAACACACCATTCTATCCCACGCTTTCTTTTATTCCTCTTGATTGATTTTTCCCGCATTGAGACCTCTTACAAGGATGTGATTCTGCATGTCAATCCAGTCCCTCTTTTCTCTATCGGTGTCCACCTGAACCGTCCTTCCTATCATTTTACCACCATCATCTGTTGGAGCATACGTCGCAAGGGATTCCTCCTCTTCCAATTATTCCGTAGAATTCAGTAGCATCTCTACAGGTTGATCAACGTCTATGTAGGTATTCTGTAATACACCCCTGGTGGGAGCAGCCCCTTCGACTACATCGGCCGCATCCCCTACTCGAACTGAGTTTCCATTTGTGTTGATAATACCTTCCCTCACTTGGGTCTTCACCTTATTGGCAGAGCGGGTCTCCATTAATGAAGGTAGGTGTCAATAATCTGTGCACCCTTTCTTCCCGCCACACTGGCCCTTCCTTCCCCTCAGACTTCAAGTGTATCTACCCTAGAATTCATGAGAACTAACTCCTGACAGCTGGCATGGAGAGTCATCTCCAGACTCCTCCTAATGGATACCCTGCTCCTCATTATGAGGTGATTTCCGATAATCATCCAGATTCTTTCCTTTATCCTCCAAACTCCCAAATCAGATACACAACCTCAACGATGGCAACACACTACTCGGGAAGGACCTGATCACTGGAGATGGCTCAACCTGGGGACCCACAAAACCGATTTTCTCAATACCTGCAAGGATATCCTTCATATAAGAAGATGTCTTGGGAGCCCTTGGATCTTCTTCAGTACCCATTCGAGTACCCACATCTGGATTATAATCACCCCTATCAAGATCTCCTCAATAGAGATTGAATTAGTTGGAGTATCCTCTGTATCCACTGCTGAGGGATCCTCGTCTTCAAATCCCATTAGACCCAAATCATGTTTTAATTGTGAAAAAATTTCCACAACCTACGACCCTACCACTTTTATCATCTCATTATTTTCTTCCGCTTTAGGAACCACAGGACATCACTGCATGAGCTGAGACTCTGAGATGATGGACTCAGTGACAGTCAAACCCGCATTATCAAACACCTTTTTCTTAGCCCATCACACCTCCTCAATCTCACCCAAACCAGAACTATCCCTCACGTGGACTACGAGATCAAGCTACACCTCAAGTCCCTCAGAAAAACTGATTGCATTTGGACTGACCTGGATCCCCCGACGACAACCAGAAGCCTGCTGGCCTAGTATGTGACATCCCAAGAAGAACGTTGGCCACGATTCAAACACCACCCTCTATTTCCATTGAAACTCTTCTCATGCTGAAATCCACATCCACTCCACTAGAGGTATTGAATCATCGACCTCAAGACATACGTGAGGTAATATAGGGTCCAAAACTTCTTTCGTGCGATCGTCCGAACACCGAATCCTTCCAACCGTATTCCCTAGAATACAAATAATATATGTGGTCTAGAAAGGGAGTGGAAGATTAGAAAAATTTACCCACACTGCTGATGAGGGCATGTCACGATTCATGATGAAATCCATAAACCAACGAAGTAGATGAAAACTGAATTCGTAGAAGACACGAGGAGAGCGGGACCAGGTAGCGATCAGTTTGACCTCCAACGAGAAGCGGATCATCAATTGTCGCCGATCTTGAAGACCCACCACCGCACTATCATGAAGACCCCATGAATTGAAAACAAATTTGTCAAACATGTGAACTGAGGGACAGGGGCCTCTATCATGAGCCACCAACATCAATCTGTGGATGTCCACAGCATCGTTGAACTCTAATGAAGAAATCATGAGTTGGGGAGATACTTCGTAATGGTTTAGGACCTTAGGGAATTGAGGGACCGATTAGAAAGGTGGAAGGAAGGCAGGGTTAGTGAAAGGGGTGAAATGTCAGATTTTTACAGAGGATGAATGTAATGTTATGATTAGGGTTTTCAATTAATTAATTGGTGAATTAATTAATGGTTCTAATCTTAGGATTTTTGATTTGGATTAGTTATTGATGAATTAATTAATGGAAATAATTTTATAATTGTGAATTTGAAAATTAATTGTTGGATGAATTATTGAATATTGGTATTTTGATTTGCCTTATAAATTTCGAAATTAATCATGGAATATTAGTATTGATAATTAAATAGTTAAAAATTAATTAATTATGGAATCTTGTTTTTCTGAATTGGATAATTAATAGTTGAATTAGTTTTGGAATATTGAAATTTTGAATTGGATCTTTAATAGTTCAATTAATTTTGGAATACTGGGATTATGTATTGAATAATTAGTTATTGAATTAATTATTTTAATATTGAGATTATGTTTTTATAATATTTATTTTTATTGTTAATTATTGGACTTTATGTGATTAATTAATTACTTAGTTAATTGATAATATTAATGTGATAAATTAATTGTTGAATTAATTAATATAAAAGGAATAATTAATTTTTGAAAAAATAATTGAATATTGTGATAGTGAAATGTTATAAGAGGTTTAATGTTGACTGGTCTTGAACGATGTGATATTGTGAAACATGTGATATTGTGATACATGTAATATTTGGATATATGTTATTGTTTGATGTGTGAGTATGGGAAAATTCATGATGCTCCAAATACCCATGCGTGATAGATTGAGAAATGGAGTGTGGGACACAGATTGACAATCTAAATTCCCATGAAGTCCAATCAAAGATGTTCTAATAAGAATGTAATACATATAAATTATATATTATGGTACAAGTATTATTCTCCAAATACCTTTGGGGTGTGGGATAGGAAATGACACTCTAAATAGAAAGATGGTTCAAGACATGATGTTTTATACCGATTTGTTGTAATAGGGATATGGTTCCAATTATCTATTATATGAATTGTAATGATTGGATAATGATATATCATTGTGTTACAATGAATTGAAAATTAATTTTGTGACATCGTGCAGACTCTAGAATAGGCCAAAAAAGGTATTTATGATTGGGTGTCTCCAAGAACCTAAGGGGTTTTGTGGTTTAATAAAGAGTAATTTAAGAAATATAACTATTTACAATATTGATTTAATTTATTCTTTTTATAACTACATACATTGTTTTATAAGATATTATTTTAGACATCATTGGTTGTGCTATACTAATTCATACTCACACCATTCTCAGGCTTCCTGATTAGTACCTAACTAGTATTTATGTTTTCAGGAAAAAAGATGAGAAAAGGCTACGTGTTAGATGGTAGAGGTGCGATGGATCATGGAAGAGGGAACCATATGTGGTTTATACCTGATTGGGAGTTATCAGTGTATTTACTTTTGGGTTTTCATTTTGACACTGGGCACAAACATTATCATGGCATATCTACGATGTAGTTATGATATTGTATTTTTAGTTTTGGTCATCATGTCACAACAGTATTATCCTGGTTATGGTAATGTGTTATTCCATTAGCTATTGGTTATTTATTTTCATAGTTTTTCTACATTGATAAATAGGGTGTAATATCCCCATGATCAATATTAGACCCTCAATACTAGTCAGCTGTCTCTTACATTTGGTAATGTGTTCATGAGTTCATGTGACTAACTCGTCGGGGGCACCTGTTTGTGGAACCAGGGTTTGTAAGTTACAAAGTGGTTTGAAATGTGGTTTAGTTTATTTTAGTTTCTCTTACTATAAGGGTAAAATACATGTACATAGGCTGGGATTGTTTTCATTATTGTTTTTTTATATAGTTGAATATTATTTCAACATTGGCGATGCCCTTATTTTGTGATATGATTACTTTTTAGAGATTTTTTGAAAATTGACTCATTTCCTTGTAATGAATCAGAGTTGAGTATTCATACATAATTCAAGGAACATAGGATTAATGTGAATCACATAATTTTATAAAGGTGTGGGAAAATAGTTTTTAGGTATGTTGTTGACCATGATATATTTTCCCTTGATTTTGAAATTGTATTGAAATATGATACTAATTTACAATTTATAATGATTGTAAAATGATGAAATATGATAATAAATGGGTGTAAATTCATAACATGAATAATGGGAATGAGTTTACCCATCTATTAACCACGACCTAATGGTGGGAATGTAAAGGGTAATGATAGTGCCTCAGTTTTGAGCCTATTTCAGGAAAAAGGGGTAAATATATGATAAGTATTTATGTAAATGCCTCTTGTTAACTAGATTAATCTTGTAAAATCAGAAACCTTTTTTGTTTATTTATCCTGTGATGTGGTTGGTTTGGGTAGTGAGAATGACCTATTTTGAGAACTCAGTTCTAGGTTTTGTGATGAACTACCTGGTTTTGGATCGATGTGGTGAGATGTTGGCGGGAAAGGAAGCCATTTAATTTATAGATATTGTTTTTTTCAATAGTTGGAGGTAAAATTAGTGGTGGAGGATTTTTTGTTCTGTTCACTGATGTCTTATTATCATACATTTAATTAGTGAGGATAATTTACTCTACCTTTATATCATCTTGGTTACATAGATATTGATATAGATTTATGGCTAGCTTATTGAATATGTTTTAGTTGGAAATGTATCCTCTGAGAGGTTATGGTTATGAAGTTTTATATGTAGAGATAATTGGTGCAAGGTACTTCATCAATAGTTTATGGAATAAGTTCTATGAATGGGCCAGAAGATGATGAATACAGTTGGATATACACAAATAAATTCGGGAAAATTATTGGTTGATGTTTCTTATTGTTCAGTAAAAGGTCAAAATCAAACATCCATGTTTTAGGGTATAACATATAGTTGGTGTGTGGTATTTGGTGGAAGAGTTTCTTGAAAAATATATGTTAATAGAACTCCAATGGTGGGGAGTGATGTGTAAGTATTATTTTTACATAGAAAGACCGTGGGTTGGAAGTGGTGGAATAGAAATGACAATAAGGAACCTGGATGGTGAACTTTTAAATTCATCAGGGTACAGTCAAGTGGGACTCGGGTATGGTGGAAGTACATGGATTCTAGATGGTTATTGTTAGGACCAATAGGGGCATATATACCCTGAGAGGGGGGGTGAATCAGGGTATGGATATTCTTTTTCAAAGTTCTTCCTACCCCACTGGATCTTGACCTCTTTGTTAGAAGGGTCACTTTGTTTTCACTTGTGTATATGTTATGATAACATACTTTCTTCTTTATCTGATGATGATTCTTTAAATGCAATGCAAGAAAATTAGTAGGCAGACGCATAGATTTTTACATGGTTCACCCTCAATAGGCTACGTCCAAGGAGCATACGCCGACAGGTTGCCGGTCGTACCAAATTCAACTAATCATCACTAGATGTGTATACAAAGTTTAGGCTAGATCACTTCTATGCCCTGGCTCACTGCCTATACAAAGTTTAGGGTCATCTCACTGATTTCCCAAGGGTCACTCCCTGTTTATCTCTCTTTGGCTCACTTCCGGTGGAGATGATCACCTACTTCCTCTTCCTAAGCTCACTGCTCCAGAAGGGAATCCACTCATAGTTTATAGACCCGTGGGTCTCTTAATTTGCATGAAACAATGAATCTTCAACTGTTGATAGATGCTCTATTGAAGTCCAACTTTCATCCACTGATGAATACCTCTTTGCCTCTGAACACTGAGCAATTCCTTTTGGAAACACCTTCACAAAGCACCCTACTTCGTGAAGCTCCCAATTTCGCGAAGCTCAAACAATCCTTCGCGAAGCGCCTTCCTTTTTGTGAAGCACTATCGCGATACACTCTCGCGATGCACAGTCCTTCGCAATGCTTAGGCCTTCTTGGAGGTCCTGCCTCTCCACAAAGCTCACTGAGCCAACGCGGGGCACACACCTTTTGCGGAGCTAAAATAGCCGCCGCGAAGCTCCCCTTTCGTGAAGCACACTGCCTTCGCGAACCACCTCTGTGAACCAAAAGCAATGTATTTTCTCTGAAAATTTTCTCTACTTCTCTCGAGGGGGTCGGCCTCTATTTATAGGCGATTCCATCGACCCTCGTCTCTTCCATGCGAAGTTAACGCCACGTCATCTCAAATCACGAAGCTCCAAAGTTTCCGCTGGAATTATGTACAAATCGCGAAGCACCACGGCAATTTTCCATTCGCGGAGCTTGACGTAGTCGCGAAGAATCACCGTCAACATACCTTCGTGCCTTCGCCGTGAAGGTCCCTCACAAAGACCTTCACCACCGCGATGCACTTCAGTCTCTGTCGTTCGCGAAGCTTGATGTAATCATGAAGACTCACCGCCTCCATTCTTCTGGTCTTCGCGATTTCCAAACCATGATTCCTATCTTCGTGAAACGGCGCCACCTTGTATTGCTCTTTTGTACCACCTCCAGATCGTCCATTCGTTTTTCATCATTCTTTGTCAACAAGGATTGTCAACAAATTCTAGAGAACTCAAAAATTCCCCATGGAAACCTGCTTTGTCAACAAACACAATCAACCCAAAAATACTGCAATGTTACCTTGAGGGATTTTTTCCCAATAATCTCCCCCTTTGGGTTTGTTGAAAACTCTCCACAACTATGCTCAGAAAGATTTTCTGCACTTTGATACCTCACTGAGTCTTCTTCCAGCCACTACCACCATTCGCCTCTTGCGATTCGGATAGCATTAAAGGATTCACTTAACACGTACTCTAAGCCCAGATGAGCAATGCTCGGCATGAGAAACAAGAGTAGTATGAAAAGTTTATCAATGAATCACTTCATGTCAAACACCAATTGTCGATTCCAACCTGATACCAATTCATAAATTGATTCCAATTGTTGAACCACACTGATCCCAATTCTTGATAGCTGGAAACAATCTCACACCATTCCAACATCACTCTTCTGCTTTTATCACGATCCTCAACTATCATGATATCTATGATTTGATCGATCACTTCTAGCATCGTCATGTTTGAAAATCTCACCCTTTGTCATTGCTCCCCCTATCTGGCTACTTCACTGGTCAGCTTCTCCCCATATCATTCATGATTTATCAAAACTCCACACTTTCTCCCCCTTGAATAAACACTATTTTCTCCCCCTTTGTCAACGAACCCAATGGTCACACCTCTGCAGCCTATAACAGAGTAGAGAACACATCAGCAAATTAGGGAAAACACATCATTACTCGGGGAGAGGGGGTGGGGGGTCCCACATCCACACTATTTCAAGTGCGGGAAATATACTGAACTCCCAGAGCCAGTTGATGCCTCTCAAAAGATTCCTTGGGTAAGGCCTTTGTGAGAATGTCTGCAACCTGTAGCTCTGTAGGCATGTACTCCAACTTCATGATTCCCTGATCAATCTTCTCCTTGATAAAATGATACTTAATCTCAATGTGCTTTGTCCTTGAATGATGTACGGGATTTTTGATAAGATTTATAGCACTTGTGTTGTCGCACTGGATTTCGATCGGAGACTTCACTTCAACTCCCATATCATCAAGCTGCTGGTTCATCCACAATAACTGTGTGCATGCTTGAGTGGCCGCAATATACTCAGCTTCTATGGTGCTCAATTAAATTCAATCTTTCTTCTTGCTAATCCAAGAAATACACATTCCACCAAGATAGAAAGCACCACCGGACGTTGATTTCCTATCATCCGCTGAATGGGCCCAGTCTGCATCAGTATAGCCCAATAACTCTGTCTGAGATTTATCAGAATATGTCAAGCCGAAATCCACTGTGCCCTGGATATACAGAAGTATTCTTTTCACTGCAAGCATGTGGCTTTCCTTAGGATTGCTCTGATATCTCGCTGCTTGTCATGTGGCGAAAAAAATATCAGGCCTTGTTGCAGTCAAGTACAACAAACTTCCAATAATTTGCATGTATTCTGGGATATTAACTGCCTTGCCATCTTCATTCATCTTGTTACGATAGACCCATTTAGACCCGATGAAATTCTTGACTGCTGGCCTCGAAACAATCTCCCACATCTGGTTCTTCGCAATCTGATCAAGCATTTTATTCATAGCATGAACCCAGTTTTCAACATCAGCTACATCAGCAAAGCATTTCAGCTCTACTTGAGATATGAAAGATGTATGATGTAGTGACTTCATTATTATTGTTTGAACATGAGATTACTGATCACTAATGATATTCTATCAATCAGTTTCAGCTCAACTCTTTGGCTTCCTTGTAGACACATACTTGACACTTTCTTGTTCATCATCAGTGTCTTCTTCTAAATCAGCATCAGACACTTCTTCTCTGTGTGTTTCTTTCTTCCTCAAAACCTTCATCAGGAAGTTATTCACTGACTCATTTTTCAGTGGCTTCATTTTTTTCAGCTACTTTTCTCAGATTTTTGTTGAGACGCCTTTGATTTTCTGTTACAGCTTCTTGGTATCCTAAAAACAGTCAGCTGATACCATATTGTTAGAGCAAATAGATAAGCATCAAATGCATTGTTATTACTGCTTCTCCCTGTGTTTCTTTCTTCCCTCAATAGGAAACACCTGAGCCGAGTCATCCAATTATTGCATTAATGGCTCTTGAATCTGATTTGGATATAGAATCCTCCCCTTGTGTTACACAACACTTCTATCTGTTAAGCCCAACGGTAGAGACCCATAACCATTCTTCTCCACATGCACCATTTATACTACTTTGGCACTCATCATAGATCCATTAACCAAATATATAATCTTACTGAGTTGGAACTCGGTGTAGGAAACAAGAGATAAAGCTAATAACACAATCACATCTAATTGTGCTCAGTTTCTCCCTTTCATTTTCAATTCTGCAACCTGATTTGAATCAATTGAAACTCTAGAGCATATCACTTCTCCACTTCGCATCCTTAGATGCCACTACCCCATGGATCATATCCCCCTAAAACCTGAAACACATAAATCATCAGTTAACAACATTTATATACATAGGGAGAGGGGTGTTTCCTTCTGGACTCCTCAAGATGAGGATTGTGGTTGATCCTGATGGGTTAACCCTTTGATTCTTTCTTGGAGGGCATCACACTCTTTTCATGCTTCCTCTAGCTACCTATCCAACTACAACTGTTCTGGCCATATGACTAGGCATTCATTGCCTACATTCTGAGCCTTTTTCTGATATGTAGATTTGGTAGGCTCGGCCTTTCTCACCTCTTGGGGTATAAACCCACTAGTACACATTTCCTTATTTGATGTCCTACCAAAATTCCATTTTCGTTGATTATTTCTCTGAGTAGGAACTTCTCTGTTTGGCATCTTACATTTCTTCTTCTCCCATATTAGGGGTCTTCCTCTTTCCTTCACTTCTCGCTGAGAAACATGACATGTGGATTTTTCAATGCATTCTTTGTTCATCTTTCTTTTATCAGATGTCTGAGTCACCACACTCTTTTTCGCTGGTGGTGAGTCCTCCATTGAACATTCATTCTTCTTTATCACAGCTGGAGTAGATCTCCCCTTAATCTTCTAGGTTTGTTCACATTATCTCCTTGAGATCAGTTGTGAGTACGATAGAGGAGGTGATTGATACACATTTCGTTCAGCTCCATGTGATTCCCCTGAGGCTCTAAGCATATTTTTCACCTTACCACTTTGTCTCCTAGTGTATAATTTCTCATTATGTACCACCATAGTTGGTAATCTCTTTCTCGGGTCTTTTTCATTCCCTGCTTTCTTCTTGCTGCACTGTCTGGCCAAATGCCCATGATCAGAACATATAAAACATTTTCTATTAAAGGCATACCTCATTTCCTCACTTCTCTACTGAGTTGTTGATGCAACTTGTTTTCTTATTTTGGCATCGATCTCTTTAGCTTCCTGACACATACGCATTCTGTGTCTCATCTATCCACAGTAATAGTATCTGATGAATGTTCTCCTCTGAGAAACTCTTCTATCTGATTTATCATGATTCTTCTTCTTATTCTTAGATTTAGTAATGTCTCTGTTTTCACAGCCTCAAATGTATTCTAGAGCCTCTGAACAGAATCTTGATGTGTGTCCATGAATCCCACAGAAATAGCCCATGTCATCACTACCTTTTGTAACTGTTCTTTTAGGCCTATATCCAACACCTATAGGATTTATTTCACATCTGGAACTGTTCACGGCTCTCTTTTTATCTTTCACGGGAGGGGATTCATCAAATCCGATAACAGCTTTTCCGAAACATGCTAGTCCTTGAGCTGAGAAAATATTCTTTTGTTTCCCTTCACAAATAGCATATTTGTTCTTCATTTTATCATCACTTGTCGAAGGATGATCAAATAGCAAGTGTAAGGCATCCTTCATTTTTGGCATTGCTTTAGCATTGGATTTCTCCACTTCCTTCTTTACTGATTCTAACTCCTCTTCCAACTTTTGAATCTTCATATCACTTGATTCAAGTTGGGCATTGAGTTATCTTCTAAGTTTATTTCCACAACTCATCTCATTTTCTAGTTCTCATGTGAGCTTTTCTACATTGTCACTCTGCTCCTTTAATTTCAATCTTTCATGAGCAACGGAATTAGAACAACATTCATTCTCTTGTTGTAGGATTTTATTCTTCTGAAGTAGTTCGGATAGGTTTGTAGTTAGTATCGCATTTTTAAATTTCAAATTCTGAATCTCATATGAGTTCAAGATCTTCTCCTTGTCACCAGCTATTGATTTTTCCACCTTTTCAGATATCTTTCTCAATTCATCATCTTGAGAATCATTTTTCTCCATCAGATCAGTAGCTACATCAATAAGCCTTTGATTCAAGCCTCTTAGCTTGTTGATCTCAGTTCTTAGTGCTTGGATCAGAATATCTTTAGATTTAATTTCATCAGGGTTTCTAACGTCAAATGAAATATCAGGTCCTTCGATACTCTTGACTTGATCTTTCACTTTTCTATTCAAGCCATCGATCTCCCTTTTCTGTTCATCAATCTTAAGCTTATACTCACTAACGGATTCTGAGTTCTCTCGTGTTGATAACTTGAGTTTCTCAGTTTCTTCCATCAACACAGACTTCTCTTCTTCCTACTGCTGCATATAGAGTTTGGAATCGTGAACAACTTTGTTAGATTTCTTTGTTTTAGCTCTCCAAACATCTATCTCCTCAAGAGAAGCCTCTAAATCAGCTTGCATATCTATTCTTCCTTCAAATTCTTTTTATGTTTCAGTATCACTCTAATGCTCATGTACTTCACTCATTCAAACATCATGATTGAGTGAATCAATCTTTTCCCTATCAGATTCATCAAGACCTTCCTTCAGTAAGCTGTTTGATTCATTTATTTGAATCACACTTTTTCCAAAAACACTTCCACACTAAGGGAAATTACCAGACTTCTGATTCTTCTTTGATACTTTTCCTTTTCCCATGGAAGATTCTGATAAGAGAAAACTGAATCGTCAACCACACAGATCCACTACACCAAGTGGAAGCAAACAAATCTGATAAAAGAAACCTATCCCTCTGATACCAATTGTTAGGACCAATAGGGGCCTATATACCCTGAGAGGGGGGGTGAATCAGGGTATGGATATTCTTTTTCAAAGTTCTTCTTTCCCCACTGGATCTTGACCTCTTTGTTACAAGGGTCACTTTGTTTGCACTTGTGTATATTTTATGATCACTTACTTTATTCTTTATCTGATGATGATGCTTTAAATGCAATGCATGAAAAGTAATAGGATGACGCGGATATCTTTACTTGGTTCACCCTCACTGGGCTACGTCAAAGGAGCATACGCCAACAGGTTGCCGGTCATACAAAATTCCACTAGTCTTCACTAGATGTGGATATAAAGTTCGGGCTAGATCACTTCTATGCCTAGGCTCACTGCCTATACAAAGTCTAGGGTCAGCTCACTACCTTCCCAAGGGTCACTCCCTGATTCTCTCTCTCTGGCTCACTGCCAGTGGAGAGGATCACCTACTTCCTCTTCCTAGGCTCACTGCTCCAGAAGGGAATCCACTCACAGTTTATAGACCTGTAGGTCTCTTCATTTGCATGAAATAATGCATATTCAACTATTGATAGATTATCTATTGAAGTCCAACATTCATCCACTGATTAATACCTCTTTGCCTCTGAACACTGGCCAATTCCTTTTAGAAAAACCTTCGCAAAGCACCGTACATCGCGAAGCTCCCAATTTAACGAAGCTCAAAGAAGCCTTCGCGAAGCTCCTACCTTTTCGCGAAACTCTATCGCGAAGCACTCTCGCGATGCACAGACCTTCGCAATGCTTAGGCCGTCGCGGAGCTCCGGCCTCTCCGCGAAGCTCACTGATCCAACGTGAGGCACACACCTTTCGCGGAGCTAAAATAGCCACCGTGAAGCTCCCCTTTCGCGATGCACACTGCCTTCGTGAACCACCTCTGCGAACTGAGAGCAATGGATTTTCTCTGAAAATTCTCTCTACTTCTCTCGAGGGGGTCGACCTCTATTTATAGGAGATTCCACCGAACCTCGTCCCTTCCGTGCGAATTCAACACCATGTCATCTCAAATTGCGAAGCCCCAAAGTTTCCACCAGAATTCTATCCAAATCGCAAAGCACTATGGCAATTTTCTGTTCGCGGAGCTTGACGTAGTCACGAAGAATCACCATCATCATACCTTCGCACCTTCACCGCGAAGCTCCCTCGCAAATCCCTTCACTGCCGCGATGCACTTCAGTCTCTGCCATTCGTAAAGCTTGGCGTAATTGCGAAGACTCCCCACCTCCATTCTTCTGGTCTTCACGATTTCCAAACCATGAATCCTATCTTCGCAAAACGTTGCCACCTTGTAATGCTCTTTTGTACCACCCCCAGATTGTCCATTCCTTTTTCAGAATTCTTTGTCAATGAGGATTGTCAACAAATTCTCGGGAACTCGATAATTCTCCATGGAAACCTGCTTTGTCAACACACACAATCAACCCAAAAATACAGCCATGTTACCTTGAGGGATTTTTTCCCAACAATTATTATGGAAATGATGAGTTCCATTGTTGGATGGTGTTCTTATAGTCGTTGGGATCAATGAGTTGGGAGACACATTCAGTATGTTCTAAATGATGACATTGAGACTAATGAGTCCTTTGAGGAGCATCAGATTAGTGTGTTCAATTTCATTGAGAAATCGATATAGTGAATGACCATGTTGATAGTTCATGTATTCTGGAAGCATGAGAATGTTAATGATAAAAGTAGGGAGAGAAGCAGATTTGCAGGCTATATGCCCCAATCTTTATGATTGGGAATATTATATATGCACGGGATAACAACTTGGGGATGATTTTTTATAATGTGTAGAGATTGGAAGATGAAGAATGATTATATAGATCTCATGGTCTTTTTTACTTGTATTATTTTTCATTTTTTGAGTCCATTTTGTTTGTTTTGTAGATTGGGTGAGTTTAGTGAAAATTCCAAAAAATTGGAAATAAGTAGTAAAGTGCACAGTTGGTGTATGGTTTTCCCAAACCATGTTGGCTAACTAAGCACACCATTCTAACCCAATCATATTCGATTCAAATGGCTGGATAATGGTTTCTGATATTGTTCCCCATATAAGGAGAAATTATGGACCCTCCTAGCAAAGAATCATGGTTAAGGTGCATTGTTAAGGTAAATAGTGCACCCTAGTTTAGAAAAAAATGATTGGATTTGTAATTTACTTTAATTTTTTTTTAAAAATACCTAATCCACCATATAAACCCCAAGTTATCCCCAAAAAATAAATAAACATTCACTCTCATTTTTGGTGGCTCACAAACTGATTCCAAACCCCCTTGACCACCATTATTTGTGAATAAAAGGTATTATTGAAGATCTTCTCCTCTCTCAGTATGTTTCTTCTTCCCAATTAGATCATTGTCTCTCCCTCACACACATCATCATTCATTAATGATGGATGTTTATCCACTATTTTTTATAGATCTAGATCAAGGTTTTTTATATCTTGATTTATTTGACCATGGATCTTGGGTTTGAATCAGAATCTCGATCTCCGACATGATTAGGTTTATTCTAATCAATGGGGGACATCTGTTGGTGAGTATTCATCACCAATTAGATGAATTTGGTCAATTATACAAATCCCATATACATGATTTTAATTACATATATGTAATTTTAAATTTTTTCGGGTTCGTTTAGCAATTGTATTTCCAAAATGACTTAATTAATTTTGTTTAATTAATTAATTAATTGTATTGAATGAGATTAATTAATTGAGAAACTAATTAATGAATTTGTTTTTAAAAATTCATTGGTGAATAAATTTAATGGATCGAATGTGTTTAATTAGTTTTCAAATTAATAAATAGAAATGGCCTAAAAAATTACTTGTTTAATTAATTGAAGGTATTTAATATAAATAATTAATTTTGGAATTAATTAATAAATTTTATATGAAAAATTGATTTGTCAATTAAATAAATTAATTTAAAGTGATTAATTTTTAATGTTATTATTTAATAGAATTGACATGAACAATTAAATGGTGAATTTATTATAGGGATTGATTTTGATTAATTAATTGGTTAATTAATTAATGAAATTGATTTTGATTACATAATTAGTGAATTAATTAACATATTAAATGTTATAGTTTTTTTGATTAATTAATCGGTGAATTAATTAATGGAATTAATGTTATTATTGTTTATTTGGACTAATTAATTAGTGAATTAATTAATGTATGTAATGGTATGATTGTGAATTGGATAATTAATTTTTGAAGTATTTGGGGAATATTTGTATTGTGAAATGGATTATTAAATGTTGATTTAATTATTTTATAATAGTATTGTAAATTGGATAATTATTTGGTCGTTTAATTATATAATATAGTTATTCTGGATAGGAATATTAATTATTGAATAAATTATGGAATAATGTTCTTTTGAATATTATAATTAAGTATAAGATTAATTATGGAATATTGTAATTGTGAATTTAATAATTTATTTTTTAAATATGGATAATGTCTTTTGGGAATAATTAATTATTTAATTAATTATTAAAATAGATTTTCTTAAATAATTATTATGTTAATCAATTAAATTGGTGTGATTAATTAATTATTGAATTATGTAATAAACCTTGATTAATGAATTATTTAATTAATTAATGAAAAATCATGGCACTGAATGTTGATAAGATTATTAATGTTGATTAATCTTCAAAGATGTGATATTGTGAAATGTGTGATATTGTGATAATTACGATACAATGATATATCTGATTGTTTGATATTTGAGTATATGACATGGACTGAATCTCCAAATACCCATGTGTTATTGACTAATAAAACTTGTGTGGGACATGGAGTGACACTCCAAATAAACAAAGGGTTCTAAGTAAGATGTTCTAGGATAAAAGTCATTCATGAAAATAAATTTTTATGGGATTGGGACCGATCCTCCAAATACCCATGGGGTGTGGAATAGGGTCAAACACTCCAAATACCAAAAAGGTGATGAACATGATTTTCTACTATAATTTTTTTGAATTGATCTATAGTTTAAATTGATCGTTATATAAACTGTAATGAATGGATAATGAAATAAAAATTTGTTGTAATGAATTGAGAATTGAATATGTGACATGGTTTAGGCATCGTTATAGGACAATAAAGTATTTGGTTTGGTTTCCCTGAGGAACCCAAAGGGTTATGGGGATAAATAAAGAATAATTGAATAAATTTAAAATATTTACTTTATTTATTTTATTTATAAATTTTACACCTATATAATCATTTTGAAAATATATTATTTTAGCACCGTTTGTTGTGGCCTACTGATTTCTACTAACACCAAACTGAGGCATCCTGATTGGTACCCAAAAAGTCATCATTAGGGCAGGAGATGATAAATTAAAAGTACCTATGCTTGATGGCTAAGTTGGGATGGAGCATTGATGAGGTAACAAAACATAGTTCCAGTCCCTCTTGGGAGTTTATAGTTCCATTGCTTTTGGGATTTCATTTTCACACATGTCACATACTTTATCATGGCATATCTATAGTTCAGTTTTGATTTCGTATTTCCAATTTTTATAATCCGATGATAATGGTATTATACATGTTATGAAAATATTTTCTTTTCTTAGATATTTTTTATTTATAAATGTTGGTGTGATACATTGATAAATATTTTATATTCTCTCCATTGTTGATATTAGACCCGCGATAGTAGTTGGAAGCCTCTAGGGTTTGGGGAGGCATGAATGAGGTCATGTGATCGACCATCTTGGGGAACCGTTGTGTGGCACATGAGTAAAGACATTAAAATATGGTATAAAATGTGGTTTCTTTTATTTTCCTTTCTTTTCGTTTATAAAATTGTTTTCCATCCATGAAAGGTACTTCTTGTGGCCAAGGATGGTTTACGGATAGCACATGGTTTTCTTAAATGTGTGACAAATCATGCATTCTTTTAAAACTATATTCTAAAAATATGGATATATTTTCGGATTAAATTGTATACCCTTTTATCCATTTTAGTCTACACATGAAAATTTCTCCTCCAAATGGAATTGGAACATTTACCCCATTGAATTGGGAGTGATCCGGAGGAGTTTATAGGTGTGTTGAAGCCAGATTTCCTGAGTAATTCATCATTTGTGGTATTTTTTCTTATTTTTGTACAAATATGCTTTTTCCCTCACTCATACTCATATAACTAGTTCATTGTGGATATATATAATGTGGATTATTACAATAATTTTTATATTTGGTGTTTTGATGTAAGGTAATGGGATCTTCGGTAGGTGATTGGAGATTTAATCTAGTTTGTTGCATTTTGTCATTCCATTATTCGTTTTCTTCATAATTCCCACTCTAGGTGGCTTAAATCTAGACTTCTAATATTTGAACATGTATTATTCATTTAAAATTTTTTTTTATTTAAATTTATTTTAAAATTTATTTTCACAGCTTGGTAGAGACCATTATAGTGATGGTTTATGAAATTTTTAATTATAGTGTAATGTTATTTGATAAATGTGTTTAAAATGATGATATAAATGATTTTTGTAGGGTTTGATACATGTAAATTTTTTTATAGAAATTTTATAAATATATATTTTTCAATATATATGGTTTTGGAGTAATTTTTTGGAGTGGTTTTGGAATAATTTTGTTTGATATTTTTTTATGTAAAATGGAATGGAAATTGATCATTTTTTGTAATGTAACCATGTGTGATGGGTTATGTTCCATTCGGGAATTGTTATATGTTTACCTTGTTATAACATGGTATATAAATGGGATACTACAAAGGGGTATAGAACTGTCACTTGGGACTACATGTGTGGATGTGTGAAAGTGTGGATTGTAATGGGTTATGTCAAATGGACTTGGGAAATGGTTTGGAGAACATTATTAGTTTAATTCCATGGAAAACAATATTAGTCTATAGAATTATTTATCTATAAATATTTTTTGTTTTTTTATAATATATTTCATATTTTTTTATATAATTATTTATATAAATATTTGTGTCATCTTGTTATATCCTAGTGTCTTGAGTAGAGAAATAATGAGTTTCATTACTCACCACTGCTTGGGAACATTGGATATATTTTTGAAATTTTTCACTTGGGTATTGGATGATAAAAATTATATCACTTCATTAGTGGTGAATTTTTATACTTTGGAGGAATTGTGAAGTTAGAGCATGGAGCTTGTTGGGAGATTTGAATTTTTTTTTGGTGTCGTTGTGTTTTGTTGGATTGTATTCTACTTTATACATTGATGTTAGTTATATTTCATTATGGTACTCTATTTTAGATTGGTATTTATATAAACTGATTTAAGTTGATTTATTTTAAATTTTTATAATGCATCATATAGTTTTTGTTTGGTTGTGAATACTTGGTACTGGACATTTTATTTTTAAAGTTCATGTTGCCCCTATATGTTATCTAAGTGATCAGAATATATTTTAGACTTTTTAATTATAGGGTTGTCTCCTAAGTCCTAGTAGTAATTCCACCTCAACTCAATAAAATAATGATGGGTTTTTTGAATATTATAGTTGAAATTTAGTGGTTGTTCATAAAATATTTATTTTTTAGTGAATAGTAAAAAATATCGATTTTCTAAAACATTCATTTATTGTTAATATATTATGTAATTTAAATTATAATTTTTTAATTAATATAACATAATTATTTTAATTTATTGTTAACCCTTTTTTAAATCAAATTTATATTGGATTTCATTATATGGTTATTTTTTGTTTGAAAAAGTTTTTTTCCCTGAAAAATGTTTAAAATTACATAACGTTTCACTACTTTAATAAATTAAAATAATACATAATGAAGAATGATTTGAATGAAATTTATAAATAATATATTGATATATTTTGATTTATATTCTATAAATGGATATTATTATTATACATAGATTCATTATAAAATAATCTTTTTCTTTAAAAAATACACATCTTGAAACCCCACTTGTTCATGTCTATAGGTTTTTTTTCAACTCAATTTTTACCAATATTAAAAAAAATTATTTAATAAAATTAATTTTTTAATTCATCATTTCAAATTTTGTATTATTTTTAGCTTTTTTTAATTCTATGGAAATATATTTTTTATGACTGGAGAAAAATGCAGGATTTTAATGGAAAACGACATTTTTATCTAAATAATTTACAGTCATAGATTATATTTATTTATATTTTTGAACTCTATTTTTTTAAATATAAAATATATTAATACAATTAATTTCATTGTGATAAATTTCACATTTAATTTTGATACAAATGTATTATAAACACTCGAAACTTTTCCCTTTAGAAACATGTGTACACATCACATCATGAAGATTTGTAGTAAATTAATTATTTCCACTTATGTGAATAGAATTTGGAAAATTTGATTTCATGTTTGGAATTAGAGTATTTTATATTATATATTAATTTGAAATTAATTTATGAATAAAAATAAATAGTAAAAATTATTTAACTCTATAAGGTAATAATGGATTAACCTTGAGGATAAATGAAGAAGATATGGGTAAAAATGAACATTCAAATTTTACAGCACAAATTAGATGGAAATATTTCCCCATTATCTACTCTGGATCATGGATGTCCCATTTTTGTGCCCTTTGCGAAGATAAAAACTTGTGTATGATAGAGTAGTTTCAAACAATTAAATGTTTGCCACAAACCTTACTTATATAATACCAAAACATCTCTTATCTTCCAAAAAACATAATGAACATTAAAGGGGACATGAACTAGACATATAACAATCCAAATTCCATCTTATCTTCCTATTAGCCTTATATTTTCCATAAATCCCACCAATGATTTATTTCAGTGAAACCCTGCGGAGGATACTTGTAGAAGACCTAATGTTATTCCATGAGTTTTTTGTTTTATTTTTTCTGCCACCTCTATAAATTATTTTTATACCTTGATTATATAATTTCATTGATATATATAATATACTAATATTTTGTAATGTTATGGTAATAACCTATAACCTTCTCTAATTAATTGATATAGGTTATGAAATCATCATCTGTGTGTATGGAGGACTATAACCTCGCAAACCTATATCATTCATTTTATCATTAACATCTATCATAGTTGGCGATACAGTTTGGATTATTGAATATATATTAAATTTTTGATATTATTTTACTTGGTGAAATATTATATAATAGGTAACTTTATGTTGTACATTTTATAGTAATATGATAATGTTTCTTATGTACACAAAAAATAACTACATCATGAAGCGATTTGATTCATTCATGACATACATGTAAAGTATTAAAGATATATTTATTAATAATAATATATATATATATGAAATAAAATTATTCATTATTGCAATAAATAATTTAACATAGTTAATTTCAATCATACAATAATATTTAAACAATCTTCTTTCATATATATGTCCAACTATCTCTATTAACGGTGTATTCTATTTTCTATTACAAGAATATATAAATTAACATAAATTCATATATTTTGAATATAAATTATATTTATTAAATGTATTAAAATTTAATTTAAATTACATATTAATTAAAGTATGAGGAAAAAAATTTAAAAAAAAATCAAAACATATATGAATAAGAGAGTGGTATTTGACGAAAGCAGGACAATAACATAAAAGTATTAATAAACATGTGATAAAAGGACTTAAAAAATTATATATGGTGTGATATATTTTTATGGTTGGTTGTACATGTAAAATAATATTATATTTATTATACTTGAGTTTTGAATTTCTATGATGGAAGTCAATGCTTATGGTAATAGATTTACAGTCTCTATTATTTTTGTTAGCCATGTGATTATTCACAAATTGTTTCTTTTTTTGGTATATATATTGCTAATTTTACTTGTTATATCACGAATCTATAAATCATAAATGTATTCAACAATTCATTTTAATTTATAATTTATTGGGGCATATGATTGAAATTACTTCAATTATGGTAAGGGGTTTTTGTCATAATTTTCTTTATTTGAGACATATGTATTGCTATTCAACTATATTATTTATGAGGTATATATACATCCCCATTGATATATAATATCATGAATGTTTTCCCCAAGGTATTGGATGTTTAATTTATAACTATTATTTCATGGGGCTTATGATTCAATGTTTCCAAAGTGGTATGTTTTTTATGTTACAATATCATCGTTTATTAGGACATTTCATGATTAGGATTACAATAATGGAGTATTGCGAAATATTTTTTTATAAAATCTTTAATTTTCATCTCCTATGGGAATTTTCAGACATTTTTTCTAATCATTTTTCTATCTTTATGATCTAAATATTTGAAAAATAAATTTTTAAGAGAACTCTCATTTTGATTGAAAACCATTTTTCTTCTAAAACAATTATTCCTAAAAATGTTTTCTAAAAAGCAATTAATTTTTTTAAAAAATAATTGTTAATTAAATTGGAAGCAATGATTTAATTTTAAATAAAATTAATAGAAATATTAATTTTTTAAAAGTTATTTTTTTATTTAAATAAAATGTGAAAAGAATTATTTCATTCAAAGATGCACTCCATAAATAGTATTTATCGCTATCCTTTCCACTCAATAATTCCATGTTACCAACTTAGGTTTTCATAGTTATTTTCAATGAAAAATTTTTCCATAGTATTTTGGATATTTTTAAATTTTACATAAATGATTTCATAGTTAAAAATTTATTTTGAAAGTGTTATAAAAAATTTAATTAGGAAAGGATATTGTAACACCCCAAGCTTCTACGGTACACTTCTCTTTGAATAATGTGATAGCGTGTGTTGTACGCAACACCGAGTTCTAACACATTATAACCAATCAAACAAGCCGTTATGAATAGTAATACCTACTTTTCGAAATTATATATATTTTATATTTTAAAATGGACTTCATTTTTGGATTTGGAATATCGAATTTAGCCTAAGGTGAAATTTTGGTACATTTCAGATAACTTTCATTTGTTGATGAATAGTGAAAATTATTAATTTTAATTAAAAACAACTTTTTTAATCAAAATAATTAATAGTGATAAATTATTAATTTTAGTGGTTTTAAAGTATATTTATAATATATTTTTACCATTTAATATAATTTTGGTCATTGGACATAATGTTACAATTAAACCGAACATAAACAAGTGTCAATCTTTTGATAATTATTATCTCTTAAAAACACGCTTTTTGTTTTGACAGCGAGAATTAATTTTAAATTAATTTCTGCCACTTCTGTGTTTTGAATTTAGAAAAATGGATTCCATATTTGGAATCAGGATGTTCAAATTTTTTAAATAGGTAACTTTTATTTTTAGACATTTTGAATAATTACTGCGGTAAATTTTTTATTTACCATGGTTAAGGGTAAATCCGGTAAATAAGGGTTAAAAAATAATATTATAATAGTACTAAATTACCCTAAAACGTATCCTAGACTTATTGGTTGATACATGTTCGACCTTAGGAATCATTGGGTCGATTTTGGGACCCCATGGTTCCACTTGTAGGTGATAGGGACACTTTATTTTAATTATGTTAAAATGAATACAAAAATGACACAAGCATATATCTTTTAGAAAAAAAATTTTTACTTAGGGTTATATATGTTGGATTTTAGATTATAAATATTAATTAGAAAGATAAAAAGATTTCCTAAATATTGATAGTTCATTTATAATTTTTAGACATTAAATAATGTAATTTAGTTATGACACAGTGATGATGAATTAATTACTATAATAGTGAAAAATTAAAATAATTGATATTATAAATACCCAAATAAATATAAAATGAAACTTTTAATGAATTAAACTAATTTTCTAGGATAATATGATATATTAGGATTGATTTAATTGACATTTTTCTAAGTAATCAATCTGTTATGAGTTTCACAAAAATCAACTATTTAATAGTGTCAAAATTGACATAAAAGAGTTCTTAAAACAAATATTATATTATTAATTGGTATTAAATTACTAAAAATATAAGGTTCGTCCAAGAGACTTATATAATGATAAGTTCATCATTAATGGACCACTTTGGGGTCGCTTGGATGTATATAGTATGTTTATTAACCATATTATATAAAAATACAAAGAGACATTGTAAAAGTGAAACTAATTAACTTAGAGTTAATACTTAATGATAAGGTTAATATAAGTACCAAAACCTGTCTAAATTCTATTGGTTGAGTGGTTTTCGACCTATCCCCACCTTAACATTTAAATAATCAACTTTGGAGCCATTAGAAACCGAATATTAATTTATTATAAATTAATATTTCTAGTTTTTCCAAAGGTGCCCCTCACCCCTCTTATAAAAGGGCACTCCTCCTTCTCAATTTTCACACCTTCAAAGCCTTTTGGTTCGACCAAAATCTACCCAAATACTCTAAAAACTTCCCTCACTACAACCTAGAGGCCTTAGTTTGATCCGAAAGCCAACCTAACGAGCCCTTTTGATCAAATCAAAAGGAAGAACCCGAAGAAGAGGTAATGTTTTCACCACCCCTTTTCAAGTTCCTTTCTTCTTCCACTTCTTATTTCTTTGTTCATACCATTCTAAAATAATAACTACAGTATCTCACATATTATGTGATGTTATTATAAATATGGTACAACCATATTCAGTATTCTATCCACCCTTTGAATAACATGTCACCATACGTGCGTACGTACGGCTTACCGTCTCCACGTCATGGTGTAATTGTTATTCGATATATTATTATTTGGATGGGTATAATAATGATGTGTAACTCATGTAAATAATAAATATAACATGTTAATTATTCTGTATATATGATATACCATCCTTTTATATATTATTTTAATATCAAAAGATTGATATTGTTGCTCGTGCGTACGTACGGACTACCGTATCCAGGAAAGCGATGAGATTCATTCTCCATCGTATCCATTCATGTATAATTATCATTTTATGATTTAAAAATTATGTTTAAGGACTTGATATCATTCTGGATATGAATAATATACCACAAACAAGGCTTATGTAACAAAACATATAAAAGAAAACGAGTAAGTTAACACCCGAAACGACGATAATTTTAAGATATTATTAACAAATCAATATTAAAAGATCATATATGATATCATATTATCATATATGATTATTGTATAATTTAATAATAATTATTTCACCATTATACATGAGGTTAACCTACCCCATCCAAGGAAAAGTACAAGGTAAGGGTTATTTCACAATCTCTTCATTATCTGAGGTTGTTTATACGTAATAATCTACTGGGATCTCTTTACCATCCACATCCATGCTTCTTAAAAATGTATTTCAAAACATTTTTACTATTTACTAGAATATGAGTTAAAGTCATTTATACCCTTTTTGACTTTTATAAGTGGTTTATAATGGAATCTTTCTATCATTTTCAAAACACGGTCCTTTTTAACCTTTTCGACAGAATTAAGGTAAGAATGTTTTTTTAACTTATACGGCGGGTGAGGCTATTTTCTGCCGTTATAAAATCATCAAAGCATCCCTTACAAGATTATAAGAATATTTTCAAAGAAAATGTTTTATTTTATATGGATCTTAAATGATTTCAAAATAAAAAGAGGTATTTCTTTAAAAAGAATTTTGATTTCATCTATGTCAACATCCTTTGATGGATTTTACGCTTATTTAAAGTTGATTTGTTATGATACAAAACTTCTATATTATATTGAAGGTTTTTTGATTTGTTTGACTGTGGATGTTCTATTTTTATACCATTCATGGTTTATGGTGAAAGTATTGACATTTCGTATGCTAGTTTTAATACGGATGTTTATGTTATGTTTAAAACTATTCATATGGGAATGCATCGGACTTAATATGTGACGGGTGGAGCCCGCTATAGCTCCTCGATGTATCGGTAGGTCTCATGAGACAAACTAGTGTCTTGGCACAGGGCCTTGACAAAATCTTATTTGTATTCTTGGCACGAGGACTTGGCTATGTGGTTATGATAGTCTGGCATTATGCATTCCATCATTATGAAAGTGGTTATTGATTTTTCATGTGATTATTCTATTAGTGGAATATCCATGTGAATAAGTAAATGGCATTATTTCATTTTATTTATGCCATACTATGTTAAAATTTCAAGATTGAAAGGCTTTTGTTTTAGTAATGCATTGCCTTAAATGTTTATGCTTATTATGAAAGTTTCCGCTATATTGTTATCCTTACTGGGCATTTGAGCTCACCCCTTTTCTATGTTTTATTTTTTCCAGGAAGTGAAGAAGTAAATTATAAATGACCTCCAGGGATATTATGTGGGGATATGAGTGTGGATTATGGAGACAATATGTTGTTGTAGTAGTTTTTCATTTTATGATGTAATGTATGACTTATGAATATATCTAGTGTTTCCAAGGCTACTAAACCAATCGGCCTTTCGATATTTGATCTTTCTTGTGATCATGCCAATGTAATGTAATAATGTACCGACTCTGGGTAACTAGGGTCGGAGCGTTATAGTTGGTATCAGAGGAAGTTTAGTACAAACCTTGGAAGCTAGATTTAGATAAACTCTGATTAGAGCACGTAGACATAAGATGAACGTTGAGGATTAGTATAGAAGAACTTCCTAGAATTTTGATATTGTAGAGATTTTGTGAGTTTTCCGAGCAATACATCCCTGTCTGGATACGAGCAGGTAGAGGCGTCTCTAGCACAGATGTACCTAGGGGTAAAACCCGAAAACACCGCTTTGAGCTAGACTCGAACGGGAACTGGTGCACGACAATGGGCCTTGCTGCACTCTTGGTTACGCCACTCCTGGGGGATATTCTTAGGATAACTCTCATTTTCTTTACAAATCATTTTGAAGGGATTATGAGTATATACTTCCTCAACGAAAACATTCTTATGATTATGGATTATATCCATAAATAGTTCAATTTATGTTAAGTGTTTTATAAGTATGGGATTATGTATATTGTTTCATAAACTGATCTAGTTTATGTCATTGTTTAGAAATGGCACCTAGAGGAAGAAATGGAAACTATATCAATGAAAGCACTCCATGTAGGGATTTCCCTCCTGCTCAAGATAATTATAGTGGAGCTGGTGATGCAACTGGTGCCGATTAGCTAATCACCATACTGGGACAACTTACTCAGGTTATGAATAATAACCTTACCCGTATGGAGCACCCTGATCCGCAGCGTGGAGGATCAATGTTAGATCGATTCATGAGGCAACAACCACCAACGTTCAATGAGAGTACAAATCCTTTAGTAGCTGAGCAATAGATATTTTCCCTAGAGAAAATATTTCAGGCTTTGGGGAGTAGTGAAAAGGAAAAAGTTATCATGGTAGTTTACCGCCTCACTGGAGATGTTGATTAATGGTGGTCATTGATTCAAAATACGAAGGAAGATGATGAAGTATCAAATATGGAATAGAGGGAGTTCAAAGATCTGTTTTTAGAAAAATACTTTCCTCGCGACCATCGAGCAGATATGGAAAGGAAATTCCTAAGTCTGAGACAAAAGGAGGATGCGAATGTCACAACGTATGAGGCTAACATTACAAGGTTAGCAAGGTACGCTAGTGATTATATACGTAACCAAATAAGTAAGATTGATTATTTCTTTGATGGGTTAAAACCATTTCTCCGTCGAGCATTAGTCTCGCAATCCTTCTCGTCATACGAAGACATTGTCTCATGTGCTATCAAGACCGAAAAGGAATTCTCTAAGTCTTATGACTTTAAAGCAAAGCAAGAGAAGAAGAGGCCTGCTGATAAATCTGCTAATGGAAATAAGGTGAAGAATGGAAAGGTTGAATATCCATCCTATGGTAAATGTGGGAAGAAACACCCCGGTACATACTTGAAGGGAATGGGCGTCTGTTACAAATGTGGTGAAAAATGCCACCAAGCTCGTGATTGCAAGGGGAAGAAGGAAGCTACCAATGTTCAGTGCTACAATTGCAGGGAGATGGGGCATTATGAAATGAATGTCCTAAGCGTCAGGAGAACATACTTCAGAAAAGGCCAAGGGATCATGGCCAATCTTATGCTATCACTA
Source organism: Viscum album (assembly GCA_963277665.1). NCBI lineage: Eukaryota > Viridiplantae > Streptophyta > Magnoliopsida > Santalales > Viscaceae > Viscum > Viscum album. Next base: position 1,862,639,586 of record OY728157.1, read on the forward strand.
CTGCTGAGGTAGAAGCTCCGAAAGACGTGGTGGCAGGTAATTTAATGGTTTCCTCAAGTTTAGCAAATGCATTATTTGATTCTGGATCATCGCATTGTTTTATATCTTCCCAGTTTGCTATGAAAATTAGATATTTCCAATTTGATTTAACAAGGGAGTTGTCAGTTAAAACTCCTAAGGGAAGTATCATTGCAACAAAGTTTTGCGAATCAGTCCCCATTAGAGAACATAAATGTTCTTTATCTGCTGATCTCATTGTCATACCTATGATTGAGTTTGATATAATCCTCGGTATGGACTAGCTTTCAGACTATGATGCGAAGATTTATTGTAAGAAGAAAGAGGTTACGATTCTTGATGATAATGATAAGGAACACCTCATCTTTAGAGCAGAATCGTCACCACCTAATTCTTATTTAGATCCACCCCCAATAGCTCAACTAAATTCAATTATTGGGGAGGAAGAGAATGAAATAACTGTGGGTGAGGAAAGGAATGTTCAAATATAGGATGTACATATTGTAAAAGAATTTTTAGGTGTATTTCCGGAAGATTTACCTGGACATCCTCCAAAACGAGAAGTTGAGTTTTTCATTGATTTAATTCCTGGATCAAGGCCTATATCGAAGACCCCTTATAGAATGGCCACTGTAGAGTTAGTTAAACTAAAGAAACAACTAGAGGAGTTGAGTAATAAAGGATTTATTCGCCCTAGTGTTTCTCCATGGGGAGCCCCTGTTCTTTTTGTTAAAAAGAATGATGGATCTATGAGGTTATGTATCGACTACAGGGAGATCAATGCTATAACGATAATGAAAAAGTATCCCCTACCTCGCATTGATGATTTATTTGACCAACTGCATGGAGCTCAATAATTTTCAATGATTGACCTTCGATCTGGATACCATCAGTTGTGTGTAAAGAAGGAAGACATTCCGAAGACAGCATTTCAAACCAGGTACGGGCATTACGAGTTTACTGTAATGCCTTTTGGATTGACTAATGCAACCTTTGTATTCATGGATCTGTTGAATAGAGTTTTCAAGGAGTATCTCAATGAATTTGTGGTGGTATTTATTGATGATATCTTGGTATAATCTAAAAGCTACGAAGATCATGAAAATCACTTGCGCATTATCTTGAAGACTCTGAGAAGACATGAATTATATGGGAAGTTTAGCAAGTGTGAATTCTGGCTTCAGGAGATTTCTTTTCTTGGCCATATTGTCTCTAAAGATGGAATCTCTGTTGATCATTCTAAGACCAAGGCAATCCAAGAATGGCCGGCACCTACGAGTATAACTGAGGTACGTAGTTTTATTGGTTTTGCAGGTTATTATCGACGTTTCGTCCAGAATTTTGCCCAATTGGCTAACCCATTAACGAAGCTCACACGTAAAGGGGTTAAATTTTTTGGACAAAATAGTGTGAAGAATGTTTCGAAGAACTGAAGAGAAGATTAGTTAATGCTCCTATATTGACTCTACCATCGGGGAATGATGGGTTCGTTATTTATAGTGATGCATCGAAGAAAGGACTTGGTTGTGTCCTTATGCATAATGATAGAGTTATTGCCTATGCATCACGACAGTTGAAAATTCATGAACAAAACAATCCTACTCATGATCTCGAGTTAGCAGTTGTGGTCTTTGCTTTGAAGATATGGAGGCACTACCTCTATGGTGAAAAATGTGAGATTTATACTGATCACAAGAGTTTGAAGTATATTTTATCACAAAAAGAACTCAACATGAGGCAAAGGAGATGGCTTGAATTACTCAAGGATTATGATTGCACGATACACTACCACCCGGGGAAAGCAAACAAGGTAGAAGATGCTTTGATTAGAAAAGACCATGGAGTTTTGAATAATATGAGAATTGAAAGGGATCCAATTTTCTTGGATCTAGTGAAGATAGACATGGTAATAACCAGGGAAGGTGAAACATCAATGCTTTTTCAAATGGTTGCCAAACCATCTTTACTTGAAAGGATTGAGAGTTCTCAGACCGATGATGAATAATTTCAAAAGAAGATTAAAGCTGTGAATGATGGGAGACTGAGAGACTTTGTGTATGAAGATGGAATTTTGAAATTTGGGAAGAGACTTTGTGTTCCCGATATACCTGATCTAAAAAGGGAATTGCTGGATGATGCTCATAGTTCCAATTTCTCTATACACCCTGGGAGCACCAAAATGTATAGAGATTTGAAGGAACATTTTATGTGGGACAACATGAAGAGGGAGATTGCTGATTTTGTGTCAAGATGTATGGTTTGTCAACAAGTGAAAGCTGGAAGGCAACAGCCTAGAGGAGTCATGCAACCTCTTCCCATACCAGAGTGGAAATGGGACAATATCACGATGGACTTTGTCATGGGGCTACCAAAGACTCCTAGAAGGAACGATGCAATATGGGTTATTGTTGATCGTCTTACCAAGTCTGCACATTTTCGTGCTATAAGAGAAGATCTACCCCTGGAACGTCTAGAAAGACTATATATTAATGAAGTTGTGAGACTTCATGGAGTACCCCTATCGATTGTTTTTTATCATGATCCCCGTTATACTTTAAGATTTTGGAAAAGTCTTCAGAAATCCTTGGATACTAAACTTTATTTGAGCACTGCTTACCATCCTCAGACAGACGGACAATCAGAACGAACAATTCAAACCTTAGAAGACATGTTGAGATCTTGCTCACTTGACTTTCAGGGTATGTGGGATCAATATTTACCTCTGGTAGAATTTTCCTATAACAATAGCTTCCATTCGAGTATTCAGATAGCACCATATGAAGCGTTATACGGAAAGTGATGTCGTACACCAACCTGTTGGGATGATTTTGGTGAAAGAAAACTTGTAGGCCCAGAACTGGTGGAGGAAACGGTGGAAAATGTGAAGGTAATCCAAAATCACCTCAAAGCAGTTTAATGTAGGCAGAAGAGCTATGTCGATAATCAAAGGAAGGATTTGGAATTTCAAGTCGGTGATCATGTTTACCTGAAGGTATCTCCATGGAAGGGAGTCATACGTTTTGGTAAGAAAGGTAAATTGAGTCCCAGGTACATCAGAACTTTCGAAATTCTAGAACGAATTGGGGATGTAGCTTACCGATTGGCAATGCCGCCAAGTCTCTCCAAAGTTCATGATGTGTTCCACGTATCTCTATTGAGGAAATACATGCCTAACCCAACACATGTACTCACTTACGAAGAATTAGAACTGGAACCCGATCTGTCTTATTGCGAAGAGCCCGTCAGGATTCTTGATACAAGAGAACAAGTACTGAGAAACCGGACGGCGCGTCTGGTAAAAGTTTTGTGGAGAAACCATAAGATGGAAGAGGCAACGTGGGAACCCGAGGAACTTATGATGAAGAATCACCCGAGTCTTTTCATGTGATAAGTATTCTAGAAATTTTGAGGACGAAATTATTTGAAGGAGGGGAGAATGTAACACCCCAAGCTTCTACAGTACGCATCTCTTTGAATAATCTGATAGCGTATGTCGTACGCAACACCGAGTTCTAACACACCATAACCAATCAAACAAGTCGTTATGAATAGTAATACCTACTTTTTGAAATTATATATATTTTAAATTTTAAAATGGACTTCACTTTTGGATTCGGAATATCGAATTTAGCCTAAGGTGAAATTTTGGTACATTTCGGATAACTTTCATATTTTGATGAATAGTGAAAATTACTAAATTTTAATTAAAAACAACTTTTTTAATCAAAATAATTAATAGTGATAAATTATGAATTTGAGTGGTTTTAAAGTATATTTAGAATATATTTTTACCATTTAATATAATTTTGGTCATTGGACATAATTTTACAATTAAAACGAACATAAACAAGTGTCAATCTTTTGATAGTTATTATCTCTTAAAAACACGCTTTTTGTTTTGACAGCGGGAATTAATTTTAAATTAATTTCTGCCACTTCTGTGTTTTTAATTTAGAAAAATGGATTCCATATTTTGAATCAGGATGTTCAAATTGTGTAAATTGGTAACTTTTATTTTTAGACATTTTGAATAATTACTGCGGTAAATATTTTATTTACCATGATTAATGGTAAATCCGGTAAATAAGGGTTAAAACATAATATTATAATAATACAAAATTACCCTAAAACGTGTCCTAGCCTTATTGGTTGATACATGTTCGACCATAGGCATCTTTGGGTCGATTTTGGGACCCCATGGTGCCACTTGTAGGTGATAGGGACACTTTATTTTAATTATGTTAAAATGAATACAAAAATGACACAAGCATATATCTTTTAGAAAAACAATTTTTACATAGAGTTATATATGTTGGATTTTAGATTATAAATATTCATTAGAAAGATAAAAATATTTCCTACATAGTGATAGTTCATTTATAATTTTTAGACATTATATAATTTAATTTATTTATGACACAGTGATGATGAATTAATTACTATAATAGTAAAAAATTAAAATAATTGATATTATAAATACCCAAATAAATATAATATGAAACTTTTAATAAATTAAACTAAATTTCTAGGATAATATGATATATTAGGATTGATTTAATTGACTTTTTTCGAAGTAATAAATCTGTTATGAGTTTCACAAAAATCAACTATTGAATAGTGTCAAAATTGACATAAAAGAGTTCTTAAAACAAATATTATATTATTAATTGATATTAAATTCCTAAAAATTTAATGTTCGGCAAAGAGACTTATATCATGATAATTTCATCATTAAAGGACCACTTGGGGGTCTCTTGGATGTATATAGTATGTTTATTAACCATATTATATAAAAATACAAAGAGACATTGTAAAAGTGAAACTAATTAACTTAGAGTTAATACTTAAAGATAAAGTTAATATAAGTACCCAAACCTGTCTAAATTATATTGGTTGAGTGGTTTTATACCTATCCCCACCTTAAAATTTAAATATTCAACTTTGGAGCCATTAGAAACCTAATATGAAATTATTTTAAATTTATATTTCTAGCTTTTCCAAAGGTGCCCCTCACCCCTCTTATAAAAGGGCACTCCTCCTTCTCATTTCTTCACACCTTCAAAGCCTTTTGGTTCGGCCAAACTCTGCCCAAATACTCTCCCAACTTCCCTCACTAAAACCTAGAGGCCTTAGTTTGATCATAAAGCCAACCTAAGGAGCCCTTTTGATCAAATCAAAAGGAAGAACCGGAAGAAGAGGTAATGTTATCACCACCCCTTTTCAAGTTCATTTCTTCTTCCATTCTTTATTTGTTCTTACCATTCTAAAATAATAACTCCAGTATCTCACATATACTATGATGTTATTATAAATATGGTACAACCATATTCAGTATTCTGTCCACCCTTTGAATAACATGTCACCATACGTGCGTACGTACGGCTTACCGTCTCCACGTCGTGGTGTAATTGTTATTCAATATATTATTATTTGGATGGGTATAATAATGATGTGTAACTCATGTAAATAATCAATATAACATGTTAATGATTCCTTATATATGATATACCATCCTTTTATATATTATTTTAATATCAAAAGAATGATATTGTCGCTCGTGCGTACGTACGGACTACCGTCTCCACGAACGCGATGAGATTCGTTCTCCATCGTATCCATTCAAGTATAATTATCATTTGATGATTTAAAAATGATTTTTTAGTACTTTATATAATTCTGGATATAAATAAGATACAAAAAACAAGGCTTATGTAACAAAACATTTAAAAGAAAACGAGTAAGTTAACACCCGAAACGACGATAATTTTAAGATATTATTAACAAATCAATGTTAAAAGATCATATATGATATCATATTAATATATATGATTCTTGTATAATTTAATAACAATTATTTCACCATTATACAGGAGGTTAACCTACCCCATCCATGGAAAATTACAAGGTAAGGGTTATTTCAGAATCTCTTCATTATCCGAGAGTGTTTATACGTAATAATCTACTGGGATCTCTTTATCATCCACATCCATGTTTCTTAAAAATGTATTTCAAAACATTTTTACTATTTACTAGAATATGAGTTAATGTCATTTATACCTTTTTTTACTTTTATAAGTGGTTTATAAAGGAATCTTTCCGTCATTTTCAAAACAAGGTCCTTTTTATCCTTTTCGACAGAATTAAGGTAAGAATGTTTTTTTAACTTATACGGTGGGTGCGGCTATTTTCTGCCATTATAAAATCTTCAAAGCTTCCCTTAAAAGCTTATAAGAATATTTTCAAAGAAAATGTTTTATTTTATATGGATCTTAAATGATTTCAAAATAAAAAGAGATATTTCTTTAAAAAAAAATTGATTTCATCTATGTCAACATCCTTTGATGGATTTTACGCTTATTTAAAGTTGATTTGTTATGATACAAAACTTCTATATTATATTGAAGGTTTTGTGATTTGTTTGACATTGGATGTTATATTTTTATATCATTCATGGTTTATGGTGAAATTATTGACATTTCGTATGCTAGTTTTAATACGGATGTTTATGTTATGTTTAAACCTTTTCATATGGGAATGCATTGGACTTAATATGTGACGGGTGGAGCCCGCTATAGCTCCTCGATTCATCGGTAGGTCTCATGAGACAAACTAGTGTCTTGGCACAAGGCCTTGACAAAATCTTATTTGTAGTCTTGGCACGAGGCCTTGGCTATGTGGTTATGATAGTCTGGCATTATTCATTCCATCATTATAAAAGTGGTTATTGATTTTGCATGTGATTATTCGATTAGTAGAATATCCATGTGAATAAGTAAATGGCATTATTTCATTTTATTTATGCCATACTATGTTAAAAGTTCAAGATTGAAAGGCTTTTGTTTTAGTAATGCATTACCTTAAATGTTTATGCTTATTATGAAAGTTTCCTCTATATTGTTATCCTTACTGGGCATTTGAGCTCACCCATTTTCTATGTTTTATTTTTCTCAGGAAGTGAAGAAGTATATTATGAATGACCTGCAGGGATATTATGTGGGGATATGAGTGTGGATTATGGAGACAATATGTTGTTGTAGTAGTTTTTCATTTTATGATGTAATGTAAGACTTATGAATATATCTAGTGTTTCCAAGGCTACTAAACCAATCGGTCTTTCGATATTTGATCTTTTTTGTGATCATGCCAATGTAATGTAATAATGCACTGACTCTGGGTAACTAGGGTCGGGGAGTTGCAGATATTTTTCTAATAAAATGATTTGAATTATTTTTCAAGCATTATTTATTATTTTTTAATATTATATTAAATAAAGAATTTCCAAAAAAATTATAAATTTTTATATTTCAAAACTGATTTTTAAAGATATGTTATTTTCCTCTAGAATATTTGTATGTGATTTATCATTTAAAATCATTTATCCATATAAAAAGAAATAATTTTATGTAATTTATGATCTATTGGGGATATATAAAAAATGATATAATTATTATTCTTTTTTATGAAAGATTTATGATGAAAATATATTTATGAATCTTTTTTATCATTAGTTATTCCTTGATAAAATTAAAATGTGTCCTGATATAATTTTCATGGGTTATACAATGATGAAATTATGAAATGATTATGAAGCCTATATCATTGACATAGGTTTTGATTCCATGAAATTTTCTTGAAACCCATTTCAATTCGTGGGTAAATATATGATGAATGTTTTGTGATAATGTGGCACACAACTGTATTATTTTCATTATTTTATTTATGGTTCATATATATATACCTCAAAATCATTGGTTAAATATGTATACCTCATTAGTAAATAAGTTGCACATGAACATGATTACATGTTCAAAATTTTATGCATGAAACTGATTTCATGTTCAATTTATTAAGCATGGACTAGATTATATGCTCACAATGATATAGGTGTACATGTCATTCGTGTCCATAATTTAAGGGGTGGGCCTTTGTTTCATGTCTATAACTTTATGAATAGACCTGGTTTTATTTCCATAAGTTTATATTAGAACTTGATTCCTTGTCCATTACATAATGTGAAATCCTTTATCTATGTATACATGTTCACAATGTTATAAGATGACGTGTATTCCAAAAATTTATGTATTATGCCAATTTTAGGCTCTCATGGATTATGTATTTTTATTCCCCAATGATTCATGTCTTATGAACATCCAATCATTATTTCATGAATCTTGATTATAATCTATAATATGTAGGGTACGACTTTTAGAATGCTATGCTTATATTTTGATACACAAATGATCATTTAATGCATATGTATCTCCCTTTTATAACATTATAGAAAATATGACCCCTAATTTTCTTCATATTCCTTCCCCCATTTTGTGTATAATGATTTATGTAGGTAATTTTTGGGAGGTGTACTAAATGGAATGTTCGTTGTGGGAGGCATTGAATAAATTTCACAAAACTAAGAATATTGTGATCAATGATTCCATAGGAACTAAAAAATTATTGTCCTTAGGCATGGGGTTTTAAAAATTATTGAATATTAATCTAAATTGATGTAATATAAATATATAAAAATCAATGTTCATATAGATATCCCAAATCATTATCCCAAATAAGTATTTTTAACCATAAAAATTGATTCATCTAAGAATGGTGTTTATTGTGTTATGTGTTCTTATATCAGATATAAATTTTATCACCATTAATTTTATTTATTACAATATATTTAATATTTGGATTAATTATAATTATTACTATGTAATATGTTCAATTTAATTTTTTTTCATAAAAAAAGTTGCAATAAAAAATGTTAGTCACCATAGTAAAGGAAAAAATGATGTAAAGTGTTAAATTAAGATATACAATAACAAGAATTCCCAAAACCATATCTTTATATGGGTATATGAAGGATTTATCAACCTTAACATGTTATTAAATCACATATTATAAAATTTGAATCCAATTTCATTGAAAATTGATTATATCTATATATTGAAATCTTAATAATTACAAAATTTTCATTTCTCTCTCATACAAAATGGTCGATTCACCAACCCACTTCTCCTCGCATCGTAAACCACTTAGATCAACCATGATCCTCATAAACTAATCCCTCATAATATTTTTTGAATCTTATAGGTTATAAGGTAATAAAAATTCCAACAATTTGTGGTATAATCCACTTGGTAAAGAAGTCACCCCTAGAAGTAAAGGGAGAAGATCTAATTAAACTTTTTCATTAATGTTTTCTTCTTCCTCACATTCCAAATAAATTATTACAACACCAATATAATATAATAAATATAATTATTATACTAAAATACTATTATGTTAATGGAATCACATTACATTCTTTCCTCTCATCAATTCTACTAAAAAATTTCTTATATTATATTTGGTTCACCCCCTCGTGGGATGGAATATATTATTTCTTTTAATAAACATTCATCTATGGTTATAAAACTTTATCAGTAGAATAAACTACATTAATTTTTATGTAATTAATTTTACATAAATAAAAAATATCAATTACATTAATTAAAATGAAGAGTAGTTATTTTAACCATGATGAATAATCTTAAGAAGATATATTTCATAATTTGAATATGATTTTTGAAATCTATGCATGTTTATAAAATTTTGATCACTTAATGATTAGTAAAATATATATATAATTTAAGATATTATGGAATTATTCAATTACACTTTTTACCATGTTCAACACATCGAATCCTTTTTGAAGAAATTGATCGAACAACCCCAAGTAAATGATTACAGAAAATGAAAATACACTTTAACATAATGATATATAACTATAAATAAAAACCAATATGTGAGGATGAATATTTTTTGAAATAAATTATTAAATAGTCTTATTATATTAAAAATGATATTGAAACACTCCATGTAAGCATAAATCCATGGTAAGGCTTCTCAGTCTTCATCACCATTCCTTGCGACATATTAAAAATAGTTGAAATATTCTTATACAATAATATATACAAAATGTAAATTGAATTATGTGGTCATGAACTACCTTTTATTCATATAATTATAAAATTATATGGTTATAACTCTCTCCAGGTGACTTTGTATAAGGCCTAGGCCTTACACCTTACTTAATATTGAATTAAATGAATAATTCACATTGAGGATCTTTTCAGGTTTAGAGTTTTTGAGAATTAGGACATAACTATTACATCTCAAAAGATTACAAAGTAGACACTTCTACTAAGATTCCATTGAATAAAAACTCTTAAAATGAAACATGTCTAGTTCCATGTTTTATATAGCATGACTTTCCATTGATCCCATCCTTGACCCTATTCAACATTATGTCCTGTGAAAAACATTTCATGAAACTTGGGGTGAGCATAAAAAGCTCAGTAAGGGTTACAGAAAAAATGAAAACTGTTAGTTTATCAAAACAACAAGTAAACCTTGTATACTTTATCAAAGTAATACTTTTCACCTTTATGATGTAGTAAAAACTATTCCCTGAATAAAAGATCATTACTTACCCTTTTTTAACCAAAAGATTACCATAAAACCCGTATAAAGATCACATAACATATAAAGGTAACTTGGGACATAAACATACTTAAATGGAATAACCATACGGTAAACTTCCACACAAATCACTCAAGGGAATAGCCATACGGCCGACTTCCATACCCAATGCATTAGAGGTTATAAAGTAACCACCCGTCCTGGTATTCATGGCACCACCTGTCATATGGTTTATCACGTAACCACCCATCAAATGTCCAATTACCATTATAAAATCATAAGACATACAACAGATATAATGGAAAGAAATCATTTCCACACTTTGATCACAATATAACACTTAAATATATTGACATAACAAATCCACTATAAAAACCATTTTCAATACCAAAATAAATAAAAGAGTATATGGTATTTATTTCATTTTAAAAAAATATCATGGCTTGTTGAGGAAGCCAAAGACTAAATAATACTCACTGTGGCAGAAAAGGTCGTTGTCACCGCGTACGTTAGAAGAAACATTCATTTTTGTCGTTTAGAAAAACTCTTCGTAGAAAAAGTTTCCTTTTGTATAAAAGTAAAAGTCAAAGGGGTTTATTCACCATATAAAATAAAGTTGTGTATAAAACGAAATATGCTTCAATGAATGGAGATTGAGATGAAGTCCCTTACCTTGGGTTCGACTTGACACGATCGTTCGTTAACGTCCTGAATAATAAAATTGAGTTAATTTATACTTTCTTAAGAACATTTTTCATGTTCATTATTCCTTTTATATCACTTATTATCATTTCATGAACACTATGTAATTATTGAAGTTAATAACGATCGTTTTAACGATCATTGGTACTTGAGTCAAAAATATCCTCTTTATAATTACAAGGTGTTCATGTATCCATTATATCGAGAATTATACTCATGATGTATATATCATATATATCATATATATCCAGTATATACATGAATTTATAATATTACATAACCATTTAGAGGTAAGAAATGAAATGCATCGTTCATGGAGACCGTAAGCCGTACGTACACATGAACGCTACTTCCATTTCTATTTCATATTTAATGGAATTAAAAAATAATGATACGTAATAGTATTATAATTCCTGTATTTTATAACATATAATATCATTCAATCTATCCTTTATAGGTAACACATATGGTATTAATGAATCAAATCACTTTGAGGGGGCGGTAGTCCGCACTTCTTAAAATGAAGATATCGCGTTTACCCATAATTGAAACCATAAAATAATTCTATAAAAGAAAAATACAGAAGATTAAGTAAAACATAAACATATTATATATCATATATAAATATAGTGATATATTAATGGCCACCTTTGATGGTGTTATATGAGTGTTGAACAATCATCGTTTCGTGAGGCAGAAATTCGCCATCCACAGAAACAGTATGTTCTTTAACCATTAGATGTAGGTATGTGTAAGTGTAGCTCGAATCCTTCTTATAACAACATCCTAGTATATTGAATATACTGGTGTTGTTATAAAAGAAATGAATAAAAAGAGTTTAGAGGGTTTGAGAGGAAAAATAAAACATAAGAACACAAGATAAAACACTACCTTTAAAACGGGTAACTCTTTTTGATTTGAGCTCAAAGGCTTCTTGGGAAGACTTTTGACCAATGTGAGGCTTCACGTATTAAACGAGGGATGTGGAGAGACATAATGGACAGGGTTTGGCCGAGCCAAAGTCTTGAGAGGTGTGGGTAAGGTGGTAGAGGTGGGGGCCTTTTATAAGAGGAGAGGAGGGGCACTCATGGAAATTTATAAAAGGTTACTTTATTATAAAATGATTTTCGGATAAAAAGGGTCCCACAATTATATATTTAGATGATACGGTGATAAGAGTTCTAAATATACTCATCCAATAGGTTTTTGACATGTGTAGTTCTTAGATTTTACATTATATTTTCATTTTATTTAAATCGTTAAATAATGAGGTAATCACTACATCATCATGATGTCATAAATAATTTAATTTATTTAACGTCTAAAAATTATAAAAAAATATCACGATTAGGAAATCGTTTTAGATTTCTAATGAATATTTATAGTCAAAAATATTACTTGTATAACCCCACTTAAAATTTGTTTTAGTAAAACAACTCATGTTTGTGACATTTTTACTTTATCTTGAAATAAAAAGTTATTCATGTCATTTTCTTACCAAAGTGGCCTCATGGGGTCCCCAAGTTGACCCATGGATTGTCTTGGTCGTCCATGAAACATCCAATAAGGGTAGTATATGTATCAATTTTATTTCATATTATTAAAACATTATTTTTTCCTTAAACTACACTAATTACCTCTAATCGCGATTAAAAACTTAAAAGTTACTATTCAAAAAAATTATTTTAATCCTATAGAAAAACATTTTACTTATTAATGACAACCATGTATATCTGATTTTTGAAATTCAAAACACAAAGGTGGTAAAATTTCATTTAAACGAAAAATCAGTTTTTTAAGTACCACTTAGTGGTTTCACTATTCATCAAAAAATGAAGTTTTTCAGAAAAATACAAAAAACTCACTCTAATCTATATTTGATATTCCGAATTCAAAAATGATGTCAATTTTAAAAAATTCAAAACAGATAAGTTGCATTAATTAATTTTATAATTAATTTCCGCTGTCAGAGCAAATAGCGTGTTTTTATGAAACAATAATTATCAAAAGATTCACACTAGTTTAATTCCAATTTCAAAGTGAAATTAATTCCAATGACCACCATTGGATTAAATGGAAAAAATATATTCTAATTGAACATTAAAACCAATTCAAAATATATTCTAATCATATTAAAAAACTAGATTAAAACGAGGTTTTGAATTAAAATACAACATTTTTCACTATTCATTAAAAAATGAACTTTATCGGAAAAATACCAAAAATTTACGCAAAGTAAATTTTGATGTCCCGATTCTAAAGAAGAGTTTTATTTGGTCTAATAGAATGTATAAGAGTGACCAAAAATATATTTAATGATGGTTCACCATCACAAGGCGATAAGTAAACCTTTAGTAAAAATTAGGGTATATATGCCTAAAATTGAATTATTTTCGTATTTTAAGCCTTTATCAATTATTGGATAAATGTAGAAACATTTAAAAAACATATATTATAATATTTTAGTTATTTCTTTTCATTCCCGCCAATACAACAGCTACGTGTTAACTACCATTTAAAATAATATTTTTTTATTACTAATGTGCAACGTAAGATTTCAAAGAAACTCTTTATTGCGTATCGGGTACGCTATCGAACATAGAAAACCCTTCAAAGTAAAACTAATATTTAATTTTTAAATATTAATAAATATGAAAATGTATTATTCTTTATTTACCTGGGATGTTACATCCTTCCCCCCTTTTCGTAATTGCGTCCCCACAATTTTATTCATTTATCAAAATAAGTGGGGGTTTTTATCCCTCATAGCATTTTCAGATTCCCACCTTGCCTCTTCAACCATATGGTTTTTCCAAAAAACCATTACCTGATGAATTACCTTATTTCGCAACACTTGCTCTCTTCGGTCAAGAATCTAGAGTGGTTGTTCTTTATAAGAGAGATTCTCTTCCAACTGAACTACCTCTGGGCTCAAAACATGAGATGAATCTGGCATATAATTTCTCAACATCGAAACATGAAAAACATCGTGTACCTGTGATAAACATGGTGGTAAAGCCACTCGGTAAGCAACTGATCCATCTTTCTCCATAATTTCATATGGTCTAATGAACCTTGGACTCATCCTTCCATTCTTACTAGATCGCATCACACTTTTACATGGTGCATCTTTGAGAAAAACATGATCACCTACCTCGAAAGATAGATCCTTCCTCCGGTTATCTTCATAACTTTTATATCTGCTCTGAGCTGTTCTCATGTGTTTATGAATCAACTGAACTTTTTCTTCCATCTCTTCTACCATTTCTGGTCCCATCAGCTTCCTTTCACCCACTTCATCCCAAAAATCTGGAGTTCGACACCGCTTCCCATATAAATCCTCAAACGGTACCATCTGTATACTAGAATTAAAACTGTTATAATATGAAAACACAACCAAAGAAAGATGTTGGTCCCTACTTCCCTGATAATCCATTGAACAAGCTCGTAGCATATCCTCCATGGTCTGAATTGTTTGTTCTGACTACCCATCTTCTTGCGGATGAAAAGCTGTACTAAAATTTAATTCAGTACCCAACGACTTCTGAAGGCCTTTCCAAAAGTTAGATGTAATCCTGGGATCACGATCAGACCCAATGGAGAGGGGAACTCCATGTAATCTGACTATCTCTTTAAGATAAAATCAATAAAGTTGATATAGAGAGAAATTATTGTGAATAAGAAGGAAATGAGCAGATTTAGTCAAGAGATCAACAATAACCCAGATTGCATTATTACCTCGAGATGTATTCGGTAATCCCACAACAAAGTCCATGGATATGTTTTCCCATTTCCACTCTGGCACTGCTAACGGATGAAGCATCCCTTTCGGTAACTTCCAATCTGCTTTAACCTGTTGACAAGTCAAACACTTCACAGTAAAATCAGTAATATCCCTTTTCATTTTGTCCCACCAGTAATACTCTCGAAGATCTCTATACATCTTATTGATTCTAGGATGGACTGAAAACGGAGAACTATGAGCCTCACATAACAACTCATTCCTCAACTGTGAATCACCAGGCACACATAATCTCATCCCAAACCTCAAAACATAATCATTATCAATGTTGAATTCAGGCAACTTACCCTTCTGAACTAGCTCTACCTTTTTCATCAACTCACTGTCTTCCCTCTGTGCTTTCTTATTTCTGTCTGATAAGGATGATCTCACTGATACCTGAAAAAAAACAGAAAAACTTCCTGCACCAACAACTTATATGACGAAGTTCATCAAATAAAAAACCAAAGGATCTCGTTCCAATCGTAGCATGGTTAATGAAGCATTACTTGTTCGACTCAAAGCATCAACCACTTTCTTTGCTTTTCCTGGATGGTAATGAATTGTACATTCATAATCCTTGATTAATTCTATAAATATCCTCTATCCCATGTTCAATTCTTTTTGAGTGAATATATACATTAAACTTTTGTGATCTGTATATATTTCACACTTTACTCCATAAAAATGATGCCTCCAAATTTTTAAAGAAAAAACAACAGTAGCTAATTCCAAATCTTGTGTAGGGTAATTTACCTCATGAATTTTCAACTGGCGTGAAGCATAAGCAATTACCTGATGATTCTTCATAAGTAAACAACCAATTCCTTTCAATGAAGCATCACTCTAGATAACAAACTAACCATTCCTGGAAGGAAGTGCCAAAACCGGAGCATTCACCAATCTTTTTTTCAACTCCTGAGTCAACTGAGCCATTACTGCAACAAACTATTAATTCTGATTCTGACCATCTATGTTTGTTGATTCGGAAAGTCATTATCCCTTGTATGCCTTCCCATAATAGTTTCTCTATTTCTATTATGAAAAAGCATTATTAACACAGATATATCTTAGATGAAGCAACATCGTAATCTTTAAATGCTATATCATTTCAATCATACCATAAATTAACTTATAATTTAACACTTTTCTAACTCTTAAAGTTGTCTAAACAGACCTCTGATACCAACTATAAGGCCCCGGCCATAAACCTTACTTAATATTGAATTAAATGAATAATTCACATTGAGGATATTTTCAGGTTTAGATTTTTAGAGAATTAGGACATAACTATTTCATCTCAATTGATTAAAACATAGACACTTCTACTAAGTTTCAATAGAATAAAATCTATTAAGAAGAAACATGTCTAGTTCCATGTTTTATATAGCATGATGTTCCCTTGATCCCATCCTTGACCCTATTCCACATTATGTCCTGTGAAAATCATTTCAAATAACTTGGGGTGAGCATAAAATGCTCAGTAAGGGATACACAAATAATGAAAACTATTAGTTTATCAAAAAAACAGGTAAACCATGTATAGTTTATCAAAGTAATACTTTTCACCTTTATGAAGTAGTAAAAACAATTCACTGAATAAAAGATCATTATGTACTCTTTTCTAACTAAAAGAATACCATAAAACCCAAATAAAGATAACATAACATATAAAGGTAACATGGGACATAAACATACATAAATGGAATAACCATACGGTCGACTTCCACACATATCACTTAAGGGAATAGCCATATGGCCGACATCCATACCCAATGCGTTGGCGGTTATAACGTAACCACACGTCCTAGTATTCACGGCACCACCTGTCATATGGTTTATCACGTAACCACCCATCAAATTTCCAAGTACCATTATAAAATCATAAGACATACAACAAATATAATGGATAGAAAACATTTCCACCCTTTCATCACAATATAACAATTAAATATATTGACATAAAAAATCCATTATAAAAACCATTTTCAATACCAAAATACATAAAAGATTATATGGTATTTATTTCATTTTATAAAACATCACGGATTGTTGAGGAAGCCAAAGACCAAATAATACTCATGGCAGCGGAAAAGGTCGTTGTCACCGCGTACGTTAAAAGAAACAGTCCTTTTTGTCGTTTAGTAAAACACTTCGTAGAAAAAGATTCCTTTTTTATAAAAGTAAAATTCAAAGGGGTTTATACACCGTATAAAAGAAAGTTGTGTATAAAATGAAATATGCCTCAATGAAAGGACATTGAGACGAAATCCCTTACCTCAGGTCCGACTTGACTCGATCGTTCATTAACATCCTGAATAATAAACTTGAGTTAATTTCTACTTGATTAAGAGACTTTTTCATGTTCATTATTCCTTTTATATCACTTATTACCATGTCATAAACACTATGTAATTATTTAAGTTAATAACGGTCATTTTAACAGTCATTGGTACTTGAGTAAAAAATATGCTCTATATAATTACAAGTTATTCATGTATCCATTATATCCAGAGTTATACACATGATGTATATATCATATATATCATATATATACAGTATATACATGAATTTATAATATTACATAATCATTTAGAGGTAAGAAATGAAATGCATCATTCATGGAGACGGTAAGTCGTACGTACACATGAACGCTACTTCAATTTCTATTTCATATTTAATGGAATTAAAACATAATGATAAATAATAGTATTATAATTCCTGTATTGTATCATATATAATATCATTCAATCTATCCTTTATACGTACCACATATGGTATTAACGAATCAAATCACTTTGAGGGGGCGGTAGTCCGCACTTCCTAAAATGAAGATATCGTGTTTACCTATAAAGGAAACCATAATGGAATAAAATAAATGAAAAATACAGAAGCTTAAGTAAAAAATAATCATATTATATATCATATATAAATATAGTGACATCTTAATGGCCATATTTTAAGGTGTTATATGAGTGTTGAACAATCATCGTTTTGTGATGCAGAAATTCACCATCCGCAGAAACATTATGTTCTTTAACCATTAGATGTAGGTATGTATAAGTGTAGCTCAAATCTTTCTTCTAACGACATCCTAGTATATTTAATATACTGGTTTTGTTACAAAATAAAGGAATACAAAGAGTTTAGAGGGTTGGAGAAGCAAAATAAAACATAAGTACACAAGAGAAAACACTACTTTTAAAACGGGTAACTCTTTTTGATTTGAGCACAATGGCTTCCTTGGAAAGACTACTACCCAATGTGAGGCTTCAAGTATTAATAGAGGGATGTGGAGAGACAAAATAGGAAGAGTTTTTCCGAGACAAAGTCTTAAGAGGTGTGGGTAAGGTGGTAGAGGTGGGGGCCTTTTAAAAGAGGAGAGGAGGGGCACTCTTGGAAAGTTATAAAAGGTTACTTTGTTATAAAATGATTTTCAGATAAAAAGGGTCCCAAAATTATATATTTATAGAATAAGGTGATAATATTTCCAAATATACTCATCCAATAGGTTTTTGACATGTGTAGGTCTTATATTTTACATTATCCTTTCATTTTATTTAAATCGTTATATAATGAGGTAATCGCTGCATCATCATGATGTCATTAATAAATTAATAAATTTAATGTCTAAAAATTATAAAAAAATATATCATGATTAGGAAATCTTTTTATCTTTCTAATGAAAATTTTTAGTCAAAAATATTACTTGTATAACCCCACTTAAAAATTGTTTTAATAAAACAACTCATGTTTGTGACATTTTTACCTTAACTTTTGAATAAAAAGGTATTAATGTCATTTTCCTACCAAAGTTGCTCCATGGGGTCCCCAAGTTGACCCATGGATTTTAATGGTCAACCATGACACTTCCATGAAGGGTAGGAAATGTGTCAAGTTTATTTAATATTATTAAAACATTATTTTTACATTAAACCACACTAATTACCCCTAATCGCGATTAAAAACTTAAAAGTTACTATTCACCAAAAAATTATTTTAATCCCATTGAACCAAATTTTACTTCTTAATGAAAACCATGTTTGTCAGATTTTTGAAATTCTAAACACAAAGGTGGTAAAATTTCATTTAAACCAAATATCAGTTTTTTAAGTACCACTTAGTGGTTTCACTATTCATCAAAAATTGATGTTTTTCAGAAAAATACCAAAAATTCACCCTAAGCTATATTTGATATTCCAAATTCAAAAATGATGTCTATTTTAAAAAATTTAATAGATATAAGTCTAATTAATTAATTTAATAATTAATTTCCACTGTCAGAGCAAATAGTGTGTTTTTATGAAACAATAAGTATCAAATGATTGACACTAGTTTAAGTCCAATTTCAAAGTGAAAATAATTACAAAGACCAATATTGGATTAAATGGTAAAAATATATTCTAATTGAACTTTAAAACCAATTCAAAATATAATCTAATCATTCAAACAAATTATATTAAAAAGAGGTTTTGAATTAAAATACAACATATTTCACTATTCATTAAAAAATGAACTTTATCGGAAAAATACAAAAAATTTACACAAAGTAAATTTTGATGTCCCGATTCTAAAAAAGAGTATTATTTGGTCTAATGGATGTATAAGAGTGACCAAAATTATATTTAATGATGGTTCGCCATCAAAAGGCGATAAGTGAACCTTTAGTGAAAAATATGGTATATATGCCTAAAATTGAATTCTTTTCATATTTTAAGCCCTTATCCTTTATTGGATAAATGTAGAAACATTTAAAAAACTTATATAATCATATTTTCATTATTTCTGTTCATTCCCGCTAATACAACGGTTATGTGTTAACTACCATTTAAAATAATATTGTTTTATTACTAGTGTGCATCATAAGATTTCAAAGAAACTCTTTGTTGCGTATCGGGTATTCTATCAAACATAGAAACCCCTTTAAAGTAAAATTAATATTTAATTCATAAATATTAATAAATATGAAAATTTATTATTCTTTATTTACCTAGGATGTTACACTTTGATTCATTTCTAATTCTGTATGAAGGTTTTTAGCTTAATTTCTATTCATGGAGATATTGGTTTCCTCCATTGATTATGGTATTATATGATTTTTCAAATTATTTAATTTAAATATTTATGTTATATTTCAACGCGTTTTTTGTGGATATGAATTTATTTCCCATAATCTCTTCATTTATATATTCTTATGTCACATGTTACATTCATTATATTATTTTCCTTTCAATCCCTCCACTATTTTCATGTATTATTCATCGGTATATAATTTCCAATACATGACTCATATTTATGTTATTGTATTGTTCCCTTATAATTTAAAGTAATTTAGGATAAATTTTTCTTGTAATATATTCTTTTATGAATTTATAGATAATACCATAAATTTTTTGTAACAGTTTATTCTCAAAACTCACTTTGAGTCTATGTTGGTCAATATTTAATATATTTAGGAAAATTATATTTTTATAATTTAGTAAAATAATATCTATTTTATTATAGTATTTTTTTATTTTTGTTTTCATGCCTTCTTAAAATTTATAATCTAAATAGTGTAGAGTTTGTCTAAATTATTTCTTCTATGTAGACATGAATGTACCTCTCATTTATAGTCAAGAATATTTTACTTCTATGCTCATTTTGAATATTTTTTGCATGAATGTTTACGTTATTATATATAATATTTCATATGGTTACTTTCAATTTCCATTTACATCCATTACCAATATTTTAAAAGTATCTTATAACAATTTTCCCAATATTTCATTTTCTAAATTCATTATAGGATTTCATAAGTATTTTTCATAAAAAAACATAATATTCATTATTTAATGGTTTTATAAATTAATTAATATACCCAATATTGGTGACTTTTTACATTTAAAAATAATTTTCAATGTATTATATGAGTAAGTTAAGGGATTTCATAATTTTTTAATATTATTACTTTACTACAAAAATTTAATATCTTTTATTTCATTTATTTTCAATATATATATATATATATAATTATTTTATTATTATATTTTTCAATTACATAATTTAATTTCATTAAAATATAATTTTTAAGCCACATATATATTTCTTTTCAAAACCATGTTCCAAAATCAGTATGATTTTTTTTACAATTTCACTTATATTTTGCAATAACTAACTAAAACAATGAACTCATATTCTCTTAAGTTCTTTGTATTAACCTATAAATTAACATATGATGTATTTTTTTGGATATTAAAATTTTGGATTAGACTATCCATTTTAAAATCACAGTTTTTATTATACCATTTCAATGACCTAATAATCCTATATTCTTATAATCGTGTTTCTCAACTATGTCAACATACATTGGGTTTCTTATGCTAAAATGGGTAAAGGATATAATTATTACATTCATCTTATTTATATGTGTAACATTACAAGTAAATAAAGAACAAATGATTTTCATATTTATTAATATTTTTGAATTAAATATTAGTTTTACTTTAAAGTGGATGCAATTTTCTTTGGAATACCCGATACGCAACAACCGGTTTCATTGAAATATTATGTTGCACAAAATGTTGGTTCATACTAAAAAATAATAATATAATATAATTATAAATGGTAGCTAATGCCTAGCCATTGTATTGGAGAGAAATAATTGAACTAGATATAATATGATTATACATATTTTTAATTTTTTTTATATTTATCCAATAAATGTTAGAGGCTTAAAAAATGAACGAGTCCAATTATAAGAATTAATTCTCTAATATTCTTTAATAGGTCGATTTACTACCTTTGGATGGTGAAATATCATTAAATATATATTTTTTAACTTTAATATGTTATATTTTACAAAATAAAATTCTTCTTTGGAATCAAGAAATCAAAATTTACTTTGGGTAAATTTTTGGTATTTTTCTGATAAAATACATTTTCTTATCAATAGTGAAAATATTGTATTTTAATTCAAAACTATGTTCAAATATAATTATGCTATATGGTAATAATATATTTTTAATTGGTTTAAAAGTTTACGTAAATTATATTTTTACCATTTAATCTAATTTTTTTCATTGGATGTAATTTCACTTTGAAATTAGACATAAACAAGTGTCAATCCTTTGATAATTATTATTTCTTAAAAACACGTTTTTCTTTTTTGACAATGAAAATTAATTTTAAATTAATAAATGAAACTTTTATGTTTTGAATATTGTAAAATATACATCATTTTCTAATTTGTAATATCAAATATATCTTAAGCATGATTTTTGATATTTTTCTGAAAAACTTCAATTTTTGTTGAATAGTCAAAACACTGAGTAGTAGTTAAAAAACATATGTTTTCATTTAAATGGAATTTTATTGCATTTGTGAATTGAATTTAAAAAATCCAACATACATGGTTGTTATTAGCAAGTAAAACTTGGTTCAGTAAGATAAAAATAATTTTTGGTGAAGGGAAATGTTTGACATTTATTTCCACAATTAAAGGTAAATAGGGTAATTCAAGGTAAAAATAAAAAAATAATAATATTAAATTACGAAAAAATGTTTCCTAATCCTCTTGGATGGTACTTCTCCAACCTTGGTAATCCTTGGGTCGATTTTGGGAGCCCATGGAACCACTTAAAAGTTATAATGACACTTTATATTAATTAATTTAATGTAATGGAAAAAATGACATAAACATATATCTTTCAGTAAATAAATTATTACATGGGGTTATATAATGTATCTTTTCAACTATAAATATTAATTTTAATGATAAAACCATTCCCTACATCATGGTATTTTTTTATATTTTTAAGAAGTCAAATAAATAAAATTATTTAAGACACAACAATGATGTAGTGTTTAAATAATTAATGAATGATTTAAATAAATAATATTTCAAAGATTACAAAAATATCCAAAACCTATATAATTATTATTGGATAATTTTATATCTAATAATATTAATCTTATATTATACTTGAATATTTTTTGGACCTTTATAATCCTAAAATAATTATATAATAAAACTATATTTTCAAACCTTCCAAAACGGCCCCTCAGCCCACCTAATAAAAATACCTCAACTCTAACCCACTACTCACACCTATCAACCCCAGTGGCTCATCAAAAAACTACCCAAATAATCTTTAATGATCCTTTTCTTCCATCTATAAGCCTTACATTAGTCATAAGTCACTTCTAGAAATTCTTTTTGTTCAAACCAAAAGGAGTTACCCAATTTAAATGTAACATCTTCTCTTATGCTATTTTCTTTTATTTTACTTCTCCAACCCCCTATATTCTTTTTAATAATTAATTTTATAACAAAATCAGTATCCTAAATATACTAGGTTGTTTTTATGAGAATTATTCAAACTAAACTTACACACACCTCCGTCTAATGGATAAAGAACATACTGTTTCGGTGGACGACGAACTACTGCCTCACGAAACCATGATTGTTCAATATTCATCTACCACATTTTATGGTGGCCAAAAATATGGAACTATATTTACATCTGATATATATTATATTTTTATTTTCTCTATTTTTCAGTATTTTTCATTTCTATCATACCTTTATGGTTTCCATAATGATTAAATACAATAATTTCATTTGAGAAATGCGGACTAACGCCCCCTAAATGTGATATGACCCATTCATTACATATATGGAACATATAAAGTATGGAGTTACTTAAATAACATAACATATATATTATAATGGAATTATTATATACATAATTATAATTATGTTTTCATTACTCTAAATATAAAATAGAAATAAACGTTGTGTCCATGTGAACGTACGACTTACCTTCTCCATGAACTGTGTGTTTCATTTCATAACTCAAAATGATATGGAATATTTTAAATAAATAGAAACTAGATATATATGATATATATGATATCTAAATCATGAATATAATTATGTATATGAAGTAAATTTGACCACATGTAAAATTTATAATTATAACTAGTTCATTATTAACTCATGTTTCGAACATTGAAAAAATGTTTGACATGAACTCAAATAATTAGCTAATAGTTATAGTAAGGTAATAAGTGATATAAAAAGATTAATAAACATTAAAAAGTTTATTAACCAAGTATAATTTAACTTAATTTTATTATTCAGGATGAACAAGGAACATAAAAGACAAGTCAATCTTGAGGTTAGTGGTTTCTTATATAACTTTTAATTTTGTGAGATTTCAATTGTTCACCCCATTTTTATTGCATGTGGTGTATTGTGTACTGACATTTGATATATATTATCATGATTATTTTTATATTCATGGAATTATAGGATTCAATTAGTGGTTATTAATGTCATGACCCGCCTTCACCAAGATGAGTGAAGGGACAGTAGGTTTCCAGACCCTTCCTTCTTTAAGTTGAAGGAGAGATAATGACCCCTGAGACACACCTTCAATAGGTCTCGGAGTGTCGACTAGAACCAAGGGAATATAATCACACACAAGATGGAAGGCATTACCCTTTTTATTTAATAGCATCAGGATATAATATAGTAAATCCTAACAACACCAAAAATAGAAGTACATGTAATGCAAAAACAAACCATTCTCATATGCATGTTCCAAAATTAAATGATACAAAAGTAAAAGAAACCCCCAAAAAGAAGCACCAAAAGAATGTAAAAACAGCAACAACAACTGCCCCAATGTATTTACTAGTACGACCCTGCACGATCTCTGAAGACCTCCAAGAAAACAGAAAACATTTTTATATACATAGGGTGAGAATAAAAGTATACTCAGTAGGGAAAACCAAAAGCTATGGTGCACAGGTGGGGAGGCATTCTAATGCCCCGTGAGAAAAGAGATAACTGAAACACCTTGAAAGGAAAACATCCCACCCAAGACTCACTAAGGAATGAGCCCCAAATAAAGAAAGTCAAGAAATATAATAGTAATAACACATCGATGTTTGGGTACACCACACCACTTCCCCACTGGTTATTGAAGACATCATATGAATCGTACCTCTCCTGCCATTGTCACCACAGTCCCACTATCACACACCACATGCACACACCTGGGACACAACCACACATCCTACCCACAAAATCATGGTCCACAACAACCACGTGTAACCAGGCCCACAAACACCAAGGCCATAACAACTACTACCACGCCCGAAGACACCTGGGCCTCATCCCAAAGACACATGGGAAACAACCTGCCCACACACACTAGGGCAACCACCACAAATACCCTACCCAAAGAATCTTGGGCTATGATGAACCTTAGGCCATCACAGCCTGCCTGATGATTCTTGGGATATTTGGGAAAGGGAGAAGAAAATGAGCTAATAACCAGCCACTCATAGGAGTTTTTGGAAAACAATCCCTCCCCAATGACATGGGGATGTTCGGCACTATGTGCTCAACTTGGGTGGGGCATTAATAAGAAACATAAGAACTACAATTATACAATATATATATAAAAAGCACTCATCCCAACCTAGGAGTTCCAAAACCAACATAAACACAAACACCCTCGTTACTCTTCATTCACAAGAAACACCAAACCCATGACCATGACACCCCTCATCCCGGAAAGAAATTACCCATTGAGGCCATTCTTTTTTTCATGCTCAAGTGATCCCATTTAAGTAATTTATTCGCTATTGGGCAAGTAACAGTCATAACCACACGCCAGATAAAGAGAAAAACCCAAACAACAATTTAAGCATTCACACCCAGTTCTCTTGTAAAGCCACAACAAAAAAGGTATCTGTGAGATCCCTCAAAGTACTGGAACCAAACCAAGCCTCGAGATACAACCCCACATAGCTTTAGATTCACAACCAACAACCGTGCCACAATAGAGGATCCCATCCCCATCCATATCACCCCATAAGCATCAAACAGAGCAACACACCTACTACCAAAATAGTGTAGGGAACACCAAAGTTCAAGGACCTCATTCATTAGGTTCTTCTTTCTGTTGGTTAACCGGGGTGACCACACAAGGATTAATGTTCACTGGGCATCCATTTAACAAACCGAGTTCTGGTGATTAACCAATTTCCATGTTATAGTCATTTAATCATCACAGAAGGCAATGGTTCATTAGTGTGAAAGGAAAGTCCCCCAATATCCATGATTTTTAGTGATCAGAAGCCAATACAGTTCACAACATATAGCAATTATAAAAGAGTACATGAGAATTGTCAAAGGCACCCCATCATTATTTAACATTCTGTTTATTATCTTTTTTGTGGTTTGGATCCATCCATTCCGACAGAAACAACAGCGCACCCACCCTGCATGATACACACTAAGGAGAGACGAAGGAAAATCATTACTTGGTTGATCAAGGATCGATGTTCTTCTCCACGCGCCAAGAACTAGGGATGCATGACTTGTAGGGGAGGAACGTCGGGGACTCCAAGGGTGAGAAGAAAGGCTCCATCACAGGCGCACCACTTGCCTCAGGAAGGGGAAATCTAAATGCACAAAGAATAAAAGGATACTAGCCAAGAGTAAGAAGAATGAATTTCTAGCGTGATATAAATATGATATCCCATTGTTATGGGATATGAAATTTTGAATGGCTATAAGGTCAGACCGTGGTTTCCCATGTAGTTGGGAGGATACACACAATGGGATTACTCCTTATTTAATTATTCCTATTATGGTGGTGGCCATAACGGCTGTGCGTTAAACCATTTCTTTTAATCAGTGTAAAAACACGCAACATGGGCGGAACTTGAAGGTATGGGGAAAGGGAGTGACACCGAGGAAAATCCACACATTTTGGTAAGTTAAGGGTTTCTTTAATCTTATGGGATTTAAGATATTATTTATGGGATTTAAATGGATTTGAAAGGGGGTATTAAATCATTTTTAGGTCAAAAGATACGTTCTGGGAGCGGAAAAGTCGGGAACTGGCTCGGTGAGGACATGGTGCCACCATCACAGTTCCACCCTCATGGTGTCACCCTCACGGTGCCACCGTCACAGTGTGAGACCGTGACTGGTGCCACCATCTTGGTGGGACCATTTGATTGAACTGTGTTTTGGAAAAGTTATAGACCAGGAGGGTCCGGGCCATTACATCAAATACCTCTCAAACTATTATCTCCCTCTAGAATAAAAACTAGACTAGGTTAAAAGAGGGGGGGGGTTTGAACAACCACCTCGAAAGATACCTCTCAGGAGTAATCATGATCCATCTTTTGAAAGACTATGGATACACTACCACTCCTCTTCCCCGAATTAAGAAGAAAAACATTCAAGGGTCAAACTATCCAGTTATATGGATTAGGGAGTTATCTTCCTCCATGTCAAGATACTAACCGCTTCGGGCAGCATTGACTCACCCGCACAGGTTTAATCGCATCCAACTTAAAGCATCTTGATTAGCGATCAGGTCATCCCCTCCCCACAGTTAGGACTCATCATACACATCCACATAATAAGGAAAAAAATATGTTACATAGTTAACAAGGTAAAGCGTTCCATAAAAAACAAGTACAAAAAAATAGATAAAAACTCAAAAGAGATATGGTTACTGGGCGCGGATCTGCGTCTATCGTTCGCATGTACTTTACCTAATATTTCCATGACTCCACAACACACGAACCATATGACTCGTCCATCCACAGAGCACATTCTCCTCATGATCCTCGATCCTCACTGGTCTTTCCACAAAAGTCATGTCATCCTTGATATTCAGCTTTCCCCAGTCGAGGAAGTGTGAATCGTCATGTAGATATCATTGAAGCTAGGACACATCGAAGACATCGTACAGTCTCAGTAGTGTTGGTGATAGCACTAGCTGATAATCCACTTCACTGATCCGCCACAGTACTTAGAACGGTCCAACGAATCTGGGAGAAAGCATACTCTCCCTGCCGAACCTCTGTTTCCCACTATGTGGGGAGAACTTCATGAACACGTGGTCCCCGACCTCGAACTCCAAGGGACACCTTTTATTATTGTCATATGATTTTTCCGGTCCTGGGCCACCTTCATCCTCTCCCGTATAAGCTGAACCTTCTCCATAGTGATCTGCACCACCTCCGGGCCTAGAAAACCTGCCTCCCCGACCTCTGTCCAGCACACAGGTGAGCGACACAACCTCCTGTGCAAAGCTTCAAACGGAGCCATGCCAATGGTAGAGTGATAGCTATTGTTCTAGGAAAACTCCACCAGAGGCAAGTGTCATTCCCTCGATCCCCCAGAGTCCAAAAAACATGCTCGTACATATCCTCGAGTGTCTTGATGGTGTGCTCTGTCTGTCCATCTGTCTGGGGGTGGAAAGTAGTGAAAAGATGTAGTTGGGTGCCAAAAGAAAGCTGCAATCCCCTCCAGACTCATGAGGTGAACCATGCATCCTTATTTGAGACTATGGTTCTCGGGAATCCGTGCAACCACACCACCTCATCCAAGTAACTTTTTGAAAGGGCATCTAACATACTTGACTCCTTGATTTCCAGGAATTGGGCTGATTTCGTCAGTCGGTCCACCACTACCCAGATAACATCACAACCCCCTTGGACTCTGGGTAGTCCTGTGATGAAATCCATCGATATTTCGTCCCACATCCACTCAGGGACATCAAAAGGTTGTAACAGACCCCCTAGGAGGCGGTGTTCATCCTTCACCTGCTGACACATGAGGCACTTTGTTACAAACTCTGCCACAACCAGCTTTATCATGGGCACCAGAACTGACCTCTCAAGCCCGGGAACATTTTGAATGATCTCGGGTGTACTTCCAGGGGTGAGTTTTGGAACTCACCAAGAACTCCCTCACACATCATCTCCGAAACAAACAACATCCCACTGAAAAGCATATGATTATGAGCATCCTCCTTACACCCTTCTAGAGCATCGGCATGGTTAACCTGGTGACACATTACTTCACTCTTTATGTCTCCCCACTGAGATTCCTCCACATTCCATATGAGAGAGGATTGAACTGTCATATGAAACAGACAACCTCTACCACCATCCTCCCTTACATCGAGGTGCAGGGCATCCAACTCCTCCATTTCCTTCCAACCTTCTGCCAACTCTCAAACCACATCCTTATAGGACTTCTTTCTCAAGGCATCAGCCACCACATTCCCTTTTCTTGTGGTGTAGGAAATCTCGAAATCGTAGTCCTGAATAAAATCCATCCACCTTCACTATCGTAAGTTCATGTCCCACTGGGAGAATATATCTTTCAATATTTTGTGATCCGTGAAGACCGTGAAGCGCTCCCCGATGTGGTAATGTCACCACAACTTTAGTGTGAACACCACCGCCGCATGCTCCAGATCGTGTGTGGCGTAGTTACGCTCTTGGGGACGTAACTGTCGAGACCCATAAGAGATCACCCCTTGTCATTGAATCAGCACACACCTAAGGCCTTGTCCTAAAGCATCACAGAATACCTCATACGACACCCCTTCTTATGGAAACCTCAGCACTGGGGCACTTACCAACTTCTCCTTTAGATAGCTAAGGGTTGCCTCACACTTCCCATCACATATAAAAGTATGGCCCTTCTTGGTCAATGCTGTCAAAGGTGCTGCAACTCAAGAAAATTTGGGTACAAACCTCTGGTAGTAACCTGCTAGTCCAAGGAAACTGTGAACCTCTACCACGTTCTTGGGATCTGCCAAAGAAACAAACGCCTCGACCTTCGATGGGTCCACCACTATTCCCTTATCGGACACCATGTGTCCAAGGAAGTGCACTTCTCGTGTCCTGAACATGAACTAGGACAATTTCCCATAAATTTGGTGTTGTTGGAGGACCTCTAAAACCATTCTCAGGTGTTAAGTGTTATCCTCCTCTGACCTTGAGTAGATCAGGATGTCGTCAATAAACACGACCAGAAACCATCTAGGTATTCCCGGAAGACGGAGTTCATGAGTCCCATGAACACAGATGGGGTATTCGTAACACAGAATGGCATGACTACAAACTCAATGTGTCCATACATACATTTGAAGGTAGTCTTTAATATTTCTCCCTCATTCACCCTCAACTGGTGATATCTAGACCGATGATCGATCATAGAGATCCAACCTTCTCCCCTCAGCTGGTCAAAGAGATCATCTATCCTCATAAGTGGGTATCGATTCTTGGTCGTCACCGGATTCTGTCTCCTATAGTCCATGAATAGTCTCAGACCACTATCTGCCTTCTTTTCAAACAAGAAAAGATCACCCCAAGGTGGTGCACTTGGTTGAACTAAAACCATCTTCATTAGATCTTTAATCTGAATACACAACTCCCGCAACTCAGAAGGTTCCATCCGTTAGGGAGCCATCAAAATTGGACGGGTACCAGGTTGCAAGTCTATCTCAAACTCATCATCACGTCAAGGGGGTAGAGTCGCCACCTCTTTAGGGAAGACGTCCACAAACTCACCGACGATCCCTGGGATGTCCACCATTTCTGTATCCGCCGACCCCACTAACAGTTTAGCTATCAAGGAAAGGAGTTTCTCCACTCACCAGTTAAATTCCTGGTAACCCCGCTTGCCAATGAAAGTCACACACTGTCCGCCCAAGTCTGAAAACAAAATCCTTCCTCAAAAGCAGTCAACAATGGCACATATAGAGAACAACTAGTCAATTCCTAGGATGACATTGTTTGGATGTATCTACAGCAGTAGAATATCCCTAATTGACACATGTGTCCCTATCATCAGTCTACACCCTTGACAAAAATAAAACAATTCGTTCTAACCTCCGACTGGTGTACTCAACACAAGGGGAATGGAAGACTCTCATCATCTACACCCAGAGCACGGGCCAGACAGGGCACAAAAATGGTGTACGAAGCTCCTATATCCAACAAGGCATAGGTAAGAGTACTAAACAAGCTGATTGTACCTCGAACGACTTCCGGACCTGCTGGAGCTACTGCCTCCATAGCGTGTAACTGCCCACGCCCAGCTCCCCTGCCCCTCAGCTATCAGATGCCTCACCGACCGTACCCTGGTCGAGGTCCCTAAGGAGCGCCATGAGGTCTGCCTCCTCCTACGATGTCTTCCCATGGAGGAGAGAGATCTCACTGTCCCTACTACTGCTGCTGAAAGGGCCTACCTGGAAACTACTACGGATGGGGCGGGTGCTACACTGGCCCACCCTCATTGTACTGTACTCGATCTGGGCACTGATTCCAAAGGTGCCCATTCCTTCCACAGATGAATAATCTCGGTCCTGGGCCCTAAAGGAAAGGGTGAGGACTGGGAGATCAGAACTGGAACTATTGGGGTCATCTCCCTACTCGTCGAAACTTATAGGGACCTGATGTTGGAGGCCTGATGTTGACGACCTTCCCCTTTGATGAGCCCAACTAGATTCCCTCTCATGATAATCCTCCTAGCGTGTGCATCATCTCCACCACTTTATCATTCTTCTGGACCTCCATGTATATCGGTAAGGTGAAGATAGTAAAAGAATACTGAAGAGAAGGTCGAAGTGCCTCCTCTAAACGTCTCACCTGAGACTACTCATCTGAAAAGAGGTTCGGATAAAAGCAGAGGAGATCCTTGAACATGATCCCCAAATCTCTCACTGACATGCTCCCCTTCTGAAGGGGGAGTAGTTCAGGCCTCTTCTCTGCCTTCATCATGGTAGAGAGGAATTCTGCCCAGAACCTCCTCTCGATGTCAGCCCACGTATCCTCAGCCTCTCTATTCTCTCCAAGGTTGAGTGTCCACCACTAACAAGCTTCTCCCTACATCTGGCTTACAGCCAAAGGAACCCAGTACTCCGTCAGAGCCCGAATCAGGCTGAAAGATATCACCAGCTCCTCTAGCCTGCTTTATGTCTCAAAGACCGAGGTGCTGCCCTCGTACTTCTCAAGGGTTAGTCGCTAAAAGGAACGAAGAGTCCTGCCACGGATCGTCCTCTTCCTCTCAGTCAGTCCTCTGCCGATCAGCCATGTCAACCTCCTAGGCCTTGATCGCCGGCATTACACATGGTCGTCTCATAGGTACCATAGCTGTAAGGTAAACACGGAATGCCTAAGCCTGAGTAGTGTAGAATATATTTTTAAAATTTTCATAGACTTATTATTCATTTTAAATAACCAAAATACCAACAAAACATGTGAACAGAAGTCATTATGACACATGTACCTTTCCTAGGCACTATAACCTGAAATCAGTGTAGCCTCACCTGGATGTTCGGTAGGCCGAGAGTTCCTACATCAGATCACAGGGGGGCCTAAAATCTCATGTCATAGCCGGTCTTCCCTGGCCTATTTTGTGCACCAATATTGTACAACATTGTTGGCCTACCATCCCATGATATCCTCACTATTCTTAACTCTGAACTCCATATTATATCTCAACCTCCCCCTATTATACCATTCTGTCATGTCCCGCCTTCACCATGATGAGAGAAGGGACAACAGGTTGTCAGACTCTTCCTTCTTGAAGTTGAAGGAGTGATAATGACCACCGAGACCTGCCTTCAATAGGTCCCGGATTGGCGACTAGCACCAAGGGTATAGAATGACACACAAGATAGAAGGAATTACCCTTTTAATTTATTAGGTTAGAGAGATAATATTGTTAATCCAAAAAACACCAAAAGTGGAAGTATAGGTAAATCCAAAACAAACCATTCTCATATGCATGTTCCAAAAGTAAATGATACAAAAGTAAAAGAAAACCCCAAAAAGAAGTACCAAAAGAAAGAAAATACAGAAACAACAACTACCCCAACGTTTGAGCTAGTACGACCCTGCACAATCATTGAATTCTTCCCGTAAACCTAAAAACAATTTTATATAAATAGGGTGAGCATACAAGTATACTCAGTAGGGAAAACCAAAAGCCCTCGTGCACAAGTGGGGAGGTATTCTAATGCCCCGTGAAAAAAGTGATAACCGAAACACCTGGAAAGGAAAACTGCCCACCCACCCTAACCAAGGCACACTCCCCAAATAATGAAAGTTAAGAAATATAATAGTAATACATCGATGTTTGGGTACCCTGTGCCACTTCCCTACTGGTTATTGAAGACTTCCTAGGCATCGAACCTCTCCTGCCATTGTCACAACAGTCCCACTACCACACCCCGCCTGCACACACCTAGGCCACAACCACACATCCTGGCCACAAACACCTGGTCCACAACAACCACACGTAACCGTGCCCGAAAAAACCTGGGCCAAAACAACTACTGCCACGCCCGAAGACACATGGGCCTCATCCCGAAGACACTTGGGGAACAACATGCCCACACACACCTGGGAAACCACCACAACTACCCTGACCTGAAAAATCTTGGGATATAATGGACCTCAGGCCATCATAGCTTGCCCAATGTTTCTTGGGATATTCGAGAAAGGGAGCAGAAAAGAAGCTAATAACCATCCACTCATAGGAGTGTTTGAAAAAACAACATCCTCCCCAGTGACATGGGGGTGTTCGACAGTAGGTTCTTAACATGGGTGGGAATGATTAATAACATAAGAAAAAAAATTATATAATATATATAACAATCAATCATCACAACCTAGGAGTTCCAAAACCAACTTAAGCACAAACACCCTCGTTTCTATTCATTCACAAGAAACACAGAACCCATGACCATGTCACCACTCATCCCAGAAATCAATTCCCCATTTAGCCCATTCTTGTTTTCATGTTCAAGGGACATCATTTAAGTATATTATACACTATGGGGAAACTAACAGGCATAACCACAAGCTATAAGAAGACAGACACCCAAACAAAAATTTAAGCATTAATACCCAGTTCTCTTTTAAATTCACAACAACAAAGGGATCTGTTAGGTCACTCAAAGTACTGGAACCAAACCAATACTTGAGATATAGCCCCACCGAGCTTCATATTCACAACCAACAACCGTTCCACAACAGGGGATCCATTCCCCATTCACATCACCCTATAAGCATCAAACAGAACAATACACCAATAACAATAATAGAGTAGGGATACTTCCAGGTTCATGAACCTCGTTCATTATGTTCTTCATTCTGTTGGTTAACCGGGTGAACACACAAAGATTGATGTTCACATAGCATCCTTTTACCAACCGAGTTTAGGTGATTATCCAATTTCCATGTTACGGACATTTAATCATCACATAAGATACTGATTCATTAGTGCGCAATGAAAGACCACCAACGACCATGATTTTCAGTGAGCATAAGCCCACACTATTCACAACACATAGAAATTATAAAATAGTACAACAGAATTGTCAAACGCAGCCCATAATTCTTTAACAGTATGTTTATTATCTTTGTTATGGTTTGGTTTCATCCATTCCCATAGAAACAATAGTGTACCCACCCCGCATGATACAATGTAAGGAGAGATGAAGAAAATTATTTACTTGGTTTATCAAGGATTGATGCTCTTCTCCACGCGCCATGAACAGGGGATGTGTGACTTGCAGAGAAGGAATGTCGGGGACCCCAATGGTGAGAAAAAAGGCTCCAGCACAGGCGCACCACTTTCCTCAGGAAGGGGAACTCCAAATGCACAATGAAGAAAAAGAGACTAGCCAAGAGAAAAAAATGAATTTCTAGCGTGATATAAAGATGAGATCCCATTGTTATGGGATATGAAATTTTGAACATTAATAATGTCAGACCGTGGTTTCCTATGTGGTTGGGTGGTTACACATTATGGGATTAATCATTATTTAATTATTCTTATCGGGGTGGTGGCCATAACGGTAGTGCGTTAAACCGTTTCATTTAATCGGAGGAAAAATGCACAGCATGGGCGGAAATGGAAGGTATGGGGAAATGGTGTGACATCAAGGAAAATTCTTGTGTTTTGGTATTTTAAGTTTTGATCAACTCTTAATGTATTTTATATATTATTTATGGGCTTTAAATTTCTTTGACAGGGGGTATTAAATCATTTTTACGTCAAAAGATACATTGTAAGAGCAGAAAAGTCGGGAATAGGCTCTGTGAGGACACGTTGCCACTGTCACGGTGCCACCCTCATGATGCCACCCTCACAGTTCCACCCTCAGGGTGCCACCATCACTATGCCACCCTCATGGTGCCACCCTCACGGTGTCACCCTTACGGTGCCCGCCTCTTAGTTACACCGTCATGGTGCCACCGTTTTGGTGTGAGACCGTGACCGGTGCCACTGTTATGGTGGGACCATTTGATGGAACCATGTTTTGGAAAAGTGCTACACCAGGAGGGTCTGGGCCATTAAAAATAACTTTTGGTCTTACGACTTGATTGATTACAACATGGTAAGGGGTTTTTATCTCACTTTTTATTCCCGTGAGACACTGACTATATTTGCCACTATTTTCATTTCTGTCGTGAATGTACTTCCCGTGATTGTATTCTTTGTAAAATGTACATTAATTTATTGGTATTTATACCTTCATTGTACGATCCCTCTTTCATTTGGTGTATGTTTGGTAAGTTACCAAATCAGTAAGGTAACTTTTTAACCCAATTTCTATTCTTTGGGTTAATATTGTAATTCTTGATTATTTCCTTCTATGATTATTTGTGGAATCACTTTTTATTTATTTAAGTTGTAATTTACACTCCCCTTTGTGTAGATATAATTTTGGTACACATAATCACTCCATTGATAAATTCTCATGTCAATGATATGAACTTGATAAGGATTTTCTTAACTCAATTTCCATTCGTTGAGTTAAACATCCATGTCATTGGTTTTGTTTTAAAAAAAATGTGTGAATTTAATATGATTAATTTAAACTGAATATCGAGTCATATTGAGTGTATTTATATTTTTCACACTTTATTATGTAATTTATTTATCCTTAACCTAAGGATATTGTTTTTAAAATCAATTTCATCTCAATTTACATTCCATTGAGACATCATTGTTGTTATGCACCAATTAACTTTTATATAGCGTTAATACTACCCTTTGGCATATTATATCAGGAATCCATTTATTTTATTGATATTATAAAGTTTTGATTATAGTTCTTCCCTGATTATTTGTATTCAAGCCTCTCTCATTTGGTTAGGAACTCTTTAACAAAAATTTTGTTTTAAATGTTTTAAAGATTTATTCTTGTAAATATTTCACAATAATTTCCATGATTTAAAAATGGTCTCAAGGATTTAATTATATAGATATGAATGTTTTTAAATTAAAATCACTTCAAAAATCATCAAAGTGGTGTGGGACACTTTGATTCAATAATCTCTTTATAAAATGTTTTAAATGGGATTGAAAATAGTTTTATAAATAATGGATTATATTAATATCTTGAAATGATGTATTGTGATTACAATGTGGAAATTATATCTTTAGTTTATGCTTGTTTTATGTGTTATGATTTTTTTCTATTTTTGGGATTTGTTTACGTATATGGGTGGTTCTGTGATAAACCTAGGGTAGCTGAGCCAGAGATAGCTCTCCAATGTATTTGGTAACATGCTGGAGGTAAACGTTATTGTTTCTCCTAAGAGATTTTGTGAATATATTGTGATGGGTATTCCAAGTGTAACTCCCATTGTAGATTTGAAATCTAAAATGTATGTATGATATGTATTCCATAAGTTACCTTTATGATTTATGATATCTATGTGTTATTTCCAAATCTTATGATTTCATAAGTATTTTAAAAGTTCTTATGTTCTGTATTTACTGATGAACTATTGTTTTCATTTTTTTATTTTATTACCCTAACTGATATTTTTATGCTCATACCATGTTTGATAAAAAAAATTCCCACGGTATTAGTCAATGTAAGAGAAATGAATAACTATGGAAAAATTATATAAAGAAAATAATTATTGTTTTCTTTTAATAAATTTAATTTTTTGATAAAATTGATAGTGAGAATAAGTTTCTACATTGTAATTTTTGTGATTTAATGTAATAGTTATGGACTAATTCTCTATAACTCTAAACCTGAAAAGATCCTCAATGTTAATTATTAACTTATTTCAAGATTATGTAATGTTTATGGCTCGGGAATTATAGTTGGTATCATAAATTAGTTTAGACAACTTTAGGGATCAGGATGTTTTGTTAACACATGTTTAGTCTTTATGTCTATTCCATAAGTTAAATCCCTATTTTTAATATTTTATGATCAAGGAATATCTGTTATAAATGGAATGATAATGATCTCAAACAAAATTCCTATCTATTTCTCGCAGGACATGCGTGTAATAATTATTGCAAAGTCATGTCTAATAAATCTAAAACATTTTCTAACATACAACTCAATTGTAAGAAATTTATTGAGATATTAAACACCTTCATGATACATAAATATCATCATAGATCATGGGTTGTATTTAATCAAATACTTGTTTCACTATATTCTCATGTTTTCAAGAAATTTAAATATTATCAAGGAATTTTCAAATATTTTAACTTATCACAAAATTTTAAAGCATATTAGGATTTTTAAAAAGGTGCTGAAGAATGAGACCCTTGTGTAACCTATTTATATTTTCTTTTAAATTGTAGTCTTTCAGAACATTCTTATTTTATTTTAAAAGGACCATTGATTGAAAGTTTCAACCCAAAATTGTTTAATTGTTTTATAAAAATAATGTTTTATCATAAGTTTTGAAATTATATGTTATACATGATTATTTTCATAAACTATTTTTACGTGAGCACCCATATGACTCATATAGTGTAAGGTGAATTCAGATGAAGGATGAAAATGATTTTTATGAATATCTTAATCATTATTTCAATGCATGGACCCTATATCTATGTGATCAATTTGACAATGAAACCATGTAAACACCATGGTAAAGGTATGGTGTTATTTCTTTTGGGAATAGTTTTATTTTATCATATATAGGGGAAATAAAATAAATGAAAATATATATAAGTCTTCATTAATATGATGAGGTCTTAATGAGTTTGGATGAAAATGATTGCAATATTAAAATTTTGGAGGTTAAAATCTATTAGGGCTATTTTTGAGTTTTATAAAAAGGATAACCCATAAGATGGGTGACAACTCGTCACATCTGGTAATGTCTTGGGAATCGAACCCACAACCCAATGGTGACAAGGGCGCATCGCCTACCACTAGCCTACGTGATGTACCTGGTTAAAATTAGTTATTCTTTCAGATAAAAAATTTTATAGAACAAGAATAAGTTTAATTTGGGAACTTATCATTCATGAAATGGATATCCTAAGTATAAAAAAATAATTTGGTGACAAACTTATAAAGGTTATTTTAGAAGAGGTTTTATCTCTTGGGGAACATTATATTATTAAAGAAAATAGAATTCTATGGGATTTTATTTGGGGAGTAATTGTGGAATTTTATTTTTGAAGAATATATGTTTTAGGGATATTTGGTTTATTTATGGAAATGATTAACCTATCATATAGAATATGTTACATGGTTAATTACACTTTAGTATGATACATTAAGAGTATTCGATGTTATTTGGAGATAAATGTTATGATTTAATATGGAATACTATGTGATTAAATACTTTTTCGTTTTAGGTTTCATTCATAGTTTGGTTTAATTTGAAGAATTTTATGGACAATTGTTTACTGAATGGTCATTATTGAACATTGGGTATTGTTTTTAGAATTTTGGAGATTAATAATAATATGTCTTTTTTAAGGACTATCCTTTCTAGGAATTATCTTATCTTGTACTATCGATTTTGGTTTTGGTTAATGTCTAAAGATAAAGAAAATATATAGTTCATCTTTTTTGGATTTTTTGATACTATAGATGATTATTCTATCACTTTAGATGTGAAAAAATAATCTTGAATACTCATCATTTAGAGAAAATATGTGTCTTTGGTTGAAACATATTAAAGGATGAAACACTACTTGAAAAGTTAGTATATTTATAAATGTCCTTTGTCAATCCCATAAAAACATTCTACAACCTTATAAAAATGAACTTAATAAAAAAATGATATCTTTTTTACTTTTCCAAATGGGAAACGAAAAACCATTTAACCAATCAAAATTTGTGATTTCCTTGTGGTTAACTTTCTCTTAATCATGTATATATCATTCACTATCGGAATTTGACACTAAATTTCTCGTCCATATCCATTTTCTCAAGGAATCCTATTATGGGTTTTCTCAGGTGACATTTTTATATCACTTTAATTCTTTTAATGGGATAGTTTTATAAACATTTTTTCTGATGTGGGACTTTTAATGGTGTTTCGAAGCCCAATTTTATAATTTTGAGGACACAATTTCTAATAGAGGGTAAGGATGTAACATCCCATGTAAATAAATAATAATACATTTTCATATTTATTAATATTTATTTATTAAATATTAAAATTAACTTTAAAAGGGATTATATGTTTGATGGCGTACCTGATACGTAACAATAGGTTTCTTTGAAATCTTACGTTCCACACAATGTTGGGTCATACTGAAAAATAATTATATAATATTATTTTAAATGGTAGTTAACGCCTAGAAATTGTATTGGAGGAAATGAATAGAACTAACTACAATGTGATTATACATGTTTGTTATATTTTTTTCAACTTATCAAAGAATGTTAGTGGATTAAAATGTTAATTAATCCAATTTTAAGCATAAATACACTAATATTCTTTAAAAGGTCGATTTA
The DNA here is from genome assembly GCA_963277665.1 of Viscum album. Classification (NCBI taxonomy): domain Eukaryota; kingdom Viridiplantae; phylum Streptophyta; class Magnoliopsida; order Santalales; family Viscaceae; genus Viscum; species Viscum album. The sequence goes on from OY728157.1 coordinate 1,862,679,117, forward strand.
CCGCATTTTTTATGGAGAAACCTCATTAAATCTAGATTTGTTAACTTTTATATGTTCTATTTGAAAAAATATAATTTTTATTTAGAATTGGGATATCAAAATTTACTTAGGGTATGTTTTTGTAATTTTTCTAATAAAATACTTTTTTTATGAATAGTGAAACATATTGTATTTTCATTCAAAACTACCTTATAATCTAATTTATTTATATTGTTAAATTATATTTTTAATTAAATTCAGAATATAATTTGAGTATATTTTTAACATTTAATCCAATTTTTTTCATTGGAAGTAATTTCACTTTGAAATTAGACATAAATAAGTTGCAATAATTTGATAGTTAATATTTCCTAAAAACAGGCTTTTTGTTTTGAAAACAAGAAAATAATTTTATATTAATTAATGAAACTTCTATGTTTTAAATTTGGTAAAATATAAATCATTTTTTAATTTGGAATATCAAATATTTCATAGGTGGATTTTTTAGTATTTTCCGGAAAAACAACAAGTTTTGAAGAATACTGAAAACATTAGTAGTAGTTTAGAAACCAACATTTTCCTTTAAATGAAATTTTACCGATTTTGTGAACTGAATTTCCAAAATTCGACATACATGGTTGTTATTATTATGTATTTTTTTCAAGAAGATGAAAATAATTATTAGGGAATAGTAACTTTTGACTTTTATTTACTGCGGTTAAAGGTATATAAGCAAATTCAAGGTAAAAATAATATTATCAAAATATTAAATTACACTAACAAGTTTCATAATCCAATTAAATGATACATTTAAGACCATGGTCATCCTTGGGTAGATTTTGAGACCCCATGGAGCCACTTATGATTGATAATGAAAGTTTATATTAATTAATTTAAAGTAATTACAAAAATGACATAAACATATATCTTTTAGTAAATCAATTACTAAATGGGGTTATATAAGTTATCTCTTTGAATATAAATATTCATTTGAAATATAAATATCTTTCCAATATCTTTATATTTTTTTATAATTTTTAGACATCAGATAAAAAATTATTTATGAGACAATAATGATGCAGTGTTTACCAAATTAATGATTGATTTAAAAAAATAGGTTTCTAAAGATTAGAAATATATCTAAAGCCTATCCAATTATAATTTTATGATTTAATTTCTAAAAAGAGTCATTTAATATTTTACTTTAATATGTTTTGGACCTTTATAAATTTGAAATAATTATATAATAAAATAACATTTTCAAACATTTTTAAAGAGCCCCTCCTCCCCCTTATAAAAATCCCTTTCCTCTAACCCATTTCTCACACCTATCAAGCCCATTATCTCATCAAACCTCTTCCCAAATAAAAATTAAATATCCTTATCTTCCACCTAGAAGCCTTACCTTAGGCATAAAGAACTTTAATAAATCCTTTTGGTTCAAACCAAAGGGAGTTTCAAGATTTAAAGTTAACGTCTTCTCATAAATATGTTTCTTTTATTTTACATCTCAATCCCCCTAAAATCTTTTTCATCCATTATTTTATAAATAAATAAGTATCCTCAATATAATATGTTGTTTTTATGAGAAGGATTGTAATTTCACTTACACACACCACCTTCTAATGGGTAAGGAACATACTGTTTCTGTTAACGATTAACTACTGTCTCACGAAACGATGATTTTTCAATCTTCTCCAACCACCTCTTATTGTTGCCATTTAGATGAAAATATATTTAAATGTGATATAAATTATATTTTTATTGTCTCAATAATTTTATTTTTTTCATTTATATCATATCATTATGGTTTCCATAATGAGTTAATACGATAATTTTATTTGAGGAAGTGTAGACTGTCGGCCCCTCAAAGTGATATTAATCGTTAATGCCATACGTGGATCTAATAAAATATTGAGTTAATTAAATTAAAAAACATATATATTATACTATATTTATAATATACCTAATTATTATTAGGTTTTAATGCTTTTAAATAGAAAATAGAAATTAAAGTAGCGGTCATGTGTACGTACCACTTACTGTCTCCATGACCGGTGCGTTCATTTCTTAACTCCAAATGATATGGATGGTTTTAGATTCATATCCACTAGATATATATGATATATATGATATCTAAATCATTAATATCATTCTGTAGAAATTGGACCTTTGACCATATGGAAAATTTATAATTATAACAAGTTCATTTTTAACTCACATTTCGAACATCTACAAAAGGTCCGATATGAACTCAAATAATGTGATAATTATTATAGAAAGGTAATAAGTGAATGATAAGGAATAATAAATTTTAAGATGTTTTTTAAGAAATTATAAATTAACATAAGTTTATTATTCAAAAATTATAAGGAACATACAAGATAAGTCAGACATCAGGTAAGGGTGTTCTTATCTCGCTTTTATGTTTGTGATATTTACCTTGTTGACCACTTATTTATTTCATGTGGTGTATTGTGTACTTCCATTTGATATATATTATCATGATTATATTTATATTTACGTTATTATGTGATTCATTTGGTGGTTACTAACTTTTTTTCTTAGTAATTTATTGATTACAGAGTGTTAATGGGTTTTCATCTCACATTTTATTCTTGTGAGACTCATGCTATATATTCCACTATGTATTTTTTTTGTGGTGTATGTACTACCCAGGACTATATTATTTGTGTAATATAGTTTAGTTTATGGATATTTACATCTTCATTTTATGATCTTTCTTTCGTGTGGGGTATGTTTTGTAAGGTACCAAATCGGTAAGGGAACTTTTTAACCCAATTTCCATTCCTTGGGTTAATCTTCTATTTCATAATTATGTCTTGCTATGATTCTATGTGAAATCAATATTTATTTATAATTGTTGTGTTTCCAACTCCCCATTATGTGGATATACATTTTATACACATAATCACTCCATTGATAAATTCTCATGTCAGTGGTATCAACTTCATAAGGTTAACGTTAACTAAATTTCCATTCATTGAGTTAAACATCCAAGTCATTGGTTTTATTTTAAAAAGAACATGATTCAATGTCCTCTGATATATATAAACTGAATATCCAATCATATTCAGTGTATTTATTTTTTTAAGCTATTATTATGTAATTTATTTATCTTTTATCTAAGGATACAATTTTTATAAGCGATTTCATCTCAATTTACATTTCATTGAGAATTAATTTTTGTTATGAACCAATTGACTTGTATATGGTGTTATTACTATCCTTTGTAATTTTATATCACAAATCCCTTTATTTTCATGATATTATAATGTTCCAATAAAATTTATTCCTCAATTATTTGTATTCATCTGTCTTTCATTTTGTAAAAAACACTTTAACTAAAATTTGTTTTAAATGTTATAATGATTTATTCCTTTAAATATTTTATATTAATGTCCTTGTTATAAAAATGGTTTTAAGGATTTATTTATATGGATGTTATTTTTTACAAATTAAAATTTATTCCAAAATATTTAATGTGGTATGGGACCCTTTAATTAAAAATTATCTTTATTAAATATTTTAAATGGTTTTCAAAATGGTATCATAAAGCATTGATTATGTCAATGTATTGAAATGATATATTGACATCACAATGTGGAAAATGTTATCTTTTCATTATGATTGTTTTATATGTTATAAATATGTTATGGTTCTTAGTATTTGATTATGTATATGGTTTGTTCTATGATAAACCTAAGTACAATGAGCCCAAGATAGCTTTCCAATGCATTTGGCAACGAGGCAGAGGTAAACGTTACTATTTCTCCTAAGTGATATAGGGAATATACTGTGATTGGTAGTCTAAGTGTAACTCCCTATATAGCTGTGAATGATACACTGTATGTCTGATATGGATTCTATTAGATACTTTTATGATTTATGATTTCTATTTTTTATTCATAATTATTTTGATTTCATGATGTATGTTAAAGAGCTTATGTTTTGTATGTATTGATATACTAATGTTTTCGTTCTTTATTTTATAATCCTTACTGAGAATTTTATGATCTTCCCATGTTTTTGAAATTTTATTCATAGGGTATAAGGTAGGGTAATAGAATGAAAAAACTAAAGATGGATTATATCAAGAAAAGAATTATTTTATTCGTTTATGAATTTTTATTTTATGAAAAAAATGGATACTATGTAGAAGTGTCTACTTTGTAATTTTTGAGATGTAATGTAAATGTTATGGCATAATTCTCTGTAACACTAACCCTGAAAATATCTTCAGTGTGAATTATTATCTAAATTCAAAATTATGTATGTTTTATGGCTGAGGCCTTATAATATTGATAACATATGATAATGTTTTTTTTGGAAATCATTACGAAACTTATTTTTGTCACATTTCAATTATGATTTTATAAAATTATTAATGTTTTATTATTTCACACACATATGTATATACATATTATGATTTTATTAGTGCTCTTATTTTAAAATATCCCTAAAATAAATTGGCTAATGTTTTCCTCTCATGAAATTCTGTGTATGATTCATGGGTTGTTAGCATACCACACAATGATATGATTTCATGGTAGTGAGCCTTCACCTATTATTTTGATGTCTTATTTTATATATAATATCAATTATTATGATTACATGAACCTTTGATATAAAATATTTTTGATAAAATATTTTTGTTATTATTAATGACTTATGTTCCATATATTACATATGGTCCCAAATCTACGTTGATCGAACCATTGAATGTTTTCAAAGACTGAGGTGCTTAGAGGGGGATAAAAAGTAATTTAGAGGAGTTTGGATTCAAATAATAGGAACCAAGAATAATTAAACATTTTGTAATAATTTTTCATCTTGAAATTCAATTTCAGTATGTGTATGTTTTCTAGGTTTAATAGATAAAAAGTGATGTGTTTTTCAGTAGATTTGATCCCTGTGGATTACACAGCATGAAATGGGATTACACATTATTTAAATCCCCAATGTTGTATTTTTTAATTTTTTTAAATCGCTCATGTTTTGCTAACCCTATGGCTGAAACACCTCTCTCCAAATTCTAGGTGACACGGTGACCCCCTCTTTGACGTTTTGAGAATTCCATCATCATGGATTTATTCATAGATTATGTCATTCGATCTGTCTTTGATCCAATGTCTGTATTACCTCTGTGTTTGCAGTTTATTTTATTTTTTTCTTACCATACCTATAATCCATGTTGTTTACCTTGATCGCCAAGTTCTAATTGAGTTTTTTTCGTTGTTTTTTGTAATTGTAGTGGCACATCGCCCAAGTGTGGATACAATTCTTCAAGAGAGGCGATCAGGATTTTCAATGTTGGTCTGTTCTCATGTGGAGAATATTAAAACCATTTTTAAGTAAAGGATTCATTTATTTTATATTTATTTACATGAAACCATAGAGATAGAATTATTTATCCTATTAGATTGCAATTTAATTTAACCTAAATAGTTACAAGAATCCAATTATTGAATTTTCTTTGTTCTCATGGAAGTGTTGTTCTTTGTATCAAGATTATAGTTTTACTATTTTTTTATTTATATTTTTGTATCCATGTATTGTTTTTTGTTATTGGTTTAACATGTGTTTAATTATTGAAATTTTTAATGATCTTAATGATGGAGATAAATAAAAATTAATTGGAGAAAATATTAAATAAGAATGTTTAGTGAATCATTTTTTTTGTTGAAATTTATTGAAATTCTCTTTTATGAAATTATTCATGTTTAGTTGAATTGTTTAGGGAACCAAAGGACTATTAATTCTAGTTGATAAATAAATTAAATCCATGTTAAATTAATTTTTGAATTAAAATTTGATAGTTTTGATATCTTTTTTACATAGTATTCTCATTTTTTGGAAGCAGTGATAATGAATCAGTTAATTCAAGATGGAATATGAACTAGTTGTGTGAGAAAAGATAATTCTTTTCAAGGTCTGAGTTTCTGGATTTCTTGTAAATTCCATGTTTCGTATGATTTTTATCTATGATAGATCCTTGTGTGTAAAGGTTAGATTCCTTATTTAGGATAATATCCTTGGTAGTCTGCTTGTTTCATGGTAAATGTGATGTGAGCCTGGGATGACTAAGCTAAGAGTGTTGTTTTGGTATGATGGTATTGGATAGACGACTGTGTTGGGATCCTATGATGTATGTGCATGGTGGCCTGTTGTGGTATTAGGGGTAGGGAGGCCCTAATGTTGTGGTAGTAGTTGCCCCATAAAGTGGAGAGATGCATCAGTATATTTAGGTGGGTATCAAGGAGGACCCTGGATATGATGGAACAGGTTGAAGTTGGGATTACACATTGATATAAAAATTTGACACTGGTTTGAATAAATTGTTTTTCAAAAAACCAGGATATTTGTTTACCTACTTTCCTTTCCCCAAAAATTGAGGTAGATGGACATGGTTTTTTGTTTACATTGTTTGTTATCTTAGGGTGTTTTCCTATTGTACTAGGTAAAATGTAAATTAATTTTGTTGATAAAATATGATTTTTTTAACCCATGGGTTTGTAGATTTCTAGGATGCAATATTGGGGTTATAATTCTGATAATTCAAAAAATCGGTTTACTTATTCCTGGAAGGGAATAAACATTATTGTAATACTATTTTCATGTATTCTGGGAAATGAAAATTGTTAATTAATGGTCAATGAATTGATTAAAATAAATTTAAATTAATGAAATTTAATTAAATAATTTAATATATCTCGATAAATTTTCATGAGATTATAGGATTTGTGGTCATACCACTAGCATTCAGGTGTCCCATAGAGGTCATCTACAATTGATTCTAATACTAGGGTTTTCCCATAGTGTGGTTTTAAGCTATATTATATCATTAAAATTTTTGTTTTTAAACACTAGTTAATATTTTATCTTAGTGAAACTGACATTATGGGTATTCTGATACCTAGGGGTGTTTTCCCCAACATCATAGTGGTAGGATGGATGGCTGACTACCCCCTTGGCCCCAATCTTTTCTCTTGGTAGTTACATATTTTGGTTCTCATGGTGGTCAATTTTCCCCATATATGTATTTAAATTTCAATATAGTTTTATTATTATTGGTCACCCAAGTATTTTGGATATAGTTTCCTAAGGTAAACTACATGTATAATGTTTGTAGGTTGTGATGGCATGGGGAACCTCACTATGTATATGGGTGTGATAGCTTGAGGTGTAATACCTAATGTATGGTAAATATAATTAGGGTTGTTGTAGGTTCCATAAACTACCTTTTTACAATTAGATTATTCTTTTATATTGTAGGCTGATATTGACTTGCTTGGTATCCTTATTATCTCTCTCATTCTCATGTGTTCTCTTAGTGGTTAATACCTCCCATCGGTATGTTTATTATACCCTCAGTTCCAGTTTCCAACCTGTGGCCAACTAGAGGTGTGACTCTCGTGTCAATATCTATCTTCTCCCTTTCATGGCCTATGAGGTATACACTTTTTTGGTAGGGTCCATGAAAAGGTGCTCTCAAGGAATTGGTTGATTGATAGGATATATTTTGGAGTTAGGCATAGTTGATGATGAATGGGATGATAGGGAAAATATCATCTATGTTTATAAATCACTATAAACATGACAGACCAGATTCGAAAAGATTATCTAGGATCCATGTGGTTTATTTCATAGACCATAAATCTTGTAGTGGATAATAAATGAAATGATCTTGGTTGGAGGGTAGAGACCAAGGAAATAATCATGCATCATTTTTCTTTGAACATGTGTTTCAATGGGTAGACAATGATTTAGGTTAACTTAAAATGAATAAAAGAAAACTATTAATTAAGGTTATAGTATCCTTTGTTAGAGGTTTTTATGTTCTAACTATTTGTTCCTTTACATTCATGGCACTAGGATGACGCCTCATTAGGATCACATGGAAGATTTTATGTAGGTTGAGCCAGCTGATCACTGCATAGTGGAGGTTGACAACGATGACATTTGGAAGAGTACACTATGAGAGTTTTAGTGCCAGTGTATGAAAGTGTACGATGGATCCTTTCAGATACAATCATGGAATATTGGTTGTAGGTAGCATAGATATCCTGAGTTTGATCCATGCTCATAAGGAAAAATGATTATCATTGGTTGTGATCATGCTCCGTGGGGAAGCAAGGAATTGGGGATATCTATTACTCATAGATCACATGGATTTTATTTTCCTGTCAGAGTATATCCAAGAATAGTTCATAAATGAGTCTATTTATTTTATTTGTAAGGCATCCAATCACCATGACATGTATTCAATTTTGCTGGGGAGCTTCAATGTGCAAGATTTATGGATCCTTCATATTAATATTTGGTGATATGTTTTGGACCTATTGTAATATGAGGCATACATTTTTTGGCATTTCAACAAGGATTTTCATCCCGATATATATTTTGTTATCACTCAGTTCATGATGATGACATATAGGTAGTGGGATGGTGAGAGAAGAGGTCATTGAGAGGACGTTATCCAAATCTAGATCGTCATGAGAGAGGATTAATCATGATTCCTCATTAAGAAAATATGTGGTTTAGAGATAATATTTGTTAGGAAAAAATGAGGTTTTGATCAGTCTGGTGGAAATTCTTAGACCTCATGTCTATATTATTTATGTCTTGTGTCTCTCTTGATGATTCTATAGGATCATACACATGTTTTTTATTGTAGTGTATGAGGTAATCAATAAATAGAATTTCCTAACCATTATGTATAGTCATTTTTTGTCTGTTCATTCTCTTTAGGTCCCATGTCGAGGTAGTTCCATCCTAGGAAGCAGAAATAGGCCTTTCTCGATTGGGATCAACAGATATTAGATGGGGCATGATGAAGGAGTCCTAGTGATGCTCCCCATCCCCAAATAGAATAGAGACACGATGTAGGTGGTCATTTGAATTTTTATAGAGGCTATGTAGTAGGTCAGGTTCAACATCATGATTTAACTTTTCCTGTTATAGGATATCCAAGAAAATGTACGAGGTACCCTTTTCTTATTACTTAGTTGGGTACATGGCTTGTGTGATCCGAGAGTGACACACTCTTTCATGTCACATATCTTTTTCTATGAATTGGAACATGCGGTAGAGATACTTTCTAGGACCTTGGATTTTACTAAACCATTTGGAGGTCAAGATGACTTTTTTATGTATGTGGAAACTATGAGCTAGTACTGTGGAAACACCTCTCTTGAGTGATTTCATATGTTTACAAATAAAACCCTATGAATTCATCCTCAACATGGATAGGTTATATTTTTCATAGGCTATCGTGGATTGACTCTGTAGGTAGGTTATGTTCTTTGATGATGATGGAGAGACGTGAGTTTTTTTTTGAAAGAGAGACCCTCATATGGTTAAGAGGAATGTTCCTTCCTCATCATACATAATGGATGGAATGGTACTGAGTTCTTCAGAAGTTTATCAGTTATCATTTCCATGGATCGTAGAAGAGTACCCTGATTTATTTTCAGAGGAGGTTGTACCATTACCCAATTTTTGATAGGTTATGTTGGGAAACATATTATATCCAAGTATATCTACAATCTCGATGTATCCATAAATGATGGAGCCTACTAATTTATAAGAGCTTCATATAAAACTAAATGGTCTTCTAGGATGTGGTATTGTTCAGCCATGTGAATTTCCATGGGGTGAACAATTTTTTTTTTGTAAAAATGGATTATGGTATTCTTGGTTGTGTATCTATTATCTAAATATGAACTATGTGATAGTGAATAACCACTATCCCATTCCAAAGAATTTTTATTTATTCGATCATATGAAGGGTCAATGTTGGTTTGGGAAGATTGATTTGATTTCTTTATATCATCATAATTCTGTGGAGGATGAGGATATCCTGAAGTCTTCTTTGCATTTTAATCATGGGAATTACGACATTGTTGTGATGTTTTCTAGTGTGATGAATGATCCATCTACATTCATCAGGTTAATGAGGATTGTGTTCTCTGGGATCTTTTATATGTTCATGGTGGTTTCCATCAATGAAATCCTTGTGTACTGAATAACTAAGTATGATCATGTAGAAATATTCGGGTCATTTTAAGATTTATTTTTCATAGTTTGTAGTTTGGGAAGTCCCCAATGTGTGATTTTTTGGATCAAGAAGTGAATTTAGTTGGGAATTTTGTGTCCCAACTAGTTTTATTTGTGGATTTGTCAAAGATAGAAGTAGTTGGGTATTGGAAATCCACCAAGACAGTGGAATAGGTGTGATGTTTTTTTGGTCTATCAAGTTTTTATAAAAGGTCGATAGCTGATTTATTTAGTGTTTTGACTCCAATGATAGGATGGACAAGAATGGATCAGTTTTTCTTTTTGACTGATCATTCCTTTTATATTTTCACATTTTATTTCTTAGGTGGGGAGAGCTCTCCCTCATGATTTTCGGTTCTCAAATATTCCATAGCACTAATTGTCATTCACATAATCATTATTAAAATGATAAGGGCATCAAGACTCTTGAAAACATGTTGTGCTCTTGTGACCTGGGTTTTAGAGATATCTTTAAGAGTCACCTTCCCATGGAAGATATCTCTTACAAAAATATTTTTCACTCCAACATCAGTATAGAATATTTTGAATCCTAGTATGGATGACCTTTATATTATATTTTGTGATAGACTTTGGTCATGGAGGCATCAATTCTCAGGACGGAACTAGTATATAATTTGAAAAATATGGTTCAGGTTATTTGTGAGAGGATGATGATAGTACATGGTCATCATAAATCTTATGTCAGTCATAGAAGGAGACATATGGAGTTCGATGTTGGTGAACATTTGTTCCTGGTGATGTATACCCATCATGTGATGTGATGGTTTGGACATGGGAGTAAGAATCATCCCACAGTTTTTGGAACTTTTGAGGTTTTGGGTCGTGTTAGTGTCACGACGTATTTGACAGAACATCCATCGTAGATCAGTTAGGAGTATAATGTTTTTCATGTGCCACATCTCCTTTTTTTCTTCATAGAGACTCTCCTACAATCGATCAAGGAGAGAACGATGTTGATGATGATGTGATCATCAAGGAGCATCTGGTAGATATCTTGGACAAACATGAGAATGTGTTTTTTGGGTCTGATATCCCCTTCCTTCGTGTCTTATGGCCTCATAGTGACATATAGAAGATTACATGTGAATGTCAGTCATAGATACAATATAAGAACCCCAGCATATATGAGGTTTATATATTCTCCTATAATGTTGTACATTTTGTTCTTGGGAACCTTTTCCAGTTGTTATTTGGCTTTCTCTTATTCCTTGTTGTGGATAACTCTCTTTCCATGGGAGTCAGAGTTGCATGGGGTATTCCATGTTCTTTTTGTGTTTATCATTATATGGATGTAAAAGTATAATATCTTACTATAGGTGGTGAAAACCTGATGACTAGTTCACTTACTATTTGTTCCATGTTGATTATGCTTGGATGTGGTGGTTTAACTCTAGAGGGGTAAAGATCCTTTTGAGTTATCTTTAGGGGGTGGGGTTGTTTGAATTACCCCATTATTTTTCCTCTAAAGAATGATTTTATAATCTCAATAATCAAAAAATTTTAAAAGGTATCTTATTTAAGGGTTGAGATCCACATTAATTGAATCTTGTGTTTCCAAAGAGTGAGGTGCCTGAAGAAGGCTGAAAGGATGTCTGATGGATTTTTGAAATAAATTTTTGGAAACATGAAAATTATATGTCATGTCATAATTTTAAATCATGTAAGTAATGTTCATAAAGTGTATGTTTTTAGGGTAAAATAAATAAAATAGTGACATGTTTTTCAGTGTAAAAAACCCTATGGATTGCACGACATAAATGGGGATTACACATATTCTATATCCCTAATTCATTAAGTTATAAATGTTTTCACTACTTAGGTTTGACAAACCCTACCATTGTAGAACCTCTCTCTTGATTATAGGGAACTCATTGAACCCATATTTGTTGTTTTGGGGATTCCTTCATTATGGATCGATCCATATCTTCCCTCTTTCATCCCATATGTGATCCAATGAATTTTCTACAAACAGGCTTGTGTTATCTTTGATATGTTTCCTACTATTCCCTTTTTTTAGGTGGTAGAATTTCATCTCAATGTATTGTTAGATTTTTTTGGTTGTTTATTGGCACGATTGTGGTGTGGTATCCTATTGTGGATTTAGTTCTTGTATGAGAGACGACCAGGATTTGCAATATTGGTCGATTCTTATATGAAGAACATTAATCCAATTTGCATATAGGTGATTAATTGGAAATCTATTTATTTATGTGAAATCTAATGGTTATCATTATTTATTCCCTTAGGTTGTAATGAAATTTAACCACAATAATTACTTGGAGTAGAATAATTAATTGGTATTAAGTGCATGGATATGTTTTGGTTTGTTTAGTGATAATAGTTTTCCAGTTGTTTTGATAGATTGGTTGGTATCTATGTTGTGATTTTTAAACTTGTATTATCACGATCTTCCTGATATAAATTTGTAATGAACTTATAGCATGTCATAATGAATAATTAATTTGTTTAATTATTAAATAGGAATGTTTAATGAATTGGGTTTTTTTAATTTGATGATAATCAAATTGATGAAATCATGAATTTTAAATTGAATTGGTTAAGGAACATAAATCATGTTAATACTTTTTGATTAAAGAATTAATGGCATGTTAATTAAAATGATTAATTAATTTTTGGTAGTTGTTATAGATATTTTCATAGGTTTTCCTATTATTAGACCCTATGATAATGAATAAATTAATTCAAGATGGAATAGGAACTAGTTGGGTGAAAATAAAAATTTCTTTAAAGGATGTGGGTTTCTAGATTTCTTGTAATTTCATTGTGCCTTTTTATTTTCATCCATGAGAGATCATTGTCTGTAAACCATATAAGACTTGTTATTTGGCCAAGATACCAATTTCATTAATTCTTTCTTATTTTGTTTATGTGGTCCTGTGTTGGATGTCCCTTAAGGGTTACAATGGTATGATGGGTTAGGAGGCTTGAATATGATTTGATCCTAGTATGGATGATCATGTAGGGTTGTTATAGTACGTGGGGTGGGTATTCTCGGTTATTGTGGATGAAGATTAATATTGGAGGGCTTAGATGAATTAGTATATGCATGTGGGTGTTTTGGAGGTCACTAGAGATGATTGAATAGATCGCAGCTGAGTTTACATTTTGATATGACAACAATATGCTTTTTTGAATCTTTTGTTTGGACAACTACCATATTGTTGGTTTATTTGTTTTTCTTTAGTTACTACTTGAGTCCAATGTAAATTCATGGAAGTTTTTATTTTTGGGTAGCATAGCCTGTATTTTGATTGTAACTAGAAATATGGAATATAATATAGTTATTAATTAAAAACATTTATCCTATGTGGTGGGATTTTTCTTAGATTAAATACTAAGGTAAAAATTGTTAGAAGTTGTGGACGTAGTTTCCTTATTCTTGAAGGGCATAGATCGTTATTGTAATTATATTGTTATATAATATGGGAAATGAAATTGAATAATTAATGGTTAATGAATTAAGTTGTCTAAATTTAAAATGATGAAATATAATTAAATAACTAATTGTATTTATTTAAATATTTATGTGGTTATAGGATATATTTCCTTAGGAGTTTTAGCTGCGAGTCTGTGTGACATTAGATGTCGTTGAGTCTGAGACTAGGTTGTTCCCATTGTGTGGATTTGAACTATATTATATCATGAATATTGTGTGTTTTTATACACTACTCTACCTTATGGATTAATGAAGTTGAGCCCTATAGGTTATTAGCCATGGGGGATGTTTTCCGCAACATCCTAGTGGGATGGTGGATGGATGACTACCCACTTTGACCTCGATCTATTCTTTTCATTTTTACTTGTGCTGGTATCAATTATTGTTAGTTATCCCCATATATGTTTGTATAGGGATGTAATGGCCTGTTCATATTTCTCACACATGTGTTCTCGATATAGTTTCTTTAAGAGAAATATATGTATAACCTTTTTAGGTAGTGATGGATTGAGTTTTTTTACTCTCTTTATGGGTTGGGATGGCTTGAGGTATAATAGGAAATGTATGATACCTGTTATACGGGTTATGGAGTCTCTCATAAATAGTCTAATTACTCTTGTTTATGTGTATAAAGTGGTGTGTTTCATGAGGTTTATGTTTTTTTTCTTTACTAAGTTGTCTATGGGTATCCTTTTTTGAGAGAGATGATTAGGACGTGCAATGTTGAGGAAGAGTGGAAAACTAACGGGGAAGCAGTAGTGGGTTACCTTTTATATTCTTTATTATATTATATATTTTGTATGGAATAATTGGTGAGAGTATCCATAGAGATGTTAGGAACCTAGTTTTCCTATTTTTGGTGATGAGTTAGTTTCAGTTATTGTTCACTTTACTTTATCATGACTTCTTTACCTTTTTCATGAGTGTATCTAGGGTGGAATTTTTATTTTCAAGAAGTTGGGACCGATGCCTCATTTTATTATTTATGCAATGAAAAGCCCTCTTTTGACATGGTAGATAGAGGCCCATTACATAGCCCGAAGGCCCAGTGGGTATTTAGTCTATTACATAGCTAGTAGGCCCAAATTTTGTGGGCAAGGCCCATTTTGTGAATAGTAACCCTACTGCTACAGTACCCACCGCCTCTACAATGCCCTGCCACTACTACAGTACCCGCCAATCAACAGTACCACCACTGCTAAAGTGCCGCTATAGTTTTTCTACAGTTACCTATGCCCAATGGGTTTTGAAACCCAATTTTTCATGTACGATTATGGGGTTCTTACCACTTCGCCAAACCCCAACTACATCTATCTAGAGTGTATCTTACTATGTAAACTGTTATAATCCCCATATATATTAATACTTTTTTAGGTTAGTAATATTTCGTTGGAGAACATGCTAGTTATTGTTTTCTTGGGATTTAATAGGATCAGTTTGGGCTTCGTGGCCACTACCATATTAAAAATTATTTTAGTACTTATTTTCCTTTCATTTGTAGTAGTCCTTTCTTGATATTACATATGTGCATTTTGTATTTTCTTTGATATTCCAGTATGAGTAAGAGGTTTTTGTGTTTGTCTTATCTATCTATTTTTCATGTGTTCTCTTAGAGGTAAATGCCTCCCAATTATGTGATTATTATACCCTAAGTGTTATTCTCCATCCTGGGGCCTACTGGATGTGGGACTCGGGTGTCACTATCTCACTTCTCCCATTATAGCACCAAGAGGGGTACAATTAGTAGTGAGGGGGTCATGACATATTATTAGTTTGATTCCATTTTGTATGTTCCCATAAAATCATTATGTTCTCATGTATACAATTTTATTATATGCACACATATGATCATTGATTTTAATTTCTATGTTTACCATTATTGGGAGTTTCACCTCTATATTCTTTTATTTCCTCTTACTTATGTTATGAATATGATTACTATGTATTATATAGAATGATTTTTAGTATCTGTATATCTTTTTTTGATGATGATAAAGCCTTATGGTTAAATTTTTAATAATTTGTTTTAGAAAAAATGTCCCATTGATGGGAATGATATGGGTAATGTTAAATAACTGTTTTTTCTTAATTTTCAAAAACACTAATCATGAAAGGGGAATTGGTGTATAAATTAATTATGAAATTTTTTTGATATTGGAATTTTGGTTGTTAAAATTTTTGTTTCATATATTGGTGTAAAATACTATATTTATATAATGTGTTTTTTTATCCAAATATGAGAATATGGGGTTTCAGCATCTTAGTTTCTATTAGGGAAGGATTTAAAAAACATTAGAGTTTAGGATGTTATATGTTGAGGATAATTTATGAGTTTTATATACCATATTTTTTTTAATGTTAAATTCTTATCATATGATTAAGGGAATTTTATGATATTTGAGTTCTTCTATTTTTGAATTTTAAAGAAATTCATGATACGTTGGGATATATATCAGTTATTGGAGGAATATATGACTTAGGTATGGATAACCATTTTGGTTTCCAGGAAATTTGATATTGAAATAATTATGGTTGATTCGTTCAAATGGATAATTAATATTTTCAATTTATGAAGAGAACCCCACGGGGAGCAAAAACTAATTTTATGTCATGGATTTAATTATTTTTTAGAAAATAATAATTTCTCTTCATAATTATATATGATTTAGGTATATTGATTTATATTAAGAGTATATTGTTTGAGGAAAATGTGTATGTTTATTTTTGGATAATGGGTTTCTTTTTTTTGGAATAAAATATATTAAAATAGTTTATCATTCTTTTTGGATTGTTATTCTTGCAGATTAAGATGAGATTTTTTTTGAAATTCATAAGAATAAGTCAAATTATAGGGGAAAACGGCTTAAATTTTTCTAAATTAATGAATTTTTGGTTTTTTTGTATTGAAATCATTGTCTGGATACTATAAGTGGATGAAATATCTATCTTCGATTCTCATAGGGTTAATGACCATTACAATTTTTGGTATGGTATTAACATGATCTTTACATAGTAAAAAAATAATTTATCTCTTACTCTTTTTTGCAACTGCAACTGCCATTTGGAAGCAGGTTTTGGGTGCCTTTGAACTGGATTGCCTTTGATTTTCAAGATTGCAGGCCCTTCTAGGTTACTGTTCGGTTCTTCATGTTTTACCTAAAATTTGGCCACTCCTCTTCATAATTATTGCAGAAGTGTTGAAAGCTATTTAGCGGCTCAAAAATGCTATAACATTCAATGGGATGGGCTGATGCTTGAAGCTTTCCTTGATGTAGATTTTTTCGGTTATAAGGGATACATTGGGTGTCCGTTTGGTTGAATGCTACAACAATATTCAGGACTTCAAGGTTCTAAAAAATCAAGGTATTAAAGGGAATTTTAGACATACTTTGGGCTCCATGGAGGTTTTTTGGATCACTCCTTCCCCCATTTGTATTAAATTCAATACGGATGGCGCATCTAAAGGGAATCTTGGCCCTTCAGGTTGTTTTGTGGTCTTTTGGGCTCATGATGACTTAATCAAAGGATGTTTCTATGGTTTTTGTGGCATAACATGCTCTCTTGAGGCTGAAATTCTTGGGATCACACATGATGTTTCTTTTCTGAAAATGAATGTTTGGCCTAATATCTGGCTTGAGAGTGACTCTTCTACCATTGTGCAGGCCATCAGAAATGGTGAAATGATAATCTCTTTTTGTCTCGTAGAAAAGTGGATTCAATGCATAGAGACCCTTTCTACTCTCAATTTTATCATCACACAGGGCTTTCGAGAGGATAATAGGTTTGCAGATGGACATGCAAACATTGGAGTTGGAAAACCTATTACCATGTCTGATTCTCTCCCCGAGGCCTTACTTCCTTCCTATATGGATGATTGTAATAATATTCAGCACTTTCATCTTTTGTAATCTCTCTCTTTTTATAAATTAATGCCTCAACCATTTGGCGGGGGGACCTTTTCTACAAAAAATATTTATATAGTTTACATGATCTTCTAAAACTATTACGAATGATTTCAATTTACGTAATTATGGTAAAGTATGAATAATTATGTTTGGGAAGATAAAAATAAGTTGACAACGAAAAACCTAGAATAAAACCTTGAAAATCTTAATCTGGGAAACAATGACACATATGGGTTTAAAATTTTACATTTTTTTAGTACATATTTTTAATTTTGATATTATTTTTTATTTTAGTAGTCTCATTGATAAAATAAATTAAAAATATGGGTGTGAAATTTGTTTAAGGGGCTATAATGTTTCACCTATGGATTTTAGAATAAAATTTTCATTAAATAAATACTATGTTGAATAACTTGTGTCGCGCGCATCACCGAAGTATAAAGAACCAAATTGTTGTTTAATTAATGTAAAATATCATTAATAAATCTTCAATAATGGTAAAACCTAATGTAAATATAAATATGGTTTTTTTTAATTCCATATATATTACTATTATTGTTTTAATGAATAAATTTATGTGTTCTCACAAATTATAGAATTCTATGTGTTTGATTTTAAATAATTAAATTTAATAGGTTGTGATTAAAATAATTTAATGATAAAAGAAATATTTATCAATGAAGTGTATTTTTTAAAATAATGATTTATTTTTATTAAATATAGAAAATAAGATGGATTTTTAAAATAAATTTTTTCAATATAAAACGAGATTAGTAATTATTTAATTAGTTGTTTATATGAAATTAGTTTAATAAAACCAAATGCTTATAAAATTAGTTTTTTTAGAAATTTTTCTTTTTCTTATGTTATATAATGATTCATAAGTTAAATTTTATTATTTTTGGCTATAAATTATAAAAAATAAAGATAATTTTCGAAATCAAAATTTCAAATTTACATAGAAATAATTTTTGGGTTTTTTATTAAAATGGGTTTTTTTTCTAAACAATACAAATTTATTTGAGATAAAAAAATTTAGAAAAAAATAATGAAATATGTAAGAATTCAAAATTTATGGAACAATTTAATTGGACAATGATATATTTAAATTTTTAAATATTTAATATAAAAAAATAATTTACATTTGTAAACCAATGATCAAAATTTCGGAACCTAAATTATATGTTATTGTAATAAGTAAATATTTTCAGTCGTCTTCTATTAATTTAGTATTCAAATATTATATTTTATTATATATTAGTTTTAAACCAAAATAACCCTCAATTGTTTTATCATTAACAAAAAAATATTGTGGTATCAATGTTATATTAATTATTTGGTCGAAATAAATATTTTTCGGCTGAATAATATGTTTTTAAAAAAATTATTTTTATTTATTTATGCGTAGATGTATTGAAATTAATTATATTAAAACTAATAAAATGAAAAATTGATATAATATTTTGAATATAAATAATAAAATTTAGGAAATAAGTTAAATTTAATTTTTTTCTCAAATCATGTTGATATGGTTAAGGTTAGTCACCACGATAAAGGTTAAAATTATGCTAAAGAGTTAATTTAGTAGATGTAATCAAAGAATATCATAAAGAACCATCTCTAAATGGATGAATGAGGTTTATTATAACTATACAATGTTTTTACAACATTAATAATAAAATTCCAATCTCCTGTATTTGGAAATGACTCCTTTTATATTATGAAATAAATATTTTAAAAAACATATTTCTTATCACGTAAAGAAGGACCCACTCACCATCCAATATTACCCAAAACCATAAGAATCATTGATCAAAAAATATTTGTAAAAATCTCTATAACACTCATTGAATGATCTTATATATTCTGATCACATCATAAGATAACCCTTTGAATTGTAAATCCACATGTAATAGAGTTATCCCAATAAGAAAGGTGATAACGTTTAATTACTATTTTTCGTTTCCATTCCCTCATCTAACAAAATAGATATATGTTTAATGTTCATGGATCATTTATGTATGGGAAGCTGTGTGGGAGGGGTCTTCTACAAGATGAGCTTGGGTCAGTGTTGTTAGCCTTTAGCAGCTTTTATGGTCCACGGAGATCATTGGGTGTGGAAATGAAAGCAATTCACAATGACATCATGATTTGAAATAACATAGTGATGAATTATTTAGAGGTATAATCTGATTCTAAGACTGATGTAAATGATTTAAATGGAATGGGGGAGGCACCTTGGAACCTAGTTTACCTTGTTTGAAGTATGTTCTTTGGACCTTATACATGGTTATTCTGTTCAGCATGCTCCTAGGGAGGATTAAATTTCTCCGAATTCCTTATCATAGGGGGGGTAGTCTGGAAGATCCATTGATCCTGAATTCTATATTGGGTTAACTTCTTCGATAATATAATAATTTTCTTTAAGGGGATTCCCTTGGACTATATCACTTTAGACCTACATGATATTTCTATGTGGTAATGGGAAATTTGTCCATTTTTTAAAAATAAAAAATCAGTTATCGATCAAACTGATAAAAATTGACTTAATATAAGGAAATATAATAAAACCAAGGAAGATAGTATATTTAAATTTTATTATGCTAATGTAAAAATCATTATAAACTTCCCCCTAATCTACTACAAAAAAACTCAAAACATCAAAAATATTATTTTCTATTAGAAGCATCCTTTGATAAAGGATTTTATTTTCCATCACATAATATATTCATTTTCGTATTTAAAATTCACATGTTGTGTTCTTTGTGAGGGTTTCCTTTCAATTTCTCCACTATTTTCATGTATTATTTTTCATTTCATTCATTTATCTTATATGAATGAATCTCAAGTTCCTGAATTTTTCATTTCTATTTTAAATTATTTTTTATATATATACAGTCTCTTTTTTCAAGAATGAATTTATAGTTAAAATTTTATGTTGTTCTGGTTGACTAAATATCCATTCTCACATTGAATCAAAGATCCTCTATGTTTTAAATATATTTTGTGAAATATTTATCCATTCTCTATGAAATCAATTATAATTTATTTTATATTTTTTATTTTTAGTGTTTATCAGTCTTCTTAAAATATAACATTCATTTGGTTTATAATTTAACCAGTCAGTTTCTTCTGTATGGACCCAATATTATCCTTAAATAAAAGTCAAGAATCATTTTAACCATTTCCATTTATTAAAAATAATCACTTTACACATATTACAATATAAGGTCATTTTTTGTTTACATTAAATTTCAATTAAAATTCTTAGATGTAATATTTTTAAAATTCTACGTACCATACTTTTTTATTTCTTTAGAAAAGTGATAAAATATTTTCATTTTAAATTTTTTAAACATGAATTCATTTTCCCAAATTTATAATAATTTTTATGAAAGAATCATTCTCCATGAAAAATCATGGTATTCTAATGTAATTTTTAATCCCATTTTTTGTTAAATATAATTTTTAAAGATATTGATTTTATTTTTTTGAGCATAAATATTGATATTCCATTCCACATATTTAAATTTTATTTATTAATTTAGTCCTAACTTTTTTATCTTCATTCACAATCATGGCTTCAATAATTAAAATTAATTTTAAAATTGTAGTTTCTAATATCCATGTTGCTCTTTATTGAAATGAATTTTTAAAATCTATTATTTTTTTATTTTAGCAACCATGTTAAAACAGATGTGGAAATTTTTTTTATATTTTATTATCATTTTTCAATACGCAATTATATGATTTATCTCCCCAACTAATATTTTTCATGTATAATCTAATAAATTATATTTTAATGTATTTCATTTGGGAGATTAAAATTTTGGTTTCAAATGAATCAATTCATAGTCCCTTCATATGTAATACCATTCAAATTATTTAAAAAAATATCAGCCTATACAAGTGTTTTATATAAATTTTAACTTAACTTGTCGCTTATTATGATTCAATAAGTTTATGATTTAATGATACCATCCATATTATTTCTCTGAATTGATTATTATCATATACACAGGAAATATTCTTGAAACTCATATCATTGTGATTTTTTTTGGTAAACTGAAATTATGAATGTTATATTTTATGTAACACAAATCGGTGTACATATTATGATGTGATGAATGTAGAAAAAAACATATAACCAATAAATTTGTTATATAATGTTTTAATATTATCTAATATCAGGCATAGTCATGAGAAGATAACCTATATTTATATTTCATGTTGTCTTGGAAGTTAACCTTGAAATATTCTTATATTATAATTTTTTTTATTTCCAAATTCTTCACATGACTTGATCCAAGGATATTTAATTACTCATTGAAAAATAAAAATATTTTGATTTATGGTGTATGATCGATGATATTTTTTGGTAAGAGATTCTTTTTAGTTTATATTATAACTCGGGTAAGTACTCATTCCCACATTATTATCATATTATCACATATTATCACAAACTTTTCATTCTTTCATTTCCCTTGTTAATTTGAATTTTATTATCTATGAAATTACAAGATGTAAATTATGTTTGGAGAATTTTTTATGAGATATAGAAGACATAGGGTAAAATAAAGAATATTTAGTTTGGGGGGATTTCCTTTTGATAGGATACATATGGGTTTTATTATTTACTTTTTTTTTTCAAATAACCAAAAACTCATAAACCTGAAAAGGTTTCAATTATATAAGTGACTGAGTATTTTTTATTTATATTTTAATTATTGGTGTTTATTTTTTTTCACAATATTTGAATCAAAGACGATATGTAAATAATATGGTTTTTGCATGAAATTATAGAGTGTGACTCATGGGAATCACATCCCTTAGTGAGATTTGGGTTGTAACACCTGTGATAAAATCACTCAATGATATATCTACTAGAGTGCTACATGTCCTTAGACATTCCTACCCATACAGCATAGGCTTCAAACTATTGGTGATGGTATGAATAATACATTGGAGAGACTACTACATTATTATCATAAAAATCAATGATAATAAATAACCAACAAACATAATATATAATTAGAGTACATATAAATTTGAACCACCTTCATGATTAAACAAATGACCAATACTGGTAATAAAGTCATAAATCACCACTAATAACACACATTAAGGATCAAATGATGAGAAAGAAATTTAAAATTTATATATTTAATATCCCCTACACCAAACCCATAACCACACGTCAAACTAATCTCCAATCCATGAATATCTACTCTTTCCATATTTTCATTACAACTTTTTTTTTGGAAATTCAATTAAATTATTTACACATGCACTAGGGTATCCTATAATGTGAGAGAAATACATATTTTTGGTGTCTCAAAATGTCCACTTAACATAAAAAATCATATATAAATGGGGTAATGAGGAATATAAATATTAAAAAACGTTATAAAGAATGTTGTTTTGGTCATCGTTATCTAACTATTCCACCACAACACCCAACCTTATAGAGTTTTTCCAACATGATAATAATATGTAGTAATTTGTCACAAATCCCAACCCATACCAAATCACCATATAAAGGGTCGCATACCATGTCCTAAACACTAACTGATTACTCGCGGTATGCCCATGTTCCATGTATCAATATCAAATCTCACCCCATACTATAGCAACACAACCACCCTCTTGTTGTGAGAAATTTCCATACCTTAACTAATGATACAACATATCGAATAATCTCTTCTCAATTAGGTTGGGTATCGAATCACATCCTAGAAATATAGTCTCTCATTCAGGGTGACCCAACCCATTAACCCCTCACTCATAGTAGTATTATGAATCCAATCTAAGGAAACATCATAATGACCACTCCCCTATCTCAAGGTGGTTCTCACAAGTACAACTTTGATGAACACTCCCACACTCATGGTGGTCCATTCTAGAAAACTCTTACTAAGGAAGATTAGAATCATATTATATGATCATTTATCATGAAACATTGTAGGTTACACACATGTAATATCATACATGGTATCAATGCCAAACCCACATGCACAACATGAGTCTCAGGACTAACCAACTATACTATCCTATCACACCATCAGACTGAAACATACCCAACTATTCCTATTGTATAATTTCCCAAGGACCAACCCTGTCTCATAATAAATATATCAATCATATTAATATTTCTATATCTTCCATAATTGCATACAACTTGTTCTAAAAAACCAATCCCTCTATAATAATTGATACCCACCTTCACTCATCACCCATCATAACCCCTAAACATATATGTGAAAAAATTACACTATCCTCAAAATTATAGATCTGAAATATCTTTAACATCATAAAATAATATTCATGCCCTGATCCTTGCGGTACATTCCATGTTCACACATTCAATAGATCATACAAACCCAAATCTAATTCTTCAAAATAGTCCCCACAACTAAGGTTTGGGTCCCAGATCACATATACATTACGATATATCTCAAGATCACCACATTGATGAATCACATATTATCGCACCTCATCTATGACTATCCGCCATTTTTAAATTTGTCTTTCTAACCAATCATGATAGTTGTGTCCATGTCATCCATGATCCATAAGATTTATCCTCTCATTCGTATTTCACAATATCTAAGGGGTCTAAAATAGGATGTACATCCATGATCTCCCTAAAATTCAAAAATAAATCATTAAACCTATTTTTGATACAGTATCTTGTCAATTCAATTATCAAAACACTCAATAGAGAAACCAATATAAACCTATGTGTATATATGACACTAAACATCGATACATATGTTTTTATATAACCTTAACCATTTTATCAAAACACGTGTTCTCAAAAATGTATTAAAAATAGTCTATATAAGGAATATGGATACTGTAACACCCAAATATTTTTTTGAATATTTTTCAAATTAATTTATCATTTAGATTTTTTTCATTTCACGTGACATTATAAATATATATATATATATATATATATATATATATATTAAAATAATGAGTCACCCATTCCATTCATAGGGCGCCCACTGGAACTTAACTACATGAAACACTGATATATATTGTGCAATATGAAACACCGACTTAGTATAAGTTACATACAATACCGGGTTTATACGAAACATAATTTTACTGTTATAATTATTTAAATGAGCAAGTTCTAACCTAGAAGCTCAAAATAGTGATGTGAAAAGTAATAAAAACTTTTTAAAATATTTTCATCATGGTTAAATATAAATATAATATATTTATAATGAAAAATACTTTTTTTTTCTAATGTTTATATATGATTAAAAATAGTATTTTCTTGAATGAACTCCTTTTCATGTAATTATTTGAAAAATAAAATTAAATTAATTTTAGAAAATTTAAAAATATAATTTGGTAAAATGGAATTCATTTTTTAAATTATAATTTCAAAAATAACATAGGGTGATTTTTTTTTATTTTTTTTAGAAACATCATATTTTTATGAATTGTGAATAATACTTCATTTTAAGCAATAACTTCCTTTTCCTCTAAATAGTTATTAATCATAAATTATACATTAAATTTTTTTATGGTCAAATTATACCAATAATAAATATATTAATACAATTTATGAAATTATAACAAATTTCACATTGAAAATGAATATAAAAAACAAAACAATCTTTTGAACATTTTTCTACTCTAAAACCCACTTATTTTGTTTCGTCTGTTGGATAAGAATTAAACTTAATTTTTTCACAATTATGAATTGGATATATAAAAATTTTAATCAAAGTTTTTATTAATTATAATATTTTGAGTCTAATTATATCATTTTACTTAAATTTTTTTAGTAAAAGTTATTAAAATTAATCATCATGATTATGGTCAAATTAATTTAAATTATGGACTAAACCATAATATTAGGGGCCCAAATACTCAATAATCTTTTCCAAAACAAATTTTATGTAAATTGGTAGTCCATAAACCTTAAATAATTTATTTATGTTAGATTTATATGCCTTTTTTATGTAATAAAATATGTACACCAAACTTGTTTTCAAGAATTCCATGTGAGTCATTTCTCTTCCCTATAAAAGACTCCACCTATAACTCTGTGTAACGTCTATAAAACCTATTATAGTAAAAAAAATTAAAAAAATTCCTCAAAAACATACCTTATTACTATACAACTCCAGTTTTGAATAAAGATATCCAAGGAATCCTTCTGGAAAAAAACAATAGGATTTTCCCTATTAAGATGTAAACTCTTCTCCCATGTTCCATTGTTTTATTTTATTTATCCACTCTTACACTATATTTATTAAATGAAATTATATTAAATTATATTAAATAGACTATGTTTTTATATTTTGTGTTTTTTATCTAAACATACACAAGCCTCCATCAAATGTGTAACGAATATACTATTTAGGTGTACAGAGAACTACCACCTCACTAAATGATGTTTGTTCAATTTTCCATTACCACTTTTACTGGTAAATATTATGATGAAAAATGTGTTTATATGTGTAATATATTATATTTATTATCTTTGTATGCTTATTTATTCCATATTATAATATATAAGTTTTTTACATTCCATTTATTGTAAAGATGATAATTTTTTTGACGATGTGTGGACTACTACCCACTCAAAGGAATATGACTTGTTCATACACTACCTGGATTTGATTATGGATGGTTTTAATGGATATATATCATATATATTATTTTGTAAAGATATTTTAATAATTATATATATATATATATTACCAGTTTTCATTTAGTGCATCAATTGAATAGAAATAGTGTTCATGCATTCGTACGACCTACCGTCTCCATGAACAATAAATTTGGTTTCATACATATAATGTCTATAAATTATTATAATAAACCTTAATTTTATATAAATTATATTTTTATAATGGATTAAATTATATAAATCATGATATTATTTATAAGGTCCAAAGATATAACAAATTAAGACACATGGGAACAATAAAGCGAATATTACCCAAAGTGAAACCTTAACATAATAATTCTTACATTAAGGTAATATAAGGTCATAATAAAAACATAGATTTTATTATATATAATAATATTTTTAACTAATATATTTATTATCAATTTATATTTATTATACAGGTGGTTATAATGAGTACGACGAGAGTCAATACACATGTTACGGGGATTTGATAACACTTTGAATTTCCATGAGATACATGGAATGTCTTCACTCAATCCATTTTTATAGTGTATATACCTAAAATAATTTTACTCTCTATGTTTTATACATAAAATTATGTGTATTCACAAATCCACTTTTTGATATTTCATTCATGGGAATTATGTTTCAAAAGTTATCAAATCGATAAAATAGTTTTGTCTCAATTCACATTCATTGAGAATCGTGTGTTTTTTAATATAAATTCTTATTTGTGTTGTATATACTAAAATTTTAAATATTACATAATTAAAATAAATATTTTAATGATATTTTATGATTCATATAATTTCCCTTTCTTACATGAAGAGTAAGATCCCACATTACCAAGTAATAAGTGTTTGTTGAGAAAATATCATATCATTTCAATATTGTTTATATTTATGCTTACTTTGATGAACTATTATTTTCCATATTTTGAAGATATTCATGGAATTTGTTATACTGTGGTTATTAATGATGTATACATGTATTGTTTCCATCATTCCACTCATTACTACAAAATATATTTAAAAAAATATTTTTATGAGAGACTGACCTTACCCTCTTTTTGGTCTGAAATAAATGTTTTCTAAAAATGGTAAAAGGACATTCTACAATTCTAATAAAATATATAAAATAATTTTTTACCACATTTTTTTACCAATGTTTTCAATGTAATATTCTTGTTTCATTCTGAATAATTAAATTTTCTCATTTTTTACAATGAAAAAGTAATGTTCTTTTTATGTTGTACGACATGTACGAATTTACGCACCATTATTTCTATGCAGATTACTTTACATTTTTATATGTTTAATTTTTAGGAAATATATTTTGAGTTTAATTTTAATGGAAATTTTTATTAATATATTTTTCATCCTTATTTTATACGTTTTCAAGTAATTTTTTTTAACGTTTTACGTCAAGATTTATATTTTTTGAAAGTATTTTCAATGAAATGGTTTTCAAATAAATTTCAATATTATTTTATATATTTTCATGTAAAATGAGTTTCAAGATATTTTGATGCATATTTTCTTAGTTTTCTAATAAAATTGTTATCAAAATTGTTTCATGAATCTTTACTACGTTTTCAAGCTAAATATTTTTCGAATTTATTTTAATCCTCATTTATATTTATGAAAATTATTTTTAAAAGATATGGGATTCATAATATTTTCAATTTCATTTGATATTTTTTCAAGGAAAATTATTTTCAAAAAAAAATCAATCATATTTTATACGGTTTCATGGAATATTATTTTCAAAATTTCCCTAATATTATTTTATAAATTTTTAATGAAATTAATTTTAAAAATGATTTCAACATTATTTAATATGTTTTCAAAAAAAAAATGATTTCAAAATGATTTCACCAATTCTTTCAATAT
Source organism: Viscum album (assembly GCA_963277665.1). Lineage (NCBI taxonomy): Eukaryota > Viridiplantae > Streptophyta > Magnoliopsida > Santalales > Viscaceae > Viscum > Viscum album. The sequence continues at coordinate 1,862,707,110 of OY728157.1, forward strand.
TTTCACATTATTTTAAAAGGTAATAATTTTCAATAGGTTTTATATTTTAAAGAAATTTTTTCAACAAATAATGTTTATGTTCCTTGATAAATATTTTCAAAATATACTTCATTTTTATTTACCTTATAAGATGACATCTGTTGATGTTATTCATTCCCTTTAATGAAATATTCCATAGGCTCCATTAATATTATTTCTTGAATGGTTTTTGTTTTGGTGGAATGAGGCTAATGACTCCAATTTCTCTTTCACATGTTTCATGATTTTGAAACGGGCTTCTTTTCACGATTTCTTATAATGATTAAATGATTATGAAACCGTTATATTTTTCTCACTAGTTGGGATATGATTAGAAGTTTATGATACCAATTTCATTTTATATGTTATTTTATTATTATTTATCGCTTAGTAAACCTTAATGTATGATATCATTATGCGATGGGTGGAACCTATATCTCCCTCTAATTCCTTGGGTAAATAGTTCTATATCATTTTATATACTTAAGTTGTCTTGGGAATGATACTTTACTACAAAGATGACCATGGGAGTGCCAATGACTATGATCATGGTATGAAGAATGTACTCATGCTACTTATTTGGACATGTGAGTGAACCATGACTACCATGATGATATGGAGAGTCATCCATTAATTCTAAGATTTTTTGGAAGTTATTCCTTGGATATAATGGATATCACATTTTCTGATTATGTGTTTTCAATTACCCCATGTTTTATTCCTTTATTATGCTTTCAAGGATTATGTTATTCATTAATTTATGATTTGTGTCTAATGAAAATCTATTCCTTATTATGATAATTAATAATCTAGGTATTCTCATTAAATGTTATGCTCAATTTTTATAACCATTTATTAATTTTATGCTTATGAATTTACATTATTTATGCTTACTGAGCATCAAATATCACCCCTTTTGTATTTTTTATTTCCCCATGTCATGCAGAATGGTTTTAGGTAGAAGAATAAAGGTATAGATATTTATGATATATTTTTAATGTCATTCACTATGATATAGTATTTTGTTTTCATATTTCTAAAGATAGAAAACTATTACGGTCCATAGGCATGTATTTTTTTAATATACAAGATATTCATCTAAAATGACGTAATATCCATGTATGTCAAGCCTGTGTCACTATTGTTGGTATCAAAGGAAATTATTAGTCAATATTTGGAAACCAGTATGATAAAACAGTATTTAGCTATATAGGTACATTTCCATGAATATTTCTAGGGATGTATCTAATGATAAGTATAAGGATGAGTTAATGTTATAGAAAATGTCATGTAAATTTGGTAAATGATAGAGTGAGTGGTTTCCTTGTAATAAATCATTATCTAGATACTTAAAGTGGATTTGGATCTCTTACATATATAGTTAGGGTTAATAACTAAAACCAGATGTGCTATGCCGGACTCAGGGTAATGTGGTACATGAAAACAGGGCCTTGCTGCACACCTGGTTTGACACTCCTAGGGTGTATTTTTCAGAATTATGAAAAATCTTCACTGAACGTCATGATAGATTTAAACATTATTTGGATATGACAAACCTCTAATGAAACTAGTTTTTCATAGATTAAAGCAGTTTTAATGATTTAGACATCATATAAGAAATTCTTTTTTTGACTATGTGGTTTCTAGCTATGATAAGTAATTCTCACACTATACATATAGTTTTCGTCAATGTAAATAAACATAAAAAACTAGATTAATATAGAATATGATTAATTATTATCGGTTAAGTTGTCTGGTCAGATGATCATGGGGGTGAGTAATGTTGTGATTTTACCAAATCACTTTTCTTGGTATATAAATAACAACGTGTACCTTAACAACCTATTATAATCACTAAGGAAGATAAATAATAATTCTACTTGGAGTTCAGGTTACTGAGACGGTGGAGGAATAGAGATTAAATTTCCATTCTGTCAAAAATGTGGAAAGAGTCACCTACATGAATGTCTTAGATAAACATGAATATTTTTTTATTTTGGAAAATAGGAACACAAAGCAAGTAACTACAATGAAAAAAATGGTAAATTATGTTAATGAAATGGAGGAGAATATTGGCCTCCCTATGACAACATCGAAGGTTTTGTGTTTTATGTGTGTAATAAATGGTCATTATGAAACACAATTTCATATGATGATAGCACCCAAAAAGGATCAGAATTGTGGTACACGTAATGGTAATATAGCCAACGATGTCCTGAATACAAATAAAATGTGAAAGGAAATAGGTATCAGGTATTTGGATGAAGTAGCCTGGTTAATGTAATAAGGTTGAAGTGGAATAATAAATTATTTTCTGTATTTGAGTTCAAGAATTATGTTATATGAAAGGTGAAATATATAAGGATTTTTCAGTTTATGTTTTTTTGTACGAATTTACAAGAATACAACGAATGAATCTGATGGAAAATAAATGTGAAACAATTTCAACATTTTTTCCCTAGATTAAACTTGATTAATGGAATTACAAACCCTAATGTTTTTATTATATTATGATAATGTTTTTTGGATATAGATATGTGGTATATTAATATATGAATTCAATGGTATTAACTACATTTTATCTAATTAACGAAATGTGGAGAAGTAGTTTTTACTGTCATGGATGATGCTTACGACATCCAAGATTTATGGAATATATCTGGTGACCAATGGAATTAGGAAGAATTCATGTTCTCAATAAGGGTTTATGGTAATCCAGGTTATTACCATGTTTTAAGAGAATATATGATGAGGGTATTCACATGTTTGAAATGATATCGCAAATAACTATATTGTGATATATGGTAGAATCAATGTTATGTTGGTTTTCTAATGTTTCATTCTAATTTTTTATATTTTAATATTTCTAGTGTGTAATAAAGTTAACCATTCTTGACTTGTTTAATTTATACATTGTAAGAAGTATTTATCCACTGATTTTGTTTTGAAATCCTTGGTTAAAAGTGTTTTTATTGATTAAACTTCTTTAAAGGATGTCAATCATATTTTATAAATTATTTATTGTAGTTTTAGAAAAGGACATCACGTATGTTGGATAAAAACCAATACTTTCTTTAAATTACATGGGTCTTGAACCCATGACTGAAGGACGATAAGCATTTCACGCTTACCACTGGCCAAGGTGATGTCTATGGTATGTATATTTATTTTTATGAATAGTTATTTATGGATAAATATTATGTTCAGATTTTATGTTTATTGATTAATAATATTTTCATGATGAGTAATTATAGATAAGTAGATATAATTTCCACTCTTTTATGGGCCTTAATACCTTCTAAAAGATTAATTTTGTGCTATAGACATCAAAGTTAATTTCTGGACATCAATTTTGGGAAGTAATGGATGAATTATAAATTGTTAAAAGAACAACCAATGAATTTAATTTTGTTTATTTAAAAATATCATGTAAATGTACTTATTTAAATTCTTTTCCAATAAAATAATTACTAAAAGATAAGATAATGATCAAAAAATGGGGTCCTAATACCTTAATTGTTTTTTAAACCAATAGCCTTATAGATCATCATAGATTTATGAATTTGGGTACCTTCACATTTCTATGATCATTAATATATTTGTGATTGATAACCTCAATCATTCCATATAAGTATTTACATTTTTTTCACCATTTCCGGTATTCGCTCCCAAACTATGTTCTCCTATGTAGAATCTTACATATTTGTTATTTTAGGGTCACAATTATGGTTCTGACATTACATTTTAATATGATGTTTTAGTATTCATTTTTATGATGTGGGTTTCTAGGAAATAAAATTTCAAGTATTAAACCATTGATAACCCAGATGAATTTCGAGGGTGATATTAATGTTATGGGGGGCATAATGCAACACGCCGAGTTGTTGTGAATTTTTTTTGAATTAATTTATTTTTTTTAAGATTTACATATCATGTGACATTATTATTAGTTATATATATATATATATATTAAAACCTAATGTAAAAGATTCATTTTACAAGGAATAAAATAGGATTTCACTTTATGAAACACTTACTTGTCTTGTGATACATGCAACAATGACTTGGCGTGTGTTAAAGGAAATATCGTATTTCTACGAAACATTACTTTATTGGTATAAGTATTTAAACAATTTTTTTATGAAAAATCTAATAAAACATAATTATATTAATAGTAATAAATACTTTTACAAAACATTTATTTTTTTTATATAAATAAAACATATTGATAATGAAAAAATAATTTGTTTTACACTCTATACATTCTTAAAAAAACTTTTTTCTCGAATGAACTTGTTTTCCTGTAATTCTTTAAAAAATAATAAAATAAATTTTTTGAAAAAATTTTAAATATAATTTTGTAAAATAAACTAAAATTTTGAATTTATAATGTTTTAATTTTATTAGGGAAATTTATTTATATTTTTCTTAGAGGATTTATTTTTTGATTACATCTGAATAATTTTGCATTTTAATTAATAAATGCATTTTCATTTTAATATTTTTTAATGTAAAATTATAAATTAAATTTCATTCAAGGTAAAATTATATAAATTATACATATATAAATATAGTTTATGTCATTATAATAATTTTTTTAAAATAGTATATAAACACTTAAAAACATTTGACACATTTTCTACATTAAAAATGAATTATTCTTTCCCCTCTATATGATTAGAAATAATCTTCATTTTTCAGTTATTGTGCATTTAAAATAGAAAAATGAAAATAAAAATTTGTAATTAGTATAATATTTTATATCAAATTATGTAATGTTAATTTTTTTACAGAAAATAAAATTAAATGTGGTGAAAACCAATCACATCGATTAATGTAAAATTAAGATTAATAAGGAACTAAACATTAATCATAGAAGCCCAAATGAAATTTCCACTTGTCCAAAACTATTCTTATTGAAATATATCATCAAAATAACCCTCCATTAATTTTTTATGATTTATGATAAGTAAGAACTTTTTTCACCTAACTTCTTTTCCAAAATTGCATGTTTGTGCTTCTCCTTCCCTTTAAAGGGCCACAACCTCTCCCTCTTCTTAAAACTTTTCAAACCACTCATTCTCGGGTAATATATGCCCAAAAAAATTATAAAAAATAACCTCCCTCCTACTATAATACTTCCATTTAAATTAATTAAATCCAAGGAATCCTTTTGGCACAAACCAAAAAGAGTTACCCTATTAAGTGTTAACGTCTTCTCCCAAGCTCTTTTCATTTATTTTCATTCTCCACCCCTACTATCTCTTTATTATATGATTTTATAACAAAAACAGTATTATCAATAAACTAGTTTTTTATGAAATTTTTTAAATCGACACTTACACATATATCCATCTATTGGATTATGGACATACTGCTTATTTACAAGGAGAACTATAGCCTCACCACATGATGATTCTTCATTTTAAATTTACTACCTCTAATGGTGGAAATAATGATTGAAACGTCATTTTTATATTTCATATATTATAATTATTATTTAATTAATATTTTTTATTACTTTTTACAACACATATCTTTTTTACTTTATTTTTTGTGTTAATATAATAATTTTCTTTGGGGAAGTGTGACCTACTTCCCCCTCAAAGCGATATGATTCTTTCATAGACAATATGGATAGTATTAAGGTTTATTTTGGAGAATATATTTGATATATATAATATTATATGGATAAATTAATAATTATATGTATATATTAATTTGTTTATTTTACTTTCATTCTTTCTACACAATAATTAAATATAAATAGCATTCATTCGTAAATACGGTTTATCATCTCCACGAATAGTGTATTCAGTTTCATAACTATACATTCTATAGATTATTATAATAAAAATATAATTTATATTCATGAAATTTAAATAATCGATTAAATTATATAGGTTATGATATAAAGTATAGGGACAAATAATATAATATATTAAGACACATGTAAAAAATAAAGATAATATTGCCTAAAGGGAACCCTTACCATATGATTGTTAACAAGAAGGTAATATAAAGTCATAATCAAAAAATATATGGTATTATATATATGAATATTTTTCTTTAAAATAGTTATAATAAATTTATATTCATTATACAGGTGGTTTTAACTAATATGATGGGAGTCAAGACACTAGGTAATGGGGTTTCATTACTCTTTTTAATTATGTGGGATACGTTCTATGTTCACTAGTATATAATTTTTAGTTATGTATTTACTAAATTTAATTGTATTATATATAATTTATATTTAAACGTATGTCTATTTACATTTAAATTTAATTATATTGATCTCATGGGGTTTATGTTTCAAATGTAACCAAATCGGTAAAATAGTTTTGTCTCAATTTTCCTTCTTTGAGACTCATGTTTTGTTATAAACCTAAATTATTTTTGGTGTTGTATATAATTAAATTTTATATGTTTTATAATTAAATTAGTTCCTTTAATGATATTTTGAGCTATATTTAATTTCATTTTCTTGCATGGAGAGAATGACCCCATGTTAAAATGATATAAGTGTTTGTTAAGACAATCTCATTGCATTATGTGATTTTTTATGTTCAAGCACCCTTTGATGAAATATTATGATCCATCATTAAAGTAATGCCATGATATTTATTATCTTATATTTATTCATGAAAAATTCATGTATTTATACCGTCAATATACTGTTTGGATCGTAATATACTTAACATTTTTGTTAAAAAGCCTGATTTAACCCACTCTTCGGTCGGAAGTATATGATTTCCAAAATGGGTTCCAATAATATTCTACTACACTAAAAACATCATTGAAATAAATTTTTCTCACTATTTTTCTTTACCATTGTTTTTAAAAGGATATTATTTTCACATTCTAAAGAAGAAATTTTCCTAACATTTTTATGTTGTAAAAGGAATGTTCTCTTTAACCAATACAACATTTATCAATTTACACACTATCATTTCATTGAGTCTTCCTTTGAATTTTTAAAAGGACTATATTGAAGATGAAAAATTTCAAATGTAATTTTCAATGAAAATAATTTTCAAAATGTTTTAAACCATCATTGATTTTTTAACAAGGATCTTTTTGTACAAAATGATTTCAAACCTTATTTATAAGATATAAATATACTTTGAATGAAATGGTTTTCAAAACATTTTAATGTTTCTATCATAAGTATTTATGTGAAGAGGTTTTCATAACATTTTCACATTTATTTTATATGTTTTAATGTTAAAATATTTTCAAAAAAATCTTAACATTCTCTTTATTTGGTTTCCTAGAAAATAGTTTTCCAAAGGATATTAAGCACTATTTATAAGTTTGAAAATTATTTTCGACGAAATGGTTTTATAAACATTTTTATGTCCCATTTATAAATTTTCAATGAAAATAATTTTAATTTTTTTTTCAAGATTAATTTATAAGGTTTGAGGGGAAATATTTTCAATATATTTTAAACATTATTTTATATGTTGAAATGAAAAAAGTTTTTTTAAAATATTTTTAAAATTGTTTTAAAAGTTTTCAAATTATTTCCAAAGGAAATAGTTTTCAAATGATTGTATAGTTTAAAGAACATTTTTCAAATAAGAAAATATGATTTTCCTATGAAATATTTAAAAAATATCATTCCATGTTATTTCCCTTCTATGATGATTTCAGATAATGTTACTCATGCCATTTTGGGAAATAAGACAAAGGATCCTTTAATATTTTCATTTGATATTTTATGTTATCATGGAATGATTTTTATGACACCCATCGTTATTTCACGGGTTATTCTTATGATGAAATAATTATGAAGGCTATATCTTTTTTCACAGGTAATGATATTATTAAATGTTTATCATACCCATTTCATTTTATGAGTTACTATATAATTGTTTATGACTTTGTGGAAAATGTATGTATGATTTGATCATTAGATGGGTTGGAAAAATATCTAACTCTAATGCATTGGGTAATTGCTTCTATCCTATGAGATAAAATATCATGGTCTCAGGAATGATCCTTGACTATTAATATGGTCATGGGAGTGAACAATGACAACCAATACAGTGTAAGTTGAGAACTCATGCTACTAAGATGTCCATGTGAGTTAACCATGAATACCACGATGGTATGTGGAGTGAACCAATAATACTAATATGGTCTTGTATGTGATTCATTGGCTTTTATGGAAATCGTATTATATGATTATGTGTTTGACCCAATCACATGACTTATTCTAATGTAATGATTTCATGGATTATGTTTTTTATTTCATTATGAGTCATGTATTATTATTTGATTATGATTATTAAGATATCTAATATGCAGGGTATGGTCTTAAAATGTTATTCTAAATTTCCATACCCTTTGGTTTTTGTTATACTTATGCATTTCATTCATTTACCCTTACTGAGCATCTGATGTCAACCATTTCTTATGTTTCCTTTACCCATGTTATGAAGAAAGATTTATATATAATTAGAAAAATTGGAGAACCTTATATGAGATGTATAAAATCATTAAAAAAATATAGATGATTTTGTTTCCATGATTCCAAATACACTAAACTATTATGGTCCTTGGGCCTGTATTTTTTAAATGTACTAATTATTCAACTAAAATGATGTAATATTCGTCTATGTCAATATTGGGTCACTAGAGTTAGGTATTATCAGCACTTCTAACCTCAATAACTAATTTACCACATTAATACAAGATTCCATCGACATCAAAGATTATAACAAGCTCTAAAATTATCCTAAACTCCTATATCAAGCATCAACACCCAAAAAAATTATAACGATTTATTATTAATTCATAAAACTTAACTACTAAAATTTAATTATCAAAAGATATATGGAAAAAATATCCAAGTTAATCCCCCAAGAAATGTAATAGAAATAAACATGTAATTCATTAGGGACAACTATGAAAAAAAAATTCCTCAATATAGATGAATGCACCTTGATCTCTAGGATTAATCAATACAACCCGTACTCAAAGGAACAAAAAATTAGTCGAAAACCCAGGATATGAATTATTAAGGTAGAATAAATGAATCACTCCATAAATGATAAGGAAACACATATTAAATATACAACGATCTATGTGGTTGAATGAGATAACATAAAGGTGTGAGTAGCTCTGTATTCCTATGTTCATGCATCCAAAAAATAATGAAACAAGAAGATGAGATTTGATTATAAGGATAAAGTTTTAATATGTCCCCTGGATAAAAATAACATAGCTATAGATTTCTAATTTTTTTCATGTCTGGAACCCTTATTGATTAAACCGTATATATTAATTGAGTACCCTTAACAATGTTCCAATGAAATCATAAAAATATTGGGTAAGAATCTGGTAACACTAATATACCATCCAAATCATCCTCATATGGTACACTTTACCAATATTTTACCACTTACATATAGAGATAACCCTAATATTAAATCTATAAGAACTGTTATGAATATGAAATTTAATGATTACATACCACAATGTTTACCCTTACTCACCTCCAGGTCACCAATAGCTAAACATTTCATATCCTAGGTTAAAACATACAAACCAATATGTTATCAATTACGTGACTATACATAACCCTAACACGTCATATGGTCAATCAATACATTACTAAATTATAAATCATAAATGTAGAGACCCAATATTGACATACATGTACAATACATTAATTTCTAGGAATACTTAATACATAACAAAAAAGACACCCAAAGACCGTATTAGTATCGTGTCTTTGGAAACTCGGAACAAAATCTTCTATTCATGTTGAATGATCCTCAACATCTCCCATAAAGATCTTCCCCATTTGTTTTCTTACCTAAAACCATTATTTATATCCTAGGGAAAGGAAAACATAAAAAGGGTGACCTCAGATTCTCGATAAGGGTAAACATGGAGAACAGAAAAAAAACCAATAAACATTTTAACGTAAAAACAAGATAATAAAACATTAAAATCATGACTAATGACATAAATCATGGATGTACATAAGGCATAGATCATAAAGGAACATTAATCATGATTAAATATCATGGTAATAAAACATTTAATTGCGGGAAACCCTTATGCACATGATATGATTTCTATAGTAGCTAAGGCATTGCTGCTAAGACCATCATAGTGGGCAAAAACCATTTCTTAACCGAGTTTACTCCTCGTTCTAGCCCTGTTTCACTCAACCAGATTAAATTTTCATTCCATCCATGTCTATCTCATTGGATATAAATATTTACCCAACGCATTAGAGTGAGATATAGGTCCCACCCATATGATAATGAAATCATTCTTTCATATTCCACAAAATAAATATAAATCATTCATCATAACCAAATGAATAAATTGGGTTTGATGGGAATCATCCAATCATAACATAATCCATATAAAACATTGGATATAATTCTATCATAAAAAATCAGATCATGTAAATAATAGAGAAAATATACCTAAAACAAAACCATATTAAATAATGACATCATATATGGAAAATTGTTTTGAAAAAAAAATTTGAAATGAATTCTTGAAGAAAATATCATTTCTTCTTTCAAATAAAGTTTCTCTTCTCAATGTGACTTGAAATTTTAAAGGAAAATAACTTTGTTGAAAATAATCATGAAATCATGTAGAGTAAGATTTATATAAATAAGGCGTTATAAAATCGTAAAAATCCATTCACGACGTTTATGTTAAAAAACATTCTCCTCACACTTTTTCCAAAAAATTCAAAACGTACTTTGAATGGTAAACAAAAGATAGATTCATTCCACACAATGTGGTAAAAGTCAAAAAAGGGTAAAAATGACTTTAAAAATACATGGAAAAATAGTAAACATATTATGAAATTTCCTTAAAAAAATTGACATGGATGATAAATATAACCTTAGTAAATACTTATGTATAAGAAATCTAAGGTAAAAATGAGATTGCAAAATTATCCCTAACCATTTATAATTTGTGGAATAATACGTGTCATAAAATAAATAAAATTACATGCATATGTAAATATCATATCATTCATAATAAAAATACAAAAACATTCTTGGGAAGAAAAAACACCACACAAAATAAATTGATGGCGATTAAGTCATTTGTCACATAGAAGTAAAAGTGAGATGAAATAATCCATTACATTAGGACTGATTTCATCCTTATGTGTCTGAACCTCCTCTTCTTCAAAGTGCTTCTTCTAAACCTCTTCATAGGGAACTAAGGTTGGTATTTAAAGAAGTCTAGGATCTCAATTATGTCTCTAAGTATGTTAATAAGAGAAATGGGTAGGGTTTGGCCGATTTTGAATGCACAAAATGGTGTGAAGTGGAGATGGAGGAGGTGCTCCTTTATAAAAATGTACAGGGGAAATTTTGGAAACCTCCAAAATATTAATTTATAATAAACTCAAACCCCATAAATAAACATCCAAAGTAAATAAAATTATAATATGAGATAAGACAGGGTTTCAACCTCATCCACCAATAATATTTAGACATGTTTTAAATTTTTTTAAAACCTTATCATTTTTATTTATCCATATTTAATCTTTTTAATTTTATTTGTGGTAATAATATTCTAAATGTTAAATGGTTATAAATACTTACTTATGTGTTGTTAATTTCCCATAATTGGATACATTATGACAGTTTAGACCATATAAATTTGAATTTATAATTTTTAAATATTTTTGGATTTTTAAACAATTTAATAATAAGTTATTTTTATAAAATATCAATAGTGTCAATTTTGACACTATTCATTTTTTTGAATTTAAATAAAATCCAAACAGTTGATAGGGTCAAAAAAATATATTCAATAGATTATAAATATTTCATATTAATCTAGAAAATTCATGGAGCACATTAATTAGTTCACATAATATTTATTTTAATATTTTTTAAACCATTTATTTGATATTTCTCTTAATAAAATATTTAATACAACATTTTTTTATAATTATTAATATACTTATTTGTGGCATAAATTTTAAAAATAAAATACAATTATGAAGATAAATAACATATATTTTAAAATAATCCTTTTAGTAAAATTTATATTCTAAAACAGCAAACTTTTGAAATGATATGTTTATTAAATTATGAAGGTGACAACTTTGACATTATTTAAAACAAAATTATATATATGTCCTAATATATTTTATAAGGATGAAAATTGTAGAGACCCGAATCCTGGCGTACATTGACCTTACATTACATTTGCGGAATACTTAGTACATAACAAAAACACACACACAAGGATCGTAATAGTTTAGTGTCTTTGGAAACTCGGAACGTAATCTTCTAATTGTGGTGAAAGATCTTCAATATCTCCCATAAAGATCATCCCTTTTTTTACCTAAAACCTTTATTTATATCCTGGGGAAAAGAAAACATAAAAGGGTGAGCTCAAATGCTCACTAAGGGTATACAAAAGAAAAATCAATCACATCATTTTCATAAGAACATAACTTTTGGAAATCTTAACCTGCAAAAGAGAGCATAATTTCATAACATGGGATAAATCATAGTAGTGAAATGAAATCCCAATAATCATAACATAAAACATGAAACATTGTGGAATACACACATAATCATAGAGAATCATTTATTATTAGTCAAGACTCATTGCCAAGACTATCTTAGTGGACAAAGTCCCTTTCTGAATCGAGTAACCCTCGTTTCAGTCATGTTTCACTGAACCGGTATAACCTACCATTTCAGGCATGTCTATCTCATGAGATATAAAATCTTTACCCAATGCATTGGAGGGAGATATAGGTCCCACCCATCTCTTAATGATACCATTCTTATGTGTGCCACAAAATCATAAACCATAAATCATTTCATAACCCATGTAATAAAAATGGGATTCTTAAACATCATGACATCATAAAACAATTCATATAAGATAAATGAATTCATAAAAATAATTCCATCACAACATAATCAAATCAATGTAATAATAGGGATAAAAATAGGACCCTTTATTATCTTAGATGGAAAATAATTTTGATAAAACACTTGAAATGTATTCTGGAGGAAAATATCCTTTTTTTCTTCAAAATCAATTTCTTTTCACAAAACGTCATGAAATTTTAAAAGAAAGAGATTTTATTGAAAATAGTCATGAAATATTTTGGAGGAAGCTTCATGAAAATAAGGCTTTATAAAACCGTAAAAATCCATTCGTTCCATTTAAGATTAAAAAAACATTCTTCTCGTACTTTTGTCGGAAAAGTCAAAAACTACCTCGTACGAAAAAAAACGACAAAAGATTCCTTTCATATTCTTTACTAAAAACTCACCGAAGGGTAAAATTGGATTTAAACTATTGTAAGTGGATGGAAACAATATTAAATATTGAGGTAAAATGGATGTGGATGATAAAATACACCCCAGTAAATACTTACGAATAAACAATCTCGGATAAAAATGAGATTGTGATATTTCCCTTACCTGAGATCTGATTTGCTTCGTAAGTGTCCGAACCTCCCCTTCTTTGAAACGCCTCTTTGAATCCTCCACATAGGGAACTAAGATTGGTCTTTGAAGAAGACCAGGACCTATAGGATTATTCTAGGGAATTGAAGAAGGGATTTTGGCAGGGGTTGGCCGAGCTTGAGTGCTCAAATTGGTGTGAGGAGGAGGGGGAGGAGGTGCCCTTTTATAAGGGAGGAGAGGGGCACCTTAGGAATATCTCAAAATATTATTTTATATTAAAGTCAAAATCGGTTTATAATGGTTCCAAAGGGTCTTATTTCGAAGCTAAAGTGGGTATGGGTCGAAATACTATCAACTAATAGGATTTAGACAAGTTTAGGTTATTATTTTAACCTTATCAATTAGATTAAACTCTAAGTTAAATAATTTAACTTTTACCGTGTCTTTTTGTTTTCTTACACTATATGGTAAATACACTTACTATAACATGCCAAACGAACCCCAAGTTGTTTATTATTAATATATATATCCTTATCTAAGTCATTTGGCCGAACCTTAGATTTTTAGGAATAAAATAACAATTAATAATATAATATTTGATTTAAAAACTATTTTGTGTCAATTTTGACACTATTTGATATATGATTTTTTTGAAAGTCATAACATAATTATATGTTCAAACCATGTTAATTAAAACAACAATAATATATCATAGTAACCTAGAAAATTAGTGGAATTCATAAAAAGTCTCAAATTACATCTATTTTGGGGTTTATAACATCAATTATGTCAATATTTCATTAATAAGATAATTACTGCATCATCATTGTGTCATAAATAAATCAAATTATTTAATGTCTAAAAATTAAAAAAAAAACCATTATGTAGGAAATCTTTTTATATTTCTAATGAATATTTATAGTCGAATTTATCTTATTTATAACCCCATATTAAAAATCATTTACTTATTAAACTTTGATTTTAACTATTTTAACCCTTCTTTAAATAAATTAATAATAAATGTCCTAATCTAATCCAAGTGGGCCTAAATGGTCATATTATATTCATTAGGTTGTTTTTGGTCTAATTACACTTATCCAATAGAATTAGGACATGTGTTAGGGTAATATTAATATCATATTTACCCTTAGTTACCCTATTTACTATTAACCGTGGTAAAAAAAGTAAAAAGTTACTATTCACCAAAAATTATTTTCATCTCATTGAACAACATTTTAGTCCTTGATATTAACCGTGTCCCTCGGATTTTCGAAATTCCATTAACAGAAGCGGTAAAATTAAGTTTTATGAAAAATTCAGTTTTTTAACTACCACTTAGTAGTTTCACTATTCATCAAAAATTGATGTTTTTCAGAACAATGCCAAAATTTCATCCTAGGCTATATTTCATATTCCGAATTCAAAAATGAAGTCTATTTTACCAAATTCATAACATAGAAGTTGCATTAATTAATTTTATAATTAAATCCCGATGTTAAAACAAATAGCGTTTTTTATGAAACAATATCTATAAAAAGATTGACACTTGATTATGTCTGGTTTAAATCTGAAATTACAACCAATGACCAACATTGTGTTAAATTGTAAAAATATATTCTAAATATACTTTAAAACCACTCAAACTAATAATTTATCACTATTAATTATTTCGATTAAAAAAGTAGTTTTTAATTATAATTTAGTAATTTTCACTATTCATCAGAATATGAAAGTTATCTGAAAAGTACCAAAATTTCACCTTAGGATAAATTCGATACTCCTAATCCAAAAATTAAGTACATTTTTAAAAATAGAATTTACAAAATTTCAAAAAGTGGTTACTACTATTCATAACAGCTAGTTTTAATAATATTTTAATAGCATATCATTGTTTAGTAAAACTCGGTATTGCATACTACACACGCTATCAAGGAAGGTCGTGATTACGTGTAATGAAAGGCAAGTCAAGGATGCGTGTTGTGCAAGCTCCTTTTGGTGTAGCGTACAACAGAAGACACTAATGAAATTAAAAAGAATATTTTTCATAAAATCTCGGGGTGTTACATTCTACCCCCCTTAAAATGAATTTCGCCCTCGAAATTCGTCAGGGTTATAAATAGTTTACTATTCAAAAGTTTCTTTAATAAAAACCCAAATAGTAAAAAGGAATACCAAAACCAATCTTTAAAAACGAAAGTATGAAACGTAACGGTTACCCAAATAAACTAATCACTGGGTTTCCACATAGGTGAAAATATGGATATGGAAGAAAAATCTAACCATCATGTTCTGATGGAGAGTGGTGGAGAACATGGGTATGGAAAATCCAGTAATCACAAATCCATAGATTTGTGATGATATAAGGTATCATCTGATTCATCAGGTATAAGATCACTAAGACAACATTTTTGGTTTTCAAGATCATTTCCCTAAAGTTGAAGAATTTGAATTAGAATAAATACTTACTTTATTTTGGTACAATATCACTATTGTTTGTGCCTTGAACAATTTCCACTTCATCTCTTAAATAAATAAAATTGAATTTTTTATTCGTGAAGTGTTAGAAGATCATGTGATAGAATGACAGGTCATTCCATCTGTCTCAAACAAAAGGTTAGAAAAAGTTATTAAATATACATAAGTCATTCTATAGTGAGATTAATCATATATGGTTATTAAAATGGACGTATACTTCATATATCATAATACATAATATAATAAAACTAGTTTCTACTAAACAGGGACTTTCTGTAGGCCAGTGGTAGGCGATAAAGGCCAGTCGCACTTCGGTTGGGGGTTCGATTCCCACAGCCTTGTCCGACGCGATGGGCTGTCGCCCGTCCTGCAGGTTGTCCTTTTTCTAAAGCTATTTTACTATAACATCCCATCAATAATACTAACTTATGTCCAACATAATCCATTCCAATCTTTAGGCTTATCCATAATACTGCCGTCTACTCTCAGAGATTTAATACCATCATTGATCCCCATATATCATAAGATATATCTTATTGGTCACATTCCAAACATTCAAAGGCCTTAATCTTGTACTCTCTTGAATACCCATTGAACGATAGTGAAAACTTGAATGCAGTTAAAAGTTAACACTTTCCATATACCAAAATCCTCAAAATTCTATATACTCAAACCATGATATCACTTAGTCCTTATATCAATCATGAGCTCATGAATATTGTTAAACATTTCATTTTCTCATTTTCCCTTCATTATGTGCATATCATCTTATTTCCAAAAATATCTCAATCACTTTGAATACCACATTAGACCAATACATATATATTCCAATACTCCATGATACAATATTATTTTGGAATCCCATTACATAAACACTTAATCATTCCACCACATTGTTGTCATATTCAACATCGCCAATTGTGATCGCATGTGACTTCCCTTTGTCCTTTTCCTTAAGTTGTTGCTCATGTCGATCATCACTAACCATTGGATTAGGGCATTTATTGGCAGAATGTCCCATCTCCTTGAACTTGAAGCAATGAAGTGTTGGTGGTGCATTCTCTGCAGTGTTTTCTTTATTCACATCATTAAAAACCCTTTTCCCGTTACCTCGACACTCAGCTGCTCGATGACCTTCTTTTCCACACTTAAAACATTTTCTAGTCCCTTTAAGACAATCTCCACCATGCTTCTTTCCACACTTTGAGCATAAGGAAACATTCATCTTCTTTTCACCATTATTCTGAGAATTCTCCTTGAACTCCATCTTTCGTTTCTTGTCAAAATCATGAGATGGATATGTAACACCAACTTCCATTTCTACCTTGATAGCACAACGCACAATTTCTTCCTAGCTTCTGAAGTCTCTTATAGCTAATTCCATTCGAAGACTTGGTTTTAAGCCACTGAAAAATCGATCAACTTTACTTTCAGGTTGGATGATAACGCCAGATGCATACCTTGCAAGTCTTGTAAAATTCGCTTCGTATATACCAACAGATTCATCATCCTTTTGCTTTAGTTCAAGAAACTCCTTTTCCATCTTTGTTCGAAGAATAGGAGGGAAGTACTTACTGAAAAACAATTTCTTGAACTCATCCCATTCCATGGACTCAATTTCATCTCTTGGCCTCGTATTCTTGATAAGATTCCACCATTGATCAGCTTCACCTTCCAAACGATACACTGCTAAGATGACTTTATCATGTTCAGAACATTGAAGAACTGAAAATATCTTTTCAGTGGTACTGATCCATTTTTCAGCAACAAGTGGATCGGAAGACCCATTGAAAGAAGGTGGACGTTGCCTCATGAAGGACACAATAGAATATTGTTCCCTTCTCTGTTCATTTGGAAGTCCAGAATGATTCATATCTTGTGTAAGTATAGAAATAAGATTTTGCACTCTATCTCCAATAACATTTGTTTGTTCAGGAGGGCAATCATTGCATTGTCCATTTCATTGATCAACACGGTTCCTTCGGGTTCTAGCCATCGTCAAAAACCCAAAAAGAGTAGTGTGAGAGGCAAAAATCATGCTAGGGAAAACAACATAATAAAGGGGGATTACCTTCAATATCTAACATCTTAGGTCTAATTCTATAATCGTTAGTGTAATTATAGTACTATAACCTATACGTATACTTAACCTTAGAGACATCCCTAGACACACCTTAGAAATATCTCTAGGGATCTCACTAAAGTTCTCGCATCCTAGTTTCTAAAGGTTGACTAAACCTTTCCTCTGATACCAAATGTAGAGACCCGAATCCTGGCGTACATTGACCTTACATTACATTTGCGGAATACTTAGTACATAACAAAAACACACACACAAGGATCGTAATAGTTTAGTGTCTTGAAACTCGGAACGTAATCTTCTAATCGTGGTGAATGATCTTCAATATCTCCCATAAAGATCTTCCGTTTTTTTACCTAAAACCTTTCTTTATATCCTGGGGAAAAGAAAACATAAAAGGGTGAGCTCAAATTCTCAGTAAGGGTCTACAAAAGAAAAATCAATCACATCATATTCATAAGAACATAACTTTTGGAAATCTTAACCTGTAAAAGAGAGCATAATTTCATAACATGGGATAAATCATAGTAGTGAAATGAAATCCCAATAATAATAACTTAAAACATGAAACATTGTGTCATACACACATAATCATAGAAAATCATTTCTTATTAGTCAATACTCATTGCCAAGACTATCTTAGTGGACAATGTCCCTTTCTGAATCGAGTAACCCTCGTTTCAGTCATGTTTCACTGAACCGGTATAACCTACCATTTCAGCCATGTCTATCTCATGAGATATAAAATCTTTACCCAATGCATTGGAGGGAGATATAGGTCCCACCCATCTCTTAATGATACCATTCTTATGTGTTCCACAAAATCATAAACCATAAATCATTTCATAACCCATGTAATAAAAATGGGATTCTTAAACATCATGACATTATAAAACAATTCATATAAGATAAATGAATTCATAAAAATAATTCCATCACAACATAATCAAATCAATGTAATAATAGGGATAAAAATAGAACCCTTTATTATCATAGATGGAAAATAATTTTGATAAAACACTTGAAATGAATTCTTGAGGAAAATATCCTTTCTTCTTCAAAATCAATTTCATTTCACAAAACGTCATGCAATTTTAAAAGAAAGATATTTTTTTGAAAATAGTCATGAAATATTTTGGAGGAAGCTTCATGAAAATAAGGCTTTATAAAACCGTAAAAATCCATTCGTTCCATTTAAGATTAAAAAAACATTCTTCTCGTACTTTTGTCGGAAAAGTCAAAAAGTACCTCGTACGAAAAAAAACGACAAAAGATTCCTTTCATGTTCTTTACTAAAAACTCACCGAAGGGTAAAATTGGATTTAAACTATTGTAAGTGGATGGAAACAATATTACATATTGAGGTAACATGGATGTGGATGATAAAATACACCCCAGTAAATACTTACGAATAAACAATCTCGGATAAAAATGAGATTGTGATATTTCCCTTACCTTAGGAACGATTTGCTTCGTAAGTGTCCGAACCTCCCCTTCTTTGAAACCCCTCTTTGAATCCTCCACTTACGGAACTAATATTGGTCTTTGAAGAAGACCAGGACCTCTAGGATTATTCTAGGGAAGTGGAGAAGGGATTTTGGCAGGGGTTGGCTGAGCTTGAGTGCTCAAATTGGTGTGAGGAGGAGGGGGAGGAGGTGCCCTTTTATAAGGGAGGAGAGGGGCACCTTAGGAATATCTCAAAATATTATTTTATATTAAAGTCAAAATCGGTTTATAATGGTTCCAAAGGGTCTTATTTCAAAGCTAATGTGGGTATGGATCGAAATCCTATCAACCAATAGGATTTAGACAAGTTTAGGTTATTATTTTAACCTTATCAATTAGATTTAACTCTAAGTTAAATAATTTTACTTTTACCGTGTCTTTTTGTTTTCTTACACTATATGGTTAATACACTTACTATAACATGCCAAAAGAGCCCCAAATTGTTTATTATTAATATATATATCCTTATATAAGTCATTTGGCCGAGCCTTAGATTTTTAGGAATAAAATAACAATTAATAATATAATATTTGATTTAAAAACTATTTTGTGTCAATTTTGACACTATTTGATATATGATTTTTGTGAAAGTCATAACAGAATTATATGTTCAAACCATGTTAATTAAATCAACAACAATATATCATAGTAACCTAGAAAATTTGTGGAATTCATAAAAAGTCTCAAATTACATCTATTTTGGGGTTTATAACATCAATTATGTCAATATTTCATTAATAAGATAATTACTGCATCATCATTGTGTCATAAATAAATTAAATTATTTAATGTCTAAAAATTACAAATAAAATACCATTATGTAGGAAATCTTTTTAGATTTCTACTGAATATTTATAGTCGAATTTATCTTATGTATAACCCCATATTAAAAATCATTTACTTATTAAACTTTTATTTTAACTATTTTAACCCTTCTTTAAATAAATTAATAATAAATGTCCTAATCTAATCCAAGTGGGCCTAAATGGTCATATTATATTCATAAGGTTGTTTTTGGTCGAATTACACTTATCCAATAGAATTAGGATATGTGTTATGGTAATAGTAATATCATATTTACCCTTAGTTACCCTATTTACTATTAACCGCGGTAAAAAAAAGTAAAAAGTTACTATTCACCAAAAATTATTTTCATCTCATTGAACCACATTTTAGTCCTTGATATTAACCGTGTCTCTCGGGTTTTCGAAATTCCATTCACAGAAGCGGTAAAATTAAGTTTTATGAAAAATTCAGTTTTTTAACTACCACTTAGTAGTTTCACTATTCATCAAAAATTGATGTTTTTCAGAACAATGCCAAAATTTCATCCTAAGCTATATTTCATATTCCGAATTCAAAAATGAAGTATATTTTACCAAATTCATAACATAGAAGTTGCATTAATTAATTTTATAATTAAATCCCGCTGTTAAAACAAATAGCGTTTTTTTTATGAAACAATATCTATCAAAAGATTGAAACTTGATTATGTCTGGTTTAAATGTGAAATTACAACCAATGACCAACATTGTGTTAAATTGTAAAAATATATTCTAAAGATACGTTAAAACCACTCAAATTAATAATTTATCACTATTAATTATTTCGATTAAAATAGTTGTTTTTAATTATAATTTAGTAATTTTAACTATTCATCAGAATATGAAAGTTATCTGAAAAGTACCAAAATATCACCTTAGGCTAAATTCGATACTCAGAATCCAAAAATGAAGTCCATTTTGAAAAATAGAATTTACAAAATTTCAAAAAGTGGTTATTACTATTCATAACGGCTGATTTTAATAATATTTTAATAGCATATCGTTGTTTAGTAAAACTCGGTATTGCGTACTACACACGCTATCAAGGAAGGTCATGATTGCGTGTAATGAAAGGCAAGTCAAGGATGCGTGTTGTGCAAGCTCCTTTTGGTGTAGCGTACAACACAAGACATTAATGAAATTAAAAAGAATATTTTTCATAAAATCTCGGAGTGTTACAAAAATGGCCCAAAATTCAACACATGGATGCTTATGGTGTATAGATACTCTACTAATAAGTTTTGTTAAAGTGTTTCAATGTTTTAATGTATATTTTTATTTTAATAAAAACAAAATTATTGATTTTTCCCTAAATAAATAATTTTTTCATCATTAATGTATAATATATTAAGGTAATTAAATGTTTCATAAAAATTACAAATAAACTACCATAATAAAGAAAAACAATTTATTGTTAAAATGGGAATTTATAATCTAATTTATATTTTATATAACCATATATTAAAAATAATTTAATTATTAATGTTTGAGTGATACATTTTTCACTTTTCTTTTAATAAAATATATTAAAGGTCATAATCACATAAATCCGGGTTCCAATAGATACCATTTCAACCCAATTATATTTTAAGAGGAAATATACTCATCCAATTATATTAAGATAACAATTAGTGAAAATGTATAATATTATTTTTATCGTTAATTACCTGATTTACCTTTAACATTGGTAGATAAAATTTACCGCAGTCACTATTCATAATGCCTAAAAATAAAAATTCTCCATTTAAAAAATTTGAACCTCTTGATTCCAAATATCGAATCCATTTTTAAAAATTAAAAACATAGAAGATGTGGTAATTAATTTAAAATAAATCCAGTTGTCGAAAAAACAGGTTCTAATTTAGAACATTGCAAAAGATTAAAATGTTTTTACCTATGATTTCAATGAAAAATTATTTATAATTACATAAATTAGATTAAATGGTAAAAATATATTCTAGTTATACTTTAAAACAATTCAATATTATAATTTAACCATATAATTTATTTTGATGAGAAAAGTAGTTTTTAATTAAAATTTAGCTTATTTTTACTCTTCATCAAAATATGAAAGTTAACAGAAAAATATTATAAATTATCCAAAGTAAATTTTTATATTTTTTTTGAAATGAATGTATTTATTTTGTCAAATTTAACTTATAAAAATGTCAAAAATTATATTTAAAATGGGTGCACCATGAAAAGGTGGTAAGACCGTATTTTTTTAAAAATACTTCCTTTAAATGAATTTTTTTTGTTCTCATACGATGATTTAGAAAATGTTTAAGATGATTTAAAATGTTATAAAATTCATAATGAGGTTAATAATATTCATAAAGGCTGGTTCATTTTAATATTATAATAATATATAGTTTTTTAGTGAAACTTGGTATTGCATACAACACCACTATTGATGATGGTCGCTCTTATGTGTACCATAAGACAAGAATAATGTTATGTATACTACAAGTTAATATGTTATTGCATATATCACAAGATAATTTTGGTATAGTGTACAACATAGGACATAAATGAAATTAAAAATAATATTTCTCATAAAATTTAGGGGTGTTACATTCCACCCCATTAAATGAATTTCTCCCTCGAAATTAATCAGGGTTATAATTCATTTACTACGTGAATGTTTCTTTCATAGAATCACAAATAGTAAAAAGGAATACTAAAAATTAAATTTAAAAATGAAAGTATGAAACATAACGGTTACCCAAATTAACTCATCATTGGGTTTCCACATAGGGGAACAGAGGTGAAAACAAGGATATGGAACCTTGTCCAATGCGACAGGTTGTCGCCTGTCCTGCATGTTATCCATTTTCTAAAACTATTCTATTATAAAATTCAAGGAAAAATTTTTGGCCTTAAAAAATTCTATCTGATGTCCAACTTTATCCATTCCAACATTTAGTCTTATCGAAAATGAATCTGTCCAATCTCATATTATAAAGAAAACTATTACTAGAAAGGACATCTATTGAGCATATGAATACCACTATTTACCCTTGTATATCATAAGATATATCTTGTTGGTCACATTTTAAACATATGAATGCCATAACCATGAATTCTCATAAAACATTAATTACCATATAACCTTAGTGAAAACATGAATGTTGTTAAATTTTAACTCTTTCCACATACCAAAATCAAAAAATATATATATACAAAAACCATGATATCACTTTTTCCATATATCAGTCTTGTTTTCATTAATACAATCAAACATATTATATTCTCTTTATCCCTTCATTATGTTCTTATCATATTCTTTACAAAAAAAAATTCAATCACTTTTCATGGTTATCGGTACTATATTCTTATGGAAAACCACAATGGACCAATACATAGATATTTCGATATACCAGAAAAGTACCTCAATAACATTATTCGAAAATTCCAATACATAATCCCATCAATCCATCATATTCAATGATTTGTATGGAATAGGTCCTTCCTATATTTATAAGTAACCTCTTAGGTTATGGAATTGAGTTGGTTAATGCCCATGTTCTCCATAGATAATACATTGAACTCAAAAACAGTCTGTCACTCTATGCCCATTTTCCCCACACAGATATCATCTTCCCCTCCATTTGAGGTATTTCTCAAGGATAATCTTAACTTCTTCTTGATATGTATAAATCATAATCTTCTTTCCTCTACCTTCCTCACCATTCTTACATGCATAAATGTCCATCTTCCTTTTATTTTATGACATAGGAATACAACTAAAGTTCACCATGATAATCATATATCATGATGACAGATTTGACATAATCATTATATCTTTCTCTCGAAGAATTCCAAAATTTTGTTGATCATAGTCCCCAATTTTTCCATTTGAATCAATGTTAACAGATTTCCTTCTCATTCCCTCTATTCACCAAAAATTATTTTCATCTCATTGAACAACATTTTAGTCCTTGATATTAACCGTGTCCCTTGGATTTTCGAAATTCCATTCACAGAAGCGGTAAAATTAAGTTTTATGAAAAATTCAGTTTTTTAACTACCACTTAGTAGTTTCACTATTCATCAAAAATTGATGTTTTTCAGAACAATGCCAAAATTTCATCCTAAGCTATATTTCATATTCCGAATTCAAAAATGAAGTCTATTTTACCAAATTCATAACATAGAAGTTGCATTAATTAATTTTATAATTAAATCCCGATGTTAAAACAAATAGCGTTTTTATGAAACAATATCTATAAAAAGATTGACACTTGATTATGTCTGGTGTAAATGTGAAATTACAACCAATGACCAACATTGTGTTAAATTGTAAAAATATATTCTAAATATACTTTAAAACCACTCAAACTAATAATTTATCACTATTAATTATTTCTATTAAAAAAGTAGTTTTTAATTATAATTTAGTAATTTTCACTATTCATCAGAATATGAAAGTTATCTGAAAAGTACCAAAATTTCACCTTAGGATAAATTAGATACTCCTAATCCAAAAATTAAGTCCATTTTTAAAAATAGAATTTACAAAATTTCAAAAAGTGGTTATTACTATTCATAACAGCTAGTTTTAATAATATTTTAATAGCATATCATTGTTTAGTAAAACTCGGTATTGCATACTACACACGCTATCAAGGAAGGTCGTGATTACGTGTAATGAAAGGAAATTCAAGGATGCGTGTTGTTCAAGCTCCTTTTGGTGTAGCGTACAACACAAGACACTAATGAAATTAAAAAGAATATTTTTCATAAAATCTCGGGGTGTTACATTCTACCCCCCTTAAAATGAATTTCGCCCTCGAAATTCGTCAGGGTTATAAATAGTTTACTATTCAAAAGTTTCTTTAATAAAAACCCACATAGTAAAAAGGAATACCAAAACCAATCTTTAAAAACGAAAGTATGAAACGTAACGGTTACCCAAATAAACTAATCACTGGGTTTCCACATAGGTGAAAATATGGATATGGAAGAAAAATCTAACCATCATGTTCTGATGGAGAGTGGTAGAGAACATGGGTATGGAAAATCCAGTAATCACAAATCCATAGATTTGTGATGATATAAGGTATCATCTGATTCATCAGGTATAAGATCACTAAGACAACATTTTTGGTTTTCAATATCATTTCCCTAAAGTTGAAGAATTTGAATTAGAATAAATACTTAATTTATTTTGGTACAATATCACTATTGTTTGTGCCTTGAACAATTTCCACTTCATCTCTTAAATAAATAAAATTGAATTTTTTATTCGTGAAGTGTTAGAAGATCATGTGATAGAATGACAGGTCATTCCATCTGTCTCAAACAAAAGGTTAGAAAAAGTTATTAAATATACATAAGTCATTCTATAGTGAGATTAATCATATATGGTTATTAAAATGGACGTATACTTCATATATCATACTACATAATATAATAAAACTAGTTTCTACTAAACAGGGACTTTCTGTAGGCCAGTGGTAGGCGATAAAGGCCAGTCGCACTTCGGTTGGGGGTTCGATTCCCACAGCCTTGTCCGACGCGATGGGCTGTCGCCCGTCCTGCAGGTTGTCCTTTTTCTAAAGCTATTTTACTATAACATCCCATCAATAATA
The DNA here is from genome assembly GCA_963277665.1 of Viscum album. Taxonomy (NCBI): domain Eukaryota; kingdom Viridiplantae; phylum Streptophyta; class Magnoliopsida; order Santalales; family Viscaceae; genus Viscum; species Viscum album. The sequence continues at coordinate 1,862,733,046 of OY728157.1, forward strand.
CTAACTTATGTCCAACATAATCCATTCCAATCTTTAGGCTTATCCATAATACTGTCGTCTACTCTCAGAGATTTAATACCATCATTGATCCCCATATATCATAAGATATATCTTATTGGTCACATTCCAAACATTCAAAGGCCTTAATCTTGTACTCTCTTGAATACCCATTGAACGATAGTGAAAACTTGAATGCAGTTAAAAGTTAACACTTTCCATATACCAAAATCCTCAAAATTCTATATACTCAAACCATGATATCACTTAGTCCTTATATCAATCATGAGCTCATGAATATTGTTAAACATTTCATTTTCTCATTTTCCCTTCATTATGTGCATATCATCTTATTTCCAAAAATATCTCAATCACTTTGAATACCACATTAGACCAATACATATATATTCCAATACTCCATGATACAATATTATTTTGGAATCCCATTACATAAACACTTAATCATTCCACCACATCGTTGTCATATTCAACATCGCCAATTGTGATCGCATGTGACTTCCCTTTGTCCTTTTCCTTAAGTTGTTGCTCATGTCGATCATCACTAACCATTGGATTAGGGCATTTATTGGCAGAATGTCCCATCTCCTTGAACTTGAAGCAATGAAGTGTTGGTGGTGCATTCTCTGCAGTGTTTTCTTTATTCACATCATTAAAAACCCTTTTCCCGTTACCTCGACACTCAGCTGCTCGATGACCTTCTTTTCCACACTTAAAACATTTTCTAGTCCCTTTAAGACAATCTCCACCATGCTTCTTTCCACACTTTGAGCATAAGGAAACATTCATCTTCTTTTCACCATTATTCTGAGAATTCTCCTTGAACTCCATCTTTCGTTTCTTGTCAAAATCATGAGATGGATATGTAACACCAACTTCCATTTCTACCTTGATAGCACAACGCACAATTTCTTCCTAGCTTCTGAAGTCTCTTATAGCTAATTCCATTCGAAGACTTGGTTTTAAGCCACTGAAAAATCGATCAACTTTACTTTCAGGTTGGATGATAACGCCAGATGCATACCTTGCAAGTCTTGTAAAATTCGCTTCGTATATACCAACAGATTCATCATCCTTTTGCTTTAGTTCAAGAAACTCCTTTTCCATCTTTGTTCGAAGAATAGGAGGGAAGTACTTACTGAAAAACAATTTCTTGAACTCATCCCATTCCATGGACTCAATTTCATCTCTTGGCCTCGTATTCTTGATAAGATTCCACCATTGATCAGCTTCACCTTCCAAACGATATACTGCTAAGATGACTTTATCATGTTCAGAACATTGAAGAACTGAAAATATCTTTTCAGTGGTACTGATCCATTTTTCAGCAACAAGTGGATCAGAAGACCCATTGAAAGAAGGTGGACGTTGCCTCATGAAGGACACAATAGAATATTGTTCCCTTCTCTGTTCATTTGGAAGTCCAGAATGATTCATATCTTGTGTAAGTATAGAAATAAGATTTTGCACTCTATCTCCAATAACATTTGTTTGTTCAGGAGGGAAATCATTGCATTGTCCATTTCATTGATCAACACGGTTCCTTCGGGTTCCAGCCATCGTCAAAAACCCAAAAAGAGTAGTGTGAGAGGCAAAAATCATGCTAGGGAAAACAACATAATAAAGGGGGATTACCTTCAATATCTAACATCTTAGGTCTAATTCTATAATCGTTAGTGTAATTATAGTACTATAACCTATACATATACTTAACCTTAGAGACATCCCTAGACACACCTTAGAAATATCTCTAGGGATCTCACTAAAGTTCTCGCATCCTAGTTTCCAAAGGTTGACTAAACCTTTCCTCTGATACCAACTGTAGAGACCCGAATCCTGGCGTACATTGACCTTACGTTACATTTGCGGAATACTTAGTACATAACAAAAACACACACACAAGGATCGTAATAGTTTAGTGTCTTGAAACTCGGAACGTAATCTTCTAATCGTGGTGAAAGATCTTCAATATCTCCCATAAAGATCTTCCGTTTTTTTACCTAAAACCTTTCTTTATATCCTGGGGAAAAGAAAACATAAAAGGGTGAGCTCAAATTCTCAGTAAGGGTCTACAAAAGAAAAATCAATCACATCATATTCATAAGAACATAACTTTTGGAAATCTTAACCTGTAAAAGAGAGCATAATTTCATAACATGGGATAAATCATAGTAGTGAAATGAAATCCCAATAATAATAACTTAAAACATGAAACATTGTGTCATACACACATAATCATAGAGAATCATTTCTTATTAGTCAATACTCATTGCCAAGACTATCTTAGTGGACAATGTCCCTTTCTGAATCGAGTAACCCTCGTTTCAGTCATGTTTCACTGAACCGGTATAACCTACCATTTCAGCCATGTCTATCTCATGAGATATAAAATCTTTACCCAATGCATTGGAGGGAGATATAGGTCCCACCCATCTCTTAATGATACCATTATTATGTGTGCCACAAAATCATAAACCATAAATCATTTCATAACCCATGTAATAAAAATGGGATTCTTAAACATCATGACATTATAAAACAATTCATATAAGATAAATGAATTCATAAAAATAATTTCATCACAACATAATCATATCAATGTAATAATAGGGATAAAAATAGAACCCTTTATTATCATAGATGGAAAATAATTTTGATAAAACACTTGAAATGAATTCTTGAGGAAAATATCCTTTCTTCTTCAAAATCAATTTCATTTCACAAAACGTCATGCAATTTTAAAAGAAAGAGATTTTTTTGAAAATAGTCATGAAATATTTTGGAGGAAGCTTCATGAAAATAAGGCTTTATAAAACCGTAAAAATCCATTCGTGCCATTTAAGATTAAAAAAACATTCTTCTCGTACTTTTGTCAGAAAAGTCAAAAAGTACCTCGTACGAAAAAAAACGACAAAAGATTCCTTTCATGTTCTTTACTAAAAACTCACCGAAGGGTAAAATTGGATTTAAACTATTGTAAGTGGATGGAAACAATATTACATATTGAGGTAACAGGGATGTGGATGATAAAATACACCCCAGTAAATACTTACGAATAAACAATCTCGGATAAAAATGAGATTGTGATATTTCCCTTACCTTAGGACCGATTTGCTTCGTAAGTGTCCGAACCTCCCCTTCTTTGAAACCCCTCTTTGAATCCTCCACTTAGGGAACTAATATTGGTCTTTGAAGAAGACCAGGACCTCTAGGATTATTCTAGGGAAGTGGAGAAGGGATTTTGGCAGGGATTGGCTGAGCTTGAGTGCTCAAATTGGTGTGAGGAGGAGGGGGAGGAGGTGCCCTTTTATAAGGGAGGAGAGGGGCACCTTAGGAATATCTCAAAATATTATTTTATATTAAAGACAAAATCGGTTTATAATGGTTCCAAAGGGTCTTATTTCAAAGCTAATGTGGGTATGGATCGAAATCCTATCAACCAATAGGATTTAGACAAGTTTAGGTTATTATTTTAACCTTATCAATTAGATTTAACTCTAAGTTAAATAATTTTACTTTTACCGTGTCTTTTTGTTTTCTTACACTATATGGTTAATACACTTACTATAACATGCCAAAAGAGCCCCAAATTGTTTATTATTAATATATATATCCTTATATAAGTCATTTGGCCGAACCTTAGATTTTTAGGAATAAAATAACAATTAATAATATAATATTTGATTTAAAAACTATTTTGTGTCAATTTTGACACTATTTGATATATGATTTTTGTGAAAGTCATAACAGAATTATATGTTCAAACCATGTTAATTAAATCAACAATAATATATCATAGTAACCTAGAAAATTAGTGGAATTCATAAAAAGTCTCAAATTACATCTATTTTGGGGTTTATAACATCAATTATGTCAATATTTCATTAATAAGATAATTACTGCATCATCATTGTGTCATAAATAAATTAAATTATTTAATGTCTAAAAATTACAAATAAAATACCATTATGTAGGAAATCTTTTTAGATTTCTACTGAATATTTATAGTCGAATTTATCTTATGTATAACCCCATATTAAAAATCATTTACTTATTAAACGTTTATTTTAACTATTTTAACCCTTCTTTAAATAAATTAATAATAAATGTCCTAATCTAATCCAAGTGGGCCTAAATGGTCATATTATATTCATAAGGTTGTTTTTGGTCGAATTACACTTATCCAATAGAATTAGGATATGTGTTAGGGTAATAGTAATATCATATTTACCCTTAGTTACCCTATTTACTATTAACCGCGGTTAAAAAAAAGCAAAAAGTTACTATTCACCAAAAATTATTTTCATCTCATTGAACCACATTTTAGTCCTTGATATTAACCGTGTCTCTCGGGTTTTCGAAATTCCATTCACAGAAGCGGTAAAATTATGTTTTATGAAAAATTCAGTTTTTTAACTACCACTTAGTAGTTTCACTATTCATCAAAAATTGATGTTTTTCAGAACAATGCCAAAATTTCATCCTAAGCTATATTTCATATTCCGAATTCAAAAATGAAGTATATTTTACCAAATTCATAACATAGAAGTTGCATTAATTAATTTTATAATTAAATCCCGCTGTTAAAACAAATAGCGTTTTTTTATGAAACAATATCTATCAAAAGATTGAAACTTGATTATGTCTGGTTTAAATGTGAAATTACAACCAATGACCAACATTGTGTTAAATTGTAAAAATATATTCTAAAGATACGTTAAAACCACTCAAATTAATAATTTATCACTATTAATTATTTCGATTTAAAAAGTTGTTTTTAATTATAATTTAGTAATTTTAACTATTCATCAGAATATGAAAGTTATCTGAAAAGTACCAAAATATCACCTTAGGCTAAATTTGATACTCAGAATCCAAAAATGAAGTCCATTTTGAAAAATAGAATTTACAAAATTTCAAAAAGTGGTTATTACTATTCATAACGGCTGGTTTTAATAATATTTTAATAGCATATCGTTGTTTAGTAAAACTCGGTATTGCGTACTACACACGCTATCAAGGAAGGTCATCATTGCGTGTAATGAAAGGCAAGTCAAGGATGCGTGTTGTGCAAGCTCCTTTTGGTGTAGCGTACAACACAAGACATTAATGAAATTAAAAAGAATATTTTTCATAAAATCTCAGAGTGTTACAAAAATGGCCCAAAATTCAACACATGGATGCTTATGGTGTATAGATACTCTACTAATAAGTTTTGTTAAAGTGTTTTAATGTTTTAATGTATATTTTTATTTTAATAAAAACCAAATTATTGATTTTTCCCTAAATAAATAATTTTTTCATCATTAATGTATAATATATTAAGGTAATTAAATGTTTCATAAAAATTACAAATAAACTACCATAATAAAGAAAAACATTTTATTGTTAAAATGGGAATTTATAATCTAATTTATATTTTATATAACAATATATTAAAAATAATTTAATTATTAATGTTTGAGTGATACATTTTTCACTTTTCTTTTAATAAAATATATTAAAGGTCATAATCACATAAATCCGGGTTCCAATAGATACCATTTCAACCCAATTATATTTTAAGAGGAAATATACTCATCCAATTATATTAAGATAAAAATTAGGGAAAATGTATAATATTATTTGTATCGTTAATTACCTGATTTACCTTTAACATTGGTAGATAAAATTTACCGCAGTCACTATTCATAATGCCTAAAAATAAAAATTCTCCATTTAGAAAATTTGAACCTCTTGATTCCAAATATAGAATCCATTTTAAAAAATTAAAAACATAGAAGATGTGGTAATTAATTTAAAATAAATCCAGTTGTCGAAAAAACAGGTTCTAATTTAGAACATTGCAAAAGATTAAAATGTTTTTACCTATGATTTCAATGAAAAATTATTTATAATTACATAAATTAGATTAAATGGTAAAAATATATTCTAGTTATACTTTAAAACAATTCAATATTATAATTTAACCATATAATTTATCTTGATGAGAAAAGTAGTTTTTAATTAAAATTTAGCTTATTTTTACTCTTCATCAAAATATGAAAGTTAACAGAAAAATATTATAAATTATCCAAAGTAAATTTTTATATTTTTTTTGAAATGAATGTATTAATTTTGTCAAATTTAACTTATAAAAATGTCAAAAATTATATTTAAAATGGGTGCACCATGAAAAGGTGGTAAGACCGTATTTTTTTAAAAATACTTCCTTTAAATGAATTTTTTTTGTTCTCATACGATGATTTAGAAAATGTTTAAGATGATTTAAAATGTCATAAAATTCATAATGAGGTTAATAATATTCATAAAGGCTGGTTCATTTTAATATTATAATAATATATAGTTTTTTAGTGAAACTTGGTATTGCATACAACACCGCTATTGATGATGGTCGCTCTTATGTGTACCATAAGACATGAATAGTGTTATGTATACTACAAGTTAATATGTTATTGCATATATCACAAGATAATTTTGGTATAGTGTACAACATAGGACATAAATGAAATTAAAAATAATATTTCTCATAAAATTTAGGGGTGTTACATTCCACCCCATTAAATGAATTTCGCCCTCGAAATTAATCAGGGTTATAATTCATTTACTACGTGAATGTTTCTTTCATAGAATCACAAATAGTAAAAAGGAATACTAAAAATTAAATTTAAAAATGAAAGTATGAAACATAACGGTTACCCAAATTAACTCATCATTGGGTTTCCACATAGGGGAACAGTGGTGAAAACAAGGATATGGAACCTTGTCCAATGCGACAGGTTGTCGCCTGTCCTGCATGTTATCCATTTTCTAAAACTATTCTATTATAAAATTCAAGGAAAAATTTTTGGCCTTAAAAAATTCTATCTGATGTCCAACTTTATCCATTCCAACATTTAGTCTTATCGAAAATGAATCTGTCCAATCTCATATTATAAAGAAAACTATTACTAGAAATGACATCTATTGAGCATATGAATACCACTATTTACCCTTGTATATCATAAGATATATCTTGTTGGTCACATTTTAAACATATGAATGCCATATCCATGAATTCTCATAAAACATTAATTACCATATAACCTTAGTGAAAACATGAATGTTGTTAAATTTTAACTCTTTCCACATACCAAAATCAAAAAATATATATATACAAAAACCATGATATCACTTTTTCTATATATCAGTCTTGTTTTCATTAATACAATCAAACATATTATATTCTCTTTATCCCTTCATTATGTTCTTATCATATTCTTTACAAAAAAAATTTCAATCACTTTTCATGGTTATCGGTACTATATTCTTATGGAAAACCACAATGGACCAATACATAGATATTTCGATATACCAGAAAAGTACCTCAATAACATTATTCGAAAATTCCAATACATAATCCCATCAATCCATCATATTCAATGATTTGTATGGAATAGGTCCTTCCTATATTTATAAGTAACCTCTTAGGTTATGGAATTGAGTTGGTTAATGCCCATGTTCTCCACAGATAATACATTGAACTCTAAAACAGTCTGTCACTCTATGCCCATTTTCCCCACACAGATATCATCTTCCCCTCCATTTGAGGTATTTCTCAAGGTTAATCTTAACTTCTTCTTGATATGTATAAATCATAATCTTCTTTCCTCTACCTTCCTCACCATTCTTACATGCATAAATGTCCATCTTCCTTTTATTTTATGACATAGGAATACAACTAAAGTTCACCATGATAATCATATATCATGATGACAGATTTGACATAATCATTATATCTTTCTCTCGAAGAATTCCAAAATTTTGTTGATCATAGTCCCCAATTTTTCCATTTGAATCAATGTTAACAGATTTCCTTCTCATTCCCTCTATTGACTAAAACTAGAAACCATAGTGTAAGAAATAGTGAAAATAACGAGGAATGACATAATTATAAAAATTCACTTATGAGATGTCTAACTTATCACACATTCCTTAATCCATGATACCTTACGTCCACCCAAGGTTATTCATTATCATCAGTATAATTCTAGGACTGTTACCTATAGTTATATTAACCCTTAGGGACATCCCTAGACATACCTTATAAATATCTCTAGGGATCCCACTAATGTTTTCGCATCCTAGTTTCCAAAGGTTAACTAAACCATCGCTCTGATACCAACTGTATAGACCCAATCTTGACATATATGGATATTACCTTAATTTTGTGGAATACTTAATACATAACAAAAGAAGACTCCCAAAGACTGTATTATTTTAATGTTAATGGAAACGCGGAACAAAATCATCTAATCATGGTGAAAGATCCTAAATATCTCCCAAAAAGATCTTCCCCTTTTGTTTTCTTACCTGAAACAATTTTTTATATCCTTGGGAAAAAACATAAAAAGGGTGAGATCAAATACCTAATAAGGGTAAACATGGAGAACATAAAACAACCCATAAACATTTTAAAATAAAAACATGAAAATAAACATCAAAATCACGAGTAATGAGATAAATCTTGGCAGTACATAAGGCATAGATCATAATGGAACATTAATCATAAAAAATATCATGGTAATAAAACATGTAATTGTGGAATAACATTAAACACATGATACTATTTTCATAGTAGAAAATGCATTGCTTCTAAGGCCATCATAATAGAAAAAGTCCATTACTAAACTGAGTTCACTCCTCATTCCCGCCAGGTTTCACTGAACCGGATTAAATTGTTGTTCCAACCATGTCTATCTCATGAGGTATAAATATTTATCCAATGTATTGGAGGGAGATAAAGGTCCCACACATCTAATTATGAAATTATTCTTTCGGGTTACACAAAAAAAATATTTTATCATAACCAAATTAATAAAATGGGTTTCATAAACATCATCCCATCATAACATAATCCATATAAAACAATTGATATAATTTCATAATAAAAAATTCAAACCATGTAAATAATAGAGACATTATATCTGAAACATAAAAATATTAAATAATGTCATCATATAAGAAAAATTGTTTTGATAAAACAATTGAAATGAATTATTGAGAAAAATATTATTTCTTCTTTCACATCATTTTCTTTTCTCAATGTGACATGAAATTTTAAAAGTAAAGAACTTTGTTGAAAAATAATCATGAAATCTTGTAGATTAATATTTATGTAAATTAGGTGTTATGAAATCGTAAAATTCTATTCATGCCATATAAGATACAAAACATTCCCCTCATACTTTTTCATGAAAATTAAAAATGTAACTAGTATGGTAAATAAAAGATAAATTTCTTCCACATAATGTGGCAAAAGCCAACATATGTTAAAAATGACATTAAACATACCTAGAATAGTTTTAAACATTTTATTAATTTTTTATGGAAAACATGGATATGGATGATAAATATAACCCCGATAAATACTTATGTATAAGAAATCTCAGGTCAAAATGAGATTGAAAAATTATCCCTCCCCATTTATAATTGGTGGAATCATATGTATCATAAAATTATGAAAATTACATGCATATATAAATATCATATCCTTCATAATACAAATTATAAAACATTTTTGGGAAGAATAATCACCATAAAAAATAAATAGATGGTGATTATGGCATATGTCTCACAGAAATAAAAGTGAGATGAAATAATCCCATACATTAGGTCTGATTTCTTCCTTATCTGTTAGAAAATCACTTCCTCGATGTGCCTCTTCTAAACATCATTTTAGGGCACTAAGGATGGTATTTGAATAAGTCCAAGAACTCTAGAATGTCTTTAGGGAATTTTATAAGAGAAATTGGCAGGGTTTGGCCGAGTTTGAACTTTCCAAATGGCGTGAAGAGGAGAGGGAGGAGGTTCCCTTTTATAAGATATTAGAGTGGCACTTTTGGAAACCCCCTAATAATTAATTTATAAAAAACCTCAAACCCCACATAAAAACATACAAAGTAAATAAAATTCGTATATGTGATAATATAGGGGTTTAGCCTCATCAACCAATCAAATTTAGAATGATTTGATTTTACTTTAAACTTATCAGTTTGATTTATCCTTATTTAATATATTTAATTTTATTTGAGGTAATTATATGCTAAATTTTAAATGGTTATAAATACTTACTTTTGTGATGTGAATTTCCTATAATTGGTTACTATATGATATTATAGACCATATAAATTTCAATTTTTACTTTTTAAATATTTTTATAATTTTTAACAATTTAATAACATTTTATTTTTATAAATATTAATAGTTTCAATTTTGACAATAATAATTTATTTGAATTTATATAACATCCAAACAGATGATATATTTGAACCAAAATATTCAATAGATTCCTAACATGTCATATGGATCTGGAAAATTCATGGATCACATTAATTATTTCACATAATATTCATTTTAATATTTTAAAAACCATTTATTTTATATTTCTCTTAATAATATAATTAATACAACATTTTGGTATAATTATATAATATACATATTTGTTGCATAAATATTGAAAAAAATATACTATGATGAATAAAAAACTAATATATTTTATATGAAGAATTTTAGTCTAATTTATCTTCTAAAACACCCATCATTTAATATGATATGTTCATTAAATTATGACGGTGAAAACTTTGAAATTATTTAGAATAAAATAATATAAATGTCATAATCTATTTTATAAGGCTTCAAATGGTCCACAAGTTGACACTTGGATTCTTATGGTGTATATATACTCGAACAATAAGTTATGGTCATGTTTTTGAACCTTTTAATGTGTATTATAATTTTAATAAAAATGATATTAGTGATTTTTCACTAAATAAATATTTTATGCATCATTAATGTATAAGTTTTTAATGTTATAAATTTTCTTAAAAAAATTAAAAATTAATTACCATAAAAAATAAAAATATTTTAACTTTCAAATGAGTATTTATAATCTAATTTCTATCTTGTATAACTTTATATTAAAAATATTTTAATTATTAATGTTTGAATGAGATATATATCACATTATTTTAAATTAAAGAAATTAAAGGTCTTAATCACATACAAGTGGGTTCCAATAGATACCATTTCGACCCAATTATATTTTAGGACGAAATATAATCATCCAATTATATTAACACCAGTGTTAGGATAATTTTATAACAATTTTTTACCATTAATTACCTGATTTACCAATAACTATGGTAAATAAAATTACTGTAGTTACTATTCATAATGCCTAAAAATAAAAGTTATCTATTTACAAAATTTGAACTTCCTGATTCAAAATATGGAATAAATTTTTGAAAATTCAAAACACAAAAGATGTAGTAATTAATTGAAAATTAATCCTGTTGTTAAAAAACAGGTTTTTATTTAAAACATTGCAAAAAATTGAAATGTTATTACCTATGAATTCAATGTAAACTTAATGATAATAACATGAATTATATTAAATGGTAAAAATATATTCTATTTATACATGAAACCCATTCATTATTATAATTTACCCATTTAAATTATCGAGATGAAAAAATTTGTTATTTATTATTTTTTTTATTTTTTACTATTCATCAAAATATTAATGTTAAAAAAAATATTAAAAATTATCCAAAGTAAATTTTTATATCCTTATTGAAATGAATATGTTTTTTTTTTGATATTTAACTTCTAAATGTGTCAAAAATTAGATTTAAAATGGGTACACCATCAAAAGGCGGCAAAACTGCATTTTTTTAAAATACATTATTTATATGATAAAATTATTACTTTCTCATACCATGTTTTAAAAAATGCCTAAGATAAATTAAAATTTTATAAAATTAAAAATTCTTTTAATAATATTCATAACGGATAGTTCATAATAATATTACAATAATATATCGTTGTTTAGTGACATTCTGTATTGCTTACAACACACGTTATTGAGGATGGTCACTCATGCATGTAACACAAGCCATGAATAGTTTTTCATATACTACAGGCTAATACGATGTTGCGTATAGAAGAATCTAATATTTTAGTAGCGTAAAACACAAGGCATCCATAAAATTTAAAAGAATATTTCTCATAAAATCTCTGGGTGTTACACTAAAGGTATAATAAACCCTTTTATTCCAAATAGATCAATATTTACATAGAAACCTTCCCATATTAGAGTACCTATACCTGGAAGTTGGTGACTATTACAAATTTTTACAAATATTTATCATTTAAATCAAACTTTATGCTTAAAACCATATGCATCATAAATTTTTCTAGTTTTTCATGAAAACTACTACTCCATAAAAATATAATTGATCTATATCCACCTAAAAATGTTACATAAAAATTTATCAGATTCAAATCATATCATGAAACCTCAAAATATTATAGTAAATTCAATTCCCTTTTTTTAAAAAACTTTAAGTAATGATCCAGGGCGAACTGTAGCATGATTTAACTAAAATAGGCGTTTTTCTATCACATGAAAATTAATGAATTTCCACTTTCAGTATCAAAATAACACTTGTAATATGATTTAAATAAATAATCTAATATTAATATCTTTGTTACAACATGTTTTAAAAAGTAGAGTCCAATTTCGAGTCGCATTTTTCATAATCTCTCCATCAATGGGACCATAAATTCAAATTTAACAAAAAATAAGTGACAGAAAAATTTAAATGTCTTAATGAAATCCCTATTATATGGATCTTCATTTCTAAAATGAAACCACAAACATATTCACACTACTAATCTATCAATATGATTATGATACAAATCTTTTTCATGATTTTTATTATAGAAATGCACAACTCAACTCCCCACACTACAATCATGCATACAAACTCACAAATTCACCTTTGGGTCCTCACCCAAACAACCTTACTTGAAAATTAACATATATAATAACAAATTCCACATCAAATTATCTAATAAGATAATAATAATTCATGATGGAATCATAGTATCATTAATATTCCCATTTAAAATTTTCACCATGTTGTTCAATTTATTTCAATTATTGGACCCTCGATCAAAAAACTTTTTCATTTTAATCCACCCTTCAGAATTGGAACACCATTTTTCTCACTCAGTCTCAGATCACTCAAAATTATACCAAATGCCTAATATAAATTCCTTGAATCTATCTAAAATTTTGAGAAAAATTGTAAGTTTTGTATTCATAGTTGAACCATATAAAATAAAATCTACCATATGTTTACCATAGTGATACAATATCGATAATCCACTAACTAGTTTAATTGAATAAATGACCAATCTAAAATGATATTCAGTCAATCAAGACCAATTTGATGCACCATGTCATCAAAATACTCTCATTATCACCTTTTTGGACAAAAACTCTAAATATTGAATGATAATGTGATGCCAATTACTGAATATAATGGCTTTATATGAAATAATAATCCTCTTCCACCATTATCTAATCAATCACCTCAGTCACTTTTCTATATTTGGGATCTATAACTGAGACCCAATAAAATCACAAATCTCACCTCTATGTAGTCAAGACTATGGTTGGTTAATCACCACAGCATCATTGTGGTACACACCATGTTTTTCTAGTAGCCAAAAAATTGATAATAGACCCCTTATGACCTTTTCCAATAATTTAAAAAACAGGAAGGGAATGTTTGAAACCCCTGATCATTATCCCACACACATGATAATTTTCATTTAAATACACAAAAAATTCAGTCTCCTCCTCCCATGGAAATGATACTCTCCATTAATCCACACACAACTTGTTTTCCAATATCCATATCAGTCTCATCTAAAACTAATGAGTTTAAACATATGTAATTCCAGATCAGAAACCATGAATCTATCTCTAATGAGTTTCATCCCAGAAAACCTAGTATAACATCACAAAACCATGATTCATTATTCTCTGTCGTTTTATTATCATCCAAACAATCACCCTAGATTATTATTTTTATATAATAAAACATGGGTAATCTCACTCGTACTACGGTTGATCCCATAATAAACTCCCACGATGGCATCATTACCAATCCATTGGGAATTAAACAACAATATACCCATCATAAAACCAACCATAATGTATGTTTTTCTATAATAAAATTGAAAACCACACCTGAATAAAAATTATATGTATCTATATACACCAACCTTCAAATCCCGAACTAAATTTAAAAATCCAATTAAGGATTTTTTTCAACTCAAAATTTTATGTAATACCTTGTCCATTTCCTCAACCATATAAATTGTATCTATCTATTCAATAAAAATAATTCCAAATTATAACTAACTCCTATGAATTAAAATCTAACAAAGAAATGATTAATTATTCAATGAATAAATGAGTACACCAATTGTTACAATACATCCCATGCAATCATAAACTACATTATAATCCTTGGGGAATATCCTATAATAGGATTCACATAACCTATCAAGAAGAAAAATTATTCTATGTAAAAATCATAAACAATATAAGTTGAGATCTGTTAGATATTATTATTGGAAAACCATATTTAGGCTATTTATTACACATTAATCTATCTATTACTCTACATTAAAATAAATCGACCACACACAAAAACACAAATGTAATCATTATATAAAATATAAAATATTATTCATATTAAACATATATTCCAACTAATGGAAAAGATCCAATATTAAAGAATAAAAATATCATATTATCACTTCATAATTGTGGAAATATCTCACTCATAAAAGAAAAAACAATGATCACATTCCAATAATCCTTGAAATCATGACATCCCTTTACAAAGGTGTTCATGACACACCTTCCAAGTCCATATCACATGATTTGAAACATTTCAATACCAATTTACCTATACCCAAATAATAAAATAAAATAAAAGAAACCAAAATACTACTTTTTTATATCTAACCAAAAATAACTCATAGTATCATATCTTGGGTGACATATGGCCTCAAACATGCCTCCCCATATTCTAGAGCCATATGAGTAATGAAGAAGGAAAATATCATATATTTTTAAGATTTAGAACTCAACAACATAATGTTAAATAAAAATATTTAACCATTATATATTAAAAATGGATAATTAGATAGTAGTACCTTGGTTGTAACATTGTTTTAATTTTAATTTATATTAACTTTTAATATAGTGAGTTTGATATCTCATAGTTGGATGGTTGAAAATTTTAATTTCTAGAGGGTTTTTAGTTGTTGGGTTGTTAGCCTACATGGTTAGTAGTGACAATGCAATGCATTTGCGGGTCACCTATGTGAATCAATTGAGTGGAGCACATCTTGTGAACTTATTATTAAATAGTGCAAAGAGCTTGTGTTTGGGTCCTATAATTTTGCAGTACCAAGCGGCATATTTTTAGTACAATTTTTTAAATCGTGCATCTTCTAATAAGTAACCACGCGAGGGGATCATGCACTAACTACTTGAAAGGTCATGGTTAGAGCTTGGTGGGGTAAACCATTTGTAAATCTAGAGATCTATCATGAATTTTGAGGAATTTAGTTTTTATTTTGTTTTGTTTCTAAATATTATTTGTTTAAATTTTTCATTTATTCCTCACCTACATATGCATCAAGCGAAGTTCCTACCCCTATCTAATGGTCACATTCCTCCCTTCTCACGAACACTCCTCCTTCTTACAAATCCTTATTATTTCATCAAATATTTCACATAGTCCTTTGATTTTATATGACCAACACCCATATCCTCCATAAATTTGGCTGTTATTTCTTTCCCATCACCTAGTTCCATTCATATAAACCCTAGGTCATGAGTTCATCCAATTTTTATTGATTTATTTAATTCCTATGTTATATGGAAGGTCTCTCGGGTCAACCTCATTCTTATTATGTAATCCTCCACCGAAGGAGAAGTATGTTTGAATGTCTCAACTCACTAACACAAATCTAGGTAAGGTTTTTAATCTTTTGTTTTGTTTCAGACTATTTATTTTAGTTCCTTAAGTGATTTTGTGTTCCTAGATTTTTTTGTAGACTATTGGTAGATCTATAAAGTGATTTTCTCACACGTATAGGTTGTGTGTGTGTGTATATTCCTTGAGAATATTCGCTAATGGAGTGGGAAATATATACATTGTATTAAGGTCATATATATATAATAAAGTCTATATGTGTATGTGTGGGTTGGTCTTCTTAAAAATATTCAAGTGTCAAAGTGTTCTATCTTGATATTCTTCTCTTTGAGGTAAGTGTCATGATGAAATTTATTTCATTTGGAATTATAATATTAATATTCCATCTTTCCTTTTGATGCAAGCGTAAATATTTTTGATATCGTTATATTGATTTGAAACTAGTTTATTATTTTCTTCCTTCGCATGAATGGATTGATTGAAGAAATCATTTATTGATGATTAAAATTGAATTATTTATTTGTGATAATATTTTTATGAAATGTATTTTAGATTTTTGAATAGTTATAATGTTGGGATATGGGTATTGGCATGGTTTAGTCTTTATTAGGTGAAAAAGATATCTTAAAAGGAATTGGTTTTAAATTGAGGCATGTCCTCAAATTATTTTGAAACAGGGTTTCACTATTATTAAAAAATGGTAGTCTGAAATGGGAATGTGGTTTATCAATTGTAAAAATGACCAAATGGCCTCTTTAAATGGGTTTTTCAAGGAAGTAAAAATATTTCTGCATTTTTCTTGTTTTCATAGGGTATATTGAAATTATTTATGAAATGAATGATTTTTAAACATTAAAAATGTTTTAAGTGGTTTTTAAGGAATGAGTAATGGAATAAAAGAGTTTTTCCCTTATTTGGATTTTCAAAAATAAATCTGTTGTGTGGTGGATTCCTTGATGTGTTTAAATACTTCTAGTTTTTTAAAACTAGGATTCCGTTGTTTTTTGATGGGTTTTATTTTTAAAAAGGTCGGTTTGGATTTTCAATGTGTAAGTGGTGTTTCCATTGACTTATGTGGTTATGATTGGTAATGTTTATGCCTTTATTGGGAATTGTGATTAAAATTTCAATTTATTTTAGAAAGGGATTAGGAAATGTTTATGAAATGAGTGAGGGAATTCTGATATTATAATGCAGCCACATAATCTGGGATACTAGGGTGGGTTTATTTATAGTTAGTCTAGAGAATGTTTTCTAGAAACTGATGAAAATAGATTTAGGAATGCATAAATTAGGGAACAGAACCCATTGTTAGTACATTTAGATAATTTTATTTGTATGAAAACATCAAAACAATTTGGTATGAAATATATTTTGATTTTTTTCAAAAAAAATTATCTCATTTTGGATACTACAAGTTGACGTGGTTTTGGTACTAAAGAATCTAGGAGCAGTAACCAAAAAAAGAGTAGTTCAGGAACATCTTTACCATAATCCTGGTCTGCGTTGATTATTCAACTACTATACACATAGTTTGTTTCTCTTGAGGGATATTCAAGTGTTATTTTTGATTTTATTTATACAATATTATGAAGGTTTTCAAATGGTGATGTCCGTGGATGACCTTTATTAAATAGAAGTTGTCATGATTTAGGGAGACAAAATATAATTGTTCATGATTACATGGTTTCCCACTTTAATTATTGTTTGTCACAATTTAATATTTTGGTTTTAGTCATTAATTTAATCCATCTGTAATTGTGTTAAATCTCAATTTAATAAAGATTTAAATTTTTTTCTTCATGATAAGCCTAGTGAAATGAGAGTTGGTATTTGATTCCATCATATTATTCCAAACCATTTATCTCCTTATATGATTAACAATATCATATTGGTTGAATTTTGTAAAAAACCTAATAATAGGAAAAAAGATTTTCATGATGAATATTAAGAGAATAATAACTAGCTTCGAACATATGAAATATGATTAGAAAAGAATCATGTTAAATTTCTTATAGAAATATAAAATACATTATCTGTAGAAAATAAGAGAATGGAGGAATTAATTTATAATAATATTTAATATTTTTTGAGGGAAATGAAGTTCATAATTAGGTATAAATTATAGTTCATTGTTTTATGTTTTTTGAACATGGGTATTATCATATTCAATGCCGAGACACAAGGGTTAACTCATATACCATGGGAGAAACATTGAGATTTCAATCTTTGAAGTGTAATTATTAAAGTTTTTATGATTGATATTTGATAATAATGTCGTAAAAGTGTATATAGATGGTATGTGGGTTATAAGAACCATGAAACATCTTAGTATTGAATTCCATTATCTTTTCATTAAGTAATTGAATGCAATTTTGGCTGGTACTGACTACTAAGAATAGTGAATTAGATGTTAAGTTAACTTTTTTTTGAAAACACATGATTTTGGGATAGATAAATATGTTCTAAAGAGGACAAAATAATGTTTAGCTAGGGTAAATAAATTATTTATTTTGAAAAGTAAATGGATAGTATTTATTACTTTGAAGTTCATTAGTGATTTGAAAAAAAATCATTTTATCATGTTTGATGTTTAATAATTTTTTTGATTTATTAAATATATTAAATAATATATTATTTTGTTTATGTTATAAATATAGATCTATTTCTTGTAATAATTTCTGTTTTAATTGATATTTTTTGGTGATTCAGGTTGTTGTTATACTTATAGATAATATATGGTCTAGTTATTCACATGTTTAATATATCATATTATCAGTGACTTTATTTTATATGGAGGTAAATTATTTATAAAAAATTTTAGTTTTATTTGTTTTTCATATTATCAGACATATTTTAGAGATGTCTTGTGGTTATCTATTTATATATTATATTATGTTGAACTTTGGGAAATAATATTTAGGTATTATATATTTGTTTATTATATTTTTCCATATGGTCTTATTTTTACAAACAATTTAGAATTATAGAAAATATTATGAACCAAAAGTTTTAGTTATTTAATAGATCATTTTATATATTTATAATTAATTTTATTTCTCTAGGGATGAAAAATTCATCTTGAATATTCAATTTATATAATGATAATAAATTTAGAAATTTGTTGAAGAAAAAACAAATGGAAAAATATTACATATGAAATGATACCAAACCAAGTAACTATGTTTTATCATTTTCATTTTCATTTATAAAAAGTAATCCCACATCTTTGGGAAATGAAATCGGAATATACATTTTATCCTTTTACCATCATTAATAATCAATTAATTTTCTTTTCACCCCTATCTGATTTATATTATTATGATCATTAACATTTTTAAGAAATTTTTCTCTATTATTATATATTAGTCATCTGATGATAGTTTTCCCCTCAATGTATATCTTTTAAATTCCCCAAATTTTTCCCCTTATCTAGGAACACGGATATTTTATATTTCAAGAAACCCTTTTGATTCCCACATTACATATTCAAATAATTTTTATTATCCCTCTCTACCATGATGGTTTTCAACAAATGTAAAATCATTTATGACCAATACATAATTGAGGGTGAATAATTTATTTTAGGTTTAAAATATAAAAACAAGAAAAATTAGTTTCAGTGAATAATATTATAGATTTTTTTATTTACATGAAAGACCAATCATTACGATAATTTAGATATACAATAAACGTAATATTAATTAAATGTTAGTATAACAAGTTTTGGTTTAATTTGAGTGTATGGGTTTGAGTAGCCAAATTATAACATATTTATATATATATAATTATAAAATTCCGTAAATAATTATTTATTAGTTGTCAATAAATAGGCATTCAATTTTTTGAGGTCATTTTTGTCGATAAACATTTTATTTTCATGAAATATGATTTTTATTGAATATCTTTTGAGGAAAATATAAATAATTACTTACCCATTTAGAAATTATGTTTTCTAAAATGGACACCAGTTTTGATATCATTATAAATAAATAAATATGATAGCTGATCCATTTAATTTTTAATAATCTCATTAATTCCATTTCAATACACAATATTCATGACATTGATATAAAGTAATTTTTATTCATAATAATGTAATTTTCTAATAACAATTGAGCAGTATTTTGCACATTTATATTAAATAAATATTCTACCAAATTTATAATGTTTATAAGAAAAATAATATTCATATTGTAATAAATAATTTCAAAATTATGTGAGTTGTAATTTTGTATATTTTTATAAAAACATCTATTTTTTGATGAATAGTAAAAAATACTTATGACTATTGAAATCTGAATTTTAATTTAAAGTATTTAAAAATATATTTTTTAATTTAAAAAATCCTTAAAAGTATATCTACATTATAAATATTTTTTATAAATGAGGCCTATCAAAGAAGAAAACGCATCATATATTTTACTGACACCTCATTAATCTATCTAGAATTACCAAGAACTGATAAAATTAATTATAAATGTAAATATACATTAATTAAAGGTGGTTATATTATCAAAACACTATTTTACTAGTCCATAATAAAGGATATAAAAGAGGCCTACCAAAGAAGAGGTTGTCCTCATACCTATCCACTTTTAATTTATTTCTTCTTCTACCTCATCTAAATATGATAAAAAATAAAACCCATAAATAATGCAGTTAGATAAAAATAATTGCTACTTGGCATTAGGTGACATCCACTAGATACCAATGGATAGAAATAAATACCAGGGATATTATAACTAGTTGTGGTATGATTTTCTACTTTTAATTTGAATATAAAAAACCAAGAATACATAAAAAAACCACCACATTAGGTTGTGTGAGGATAATGTGATATAACATATTGTATTACAATTTAATAACAATTAAAAACTACACCATAGTACCAAATTGTAAGACTACCAACATCAAAGTACAAAGATGATGAAAAAATCACAAAGCTCAAGGACTCCAAAGAAATAACTCAATATCTTACAATACTCTCCAAGCTCTTACTCAATCATCCATACTATAATTATCATGATGCATCACTAAATAAATGATATACTATTTATTTACTTATATCCCATTAAATAATATCTTCAAACAAAATATTGTTCAAAAATAGGGGGTGAGTAATGAAACTGAGTAGGATATCCCAAAATTACATCTCAAAACATGCCACTAGTTTAGAACTTGTTATAAAATTTTTATCAAAATTTA
This sequence comes from Viscum album, assembly GCA_963277665.1. Taxonomy (NCBI): domain Eukaryota; kingdom Viridiplantae; phylum Streptophyta; class Magnoliopsida; order Santalales; family Viscaceae; genus Viscum; species Viscum album. The sequence goes on from OY728157.1 coordinate 1,862,754,117, forward strand.
AAATAGTTTATATAAGAATACAAAATAATTTCCATAAAAAATAGTTTTTTCAAGCCATATTCATTTCCATGGAAAGAAACCATATAATACTTTATAACCATTAAAGGGAATCCATTTTTATATAACCAATCAATTTCACATTTCTACACATCTTAACATGAATGGAACCGTGGAAATCCCTATACTAATGAGTGCCGATTCATAATTTCACCAAGACATCACTTGTTGAAACATTATGATGGGTGAGAATTCATACCCATATTTATCCCACTTTTAATGGGGGAAACCTAGTACCCTAACCCTTTCATATTTCACATGAACGCACACCAACTATAATAAAAAAATTCCAAATCATCGATTTCAATAAAAAAAATTTATTGAAAACATTACCATTGACCAATATTTTTGAATCAAAACAAGTTCTCATTTTATAAACATAATTTTATAAACCGTAAGGAAATCACATTACACATCAATCAATTTTCACAATTCTATAAACCTTCACCGAAGAGGGTTTCAACCAAGCATTACATATAAAATTCACAATTCGATACTATAATTTTAAAAATATTATATATATTCTAATAGTTCTAATTATATCATTCTTGATTGTATCCAACTACCTATGAAACTATGGAAAAAACAAATAACAATACGAATAAATAAACCAAATAGGGATAAAACATCAAAAACCATCCACATTTTTCATTAACTAACAAAAAAAAACGAAATATCATCTTTAGTAGAATAAATTATCATAGAAAAATCACCAATAGACTATATTTGTTAATAATAGATAGGGTAAAAATAGAACTATGGAAAACGTCTATGAACAGAGACATACCAATGAATTCGGGTTTCAATACCCCAAGAATCACCAATAGATAACTCCCGGATCCAGAAGAATGATTTATATAGAATTTTTAAAGAGTATAATTTGCATTAGGTTATACATATGGGTAAAAAGATCCATTATGGGAGGATACCAAATCTAATCATCAATTTTAGGATCTAAATTTCTTCAATTCGTGGTTAGTGTGCAGTGTTAGGAAAAATTTTCTGTTAATAGTAAAAATGCATAATACCCCAAAATCATGGTTACTCCCAGGTGGCCACTCATTTTTCCAAACAATTTCCTAAACATGAATTTACCAAGATTCTAAAACCTCACTTTTCATAGTCTTCTATATGATTTTCATAGTTTGTACTAATACTGATACAATTGTCCACCTCAAGAAAATTCAAAAAAAAAACTCCAAATGACCCCCAAACCATCGCAATAATCATCTGAAAATAGAACATTCATTAAATACTCAAATAAATAAAGAATTAATTGAAACCAAGGGTGAAACATTCTCCAAACCATTATACTTTCAATCCATGTGAAGTATAAAACCACAACATCCCAATAAGATAATGGGTCATTGCATAACCATCTTGTTCCCACATTCTCATGTTTCATCCTTAGTCTGACCATGTTACCCCAAAACCCACAATATAATTATTATTTTAACTCCAAATTCGTTCTTTTGACTATAAAAAATTAATAGCTTATAATGAACCAATGAAGCCTCTGAACCCAAGTTATCATGTACCCATCAAATCACATGGTCGGGATTAGTCTGATACATTTTCAACTAAAATACAAAAAACACATTATGTACTGAACTGATGAGTGGTGGGAAATATAACTCATATGAAACCTCACCAACCAGTTCATGTATCTCAAAAGGTCTTATGAATTGACTATATAACATTCTAAATTTTTTTAATTGATGATTCCAATGACATGTGTGATTATTAATAAAACATGTTACTCACCTTGAATGAAAACTGTCGGTGATGATCTATATACGGTTTCTAAGGTCTCGGTGTCATCTAGAAACATTTACTTATCCACTAAATATTACCCATTAAATCTTATACAAGGCTCTACCTAACATGATAAGTCTTAATTATTTTTACACAAACTGTGGATAACCATAAGGAAAACCAAAAAAATGAATTAATAAATCCATATGTATCAAGTCCTAATAACTTTTTTTATATGATAACTAAAATAATTATATTTTCTCCTATGATAAGAAATAAAAATCCATTATAAAATAATAAATCATGTATTACATATTTTTTATCATCATTTCATATTTTCCATCCATTTGATTATGATACGCAACACTCATGGATAACTGATTAGTAAGGTCTATCTATAAGGATTTCATGAAAGAAGGAATAAACCATGGGTTTATGTCTGATACTATTGAAAATGGTACCCCATACCTCATTACCACTTCTCATATATTGATTTATGAAAATTCTTACAACATTTTTTATTCTTTAATCAAAAAAAAATGGGAGAACGTTGTGAGTCGTCCAATTATCACCCAGGAATAATCGTGTTTCTAATCCATTCATGGGAGACCTATCACATAATCCATGGATATCTCCACCCATTTCCATAAATTAATAGTAAATGACTTTAAAATACAATATGGTCACTAGTGATTGGAATTATCCTGTTGTCATGTGAGGCATCTCATAAAATACTCGTCCCTATTTCTTTTCAAACCGACCCACATAAACTATTCCTTCATTTCCTTATTCAAATTTTGTATTCATAGATGAACAATACATCATAAATGGAGGTAATAATGATAATGTTTTCCTAAAAAAATAAATAGGTACAATATCATATTTATAAATCAGAAAACAAAACCCTGATACAACCTCCCACCGCTAATTTTATCCTCATTAGTGAGTTTTGAACTCATAACAACATATTCTGAATTGAATATATTTTCCACATTAACCATATCCACAACATCTACAACCAAAGAAACATGAAAGAAAAACACCGCACTACATGGTTCCTCACAATACATTTTCATGTCATATATCCCTAACATCAACCACCAATAATCTGAAGCCTCTTTTCACACTATGAAAATGACATTATACTTCATGCATATACTAAATAATTTCTTTTAATGTGTTTCTAATTCAATTCAAAGACTAAAAAATTCAGATACTATATCCATATTATTATTTTTAGATTAAAATACCTTTATGATAAAAATTTCCAACTCATATGATCTGTAAAAACATTAAATATCTCATCAAAGATGTAATGACACAATGTTTTTAAATCTCTAACTATAATAACTAACTCCAAATCATGTTTTTGATATATCTTCTCATGTAAATGTATGTGAAAATATCTATAATAAACCACATAATATCCCCACATAAGAAAACATCCAAATCCTTATCCCCAAGCATCACAATTCACCACAAACCCATGTCCTGATTCTTGAAAAATCATGATTGTTACTAATTTTTGGAAAATTTTAATATCTTGAAAAGAAATTTAACATTCATAATTCTTTCATAATGGAACATTTTTTATGGTCCAAGCAATCACAAGTGAATCTAGTCCAGAAAAAGTATGAAAAAATCATCGATGATAAAAAACTCACCTAAGGAAACTAGGAATCATGATGTAATTTGTTGTTTCCAAGAGATGACAGCTCATACCTTTTCTGAATCCATATAAACACCTTATTCTTACATTAAATGTCCATGTGAACATAACTCCTTTTTCAAAAAATCACACTATGATTATTTTTCCTAGAAATTATGAACCTAAAAAATTCACAATACCATCTCCATGTGTTTCTCATACTCAACACTTGTCCCAAAATACACCAGTACTTCATCCGCAAACACCACCATAAAATAATATAGATATCATTGAAATATTTGATTAATAAATTCTATAATTACCACTTGTGAATTCTTATGACCAAAATTCATAAAAATATACTAGTAATGGTCATATCTACTCTTAAAAGTTATCATCAGAATATACTTTTTCTGAAAGCACTATTTGTGAACTCATGAATGCAATTCAATTATATTAAACCATTGGGATCCCCTCAATTTATCAAATATACAGTCAATGTGTATTAATGTATACCTAATTTTATTGTAATTTTGTTACAATTATGATAATTCACACACAACTAAATATTACCATACTCTTTTTTGAAAAATAACAATGCTTCTACCCATAGAGACTTTCTAGGATAAACGAACACCTTTCTTCCACGCTCTTCCAACTAAAATTTCAATTCAATTTTTTCTGTTTGGTACATTCAATAATATGGATGTGAGATAGTTTTGGTACTTTAAAGGATATAAATTTTAAATTCCACCTACCTTTTTGGTGTAAACCATGAGATGTTATCTAGAGAAACGTTTATAAATTGATAAAAAACTATTGGAAAATGACTCTTCTCAATCTTGTCCACAGATGAAAATTTTAATGCTACTAACTGAGATGAGATCAATCCAAATGACTGTTCCAAAAAACTAATTTCACCTACACTTAGTTTTTTCCCACTAAATATATGTTCAACGTCATCATCAGTCATAAAACTACATTTTCAAGTAAAACAATTAATGTGACCATTGAATAGTATGAACCAATCTATACCCAGAATTATGTCATAGAAACCCCTCTCAATCATAGAGAAATATCATATCTACTCATCTCCGTAAATATTTATATAACATTATATCCACATAATGGTTAGATATTATCATTTTCCAAGATAAGTTTTATGTTTTAAAATATCAGCAATCAACTGAACTTTTAAACCCCAAATATCAAAAGAACGAAAAGAAATAAACAAATGGGATTAACCCTTAACAAAAAAATTCATTCAAAAGTGTAGAATACAAAATAATAATACATCTCAATGTTGATGGTCTAGATATGTCATCCATAAGATCTTTATCATATCCATATAAATTTATACTCAAAACAAAAGTTTCTTTATCCTCATACTGATATTTCCCTTTATAAAGAGTCATGGTATACCTGTACTCAACATTAGTAACTTAGTTCTACCATTGAGATATATTTTTTGGCCTTCATCCTATCAAAGCATATGACAAATGTGATGCAAGTGATGTGTCCTGAATGACCTAACATAGAACAATGTAAAAATACTAATGAATTCTCTCCTTAAGAATGTAATTGTGGAATACTATTTTTGGTTCCATACAATCTCACATCATGTGGTAAAATTATACAAAATGAAAAAATATGGGTTTATACTATGTTTTTTATGGAAGATTCACCAATATGGTAGTCTTGTTCTAATTCTTACAACTCCCTTGGAAATGGGTATCCATATTACACTTGTTTTAGATTAGATTTCCCATAAGGTCCCATTGGTTTCAACATGCTCTCTCCACCCATAGCTCATGAGATATCCCTTTATTTGATAATATATTTATTGACCAATCTATATAATATATTATTCAATGAATGAAAACCTTCAAGTTAATGTCATTTCTTATCCCCAATTCCAAAATGTGTTCCTTCAAGGATGAATTATAAACCAATTCATGTGAATATATGAATAAATTTATAAAATTATCTGGATAGTCACTCACTAAGATAATATTCTTCTACATGCTAAAAAATAATGTTTTTTAGAAATATTGAACCTATGAGGATATAATGTTTTGTTGAACTATCCATAAAAATAATCAAGCTGATTCCTTCATCAAATATTTCTTGAACTACAAAAGACCGCCACTTTCTTATAATATCCTCTAGTATATATGTCGCAAAATTGAAATATAACTCCTTAGGTGTTCCAAGGAAATTGATTATTTGATTCATCTTATACATCCACGAAATTCCTTTCTCTTATTTTGAATAACACTAAAAGATGGGTGGATTCTAAATTTGGAACTAAATAGAATGATGCACTTTCTATAGTTCATCCATTATATTACCTTTATCCAAAGCATGAAATTATTGGACTATACTCTGAACAAGCTATTGGTTCACCTATGACTCTGGTGCACCCACATTCTCATCAACATAATCAGATCGGTTTCTTCTATGGTAACCATGATTCACTATCAATATCCAAAAAATCCATAAGACTTACTCTCTTGAATCTATGGTTTAATAGTTTCAAATTTACCACATTATAACAATCGAAAAAGTTCTTTTCAAAAATAAACACATTCAATTTTAAAATATTTTTTCGAAAATTCCACCATGCTTTTATAAAACAAACCATTTTAAAAATTAAACAACCATACCCTTTTAAAAATCTCATATTTATAAACAATTTAAACAATATTAAAAAAAATCAATATGTTTACACTAAATCATAAATCATTACTGATAATGAAATATGTAATCCAATTAGAAATACATTTTTAACCATTCATGTCATGTATTCTCATTGGCTAATCCCATTATAGTGAGATAACACTCCATTAGGTGTCTCAAAAATACTTATGTACCCAACAAACTAGTAACATAATGATCAACATAAATAAGATAGATATTTATTTATTCTATAAATTTTATATTAAAATCATCCATCTCCTTTCTGTTATACCATCATAATGAAAAATCAATAATTAATTACAACTCTATGACTATAAAATATCATACCCAATAAACAAAAAAATAAGGCAACTTATCTGAAATGACATGGATCGACCAATATTTATACCATTTTTGACATCCCAGCCATCCTCATTTTCTTTACAAGAGTCTTAATCTCTATATATAATTAAGTGACATCCGCAAGACAGAAAAGGCTAGAAATATATTCCAAAGGATTTATAAAATGTTTTGGGATAATTTTATATTTAAAATTTAAAACAAAAAACCAATATACAAAAAAACCACAATATGAGTATGAGAACATTGGGATTTTGAAAAATGTAATAGGAACTAAAAACAATACAAAAATATACCAGAGTACCTATGTGGATGACTACCAAAACCAATGAACAAAGTGTAAGATGAACCCACAAATCTTAAGGACTCTAAATAAATAATTACATATCTCCCAATAAGCTCCATGTTCCAACTCCACCAGCCACAATCAATGTATCATGATTGATCACTAAAGAAGGGAGATATATTTCACATATATGTGTCATGATAAATAATATCATAAAACTCTCCGTAGTGACCAAACTGAGGGTGAGTAATGAAACACATTAATCTTTCCACAAATTAATTCCCAACTAATTCCAAGAGGATAGGTTATGTTAGCGCATTCATATAAATTTTTTTTATAAAAAATTAAAATCATTTTATATTATAATATAAAACAATTTCCATATCAAATATTTTTTCCAAAACCCTAATCACTTCAATAGAAAAAAACTAAACCATTATTTAAAACCTTTAAAAAAATCTATTTTGGCATAACCATTCCATTCAAAATATCCAAAGCTCAATCCATGCATGAAACTAAAGAACTCTCTATACTCGTGTGTGTTGAGTCATCCTTTCACCGATCTGTCACATCGAGAACCATTTTTATGGGGGGATGTTCATACACATAATCATTAATCCTTTAATAGGGGGAACATTCATACACTTTTCAATCCTGAACATATATTAACTCATGCCTACCATTATTCCAAAAAACAAATTCCAATATAACCATTTCAATATATTTCAATAAAATATTTTTTTTTAAAAATAACATCCAATAATTTCCATGAATCAAAATACGTTAAAATTTTAAAATAATCATTTTAACATCTATAAACAAAACATTATCTATGAAAACCAATTTTGAAAATTCAATAAACCTATACTATAGAGGATTTATACCATCACATTCTATTATAATTCAAAAGTAAAAAAATTATTAACCCATTTGATTTCAATTTTTCCTATTCGAATATGTAGAGTTTAGTGTGAGTCAAGTGACATCAAAAACTATATTGAAAACGAATGAAAATGTGAAGTTTTCAACAAAACAATGTCAAAACATAAAAAAGAAAAATTATATCTCATTACCTAACATCAATACATCAAATATCATCCTAAATTTGAAAAATAATCTTATATATGTACAGAATATACTTTTTCTATAAATCTATGAGCAGAAGATGTATATATCAAAGGAAACTAACCAATAGTGGAGACATTCCACGGAATCTAGGCTTCCACACACCAAGAATCTCAAACAGGTCACATCCAAATCAAGAGTAATGGTCCCTACAGCCTTTGGGAAGAGAGGAATTCTTGTTATGGACGACCTCGGACAAATAAATTCATTAATTGGAAAACAAAATCAGACTCACAATTTTCGTATCTTATTTTCTATCGTGCATTCTTAGGGTGCATGGTAATGAATGAAATGTTCTTAACATGAAAATTAATGTTTCCCAAAAAATATGGTTTCACATCAGTGGTCACATAGTTTTGATAAAATGTGCACCAAACCATGGACATGCCCATAGACAACAGACTCACTTCTGATAGATCCCTATAGAATTTTAACATCTTGTTCTAGTTATGTTCAAACTATAAACTTTCATAAATGTCCCAAAAAAATTCTGAAAAACTCTTCCAAACAATCCCAAATTTCACCCAAACACATGAGATACATAAAATACCAAATTAATGGGTTACTTACTCGAAACATGGGGTGATAAATATGTTGAATTAATAATTAAATTTTATCCTTAAAATACTATATATTTTCAAATTTTTATGATTATGGAATAAAAATATCCACCCAATATTTCATTAAATTTGATATGAATTTATTTCTCGTTTTTACAAGTCGGCTACCATCCACAAATATGTATAAAATTCAATTTCCATTATTATATTTCATAGATTTTATTTATAATTGATTTATTGTCTATATATAATATATATACCATCATCATGATTCCATATTTATAGCATCAAATATATTATCTTACCTTCCATTCTATTGTTAAATGATAGTGCCCCTCGTTTGTACTTGTTGACAATTGCCTCCATGATGAAATGACAATAATTTTTTAGTTTTAAATATAAATAAATAGTAAGAATGATATACTTAATGAATATATAATATATTTATGAAATAATAATTATATATTAATGTTAAATATTATTTACTATTATTTTCAGCCATTGAAGATTAACAAAAAGTATTTATTTACACATACGACTTTCCATCTTCGTGAATAGGAAAATTCATTTTTCTGAATCTATATTATATGGATGATCATAAATATTCATATAATGAATATATAAAATATTTATTTCATTAATATCATTCTCCATATTATGGAATAATGAGATTGATACAATGGTTGAGACTACCACAACGAAACATAAATGAAGAACTAGACAGTAAATAGTCATATATGAATATTTTAATAATTAAATATTAATAAATAGGTAGTGAAATGTTGTAGGTGTATAATATGAGATTTTATATGTTTGAAAATTTTTATTTTGTAGACTTATAATTAGTTTAGATATATTATTAATGAGGATAAATAAACTTATGATGAAAGTCATGCCTAAGATAATGGATTTTTATCTCACTTTTATTTCTGTGGGAGACATTCCACATTCACCACATGTCTATTATTGAGGTTAATATAATATAAAAGAATATATTTTATAATTATAACAGTAAAAATTATATGGATATAAATATAATTATATATTTCTCTCTATCATGTGGTTTTGATTCAAATAATACTAACCTTTTAAGGGTTTATTTCAGCATCCCCGCATCATTCATGATTATTTTTGTTTCAGCCTCTAACAAAGGAATTAATTTACAATAATAAGTTAAAACCAATATATTTCATTATCCTTTAGTTATTTATTGATATTATTAAACTTTATTTCATTTTATTCTCTTTAAGAACTCATGATACTGATGTAATGGTAATAAAAAAACTGTATTTAATTCTCTCATCAAATGAAAATATTTTTTCTTCCATATCCATGTTTTATAAAAAATTATTTATTTTTATTATTAATATATTTTGATTTTATAATGTAATTTTTACCCAAAAATTATATTTAAAAATTTATTAAATGAAATATTCTTTTCATTTTCTGAATGATGTATGTTGTCCTTCTTATAGAAAGGATGAAAGGAATATTTTTTTAATGTACATAGCATGAATTAAATTTTCATCCAAAATGATCACTTATAATTTTTTTGATTCAATTACATGTATTCATAATTATTGTTCATGAAAATTATTTTACTAATATTTTAAAAATATATATGTTTTGATCTAGTGATTTCAAAATGATTAGGTTATATTTCTAAAAAAATTATTTCATAATGTATCGTTATTTATGTAAACATCATTTTTTGAACCTAATGTTATAAAAAGGATATAATATAATTAAATAATCCATAATATATCTCTAGATTGACTATGATAAGTTTTACTAGGGAATGTTTTACCATTTTATATGCTAGTTATTCTAATATAGTCAATTATTCAATTTTATGTCATGTTGATTATGTTCTATTGTTTATTCATATGATGAATGTTTTAGAATTTTTTATTGATTGTAGGACCCCAAAATTAATTAACCCTTGATTCATCAGTGGGTATCATGATAGACTGTTGGAACGTTTTTTGGAAAAGTCCTTGTTAATTTATGTTAGATATCTCAGAAAGAAGAATCAACGATATGTTTATGATTCCCAACATTATGAATTACATCTTTATGAAATTAGTTTTATATTTTCATGTGATTATTTAGGTTTTTTTTGATATCCATGGTTATCTTTCAATATCATTTGATAATTTTAAGTAATTATCTTATCATCAATTATTCATTCCATATTATATGCTTTATTTACACAATGGTTTCTTCCACGATAAATCTACCCTTATTGATAATCGGATATCACAAATTTCCTATCATTCCATTAACCATGATACCATAAAATATAGTATGAATTATATTCAAGGATATTCTAGATAAAATATTATCATAAAAATTACTATTTTCTATTTCATATTTTCAAATTTCCTATGAGAATCAAATATATATCTTGTTTAGAAAGAATAATTAACTATTATATCCTTCAGGATGTGATTAATTCTATATAAATACAAAATAATAAAGTAATTATTGAAGCTTGGAGACTATGGTAAGGGTATTTAAATGATTTCATTTTGAAAAAATATATATAATAAATGTACATTAATAATGAAGTTAAATAAATTGTTTATGAATAAAATTAAATTCATAATTAGACACTTATCTATAAAAAAAATAGGAGAGGGTGTTTTATAAAATAAATATCTCCCCCTAAAAAATAAATCATGAAATATCAACATAAAAAATTGATGGATTGAAATTTCAAAAATAATCCTTGAAACTCTATATTTTTTCACAAAGAAAATATAAATTCTTCAATAAGCTTAACAAAATAATGGTGTAAAATTTTCCAGAAATACCCATATTGAAAATAGGATGGATAGTTGATACCATCTACCATTATGTAATCACAATGAATCTCCTCACAACATAATGATCCAAAACAACATTCCATAAAATTAATAAACCCTTATAGTTGTTATTTTATAGTAGAATGAAAAATTTTAAAAACCTAGGTTACATATAAATTATTTAAAAACCTTATCGAAATCATATATATGTATTCTGAAAATAAAATATTTATAGTCCCTATAAGTGAACAACATAAAAATAATAATTTAAAAAAAACATTTTATGGAATTATATATAATTTTATTGATTAATGAAAATGTTAGGACCCATCCCAATGGGTCCTCTTCCATGTAAACCCCAATCCTACCTCCATTGGGCCAGGGGATTGAGACCAGTCCTGATTTGAAATATCACACATGTTGTATGTCTTATCATAATGTACATGTACACGAGCACACATTTTCAGGACAACACAATGTAGAAATGAAAACAACTGATATGCATGAATGAATAAATCTAAAATACAACCCAGATATTATGAAAATAAGTACTCAAAATAAAAATAACCATATACAAGCCCATAAAAAGAAACTAAATACATTTCTAGCTGATGAATTACAAGATCACTTCTTTAAATATATACATCAGAATACACCTTGGCATATATGGATCACAATGCTCTTCTTTTTCCTAATCCCTCAAGGACACCACCCTAAAAAATGGCATATACATTAGACTGAAATATATGGGAAATGCCATGATGGGATAATAATAATTATATTATGTAGTACACCCAAAACAACTAACAATGTTTCATTTTGAATAATATTCACCTCGTTATAGAGATATGTCAATAAGTTATACAATAAAAACACTGTGATGTAATCATATTAGACACAAAGTATAAATGTAATGTTATAACCATAGAGCCAGCTGGGAATCATTTCTCAATTGTTCCACATATCAATCATCTTGTACAACACACGTCACAATTATGATATCATACATTACATCATTTCGAGATTTTAGTGCTCTTAGATTCTCACTATAATGAGTATATAATGGATGTTTGAATAGATCCAAAAACATATGGGGATAAAAACAATGGATATGAAGCATAAAAATATACAGATATATTTTAAACTGCTATGTAATAAATCGAAACCATTAAATTTTTTATCATGATGACACTGAGAACCCCACACGGGTTGATGAAAATGATATAGTATCCCACTAGATACTCATAGTGGGATTCATAGAGCTCTATCCATGATTGGATTTCCTCATTTAGGATCAACATCCTCTGCATAAGACATGCTTTCCTAATAACCCTCTAATAATGGATCAAGGTAACATACCCTAATGAAACATGTGAAAGATGATGAAGACAAGTGATACAAACATTCTGGGAGAATATACATCACCCATAAAATGAGTACACAGTTTGTCTCATTGACACTGGGTTCCCACCATATATCCCACCCAATTCCTCTATCCGTGTTCATTTACATTAGTTTATGGCCATATAAATTTACATGTTCATGTATTGGGATCTTATTGTGTACTTCTAGACTAGTGGTGTTCTTGGTCATCTTCATGTCCATGTGGTGGGCTATGTTCGCCCAATAAATAGGTAAGTCACCATGTTAGTTTAAACCCCATGTAACAAATTTAATACAATGTGTGATTCATAAATACTATGTAGAAACTTTTAATCATAGGCAAGGACCATGGGATGTTTTGACTTGTATTACATACAATGAATATCAGGCTTTATCAAGAACACAAAATTTCATTTCATACTTCATCTTCCACTCCACTACCTTAAATAAATCCATGAATCATGAAATAAATGATGGATCTGAGTCAACAAAACTCTACCTATGATAAAGATCCAATTTCATGATGTTCAACCATATTAAGAATAAGTTTCTGTCGAGTCACACCACCATCACATGAAATAACCAAAACTACGTCTCCCAAAATCTATTCCCAATCCAATGTCATTACCATCATAGCTCGATCTCATTGTCAAACCAAACCCATATCTACTGTCTTAATCATTTATTCCCTGAAAATTGTGTTAAATGATAGATCACCTTATATTTGTAAAAAACAATACAAACCAATAGCTTGTGATGAAATAATGATGAATGGGGGAAGAATTTCATAAAACTGAGGAATAGAAATTAGACAATGTTCTTATTAGACATGAATCATTTCTATTAGAAAAGTAATGTAGATGTATAATATTGGCAAAATATTAAACCCCCCAATATCATGTAATCTAACCCATACACACAATAGGATCATTCTGAAAATCAATTTGTTAGTTTATATGTTGATGTTTATATAGGAATATTAAAACATGAATAAATCAAGTTAAATAAAATAAATCTACCTTAAGATGGATAGATCACTGATGAATAATGAATCAATTGAATTTTTATTGGAATGATCCTTTAATTTTGATGGTGTAGTGATCCAGGATCTTGATCTGATCTGATATCATATTTCATTAATTCCCTCCTCAAATGGTCCACTAGGTGTCAAAGGATAAATGGTTAACCATGAAATCTCCTCATAACCGTATATTGGTTGGAGAAATATTCTCTAACTGCATTAATTAAAAAATTAAATATATTTTTATTTATTTAATTATTTACACCCGTGATGGATTTTAGTCCCACTTTTGATGGAGAGACAAATTATATCTTTCCTAGGGTAAATCCCAAGCTCTAAAATAAAAAACACCACATATTTATAATTTAAAATTTTTATTAAGATTAATTTCACATTTTTAAGAAGATTGTTCATCATGATATTTATTATTTTTTAAAAAATATTTCCAGGCTCACTAGTCCTCAAAATCATATTCCATATCTATTACTATCATAAAAAATAATCCAAATAATATACTAATTTAATACCTAGAATAATTAGAGTCACAATATTCTCCCCAGAGTGGGGATCTCTTGTTAAGATGAAATTCAAAATACAACACAAATTGATGTTTGTAGAGAGTAGGGATTTGGGTCTCCCACTCCTAGGAACTCTCTTGAAGATTCATGTATTACCTATGAAAGAACACTAATATAATTTCCCACCCAAGGATTTTCACTCCTGATTATCATCACTATCTATAGGGTACTCAATAATATTATCTCCATTCATTATGTCTTTCTATACCATGTTGATAATATGTGATGGGTGGTGTATGTACCTCTTCCATAGTGGCCTGTGGAATATGTCATTTTCCAGGTCTAACTATGGTTATATATCTATGTTTTAAGCCACCTCTCTAAATCTATGTAGTATCTAGAAACGTCCAACTATTCATGGATATAATTTGATACCCCTGAAAAATAACATCCACCTTTGTTGACGGGATCCCCTTAGGAACAAATGGTCTCCCTCTTAAAACATTATATTGCCAAGTATAATAATTGTATCACATAGAGGGGGAGAATTAGTGATACCTTTTATTTTATGTTTCTTTTATTTTGAAAAAAAATACTTTTCTTGGTATTAAGGATTTCATTCCCTTCTGTTAACTAAAACAAAGACACATAAACTAGAAAAAAATACTTTACAAGGTCATCTCTTCAATAATAATATCCACATCCCTGGTATGGATTGAAACTGACCTAAAAATATATAATCCACTTAAAAAATTACTTTTATGGGGAATACAATGAGACGGATATTCCCTTTCACTCATGTAGCGCTATGTAAATAATCCAACTGGGTGTGTTCACCCTATCGCATAATTAGGGAATAAAATGTTTTTATAACAATACATGTTTCCCATTCTTCTTTTTCAATTTTCATTATTTTATTTCATAAAAAAATACATCAATTTATTACCTATATGATGGTAATAATAATAAATAAATTGATATTGAACTAAATCTGATTTCCCAGTATGATAGATAGATTTCTGTAATATTCTGATGGAATAAATTTTGAACTCATTCTTCAACTATACAAAAATCCCAATATAAAAAGCTTCATCTGATTATCCAGCCCGATATGATAACTAGAAGAATAAGATGACAACCAGGATATCATAAGCAACAAAATATGATAATACCTAAATACGATGATTAGTTGAATACATTGTAATCTTTTCTCTTCTCCATAAAATTCTCCCAATAAAAAAGTATTCAACTCAACTCAATATAGAAACTTATTTCTCTCCCATAAACATCATAGTTTCTCTCTCTCTCTCTTCTCGTGAATATTACTCAAATAATAAGTATCTAAAAAGTATAATGTAATTCTCACATTTTATAGGCTACCTAAGGGTGGTTTTTTTGGGAATCTAAAATTGTTTCTCCCTCAACCAAATTACTATAATTTTCCTGATTCCATATATTTTTGGCACATTTATGTCTTTTTCAACATTCCTCTATTCTTTGCGATCCTTCTTGAATCCTATAAACACTTCATCTCTCTTTTGAATTTATTTTTAGAAACTAATCTAATATTAATTACCACAATAATTTTCTCAAACCAATTTCATCCAATTTGATGCTATGTACCAATTATATATAATGTTTTGATGAAATTAACATCTATCATTTTCATAAAAAACTCAGGGGCCCCTTCAAAACAATTTTTTATCTAATTGATGATCTATTATATCCAATTAAAATTCGGATTATGATATGTTTCACTATAATTATGAAAAATGTATATAAATAGATTCTTATTGATCTCATATATTAACACACATGAAGGAAGTGATTCAATCATGTATACCACTTATTATCTTTAAAAAGATGAATTTGAATCAATTATGACATGATAGATAATGACCCATTTGAAAAATGAAATTGTTGAAAATAAATTAGATTTCATCTTTCTCTTCTGAATATGATACCCCAAAATTCTCCAAAACATAAAATTCTACCTCTACTCAATATGATGAAATAAAAAATACGATGGACCAATATCTATAGATTCGACTTTAGAAACTTCTTCTAAATAGATAATTCATCTTATAAAATGACTCAATCCATGATATAAAATAACTTAAGAATCATTATTATCATTATATACTTTTCAATGGAATGTATTGTAACTTCCCAACTATTCCAGAAAACCATCCCTCCTTCTAATGTAGACGAAATATTATTTCCTAGAAAAAACAGATCTTAATATGATATACATTATAAAAATTTAATATATCATGATTAGGGTGAATATGATCTCCAACAACCATTTTTCTTTCCATCTATACATGATCAATATGAATATGATTGGAATCCCCTCTTTCACTCCCCCTTTCTATCATCTAGCTTGCATTTAAAGTTTTTCAACAACCATATTATTTATGATAACTCTAAAATTAAAAAATAATCATCACATTTAACTCATAGTCATACAAACTCAGATTCTCCTCACCAAGGATCATTTATTCAATAGCAGATCTAGAGTGAGACTAATGTAAAATTACATCCAGCCAACATCTTCTAAATATGATGGACCCTTTCAGGAATTGTAAATCTAAATTCCGAAGTATATTTTTTCAGTAGATTCACCATCTTTTAAGAAATTTATTTACTTTTTCCTCTCACACATCAAAACTATTCAGCAATAGGCTTCTCCATAATTTCAATGGTTAATAAAATATTCATCAACTTCTGACTATTTTTCAACATCCCAATTTGATTGATTGTAGTCAATCATTTATATAGTCTAGATCCAATTGAAAAATTTCTTCGATGTGTATTTCTATCCATAAAATAATCAATATAAATTATTTATTTAATTGAACCATCATAACGAACAATTGATTAAAAATAAAACCAAAACACAACATGGGCCTCACAATCTCCCCCTTTGTGTTTTTTTTGGATACATACACCAAAAAAATCCAAAAAATAACTGTTATTATTTTCTATTCTCAATCATTATTTGACACATTCTTTTCTTGATCCCCCTTTCTCTTATATATCCCCTTGTTGACCACCAAATTCAAAGGGGACATCATAACAAGGTCCTCCCTTATTGAAAAATGATATCATTTTCGGGGGTTGTAACTTTTCATCTAAAAAACATGAACAAATTTTTCAAGAAAACATTAGTATCCCATTATTTTCATAACAAATATCCTTAAAATTAAAAACTCTATGTCAATGTGGAAAAACATGGTGAAGAAAATAATAGTGTATAATTAAGGTTATTAATTTTTTCATAACACAACATTCCTTAAATTCCTTAACATGTTTCCATCAAAATTATCATTTCTGGGGAAATCATGAAAATAATTTATTTGATATAAATGTAACCAACACCCATAGAAACAAACATTGAATAATGTTTAGGTGTATAAAAATATAACATTTCAAAACCTTATATTTTTCAAAACCTCATTACATTCTTTTTTATGAATAGAAAGTGAATCATAAATTTTGTGTTCATTATTTTCACTCCTATAATTCCATATAAGTCAATACATATGTTCAATTATTTAGGGAATAAGGGGGGGGGGGCATCAACTGTTTCATAGATCAGAAATCGGATTGAGATTACTCTATAATTATTAACTTTTTCATCTTTTTCTTATATTTTCCATTGGATGTAATCTCTTCCTTTTTATTATCATTCTAATTTATAGAATATTCTGATGGATATGTTGAAATTTATTTATCTTTTGAAACCTCTTTTCCCCTCTTCTTTTAATGGTTTGTTTTCTCCTTATAAATTCCTAGCCAAGTCAACATGTTTTCCGTAGTTAACAAAGCATTATTTTCTTTTAGACTCAACAACTATTTGTTTATTAAAATCCAATAAATATGAATTTTGATAATTATTCAAATACTTTTTTTGAGTTAGAAAAAAAATTACATCATTTTTCTAGAATTCTAGGTTTTTCACATCTTTTAAAAATAGTATCTCAAAGTTGGAATATATTTTTATTATTTACACTATCATTATTTGGTTTCTTCAAAATAACCATTCTAACATCTTTATTTGAGGTGATTAACTCTTTCTAAAACATTTCTTCGCATAAAAAATATAATAATAATTATATTGTTGGTTAAAACAACTCATGTTAATTGTATGCCCAAATCCACCAAATTTTTTTTTGTATCAATAAAAAAAGTAATTTTCTTTTGTAAATTCCATATTTAGTAGAGTTTTCTATATTTTTATTTACATCAATCATGTTGTTCTTATCTGAGCCACCAACCCCTATATTATCAATTTGCGTCTTCCTTTTATTTTTTACCTTATTGGAATTAGAACTAAAAGAAACATTTCCATATTATAGTTCTTATAAATTAGTTTTTTGACCAGGTTAATTATAATAATATAAACATTATAATTTTTTTTATCATGGACACATACATATAATTCTGATATTTTATCTTTTCAGAAACAATTACATCATTATTCTCAATATTTGAAGGTAACCATTATTGAACTTTCTCAAATTTCTAATTTAAGAACTCTCGGTAAATTTAGAAATATAGTTTTTGAAACATATTTTTCTCTATTCATATTTATAATTATTCTGTAGGATAAGTTCCAAATCTTCTTTTTCTACCTTCATCGTTAGCTCCAAATGTTCTTTATGATTCTATTCATCATCAAGGGTTTTTGTTAAATCACAAATGTCTACCAACATTTTATTCTTCTATTCGGAAAATATTTATTAAATTCTGTAATAACATTTATCTTCCAACTTCTTATTTATATTTTATGTCTCCCAATCATTCGTTATCATTCTTTCAACTCTTTTAAATGAAATTCATGTTTATTTTATTCTCCATAAAAACTATTTCTACCAAATTATTCATTATCCACTATTGTAATAAAAGTCTTCTCACCAATATACTCAACTGACATTTTGAATATAGCTTTACATTCTTCTTCTTCTTAAGAACAATTACTTTCACCATTAACAACACAATTTTTATTAATTATGGTAATTAATGATTCTATTCCACATAATTTTTAACATCCCCACTATCATTATCTTTAGACTATAGTATTATTGATTTTTATTTGAAGAACATCTTATATTCCATCTTGGAATATAATTTATCTTTATCACCCTTATTATTACAATTTCTTCTTGGCCGTCTCTATTATTCTTCAATTTATTTTTCATCACATTAATCCTTATCTCCTCTTCAAGGACAATTGGAAACAAATTTTCAATAACTCCACCTCAAAAAAATAATGGGAAGTTCCCCATTATTCCTTCCTATACATCTTTTCATATTCTTATAAAAAAACATAAAAGTTCATCAATATTTTTACATTTCCCATTTTCAAAATCAAAATATCCATGTTATTCTTCTTTAAAAAAATTCTTTGAATTTTCATTTTTAACTTTATTGAATGAAATTTACGTATTATAGTTTTTCCCTTTAGAAATTTTTCCCTTATCATCTCATATTTTATAATATTACTTTGAAAATCATCCAAGGATAATTTATCATGATATCTATCTTATAATCCAGAAACATTGGCATCAAAATTTTTTAGAATAAATCTCAGGGTCATTTCAACAATTTTATAATCATATAGCTTTTCTCCAAGGGCTATGATTGTGATAAAAATTTCATTTACCCAGGTAAATAATTCACCAATGGCTTCATACTCACTGAACATAATATATTAATTCTTCAATCTTTGTATTTGTTACATCCCTTATTTCACTTTTTTATTTCCCTCATAAAAGGTGTTCATTCCATACTAGATAACTTTGGTAGCGGGAACACCTTTCAATATGAAAAACTCACTATCAAAAGAGGATAATTGAAAATCATTCTTTAATAATCCATCAATGTCAAGGTTTTTCTTATCATAATTTTTGGTAGGAAAATTAATAATATGAAGAGGGAAAACATCTACAATATGAATTGAAGCATCATACCCAAGAGAGAAATTATAGGGAAACATTATTCCTTTCTAGATATGATAATTCATATCTTTTATGATTAGAATCCCCTTACTTTTCACACAATTAGTATATTCCATCAAAAATTATTCTTCAATTTTGTAAACATAGGATAATAGAAGGAAAACATCCACACAAACACAAGTTTTTAGTGCCTAGCAAGGATATTTTTACCACTTAGAAAAGGGAGTAAATATGTGATACTTTTTTATATAATTATAATTTCTTTAGATAAAACCTTTTCTTCATGTTAAATAGTTATTTCCCTACTAAAAACAAAATAAAACACCCTTCCTCATGAACAAAAGTATTTACAAAGCCCACTATTAAATAAGAATATATATTTACTTAGTATGGTATGCGAATGATGAAAAACCACACAATCCATAAGAAAATAATCCAATTTTTATGGAATAAAAGGATTTGAATGTGCCATTAACCTCAAGTAGCACAATATAAACATTCCAATATTCTATGTGCACTCTCTAGTATAGTTATCCAAATAAAATGTTTTTTTACAATGCAAGTTAACTATGCTACCTTTTCATTTTCTAAAAATGTTTTCCTTTCAAAAAAATCTTTAATTTATAACTAAGATGCTTGTAATAACAACATGGACATTCAATATTGAGCTCAATCCCATTTCCCAATATCATCTTCCAAACTAATTTCCCAATACAATAGATAAAACTCTATCATAATATGATTGAGTCAATTTATAATTATTCCTTCCACTGTCTGAAAATCCTAATATTAATATCCATATTTGATTAACTATATCAATATATTGACTAGTGAAACAAGATGACATATATAATATGTAATATAGATGAATACAATAATCACTGAAAACAATTATTAGGTAAATATGTTTCAATAATGCGTCTTCTCCTTCTAATTATCTCCATAAAAAATTCTTCAACTCATATTAGTAAAAAACATCATTCTATCCCTTAAACATATGAGCTTCTCTCTCTAATCTCATGAATTGTACAATCAATTCTCGTATCTAAAAAACTTTATATACTTATCTCATTTTATAGGTGAATGAATGGTGGTTTTGTGGGAATATGATATTTTTTCCCACTCAACCAAATTTTCATAATTTTCAGGGTTTTTCAAATTTGGGTTCATTTCTAACTTCATTAATTCTTCCTTATTC
The DNA here is from genome assembly GCA_963277665.1 of Viscum album. NCBI lineage: Eukaryota > Viridiplantae > Streptophyta > Magnoliopsida > Santalales > Viscaceae > Viscum > Viscum album. Next base: position 1,862,775,477 of record OY728157.1, read on the forward strand.
ATCTCAAACCTTCTTTAATGATTTAGAAACTTCAACTCCCTTATGACATTAATTTCAAACAAAAATCCGATCCCAATTACCAAGTTGATATTCTCATTATGATTTTATTCTATATGATGATTTGTACCAATTGAATATTAATGTATAATGAAATTTATAGCTTTCAAATTCTTCACAAACTCATGCTCCCCCTTTGAAACACCTTTGTATCTCTTTCATAATTTATGATAGCTAATCCCAATTATGATTAGAATTCTCCTCATTATGATGAAGATAAATGTAAATCAATAGATTCTTATTTCTATCTTCTTCTACCCCACATGAATAAAGTGATTCAATCACATATACATTTTATTCTCTTTATAAAGATGAATTGGAATAAATTATTATATGATGTCTCTTGACCCAATTAAAAAAACAATTCAAAATAAATCATAGTCCATCTTCCTCTTATGAATATGATACCACTGAAATCTCCTAAACAATCAATTATAGCTCTCTTGAATACAATGAAATACTCAATATGATGGACCAGTTTGAAAATATTTGACTTGAGCAACATCCTTCAGTCACAAAATTCATCATGTATCATGACTTCTTTCTTGTCTCTGAATACATTGAAGATCATCTTCAAAATATTATAATTTTCAATTGAATATATTTTTGCTTCCTGACCATTATAGTAACCTAATTTCATACTAAATCCTCTGGAATACAATTTCCCAAAATATAATTGACCATAATATGATATAAATGTTTATAATTGGCCAAACTACAATCAGGCTGAATATTATCTACAACACCCTATTCTATTTCTATCCATTTACGATCAATTTGAATACGATTTGAAGCCTCTCATTCACTCCCAATTTCATTCATCATGATTTCCTGAAATTTTTTACTGTAAACATATAATTTATGGGAACTCCAATATTAGCATACCATCCTCACACATAAATCGTAGTCATACAAACTCTGATTTCTCACATTATGATCATTTATTCTAAACTAGATATAGAGTGCATTTGATGACACTTTAATTCCAGGCATCTTATTTTGAATATGATGTACCGTTTCAAGAACTGTATGTATGAATTTGTAAATATAATTTCTTAGTTTAATCACCATCTATTAAAAATTAATGTTATCCCATTTTCCTCTTTTTCATCAAAATAGATAACCAATAGGTATCTTCATAATTACGATGGTGAAAAATATTTTTATCAGCTTCTGAATTTTTATTAACATCCCAATGTAATTGATCTTATTGACTCATCCAGATTGTTTGGATCCGATTGAAAATGTTCGCCAATATTCATTTCCATCCATCACATTCTCAGTATTCATTCATTCTTCCACAAAACCAATATAATTATATATTGATAAAAAATGCATCCAATACAAAACATAGTCCAAAAAAAAATATAATTCCCTACTTAATTATTCTATATAATAATTATAATAGTTTCATTTAGTCCTCATCTACTCCAAGATGATATGAACCTTTTATGTAGTGGTTCACACCAACTCTGGGACCATATTTTCTGAAACTCCTTGCTCGGCCCCTCATAATTATGACCTTTATAATGACCCATAAAAGGCCTGGAATAGTATAATGGTTTATTTTTTTCAACTCAAACTTCACCAAAGGTAAGTGATCCTCTCGTACATTACCAAATTACACCATGAAATCCCATATAATTTCCTCTAATACCCTAATGGTCCCCCATGAACAATCATTACTTTGAGGTGAAATGTTATACACAAACATATTTCATTCCCAGATATATCTTTCAATCCCATATATAGTTACACTATGGAGTGAGTAAAAAGCTATGAAAATGTCATTAGGTGAACTCCATGAAACTATACTACATTCTTTACATTCATTCATACCAATGTCTCTACTGAAATACACTCTCAAAAATCTCAAAAGTAGGATGACTCGGTGACTCAGTCTATGATCACTCAGATTGCATCATGTCCTCTAGATATACATGTTACCAAAATAACTATGTACATAGATATTAAATCCTAAAACCTCTTTATATCCATAAGGTATTGAGATAAATACATTGGAACATGGTGTTCATCCATCACATGCAACTAAGTGAGGTATGTAGAGAAAAAAATTTAACATATCTTATTATCGATGGCCATTAAAATTTCCACTGAAGTACCTTGTAAATTTATGTAACACCTATATGTATTTCTAGGGGTTATGTACGAAACAAATTAAGAAAACCTCTGTCTATACATGTAGTACCATTATCTTTTCCTAAAGAAAGAAAAACATGCACCTCACACTTATAAAGTATATGAGGATCATGTCTAATGGTTATCTGACTATATATTGTCTAACAATCAGAACAATATTTTATCCCTTCCTATATCACTGTAAAATTGGAGGCATAACAACCCTTGACTTGCGAAAATATTCTCTTTGACCATCAAAAAAGGATATCTAGAAGAAGTCGAAACACTCTTATTATTTGATCAATAACTGTGAACAGGATCACCTGTTAAGGGCATCTATTACCACATTTCCCTTCCCATATGTATAGAAAACCTAAATTTCATAATCTGAAAGTATATATAGCTATCACATATTTGTTAAGTTAATATACTTCTTCTATAATATATAATTTATTCTCTTTTGGTATGAATAGATTGGTAATCTCTAACCCATAAGGTAGTGTCACCACATATTTAGTGTCAAGCCTACCACTGAATGATCGAGATCATGAGTTTTGTAGTTAAGCTACTGTATTCTTAACTAATGTAAACTATAGGAAATCATTTCTTACCTCCTTGTGAGAATAGAAATATTCCCTATCACATATGAATCATATAAAACTACATACTAGAGACCCTCTTCTGGTATCCATTTATGGGAGTGTTAGTAAATCTCTTCCACAGAATTTTAAAATCCAATTAGAACACCTCTATCAATTTGAATGGATGACTCTATCAGGTCAATACTATCAATGAAGATGATATACTAGAAAAATAACGTACAAATATCTAATAGTATCCTTCCATCATAATGAATATCTTCTCCTAAATCATTCTATTAGGTGGATCCCATGCTGACACAACAGTGACCTTTTATAGGTCCACTGCTTCAATGTTTACTGAGATAAAATTTCCATTAATGTTAAACTCTTGAATCCATAACTATAACTTTGAGAGTTTTTTAAAAGGATGGTTCCATCAGAAAACTTTTGGGAAAACCATCCAAATTCTCATATTATCCTCCTCACACACGAAGTACAAAAGGATATCATCACAAAATACTACCAAAAAACAATCTATGAATGGATGAAAGTTGTTTTTCATGAATCCTTGGAGAACTATTAGGGAATTCTTCCTAACGAATAGTGTCACCGTGTAATTATTCTGACTATAAAAACATTGGAATGTTTTAATCTGTATAACCTCATCCTGAACACACATTTGGTTGTAGTTTAATCCAAGGTCCTTCTTTGAGAACCTTTTTCCCCCTCTCAACTAATAAAAAAAGGTTATCAATCCATGGCAGCGCATATGTTTTCTGTACATTCAACTGATTTAGGTTCTAATAATCATCAAACCTCTTCAATATCCCATAATCATTCCTGTTGATCAATACATGGGTTTCCTAGGGTAAACATTATTATTGAGAAGTTCCTTTAAAATTCATATAACTACACCATCAGATCGATAATATCTATGAGATCCATCATATTTTTTGGTCTAGAATTTTGGGATATCCCATGGTGTAGATCAATTTATTATTGTACCTCTTTTTTGGTTGATAAGCTACTAACGCTTTCAGTAAATATGTTCTCATATATCACCAAAACTTCTAGTAACTGAAAGCTCATAGAAACTACTGAACTAGGCATAAGCAATAAAACTTTTAGGTAATTGGGTGTAACCTACTATGAATGCATCCATTCATATCCACATAGGTCTCCATTTCACCCATACAGGAATACTTCATCTTATCACAGTGAATGAATCGAATACTTATCATAAAGTATCTATCTAGTATTTAATTTTATATAATCAATACATGCATAATATGAAATCATGTGGCCTCATCACTACTACAATGTGATCCGAACAGAAACTCCAACCTCAAAGTGTCTAGTCACACTATTGGACGAAAATTGTAATTTCTAATTCATCATTAGTGGGAGTCACTATATGAAAGAGTCTAGAAAATGGATCAATAGTTATATCATTGTATCAAACTAGGGTAGTGGAAATAATGGAGTTTCTATGAAGTGTTATTATCAAAACTATATATAATTTAGAAAATACATAGATCATACCTTGTATAATCCATGTATCCTCTGGGTCATGTGTTTTGACCACCTACACCTACCCTCTCCAACGGACGCCATCACATTGATAATAGAACGGACCGGCCGAGGGTGGTGGTTAAGAAAATTCCCAATTCCTTCCACATCTAGCTAGTCTCTAATCTACTCTTCAATATCTGCATCCATAAAGACATTCCTTCTTCAATTTTTCATCTTCCAAGGTGGCCAATCTATTATCTCTCTACAGTCAGCATTTGGGATCATATAGTCATGTTTATGATGACCCTGACCATTACAATGGCAGTAGATCCTCTATCAAGGTAGATTAAATCCTCTCCGGGTACCTTAAACCACATACCCTTTATCCTGGGACAACCACCTAAAACTTCATACATGTCTTGGTCCCGATGTCGATATTCGATTCCCTATCACCAATGTATCTACTATTTTGTCCTAAAACAAGAACCAACTATCTATGTCTCCATAGATAATAAATTCTCAACCACTAATGAATGTTCTATCATCGAAACATAGGTAGGAATGCGTAGAGGTGTCATTTTGTCTTAGATTTATTTTCCTAGTCCTCACTCGATGGTCTGATCTCGAAAGACCTAACCATGAACTATATAAATAGAATATTGATAGAGTTTACTGAGCCTTAAAAAATACACGTCAAATTTCATATTACACATTATAATTTGTATAAGCTTCTAAGTGTTTACCGACCTCCACTTAGCTAGATAATAATCCTCCCTAAAAAGGATGTTGAATTATTAACATGTGAAAGTCTCCCCATTATATGTGAGGTTCACTAATCCCTACCACCTTCCTGATGTTCCACGATGAAGGATAGCTTCTAGGAGCATGTAAAGGTCTGTAGGAATATTTAAAAGTATAATGACTCACATCATAACCTCAATAAATTCCCTAACTTCCTAGGGGTTGGGATTTCCTTAGAGCCTATGCGGTCACTATCATAGAAACTCATTAATTGTGATTAGCCTATGAAACTTCTATACTAGTAAAGATGGTAGCATCTTTGCTTAAGAAAATTGGTGGTAAGGATAGTACTAATCCTAGAGGTAACACCACTTAAATAGGTCTTCATTTTGAAGCCTCACCACTGAGGGGATTATCCTTATGATTTGGCTGGTATATCCAAACTAGAAAATGTTATGGTGGAATCCTAAAACATAAAATATGTACCTTGGGAATTGAGTATATCTATAGAGATAACTCAAAAATTAAATGTAAGAAAAAACCCAAGACTATATGATTCGTGTAAAAATGTTTTCCCTATTACTAGTGTCAAGATGTAATGATTAAACAAGTATGTTTTCAATGTTCTAGTGTGTGAATACTTCATCCTCCACACCAAAACTAAATTCCCTATCATATGATCCAAAAATGAAAAACATGACATCGTTTCCATAAACTAAAACAAATATCATTGACACTAGTACTAAGGTAGAAATGAATCCTATGATACAACTCTTCCATGACCCTACCCCATGAGGCTCTTATTGTGACCACTTCCAGAACACTTCCATTATGCTGGGGACTGGTGACTAGTGTCGAGTATGAATATCAAACACATGAGGGCCTTAGAAAAATGTTCATGTATAATTGTACATGTATACAAGAGAGGATAATGATGACATGTAATCAAGGGATAACCATTATCATATATATCTAAAATCTCACCATCAAAGTATGCCCACAAGTACTAATAGAAAAATTACAAAATACAAGACCAATAAAAGAAACTAAAATCAATTCCAACCTATAAGTTCAGAGATGATTATAATAAATTAAACCACCAAATCACACCATGATTTTTATATCTCACTAATGTTTATATAATCCTAGTACCTCTTGGACTATATCAAAAGTATGGTTGATACATAAGACATGACACATGTGGGAAATTCCAATGGATGGTGTGCATAATAATTCCCTCTACGAAATCCCAAAATCACTCAAAATATAGAACCAAGAATAGAATTCATATAATCATAGGTATATGTCGATAGCATATAAAATATAAACACCCTAATATACTAATATTACACACACAATCTCATGGAAAAGTAACAATAGTAATGCTATCATAGGATGCATACTCAATGATTCCATATAAAAAATTATTTGAAAACACATGCCCAAAGTCTGATAACACTGATGGAATACATCTAAGGTGTGGTTCTCACCATTTATCACCATAGATAATATATTATATAATTCTTAAGAGATTGATACATATATGGGGAACACATATTAGGCCATGGGGTATACCAAAAATCCAATCTGGATTAACCATCAATGTGTGGGATTGATTCCCATGTAGTATTTGTCATGATGATATCAGGAACCCTAAAAATTTGTATTGAGATGATAAAGGATCTCAGTCCATACCTCATAGGGGGATTCCAATAGCCCAGTCTAAAGACTGATTTTATATAGAGTGGATCAACCTTTTATGATCTAGACTCATTTTTATAATAACACTTAAGGAAAGTTCATAGGAATATACTTTGAAAAAACATGTCTCTGATGAAGTGGGTTGTGGATCCAAGTCTTATTTGAGAAGGTGCATAGAGTGTACTATGAGTACATGACATGTCACCTCGAAAATAGCTTCTACTTATGAATCACAACCCATACATGTGTCTATGTCCATGTCCAACAGTATATAACCATGTACATGGCCTTATCCAAACAAAAAGATCTACCCATGGACTACTAGATTCTTAATATTCATGAATGTTTTCCTGGTCCTATATCAGGTCGTGTACTCCCAGAGAAAACTCTAAGTCTCCATTTGGGGTCTCATGTCATGAAACAAGTGTCGCTTGATGTGTGATACTTATCTCCACTACAGAAACCCATTTATTATATCCCAAACACCACATGGCATGTGTCCCCATATGACACACTATGAAGGTTGAGATTTACTAGAACCCACAAAGACATTTCATGCTTCTTCATCTTCTCCTATGACCTTTAATATAGCTACAAAGCACACCAAAAATGGTGGATCTACGTCAACATAACCACCCCTCTACAAAATATCCAATTTTTGGATATCTTAATTAATTATAAAACTGTCACCATCAATGTTTTCCTTCATTGAGTTTTCCCCCATCCAAATACACATTTTACCAAGGATAGTGCTTCCCATGTTTACCATGTTCGAACTACAATATAATTTTGAATATTTTTTATCTCGGTGAATTATTCCAATAAAATGAAATTGTAGGGATGGGAAATGAATTCATATCCCAAATAAAAATCTAGTACAAAATGAATAGTATTTTTTGGAACCACTAAGAAGACTTCAACTCTAAAAATGAAAATATATTCATATTTACTTTCATATCAACAAACCCATGATTCAGGTTATTTCAAAACCAGTAAATAATTATTCCACTCAAATTGTTTTCCTAGAAAAAAGTGGTTATTATTTTATTTTTTTCAATGGTTTCCATGAATTGGGGAAAGATCTATGTGTATTTTTTCAATATTCTATGTTGAATGTGACTTCCTATAGTTTAGATTATTAGTTCTCCACTTCTCTCGTTCAACACCATGTTTTACATTTGTTTTGTCAAATTGAAATTCAATGAATATAAAGTAATAAAGAAAATGTTTTTGGTAGGAAATTTAAATGTTCAGTGGTAGAATTTGTATTCCATAGGTTTTCATTGTGGACATCTCTACTGTCTTCTACCCCAAGGAAGAGATTTTCATTTCTCCCTCATCCATCTATATCAAGAAAATTTAAGACCTTTGTTGAGGAAAATGAAATTATAGAGGCTAAAAAATTTTGTTCCAAGTATACATGGTATATAAATAACCTTAACAAAATATTTCCTTATATGAATTGATGGGATTTTACCAATATTATAGATCATAATAGATGATATTCTATAAAACAATATCACTCTTATAAACTCAATTTTGATCACCATCCCATTCTGATTAGTCCTATTCCAAAAAACATGATTCTATCACTTTACATGAACATTAATAATTATTGGTCATCCCATAACAATTGTGTTATTATCATCAAGTATTTTTAAACTCCATGAATTTTGGAAACAATTTTTTAACTTGTATTATGAAATCGAGGCATATAATGGGAAATATTAAGGGTTGGAGTATTGATAACATTACCATCATTGATAAATAAATTTATTCACTTTATTATAAAAATTAACATGATCATGAGATCCAAACTAATATATTTTTCATATAAGATATCCATAAAAATTAATTTACCTCTACCATGTTCACTGCTATCCTTTCAACAAAACAAATAATTCAACAATAGAATTTCAATATCAATGATGTGGATAGAAACCCTATGTTTTTTAACAACCTACAAATCTCATGGATATATATTAGAGATATTCTCTATTTGAATGTTTATGAAACTAATATTCATGATAAATTATTACTTAAAAATAATATAGTTTCATTATACTCCAACATGATTAAAGGGAAAGAAATTTTATGTGACCAGATTAATAGTTTTATTCATAAACATGTGAGTCTTGAAGATAAAACATTTTTCACTAGAACCCCACTTGATTATGATAAATTATATTTTTTTTAAATAATGAACCCTAATAGTGCTTCTGAATTGGTTTGGTTTTCTAATTTCATCTTTCATAAGTATTCAGATGTTATAAAATTTGATGTTTTCAAGATGTTTACCTCATTTTTAATTAAAGATGATATCTATAATAGGATTAATGATAGATTTCTCACTATTATTCCATCAATAGGGAATAGATGTGAAATTTAGTTATTCGTCCCTTTTTCTCATGATAATAGAATTTATATGATTATCAGAAATATTTTTTCCAAAATACATTCAATTTTTTCTTATTAAATCATTACATGGAATCATTTTTTATTTTTTTAAAAGGAAATTGAATCCAATATTTTATTGGAACAACCTATTATTTTTTTAACATTCTTATAAATTATAATAATGGTGGTACCATTTATCTCAATGTTAATATTAATAAATCTATTAACACTATAAATGAAAACATTATTTATAATGTTTTACATATTTTTTCATTCAATAGAACATTTATCATGAGATGGAAATATCTTTTGGGATTATCTAAAAATTATATTATCATTAATTGATCTCATAATGAATATTTCATGTTCATATATGTTTTAATATAGGATGATCCTCTATTAGCTCAATTATTCTATATTTTTTAAGATTGTCTATGTCATCTTCTGTCTCAATTAGTGGATAATGGAAATATAAACCAATCCAGGATTCATGAGGTATCACTACCCCTACTCATTTACTCTATTTTGATGAAATTATTATATTCATATAGGGAAAAAATAGTATAATTATGAATATCATAGACTTGATTAGTCAATATGAAAGATTATCTAAGAAAATATTTATCTAGGATAAATCATTCCTTTATTTTGGAAAAGGGAACAATTATATTAGAAAGTATTTAATTCAAGAAGGGATTGATATTATAGATGGTCCAAAACCATTCACATATATTAGGGCCCCTTTATTATAGTGGAGTACAAAAGTAAGTTAAATCAATAATATTTGATATTGGATTAAGTATATACTCTCATCTTGGAAGGGAAAGATATTTCAATCGCTGGACATACTTCCCTATTCAAATCCACTATTATCTCCAAGTCGGTACACTTATTTATGATAAAAAAAATCTCATGGGTATCTTCATAAACATAAATACCTATATAAAAATTTATCCATGAGTGGTAGCATTGATGATAGAAATATTTTCATTATTCCTTAGAAGGAATCTTGTATTCGTCTTACCAATAGAGGAATTTATGTTAAGACCATCAAACACATTAATGAAGATAATCATGCTCAATTCACAAGAAATAAAATTAATGGAAAATATATGAAATAGTAATGACTCTAATGTTTATTTTTTGGAATATTATACTAATAAATATCTACTTATAATGTTTCATCCCAATGGAAATAAATAAATAAATTCATATATAAATTTTATGGCTTTATATAGATTGCTGGACATCTAGAACTAAACTCTCAAATTATAGTTGGAAAAATGGATAGTAAATCCACTAGTGACTCATTTTATTCCTTTAGATTATTTTATTGACCCCAAGACCTATGTTGTTTATTTTTTTTATGATCCTCATATTTGCCTGAAAGTTGATATCGTTGAAATCATCACAAACTAAAATTTTCCCCATGGGAAGATGTCTTAATCTTGGACCGAGGTACGAATTTCATTCTCAATGGTTTTCAATAAAATTATCTTGATGTAGTGGTTTCCAATAATTATTTTTCATGGGTGAAAAACTTCCACATGGAAAAGATCTAGCATTCATGTTTTACCTTGATTTGGGGACTAGAACATAATCATATTTTAATACATTCTTGATTAAAAATGTTCATTGTATCTCTATGATGTAGTTTTTCATAATTTATTTAGTAAAAAGTGTATATGAACCACCTTTTTCACATTTGTTACAATGATAAATCATTAAAAAATTGGTATTTTACTTATTTGAATTTTCGATGTAGATCATATCATCTCATGGTTTATTTGTTCAGTTTAATAAATGTGATTTATCAATATATCTCACTAATATATTACATATAGAAATAGTATAGGGGATAATAATTATCTATCATAGTCGTAATGCATCAAATATCAATAATACCTCATTTTACATTGAGTAAAATATTTCAAATTTAATCATCTATATCATTGATTTTGGTTTTCATAAATATAATTATTGTGAAAATATTATACATTATTTCTTTATTTTGTAAATATTAGGAATTCCAGGTAAGATCATTCCCCTGGTCAGAACCTTACAGGTTTTCTAGTAGCATCTCCAACAATATTGGATGAAAATTCTTTTTTATGGTTCTTATAATGGTAAAGATAGACCCTCAGGATGTGCTTCCATATACCACGAATTATTGGCAATCATTTTCCCTTCATATATGGATCATGTGAATTAGTTTTATAACTTGATAATGAAATTATTAGTCATTTTTATAGTCCCCTATGCAAAATATAGAGGTTGGAATTACCTATTGTTGGAATGTGAATTCACTACAAATTTTCATTCTATAAAAATGGGGTGATGCATTAGTGATAGATTCTCAATAATCAATAGACAAAATTTATGAGTTCTCTCTAAAAATGTAAAAACATAACTAAAAAAATTATTGGGAAGATAATCAGGTGGTAGATGTTATATTTAATGAAATAATGGGTTTGAATAGGACTTGTTAAGATGATCTCCTAATAAGAATGTTTTTTATTTATGATAGTTTTTATTTTATGTTTCCTTACATGAGACTTTTGTATCTTTTGAATGTTAAAAAAATTCCTTTGGCCCCTTTGATGAAACAAACATTAAAAAATGAAAAAAATGAAAAAATTACCATTATAGTGAATCTTGAAAAACTAAATTTTTAATCAAACATAAATGGAAAAAATCATATACATTCCATAAAACAAATACTAATTAATTTCATGGAACGTAAACCGTGAATGATAACTATTACACCATATTAGGTGCTAAATTATATCCACAAAAACCTTAGAGTGGTTCTTAAAGTACACTATGTTAGTAAATTTGTATTAGTTAGCATTGAATAAATGAATATTAGTTGCTAAATAATCACCAATTTAAAATGAATTAAAACAAAATGCCCATAGAGATTTTGAAAAAACAAAAAAGGAATAAAATATTCAATTTTTAGTCCTAAACCTACATGCAATAGTTTTATACTTAATGTATTACAAGAATATTTGTTATCAATTACGTCCCATTAAGATTTTTATATTAGATTCCCCATAAATAAGAACATAATTGGAGGGTGAAATCTATTATTTATGGAACTTTTTTTTCCATTACCAGATTATATTTGATCATAACTTGAATAGTTGGTATTTATATTGAATATAAGGGTATTAGGCCATATATCCTCCCAAATACACATATATCTTTTAGGGATAACGTTTTGTCCTAAAATATAACTTTTTATATAAATTTTGGATCTCATCAGTAAGATATATAATTTTGTCAATAATATTTATATATTTTTCTAGGAAATCCCCTAAAATATAGTTAACCAATGGGATACTGATCCAATTATATTTAAAAAATTATAAATAAAAATATATATATAATTGATTATTAATGGATTATAATAGAATTAATTAAAGTTAAATTTTAATTAATGAATGTAATATTCATTAATGTTCTTGAAAATAGTTATCAATGATAATAAGCTTTTTGTTTGGGAGTATCCACCCATTAAGGATGAAGTAAATTACTCCCATGATGGTTATACAAGAATGGTGATTGAATAAGTTGCCTAAGAATCGTATTTTAAAAATAATATTTTGAATCTTGGAATTCATGGCTAAACTAATTCCATGTATCCATATAATGTGTTTGATTGAAATAGAAGGCCTCTATTTCTATGCAAAATACTGAAGGGGAACAATATTTATATTAAAAAAGAAGAATGTAGAAGTTTTTTATTTTTTAACATGTGGATATAAATATTTTATGGGTTCATATAACATGTCATAATATGTTTTGTGTCATTGATGATAGATAACTAATGAAGGGACCCATATGAGTAGACAAAATTATATAGGTAGTTGAAAAATATCTTCATATACACTAAAATAAGGTTTAAGTGAATAGAGATGGATCGAAATTTATTGAATAATATTTGCAATTGATCTAATAAAAATTATAACAGTAATACTCTATTTTGATTATTTTATATTATAAAATTCATCATATGTGTTTTTTCAAGGAGTTTGGAAATATTCTAATAAATCCAACAATCATTTGTAGTAGTTTATAGATGATGTAAAGTGGTTGGTGAGGCCATATAAGTACATAGTATCCATTCTGATGTTTATTATTCAAGTATGATGTTTTGGAGTTAATGAATAAATTTGTAAATACTAAGTGAAAAACATTCACCACCACTCATATGATGTTAATTAGAAAAAATGACTCTAGTTATTGAATATAAGGATTTGAAGTATATTATTGATTAACAAATGAATGAACATATGAATATGACCATATTATATGTTTTAATACTAATACATAATTGTATTTATGTTATCCCACAAAATAACTTTTAATAATTTTATGAAATTGGGATAAAATAGAGTAAGTATTTTGAATGCTGAGAATTTTATTCTATTATAAGTCCTCTTAAATATAAGACATTGATGTTCTTAAGAGTAATATTTAGATTAGTGTCAAACTTCCACACATTAAATTTCAAAAAATATATTCATAAAAATTAATTAATTCTAGTATAACATAATCCATCATCATTAGTCATTTTGATCATATGAATTTGAAGGTCCCAACATAGGATCATAACACATAGGAAACATTGACATTGTTGTTCGATGAAAAATGTAATTTCCATACTTCAAAAATGAAGAAGATGAAAAGATTAGATTATTATTGATCTCTTCTTCAATGAATCCAATACCATAAACACATTGAATGTTGTCTTTCTTATAAAGGACATGAAAAAGATGTTGATCATCATCCACATAATGGGATGATTAAAGCATCATGGAATCTATAGTATCAATAAATTTAAAAATTATGATGAAATTAGAATCAATTGATAATGAAGCTGTGAATTTGAGTTAAGAATAAAATTATACTTATTGAATAAAGGATCTGAGCCTTTTTTGAGTTTACTAATATGAGATGGTCCATTACATATATTCATGAGGAATAAAAAATGAATATTTATTTTTATATAATAATATAAATAAGGTTTCATTGAACCTTGAGATTCTAAATATCATATCATATATCTTTTTGATCCCTGGTTTTTCTAGTGTTCAATAGGATATGAGATTGATGTATTGGAATTTTATAACTATATAATTCTTTAGAATAAAGATACAAGGATTATATGTATAATCCTAGATTAATATCTATACTATTGTTATTAAAATTATCAAGCAGTTTATAAATTTTTTATAAATATTAATATTATTACTAGTTGATAATTATTCCATTGATAATATTTATAGGGTTGAGTGTGTGAAGAGTTTAAATGAATAATACGATGATATTTTTTGTGTCATTATCTAAAAAAACTTTTTATAAGATAATAAAATTGGGAAAGAAATATATAATGGAAATATTTCACCTTATGTAGTAATTTTATTAATATAAATTCCTTCATGTTTAGATGGAAATATGAGTTTTAATGAATGAGGGTATTTATAGAATGTATTTTGACATTAAAATTTATTTTTTTCAATATTCATGATGTCAATAGTGGATATTTTATAATAAAACATTTCAACTGTTATTGAAAATGTTTCATGATATTCCATGTATAGGTATTAAAAGTTAAAGAATATATTTAATGTATCCACACATGAACATGATATTTTAATGGCATTGAGGAGGATGAAAAAAATAAAGATGATAATGCTACTAGAAGGGATAAATTATGACTATGTATTACTTGAGTTGTGATGATTTGTAAAATTTAAAGAGTTATATTACCCAAAGAATAACACATTGTATGTTGTTTTATTTAAGTAAAATTCAATAACCCATGTATGAATCAAAGACTATTTTAGGAGAGATGACTTTTTTGAGTAGAGTGGATGCTAGGTGATAAGATCAGTCAATGAACATTGAAACCAATCTGATTAGAGATAGGATATTAAAACGCCTATCTAGAATATTTATATAATTAAAAGAATATATTTTGACGTAAAGAGGGTCAACCATTATTGTGTAGTGGCATCCTATTCAAAATTATAGATCACTTTCCATGGAAGGAACCATAAATAAATAACATTCATATACATGGTTGGACTACATAGAACTAATTTTACTCAAGGTATACATGGATTTCATTGTGTGACTATGGAATCCTACCATATTATTAAATAATCATTTTATTACATGGAAAAAAAGATCTTTTAAAGATTAGTTTATTAGAAATTATGAATATAATACAAAAAAACATTATTCTAATCCACAAGAAATTATTCTTTATTCATTCTCTTGGTGTTACTTTTATTAAATCTTGTATCCTAGGGACATAAAAAATGTAATCTTGTGTGCTAGAATCAAGGTATTAGAATAATAATTTAAGACCTTTTTCATGGGATCATGAAGATTATAAATAAGAACATATACATTAAAAATTAATCATATACAAGATAACATATGGAATACCATAATAACATGAACATGCCAAATAAAATTTAAATGTTGCTATAAAAATTTAGGCATTCAAAATATTATGAACTAGGATTTTCAATAAGATAACTTAAATGAAAATTACATTTTTTTTCACCAAGGTATTGTAGAACATGTCATATCTAGATATATGATTTTATACCAAATGAATTTGAGAAAATTAATTGAGAAACGTTCATATTACTTAATTCATGGGGTCAATATAAAAAATAATAGATCTCTTTTTTAAAAAACATAGGAGAATACAATATGAGTTTTATAAAAAATATATTAATATGCAAGTCTTTAATTAATGATCATAATATAATTTTTCACCCATGGAAAGGAAATATCGATTTCATATAATTTTATCCATGAATAAATAATTTTTTTTACATCCATCTAACTACTAAATGGAAATTATTATTTTTTTGTTATTGATTATTTGATAATTTCTTGTGAAAACAAGCTAAATTCAAAATATGAATTTGGCAGAATGATTGATATAAAATGGGGTTTACGGAATGAAACATACGTGGGGAAATGAATTTCAAACATTTTTAAAAGAATATTTATACCTAACTAAGATAATATAAATTTTAGGTAAATAAAATATTTTAATATTATGAAAACATTGAAAAAATAAGGAGACCAAAATGGAAAATAGAAGTGGAGGATTTAAATACTTAGAAAAGTTCCTCGCAAAACATGAGGATGTAAATATGATGGATTAAGGATAATTTGGGGGATATTATGGGGGTAAAATGAATAAACATTAGTAGAGTATGAATTTAGAGAGATGAAGAATTATTAAATGGTATTGTATTTATAGAAAAAGATGAATAATTTTTTTAATTATTTTCAAATATATTTCATAGAAATATATATTCTGGAAAATTGAAAACCATTGGATTTCCCATGGTATTTTAACATATTTTGTATCATTTGAGTAATATTTGAAGATATAGTAATACATTATAATTGAATAATATTTATTAATACATATCTGGACATGGAAAAGTAAATTTTCATCAAAATTATGTATTTAAAACAATCTTTTCCATTTTAGTATTTAGAAAGTTGCATATAGGGTGAGAAACTAATTAAAA
This sequence comes from Viscum album, assembly GCA_963277665.1. NCBI lineage: Eukaryota > Viridiplantae > Streptophyta > Magnoliopsida > Santalales > Viscaceae > Viscum > Viscum album. The sequence goes on from OY728157.1 coordinate 1,862,792,179, forward strand.
TTTATTAAGAAAAATAATATTAATAAAATATACTGTTCTAGTTTTTTATTTGGGTTATTAAATTATTAGGTCATTATAAAATAAATATGAGGTTATAATACAGAATTAAACCCCAAAATTGAATTTTTACTATTCACTAAAAATATAGTTTTCCAAGAAATCATAAAACATTTACCATAACCTACCATTGATGTTCTGATTTAAAATATATTATTTATTTTTAAAAAATAATTCTATAAATATTATAATTATAACATTTCATTATAAACATCCTTATTTATTGAAAAATTGTATCTGTTACAACATAGTCAAATTTATGACACCTGTATTGATTTATAGGGAGATTAATTTATCATTTATATTTCAATAGGTGTTTTAGAAGATTATTTAATTAATTAAAATATTATTTACAATATGTTAGATCATTTTAATATTTTATATATATTATTATAATACCTTTATGTTTCATTTTTTCCCAAGAATCTATTTATGAAATTCATCTTACTTAACATATATTTTTTTAAATTATATTATTTTTAAAAGATGATTAATGGAATTATAATTTTTTATAAATGAAATTAAACATTAATAAAATATTCCATCGACACGCAACCCCTTATTACATCGATTTATTCCCAAATTTTAAGGTGTGTGATAGTAGTAGTTTCATGGGGTGGCTGGGCTAACATAAAATATTGGTAATCAAAACTAACATGAAATTCTCACATAAAATATGTTTTCTCAGCCCCCCTTATTGATTCTCATCATGTGATTGGTTAAGGGAGAACCATAACAACTCTACCACCTTCCCAATTTCTAAAAAATGGGTTTGGAATTTTCATAACTCTAATGTTTGGGTCTATTGTTTCTCCTTTGATTATAAATTATCGTTCGTCAAAACTAATTATAAAAATAATAATAAAGGGATTTTTTCTAAGAGTTTGTATAGTACCCCTTAAAATTTTGAAAAATGATCATACATGACTAACAATCATTAAAATATTGAATATGAGTGGTCATATTTCCCTTTATAACCCATATATAGTTCACTATTCATCAGCTTCTACAAAAACATCACCAAATGCTATTAAAATTCATAGATAATTAAACTATATTCTTAATGTTTTTTCCCTTAATATTTTTACTTAATGGTTTAATCATCTTTTCAATGTTCATAAGTATTGAGTAAATCATTTCAAGGCCGATATTCATTTGTTTTAATATTACTATACTATTAATAGATATAATAATTGGTATAATTAATTGATATGAAATATTCCTTCTAAAAAATTATTTCTATATACATAAACTGTTTGAAAAATAATAAACATTACAATAAAAAGATATATTGTTAATCATAGCAGGAATTTTTGGTGCATTATAATGAACTAGTTAAAAAATTGTGAAACTATTACGTTTATTCCATTGTGAGTCTAGTTAAATAATATCTATTAGATTCACGTATTGTATACAATATGTGACTCAGTTATAATTTTTGAAATACTCCCTATTGTATTTCAACAATGATTATAGTGGATAAAATATTTATGCGGTGAATAACAATTCATAATGTTGGGTCCATTATTATAAAAATCCATGTAAAAACAATATCTAATTTTTATCTATAATATCACGCCCAATATTTCAGTTTAAACTGATAATAATCTTTATATATTTTATTACATGAAAAATTTATTCTTTAATCGAATTATTTTATACAATAAAATATCACTATTTCTATTTTAATGTTATAAAGTAGAAATTATATTTATTGGCCTTAATAAGAGTAAACATGTTTTTAAATATATATATATATATATAATGTTCCTATTTAATAAAAATTTATTTATTAATTCTTAGGATATGGGAACTCAATTATTAGTGAAGTGATTTTCATGCTATTAAAATGCATTATCCTCAAAAGTGATTATTATTTAATTTCAGGAATGGAAATTATAAAAAATTTATAACACTAACTGAAGTTTTATTTTTAAAATGAGGAATTTTTTAAAATTATCATATAAAAATTATCATAGGATAATATTTTGCTACATTTTGGAAATTATTGATTTTTATATGAATAAGGAAAATATAATTTTTATAATACTCTCATTTTATTCATCGTATAATGTATTTTAAAATTATTAATATATTAAAGATTTCAAATTTATGTGATTTGTGATCCATTTTATCTGATATAATTGAACAATTGTTTTCATTAGCAGTATTCATGATTGTGGTATAAATTAATTTTTATGCCAAAAAAATATTTTCTTAAAATTTATTTTTCAGTTAAATTATAAACATTAATATTAAATTTATTTTATTCAAATTATGTAATTTTAAATTAATAATATTACAAAAATTGACTCATTTATTTAAAAAAATTAGTAAATTTTGATGATATTTTTTAAAAAATATTTGATTTCACGATGAATAGTAAAAATTAGAAATTTTTATAGAAAACTTCTATATGTTTTAAATGATTTATAAAGATTTGTTTTGTGTAAAAATAATTTTTATGTATATTTATTAAATTTATATAATTTATAAAAATAATTTAGGTTATTGGAGTCAATTTTATTTTGGTTTTCCTTATATATTCCATTTATACTTACCGATGATTTTTATAAATCCATTACTCATCAAATTTTGAGGGATTAATCTTAAATTAAAATATTAAAACATGGTGAATTGAATTTCATAAAATTGATTCTGTATTTTTTTATAAAAAATTATTAATTTTATTTAACATCTTCAACATATTTTTTCATAATGTATAGTAAAAATAATAGAAAATTTTAACACAATTAAGGTTAATACAGGTTTTACAGGCCTTAAAACAATAAAAATTGTAATTTAAAAAATTAAACATATCAAAATCATATGTTATACCTATAATTATACATTATCCCCCCCCCAATTTGAATTTATAGGAATTTTCTAGAATTTTCTTTTTTATGTTTTTTATATATTAGTCTTTCATGAAATTCCACGAATATCCTTTCCACCACTTATAAACGTACACCCCCCAATTTTCTAATAGGAATCATATTTAGCCATATTTCATAGAGGAATGATACCAAATTACCTTATAAACATACCTATTCGTTAATTATAGGTTATTATATTCTTGAGATACCATTACAATGGTCCTTAAGCTAAAAACTAAATGAGGACAAAAAAAGAATTGGTATTTATCTAACCCGACCTCTTTCAATTTAATTATTCTTATACATCCTCAAAATATAAGTAATATATTATGAAATCATATCTTTATTATCCAAAACATACTGAAATATTATAATAAATATAGAACCACCAATATATATCTAATATTCAATCAAATTTGATGTGAAATATCACTCATGCATATGTGTGGACTACTACCTCCAGGTAGCAGTAATTCATTTTACATCACTGTATTTCATGGATGGTTATAATGATTAGATTGATTTTTATATATTATATTTTTTTGAAAAATTATTATTAATTAATTATAAAATTACATCTACCTTGTTACCTTATAAAAACTTATAAAACAATATTGTCTCATGTGTGAACATGTTGACTAATGCCTCCCTAAAGTGTTGTGATTCCTTTTTCATTTCCTCCTTACATCATTGCTTATAAGAAACACTTTCTAATATATATTATATATATGATATAATAATGATATTGTAAATGTTAAATTTTATTTACCTTTCTTTCATTCCATTATTAAAAAATTAAATAGAAAAATCATGCATACATACGACCGACAATCTCCATGAATGGTGTAATTCATTTTTTAATCTCAATATTATATGTATAATTCTAAATAACTAAATAATGAATATATAATATATAATATATTTATTAATAATCTAATTATATTTTAAATGTGATAAATATTCCTTAAACTAAAGTATCAATCCACATAATAGATAAAAAATGAGGCAGTTAACAAATGGTAATGTTGATTTTAATAAGGAATTAATAATAAACTGGTAAAGAAATGTCATATAAGGATTATAAATGAAATTAATATTTTATATATGGTTCTTAAATATGTTTATAATTAATTAAATTTCATTATACAGAATTATAAAATCATTAATAAACCATGTCGGACCAAAAGTAATGGATTCTCATGTCACATTAATTTCTCTAACAAACAAGACATATTAACAACTTGTTTTTTATTTGTTGTGTATATTAACAATAAATGTATTTTATTATTATCACTAATTTTATTTGGATATATATATCAATATATGGTTTTATTTTTCATAATTCCATAATTCATAACATTCCAAATCTATAAGGTTTTATTTCACAATCTCATAATAATTTGGAATTTTTTATTCTTATAACTACGATGGGGGATTTATTTTATATTTATATCATAAATAAAAAATATTTTTTCACTTTAGTTTATTCCAAAAAAATAAAATTCTTAATTTCTTTTATTCTCTTTATGAAATCAATAGATTGAAATAGTTTTCTTAATAAATATCGATATTATTTCTCTCTTTGGTAAAAAATCATTTTCCATCCAGATCCTTATTTCCTAAAATTTTCTATGTAATGATTTTCATAATATCAAATGTGTTTTGAAAGGAATTTATCAAAAAAAAATTATTTTCAAAAAAAAATAGGTTTTATTCTTCTTGTATTTTGAATTAGATTATTTTGAATTTTTAGGAAAAATGTAAAATGAGTCATTATTTTAAATTATTATATATAAATGAAATTTTCATCCATCATGACCCCATAATTACATTAAGATTCTATTATAGGTTTCCAATGTAATTTTTAAAAAATATTTTCCTAAAATTTTATAAATTTTATGACTTTGAATAATTGATTTCAAAATGAAATGATTAATTTCATTATGATATTTTGTGAACTAATTAATGCATTTTAGTCAATTTTGTCATAGGTTTTTGAATATTATGGTTTGATAACATTATAATATAACGATAACATTCACTTTATTTGTTTATATGGATATTTATCTTTTTTAATAAGGAAATTATTGACAGTATATACTCTAGTTGTTGTTATATGGAAATCTATTTATTATTAATGACCCAGACCCGAACAGCCACCCAAACAGTGCTAATCGAGTCAGGTGCTACTACCATTAAGCGAATCTCCCTAGACGCCAAAGGCTATCGAATAGTAGTGAGGGACTGTTACCTATAGTGGGGAGGCTATACCCTCTCGGAGGATAATAATAAAGGTATTGGTCCCATTAGAAAAATAAAGATGCAGTGGAATAAAAGACTCAGCAGAATAAAACCAGACCCGTAGAGCGGAAGCATAATCAATATAGATAAATAGAAAAAGTAATGAAATATAACAACAGTAGTGGAAAGTAAACAAAATAACATGCTAAACACTGGTAACTGCTAAACAAACCGAACATGCATCCATAAGAAGTCACTAAACAAAAGGGCACCAATGGCTAACCAATAGTAGCTACAAACAAGAAAGAATGCAGATACAAGTAAAGAAAACAAAACTGAGTAACCCAGCTAGGTAAGACCTCAAGGTCCATATTATCTCCATGAAACAACTAACGCAGCCCAGCTCTTGAAGCTGGACTCTTTCCTGCATGTAAATCCATAGAGTCTGCACGGGTCTCAGAGGGCCCGTGCAGGGTGTGAGACAAATCTCAATATGATACCACCCAAAGGTGGGTACCTAATATATGTGTTTAAGTAGTCATGCAAGTGTATAGAAAACTGTAAGAAGTACAATGAACAAATAAACACTAACTCCTCTAGTGCTCAGCAGCCACCGTGGAGTGTCACCTACTTCAGCCAACGCCAAAATCTATATCGTATAACCCGACACCATGTGACACCTGACGTCTTGTGTCTCAAGTACCAACGTCCCAAAGGCATGCCCAAGAATAGTAACCTGGCAATCTGTGTCTCCAGACACCATGTGTCTCAAGTACCGACATCCCGAAGGCACGCCCAAGAATAGTAACCGACACCATGTGCTTCCTCACACATCGTGTCTCATGTACCGATGTCCCGAAGGAATGCCCAAGGATAACCGAGAGGAACAGCGATGTCTGCCCTCAAATAAAGGTGAGATTTAGCTCCCAACCTGATACTCTCAATGCTATCCCCTAAAGGATTCTCACCTCTAACGTGGATTTCTATAGCATGCTCCCCCAACCAAAATACCTAACCGTAACTATGGGGGCCTATACCCACAATAGTGGTCAAAACCACCTCACCACGGAGTATCTCTGTGTACATAGTACTCAATGTCCCGGGTGAGCGGTAATCACCAAAATAGAACCTAAGCCACCAACACATCTGACATCTTCTGTCCCTACGACCATACTGCTCAAGAATGATGTCATCGCCATCCTAGTGACCCGGTCCATGCCCAAACTGACAGTTGTAACGCCTCAATCCGACGTCCATGACGCCTAATACCATGGTCAAAACCACCAAAAGTAACCTAGGCCAAGCCCAAAATGTGATCAGCATCACTCAAGCATATTCGGTCCAAGCCCAACACAACCCCATGGGTCAGCATGTGCAATTCAGTAGTTTCATATATATCAAATTCAACAGTACTCATAATAGGAAAAATATTTTAAAAAGTCAAATTATTCCAGCCCTACGGCTATTGAACCACAACACCGATGTCTTGAATGACTCTAACAACTTAAATGAGGCTTAATAAATTAAACTCAACAGTTTAACAGATTAATATTTCAATTAAAACCTTTCTTGAATTTCCCGACCAAAATGCCCTGATGAGAAATGACCCCTCACCCGTCCCCGCTCATGCAAACAAGTAACAGGGCATACCCAAAGTCATCCCATAGATCCAACAAGAAATTAAATATGAAACTTCATATAAAACAAGTCCCACTCAAAATACCTGAAAATGCACTGAATGATGCATCACCCAAACAACCACGAAAACACAAAATGAGGTATGCACCACCTACCAAAGACTCGTATGATACCACTCCTCCGGTAACAACCTCTAATTCGGTCTATAACGCGGTATATCTACAAAATATTCCAAAATAATCATACCATTATAACACGTTCTAGAATGAAAATCAAACAAAACGGCCCAAGATGTTTCGAGGCCTTACATAGGGGGTTCCAACACATAAATCGGTGTTCAGAACTGGGTTTAGATGAAGAACTGAGAAGCAATTGAAGATCCAAATGCCTTAGGTACAGAGGTTCTGTCCAGAACCTCAAAATGATGATACTGCCCATTTTAACGCAAAAACAGAAACTACACGGTGTGTACTTCATGACAACATGATGTGTGGGTCATTTAACTATTCATAAGATGGCTGAATTCCTCCATATTACATTCCAGACATGCTGACATGAGTACACAGTGTGTACCTATAGGTACACGTCGTGTACGTGGTTTCTATTCTCTTTCTCTCTAACTTACCCACACACCATGTATTTCCCTTTATACATGGATAGATTACACAACGTTTCCAAGGGGAACACGACATGTACCTAGTTCTACCCAGCCAACAGGACTACACGCCATGTATGGCTCCCACACGGTCGGGGGTACACAGCATGTCTAAAACTACACACCGTCTAGGATGGAATTTCTACAAGGTCATCACATGTCATGTACTTAGTGAGCACATGGTCGGTCACTCTCTTAACATATAAACGACATGTACTTAAAGTACACGGCCTGTAGTTGGGAAATTTCCAAAACTTCCCATTTTCTCCAGTTTTTTCCGGAACCAGAAAAAAATTCAAATTGGGTCAGGGTTTTGACCCATTCTAAAAACCCATGTTCTTACAATCTCTCCACCTTAACATAGCTCATCCCCGAGCTATCAAACAAAACCCATAGAAGGAACCAAACATACCACCCCCTTCAACATAACCCGGACTTCCCCGGTCTCAGAGGTCCTAGATAAATTCCTCAAAGGGGCTCCCCACCATAGGAATTGCCTAAACCGGTCTCAACCCAACAGAACATAGAACAAACAAGTGTTCACTATCCTATTTTCTGGATGCATAGTCCTTCCATGACGCACTGTCACCCCTGCACCTCATTGGCACTCATGTGTCATTCCCGAGACCCAATGTATTCTGCATCACATATGTGCCTATCTCCATGAGGTCATGCATCCCATGGATGCTCAAAATGAACCTGGTGCCTAGCACCACAAGTAACCGGCATCCTCAATTCCCTGATGTCCACGACACCTCAAGTAACCCGCATCATCTATGCGCTGATGCTACGCATCTCATATATATATATATATATATATAATATCATGCACCCAATACGGTGCCAAACCCACTAACTAGCATCTTGTCAATCCACTTAGATCATGCGCACCACGTGCAGTCAAAATAGACAAGACTCTACAGGTCATGACAAAAAAGAAAACATGGAGATCATGGCCACACATTGGTGTACCTCTAACCGTTGTCGGCTCACCAGTCTGCTCAGTCTCTAGTAGCTCTATAGCTTGCACCTGGCCTGATGTACCCACCTGATGCTCGACCCCCCTGTGGTGCTGCTCTAGTCACCGGCCACTGACCCCTCAGCTGGGTCCTGCTGTCTCTGTCACATCCTCCGCATATAGCTGAAACCTGTCTACCCTCTCCTGGTACCGAACCTGAACCAACACTTGATGTCACAGACTGTCCTTTTCCATGCATGCCGGCTATCTGAGAAGGTTTCCTACCAAACCACTCCAGATTCACATCCTATCCACATCCTTGGCACTCCTTTGAAGGCCTATCGCACTGAGACCAAACATGCCCCAGTTGTCCACACTGAAAGAAAATAACCAAATAACTACCACGAGGTGGTCTAGCAATATCCCGAGCCTGACTAACCTACTGGAACACTTCCCGTCCTCGCTTCCTGCTATCTGAACCATCACCTGAAGCTGCCACCCTACCCAAGCGAGACTTCTTTCTCTCATTTCCCTCGACTATGAGCGCCTGATTCGCTGCCTCTGAGAAATAACCTAACAGAAAGATATTCACTTGGACCCGAATGGAATGTCATAAGTCATCCTCAAAATTCCTCACCCTAGCCCCGTCATCTCTTACCATACTGGGTGCAAAGCGAGACAGCTCAATAAAAGTAGATGCATAGTCCATGACAGACATGTCTCCCTGCTGATGCCACAAGAATTCCCGAGCTCTCTCTGCTCTCAGTGTCTCCGGGTAAAACTGCTCGAAGAACCTGTCTTCTATGACCTTCCATGATAGTCCCTCATGTTGGCGAGCCTGAACCTGCACATCCCACCAACGCTTCGTCGATCCTCTCAGCATGTACGTCGCCAGCTTGACCCTCCACCCTGGAGACATCTTGAACTACTCAAAGATCATCTGAATACTCTTGATCCAGTTCACAGTAGCCTGTGGACAACCCTCACCCTGAAAAAGAGGCGGGTGCTGCGAATGGAACTCCAACGTCAGATAATCCATAGACATCTCTTTACCTAGCGTACGTCTGTCGATTCCCTACAGGACACGTACCATGCTTGCTCGGAGCTGCTCGTCGATCCAAGTTTCGAACGCTGCCAAACCTGGCAGTTGTTCTGCCTGCACTGAATCCTGGACTTGCTCATGTCCCAGAGCCTGTAACTCTGGCTCATTCCCTCCCTGTACGGAATCCTACACCTACGACACTGTATCATCTCCCACCTGTCACTCTATCGAGACGTGTAGGAGGAACCTGCTGAGTACCATAAATCGGCAGACAACCCATATATATATAACAAAATATATTCAATGTAGATAAAGAAAGAAGTAAAAGGTAGCACATAACTACTACCCTTACTCTCCCCCACCGCAACCTTGCCCCATGGCATCGAGGCCTCATGGCCTCATTACCTGCCTGTATTAGATCCATGTATCAATAGTACCTTGAGACATGGACATCCTAAAAACTCACATTTCCTTAAACCGACGACCGACACGCCCAATCCTGGTGATAAAAATCACCTCAAACGATAGTACTTGTCTGCTCATACAAGAGCCAGACCAAAATACCCTGCCACAAGCAATTTACTATTGATACAAAGAATAGAATTACAAATTTCAAAATACAAGAAATTATATCGGGAATTTCACCTTTTACATTTCAATGGATATAAAGCATGGAAATTGATATTTGTTACACAAGGAGTTATAACTTCACAAAGCATACGTGCAATTATGAAATTGAAATACCCTAAAATGTTCCTATTAAAAGCCATGCAATTAAGTTTTGCGATACCGGGCCAAGGTCCAATTATCCCTTACCGCTGCGGGTCAAGGGTCACATATGAAAATCAATAACATCATACACCAAGCGAGCCACCGAAGTGGAAATCATATAACTGTAATCTGAGTAAAAATCAAACAGCAATTCCCACCCATGGTAACATGGTCCATCCCTCATACCTGGGGCTGCAGGCACCAAAGAACAAGTAGGAAACCCAGTTCCCGTAACTTCCTATATCCAGTATACCATATCTTAAATAGTAAAACCATCAGAAATAAATGATAAGTCTCAATATCATTGGTATCCAGAAAGGCACTGCTACTAAATCCTTATAAAGAACTCCTCCGATACTACTTTTTGACAACCCAGACCCGAACAGCCACCCAAACAGTGCTAAACGGGTCGGCTAATACTACCTTAGGAGAACCTCCACAGATGCCAAAGGCTACCGACTAGCAGTAAGGTTCTGTTGGGTATAGTGGGGAGGTTATACCATCTCGGAGGATAATAATAACGATACTGGTCCCAGTAGAAAATTAAAGATACAACAGAATAAAAGACTCAGCAGACTCGAACCAGACCCGCAGAGCAGAAGAATAATTAATATAGATAAAAAGCGGAAGTAGTGAAATATAACAACAACAGCGGATAGTAAACAAAACAGCATGCTAAACACTGGTAACTAGTTATCAAACAAAACATGCATCTATAGAAAGTCACTGAAAAAAATGGCGCCAATGGCTAACCAAACATAGCTACAAACAAGTATGTATGCTGATACAAGTAATGAAAACAAAACAGAGTAACGCAGCTAAGTAAGATCTCAAGGTCCAAACCATCTCCATGCAACAACTAACGCAGCCCAGCTCCTGAAGCTAGCCTCATTCCTACACGTAAATCCATAAAGTCTACACGCGTCCCAGAGGGCCATTACAGGGTGTGAGACAAATCTCAATTGGATGCCACCCAATGGTTCCTACCAAATATTTTTGTTTAAGAGGTCATGAAATTGTAAGGAAAACTGTAAGCAGTACAATGAAAAAATAGACACTAACTCCTATGGTGCTCAGCAGCCACCATGGAGTGTCACCTGCTTCGTCCAACGCCAGATTCTCTGTCGAATTACCCAACACCATGTGCCACCTGACACCTCGAGTCTCACGTACCGATGTCTTGAAGGAACTCCCAATAATAGTAACCCGACACCCTGTGCCTCCTGACACCTCGTGTCTCATGTACCGATGTCCTGAAGGCACACCCAATAATAGTAACCCGGCACCATGTTCCTCCTGACACCTCTTGTCTCAAGTACCGATGTCCCGAAGGCATGCCCAAGGATTACTCAGAGGAACATCAATGTCTTCCCTCAAATCAAAGTGAGCCTCATCCCCCAACCCGATAGTCTCAATGCTATCCCCTGAAGGATCCTCACCACCCACGTGGCATTCGACGGCAAGCATCCTCAACCAAAGTACCCAACCACAACTACGGGGGCCTCTACCCACACGAGTGGTCAAAACCACCTCATCACGGAGTTTCTCTGTGTGTACACTACTCAAAGTCCCAGGTGATTTGTAATCAACAAAATAGCACCTATGCCACCAACACATTTGACACCTCGTGTCCCTGCGACCATGCCGGTCAAGTCTGATGGCATCCTCATCCTAGTAACACGGGCGATGCCCAAACTGACAGTTGTACTGCCTCAATCCGACATCCATGATGCCCAATCCCATGGTCAAAACATCCCAATGTAACCTAATCCAAGCCCAACCTATGATCATCATCACTCAAGCGTAACCAGGAAAAGCCCAACTCTACCCCAAGGGTCAGCATGTGCAATTTAGAAATTGCATATATCTCAAATTCAACATACCTCATAACAGGAAAAAACAATTTAAACAGTCGAATTTCCCTAGCCCAATGGCTATCAAACCACATCACCGAGGTCTTGAATGCCTATAACAACTTATAGAATATTTAATAAATTAAACTCAACAGTTTAACTAATTAATATTTCAATTAAACCCATTTTTTCATTTCCCGGCCAAAATTCCATGATGAGCAATGAACCCTCACCTGGCCCCGCTCACGCAAACTAGTAACAAGGCATACCCAAAGGCATCCCATATGTCTAACAAGCAATTCAATATGAAACTTTAGATAAAATAGGTCCCGCTCAAAATACCCGAAAATGTGTCGAATGCCGCGTCACCAAAACAATCACAAAAACACAAAATAAACTATGAACCACCTACGTGAGACTCATACGATGCCACTCCTCCGGTAACAGCCGCCAATTCAGTCTATAACGCGGTAAGTCTAAAAAAGACTCCAAACCGATCAAACCCCTATAACACGTTCTATAAATTAAATCAAACCAAACGACCGAAGTTGAATCGAGGATTTACCGAGGGGAATCCAACACATCAATCGGTGTTCGGATCAGGGTTCAGATGAAGAATCGAGAAGCGATTGATGTTCGGGACGCCTTAAGTGCGGAGGTTCTGTCCAGAACCTCAAAATGAGGCTACTTCCCCTTTTAATCCAAAAAAAAGAAACTACACGGTGCGTACTTCATGACTACATGTTGTGTAGGTCATATACCTATTCACAAGATGGCTGAATTCTACCTCCTTACTTTCGAGACCTGCCGACATGTGTACAGGTCGTGTACCTATAGGTACATGGCGTGTACTTGGTTTCTCTTCTCTTCCTTTCCAATTTACCCACACGCCTTGTATTTCCATTATACATGGCTTGACTACACGGAATCTCCAAGGGGGACATGGTGTGTACCTGGTTCTACCCATCCAATAGGCCTACATGCCATGTATGGCTACCACATGGTCGTGGGTACACAGCATGTCTAATACTACACGCCGTGTAGGATGAAATTTGTACACGGTCATCACACGGTATGTATTTGGAGAGCATACGGCCATTCACTCGCTTAAGATATACACGGCGTGTACTTAATGTACATGGCGTATAGTTTGGAAATTTTTAATAAACCTACCATTTTCTATAGTTTCCTCAGGAACCAGTCAAAAATTCAAACAGGTTCGGGATTTTGACCCGTTCTAAATACCTGGGTTCTTAAAATATTCTCTAGTTGTTGTTATATGGAAATCTATTTATTATTAAGGTTTTTTGATTCACTAGTATTTATTATTCATAAAATAAATTAATATGAAATATTATGTGATGGGTGAATGTTTGAATTAAATATCCCACCAACACATTAGTATGTATCGTGAGACAAAATAGGTTGTGAATTTGGCCATAGTTTTACCCATTTTTGTAATATTTTCTAGAATAAGGCCCCAATGATAAGTTTATGGTGTCTTTCATTAAGAATTGTGTCATTATAAATTCAATTAATATGGTCCATGAAATTATTTTAATATATCTGATACCCAAGGATATGTTTAATGTTAATGTGATTATTTAAATGAAAATATTTTATCATAATTTATTTGTTCAATATTATTAATTATGTAATTACGCAATCTTATCTTTTTCACTACCCATAGCCTTACTATGAATTTGATCTCATATTTTTATGTTTCCTTTCCCTGTGGAAAAATTAATTTTACTATAAATGATGTGAAAGGACACTGTTGATAAAATAATGATGTTTATAAATGAAATTTTATTTTTAAAAAAATAATGTGGTATGCAAGAATGTATCATGAATACCTATAATATTAATATATTTGGTCATTTTGGATGTGTTTACTAGTGTATAATCTAATTTTAATAAACTAAAAACTGTCTCTGGGATACTAGTTTTAGTTTCATTTTATATGGAATTAGTAAAATTTTAGTACAATCCTTTTGAAGGGGATATAGAAAAACATATATTTGGGATAATAACAATATTACTAAAATTTAGGATATGTCTATGTATTGGATTACATCCTAATAGTTATGTATGTAATAGATTGTGTGGTTTCTTTACAATACATCAATTTCTCGATACTACCTGTAGGTGTTGTATTGGTACAAATTCATCTAGGGGTAATTGCCCTGAAAAGTGATGTAAATCACATATAATCCATCAATTTTTTTCACAATTAATATCCCCTTACTATGAACCTAGAATAAATTTTTAGGGGATATTAATGGGATATTAACAATTTTATTTAAAATTCATTATAAAGGATTTGAATCGATGATGATCATGAATAACCTAGGTTAAACGTAAATTTTCTTGGATTTTTTCATTATTTAGACGTTCTATAATTGAATATTATTGATAATATTGTTTCCCAATATGAGAATATTTTCTCACATAATTATTTTTCAATTTACTAAAACAATAAATCTATGAGAATCAATGTTATCTTTAATTGTGATGGAAAATGGAACAATTTTCCTCATGGGCACATAAATGATAAAGGAACTAGGATGTGTAACCATATAATTATTCATAACAACCTCTATTGATATATTATTAACAATATATAGATTAGTGAGTTTGTAAAGGCATGACAGAAGTGGATGGTATAAATTTGTTAATGTTAACATGGTAATGGCCATAAAAGAGAGAATGCTAAATATTATTCATTTCAAAAATGGTATAGTGGGGAACCATGAGAATAACTCAAAAGAATTAGAATATGTTTTATACGATGGAATGAAGTGAATTGTGAAATTATTTGTTAGGGAATTAAATGTCTTACGTGTGGGGAACTTGGGCATTACCGTAGTCAATTTCTTGATATGAGGGTTAACTCCAAGACCAAGGAGGGACCTTTGTTGTGTAAATATTTTATGAGAATTTATTTATATGTTTTGTGTATTGGGACTCAAAAATTATGTTTTAGAAGTGTAATATCATTGATATTTTAGTTATAAGAAACATGAGATGTAATTATTACTTATAAGTAGATTTTATTCAAATATTTGATAGTACGTGAATAATGGTACAGTTAAAGAATAAAATTTATTTATTGTTTAAGTGAAATATTTGGAAAACACAATACCAAAGGATTTATTAACATGAGTATGTTTCTGAGATAATAATATTATATTCATAAAATGGAATGATTGATGTTGATAAATAAAATTGGATTATATTGATGACCTTATAATTCATTATTGATTTTATATAAATTGATTTATGTTTTATTTAGTGAATTTTACTATATTTTTATATTGATGAAATATATTTGATAATTATTAATTGTATTTAAGAAATAAGGGTAGATGTAATTTATAGATGCATTTATCTTTTCAAAGAGGTTTTAGGATCATTCAGGTTGTTTATATGTTTTAAGGAGAATATATGATCAAGGTATTCTCATGTCTAGTGTATAACATTATACGATATTGTATATTTTACAGGGATAAATAATTAATCAAATAATTAATATTTCTAGTTTTTGAATTTAGTTAGGCATATACTTGAGGAGTCTTATGGCCAAAAATTTGAGGAATGGGTTACATTGAACATTGGGAGTCACTATTTTTATTTTAGAGAGTAATTTATTTTATTTATCTATAATAGAAAACATTTACTAACCATTATGGTTTAGTTTAATAAATTGAGAGAGAAAATAATAATTACTTTTCATTCATTTATAGATATTATGATCTTCTAAAATTCAATTTTACTGCTTCATGCTTGAATGAATGACCTGAAATATTCATTTTTAGTAATAAGAGATAAAATAAGAAATAATAAAGGAATATACAATTAATGAAACTGTTCTTATTGAATAGAATGAATTCAAGTAACTATATAACTTTATATTCACTATCATATCATTAAATTAATCCCTATACATTAGGAAAAGGATATTTAAAAATAAATTTCTTCATATTTCATTTAATTATGATGAATTGACCATCGTTTCACCACTTAGTGATTTATAGTTTTCTATTCATTAAAATTCCCATATCCAGGATATATATAGTTATATATAGTACTTGTATGATATTTTCCTTCTCTAGGAATATATTTTAACTTATGATTAATGTTTTCCTCATGTAGGAGCCCGTATATGTGATATTTTGAGTAACCTTTATGTTTCCCCCTTTCACTTTGGAATCGTTGTTTTATTATCCCTCTATACGATGTGGGATTTTGACAATGACATAACCGTTCATTGTCATGATAATTTTTTTAGGGAGAAATTTATTTAATTCAGTATAATGAAACAACCTAAAAATATAGTTTAAAATAATAACAATATCAATTACTTGCATGTCAAGATGCACCAAGCTTCGTGGAAATTGCAATATACAAGAAATATATTGTCATATTTATATTGTTGTTATAACCAGTCCCTTAAATTTGGGTTGGGGGATAATTATGAGTATCCAAATTATGAAATATATTTATAATGGTCTTAAAAATGTAATTTATTGATTAATTCTTGTAAAATGAGCGCTCATTTTTTGTGAAGTCTTTTTTATTATTAAAAAATATATTTTCATCAATGGTGACTTCTATTGAATTTTGGTTTTGTAAATTATAACCAATTTCCACTATATTTATAAAAATAAATTTATGAATTGAGAATAATTATTTAAATCATCATAAAACAATTATACTAGTGTTGAATTTGGGAATTTTTCTAAAATGATTGATTTTTAGTGAAGTGACAAAATAAAAATATTTCGGGTACTCTCATTTATTTTAATTATATTAATTAATTTTAGTGACCCAATGTATATATTATTTGTTATTAAAGAAAAATATAATAAAATTTATAAATAATCTACATAATTATTTTGAATCTGAAGTATTCATTATTTTTATATAAGATAATTTTTATGCTAAAAATGTCATTTTATAAAAATTCACCCCCATTAAATTTTTAGGAATTTAAATGAAAATTATATTCATATCATCATAGAAATTTATTTTAATAAAATTGAATTTTATTTTTTAATTATTCATGCCATAATTAACATATAGTGATTTTTAATATTTTTTTGAAAAGTATAATTTTTTTTTAATAGCGAAAAATTGTAATTTCAATTAAAATCTATTTTTTCATTAAAAGATTGTAAAGAGTTACATTTAATTATAAAATAATTTTTAAAATTATAAATATTTCAATTATATTATTAATAATCAAATTTAGTTCAATAGAATTAATTATATGTTTAATTTTGATATAAATATATTTTATACTTATAAAAAAATATGGAAACATCTTTTGATTATATTATATTGGTTTAATTTGAAATTTTATTCTGACGCATTTTCAAATATAGTGTGCTAAAATAGATTTAATTTTTTTAATCATAATAATTCATATTATGAAATAATTACATCATATTCATTGGTCCTAATGAATTGTAAAAACTTTAAAAATGTATAATATTAAAGCATAAAATGAGTTTACTGAGGGTTAAACCAAAAGATAAGGATATTATTTTCCATTAAAATTGCCTAAATCCTATTGTTATGAAATATAATGACCATTTCAAATCACATTTTTGAATATCTACCTATTTAGAAGCATTTTTCTTGGTTATGATTTTATTCTTATTTTAATCTTGTAATAAATTTCAACTATTATATCTTCCACACTTATAAAATGTTACCCCACCATTCTGCCCTTTACTTTACATTTACCCATATAACGTAAAAACAAACCAAAAGAATTGACCCATAAACTTCCCTAGAAAATATGTAATTCCTCTTGACTTATTAAAATACCACTCACATGGTCTTTATGAATGTGTCTAAAGGAGGCCCACCAAAGAAAATGTAATTGTCTTATCTGACATAACTCTATTTATTATTATACATCCTATAAATATTTTTTATATATCATGAAAATATTACATTAGGTATAATTAATATAGTTAAATTCTATTATGATTATATGACCACTAATATAAACCCTCTATTTCATCAAAAGGGAAGTTTAGGTATAACACATGTGAATGGGTGAACGACCACATCCACATAGCGATACAATTTGTTTTCCATCACCATAAATAATTATTGGTTATTATGATGAATTTAAATTTAATATATGACACATAATTATTCTTTTGTAATTATAATATCACATCTACCTTATTACCTTAATTTTTTCCAATGGGATAGTTTCCCTCATGTGTATGTGTGCACTATCACCTTCATGAAGCGATGTGATTCATTTTTCATTTATATTTTAAATTGATAGTACTATGTATTTATTTATTCAATATATATGATATATATTATATTATATAAATTATATAAATTTTAAGTATCTTTTCCTTTACTTTTTTCAATCCGTCAAATTGTTTAATCCTTATTCATTTGTTCAAATGTCCAATCATATCCAAGAATGATGTCATTCTATTTTCTATATCTAAAATTTATCTGTGATTATAAATATCATTATAATTAATATATAATATATTCATATAATTAATAACATATTAATGAATATACAAACATGATCATGATTCATTGACTGAAACTGTTGAACTGAAACAAATACGAAAACGAGAATGATAACACTTGAAAAATAATTTTCACATATAATTATTAATGAATGGGTATTTTAATGTTATAAGTGGAACATATATTATATCAAAAGTATTTATATAGTTATTTTATATATGTATAAAAAATTATATGTATTATATATGAGATAAAATGCAGTAATGGTGAATGTCAAACAAGAGGAAGGGGATTTTTATGTCACATTTATTTCTACAAGACACATTCGATATTCAGCACCTATTTATTTTATGTGATTTATATACTAGATTTGATTTTTTTTAAAAATACCATGAAAATTGTAATGAAAAACATATCCATATATGTTTCTCTAATTCACGAGGATTTAGTTCAAATATTACTAAAGTAATAAGTATTTATTTCACAATATCATAATTATTCTTGATTTCATAATTTATGTCTCCAATGGAAACATGTGTTTTATCATTATATAATAATACCAATATATTTTTAGTTACTCTATTTATTTTTTTTAAACTTATATTTTTCATTCCATTTTCCACTTTTAAATTACTCGATTGTAATATATAATGATTTCCTGGAAAATTGACTTTATTTCACACTTCTATCAATATTATGTTTTCATCCATATACATGTATTCTAAAAAAATTAAAGAATATTTTTTATAATCATCAAAAATATTTTAATGTATTTTTTATATTTTCTTAATCTTTAAAAGAAAATTTATTTTAATATTTTCGATGATTTTAAATGTCACGACCCGTCCTCGGGGCCCATGTCGTGACTACCCCAACCCCACCTTCCATAAGCCAGGGGCTGGCGACTACCACCAAGGCGTAATTCTTGGTAAAAAAGGAAGGCATTTCCTTTTTAAAGTAAACAAACACCACAGAGCAAGCAAGCAGAAGTAAACACTAAGTAAAAAATGGGTACAATAGTAAGTGCGTAAAAGTAAGTGGGCCAGAATACAAACCCAAACTAAAAGTAAAGTACAACTGAAAAAGGGAGTACAATAACTGAAAAGTAAAGCCACAGCCTCGAGCCGTCCACTGGAAGTCCCACCTAAAGGGTGGGTACAGATATCCACCACAGCTCCTCGGGTCCAGTCGTCCGCTCCGAGTACGTCCTGCCCAGTGGTCCACCTCCATGTACCGACCTGCTCCGCAAGCCTCAACCACGATCAGCGATGTCCGTCGTCTGCAACCAACACAATGTAGTGTGAGAATAGCCCATGCAGGGGTGAGTATAAGCTACTCATTAGGGACTCCGAGCCCATGTTCGATCACATCCACATAGGATAGCACAACACAATCCACATAGGAAAGAAAATCAAGATTCAGCTCACACTGGTATACTTCTTCATATGACAATAGAGATGATCAGATGTAGCCACAAATTCATCTAAGCTGTCGGACCCAGACATGATCGATAAGTACTAACCCCTATAATGACACACAAAGGATCGATAGGTACTAACACCTATAATGACCCACAAAGGATTGATAGCTACTAACCCCCGCAATGACCCTCATAAGATCGAACCCACAGAGGATCTGTAGGCACTGGCCCACACAGGACCGCTAAGCACTGACCCACACAGGACCTGACCCACACAGGATCGGTAGCACTGATCCACGTAGGATCGCTGAGTGCTGTAGTCATCGCCGTTGAATCCACAGAGGATTTATGTATAGTCTTTATCGTCATCGTAGTCACTGCCAACTCTAGGGTACCCGCACACAGCAAGCTCATTCGGGAAGGTCCGCTCCACGAGCCGAGGGGCTGATACATCAACTGACACATATTCCGCAGTTGATGTATCCCAATGTTCTGTATCATCAACATGAACTCAACGTCATGGAAGGCGCGTCAATCAGACGCCCGGTCTAAGAGTTATTGGTTTTTTCATCCCAGGGGCCCGGTTGGTTTTTATGTCAAAACCAACCCGACCGTACTCCAACTACGTCCAAACCTCGAGCGGAGTAAGCCAAAAGGTCCGTATAACTTAGGGGAATCCAGCAAAATCGATGGAACATTGATCGGTCATCCAGAACTCAAGTTATAAGCGTTTCCGTTCCAAGGGTCCGGTTGGTTTCGTGTACAAGCCAACCCGACCGAACCCAAGGTTCTCCGAAACCTTGAGTGTAAAATACCGAAACGAACTTCTCAATCAAAGTATCTCATTGCAGCTGACGGTGCATCTATCGGTGGTCCTCAGCCCAAGTTATGGGCAAAAGATCGTGAGAGGTCCGATATTAGGGGGTTCGGGCCCAGTCCGACCCGACACGGTACCCCCTGGGTCAGCCCGAACCGTGTTGACCCGACCCTGGTCCAGCCTGGTTGGGCACGGCCCGGCCCGTTTGGCATGGCCCGGCCTGGATCGCGTGGCCCGGCCATGCCTGGGCGCGCTCGGCATGACCCGAGGGCCAAGCGGCCAGGCCTGGCAGCTCGGCCTGGCCAGCGGGCCAGGCGGCTCGACTGTAAGGGTTGCGCGAAGAGGGGGCGGGGGGCACACTGCCCCCCCCCCACCCACCCACCCCCACCCCCCCCCCCCCCGCGTAGTAGAACCAGGGCCCTATGTGGGGGCCGCACCTGCTGGCCAACAGGGGGTTACGAACCTCCAGTTTTCTCCCTGACCGGCCGGCCCGCTCCAGCCGGCCGGCTACTGCCGCCACCGGACCGGTGCGGTCCCGTCCCCCTGCTTCGATGCAGGCGGCTGGAAACCAGCCGCCACTCCCTGCTCTGCCATGGCCTATGGTCGCGGCCTTTGTCCGTCTGGCGTGGCGTGACGGCGTTGCGCCCCTCCACCGAGTCCCATCTCCTGCCGCGGTACCTTTGTGATTCTCCGGCTCGGCGCAACGGCGCAGTGGTTTAGTTCATCCTTAACAGCATTGCGTGACAGCACCATGCTTATCCGCCCTTCCTTTAATATTTCCTGCGCGGTGCTTCGGCACCGCGCCACATTACACGTGCCGCAAAAAAATCAAAACAACAAGGGGGAGGAGGGTCGGCCGTGTTCATGCGGTCAGACCTCCTCCCATTATTGCGATATCAGGCAGCTCAAATTGAAAAGAAGAAAGCGACGAAAGTAATCACGAACAAACAATTAAAAATAAACCCATACCTCGAGCGTAGTCTTCGAACGAGGTTTTCGCGGAAAGGGACGTCACGGAATTGATCGCTGCGGAAGAAGGCGTATCGTCGCATCGCGGATGAACGATGTCTCTATTACTTTGACGCGGAAAGAAAGAACGATGTGATGCGCGTCGGGTCGTCGATATCCGAGGAAGGCGTCTCTCACCATCGTCCGTCGTCGGAGGTAGGCGTTCTTCGCGTTCTTCGTTGAGGAGGAAGAACTACAAGAACGTGAGAAAATTATCCCAAGCCTCTCACAACCCAACAACCCTTAATAAAATAAGAGTTTGTCTTATTTTATTTCTCAAGCCATGCATTTTGAAATTCAAAAACAAAACAATCAATTAAATGAATTAATTGTAACGTTTATACCACCAAATTAATTGAGGCGTTTCATAAATATAAAAATGCAAGGGTTAACATCCACTTAATAGGGGTGCAGGGACATTAACTTATTAAAGGAGGGGGTTTAGGAAGAAAAGAAATGGTGGGGCTCATGTGGGTCCCACCTCACAATTATCCTACCTAATGCATAGGATATTGTGGGTCCCAATTCATCCTCATAGCTTAGGTTAAACAAAAATAAAATAAAATTGGTTGCACCACTTTTAATTTATTCATTTACATAACCCCAAAAATTTAAAAACAACACCCGAGCAAACGCAATGCTGGAAAAGGTGTTTCTAAGCAATTATCGGCGCTGCGATTCCATTGGTGCCCTCGGAATTCGATTCTGAGCACCGGTTCAAAAGTTAGAAAAACCCGATCGTTCGTTCACTAAACGTACCCGAGCTAAACTTCAGAAAATGATTCTGGGCACACCGGGCCTTGGAATTAGGTGCCATTAGAAACTGTGTTCTTGAAAAATACCAAAGAAATTTAAGAAAATATTTTCTTGAATTTTACGGGTCTTTACATCACTCCCACATCAGGGATTTACATCCTTGTAAAGATATATCAAAAAATATGGAAACAAATGTGGGTACTGAGCATGCATCTAAGCCTCCTGCTCCCAAGTGCTCTCCTAGAGGTTCCCGTGATGCCATCTGATGCGCACTAGAGGAATCGACCGTCCATGTAGGACCCACTCCTGTCAATCCTCAATATCCACCGGGACCTCCGCAAAAGTCACCCCATTATCATTTTCCAGCTCCCCATTGTCAATAATATGTGTCGGGTCATGCACGTATCTCTTCAGCTGAGATACGTGGAAGACGTCGTGCACCCGGTGCAACTGAGGTGGTAGGGCCAGACTATAATCCACCTCACTGATCCTACTGAGGACCTGGATTGGTCCGATGAAGCATGGAGAAAACTTTCCGCCTCGGCCAAATTTCTGTAATCCACTTCTAGGTGAGACCCGCAAGAAGACGTGGTCACCATCCTCGAACTCTAGTGGCCTCTGTCTCCTGTCAGCATATGACTCTGCTGGCTTTGAGCTGTCCTCATCCGCTCCTGGATGACCTGGACCTTCTGTGTCATGGCCTGGACCATCTCCGGTCCCACAAGTACTGACTCCCCAGGGTCTGCCTAGCACAGTGGAGATCTGCAAGGTCGGCCATACAATGCCTCGTATGGTGCCATCCCGATGGTGGAGTTGTAGCTTTTGTTTTACGCGAACTCTACCAAGGGTAGGTGGTCCTCCCAGCTGCGACCAAAGTCGAGGACACATGTGCGGAGCATGTCCTCGAGAGTCTGAATGGTCCTCTCTGTCTGACCATCGGTCTGAGGGTGAAAGGCGGTGCTCAGGCATAACTGCATCCCGAACACCTCCTACAACCCCTTCCAAAGCCGGGAAGTAAAGCGAGCATCTCGATCAGAGATTATAGATGATGGTACACCATGATGCCGTACAATCTCCTGAACGTAGAGACGTCCCAAGCTCTCCACTGAGCCCTGCTCTCTGATGGGTAAGAAATGAGCCGACTTGGTGAGTCTGTCTACATTCACCCAAATCGAGTCGTGACCTCTAGAAGTGCGTGGAAGTCCAGTCACGAAGTCCATAGATATCCCGTCCCACTTCCACTCCAGGACCTCTAAGGGTTGTATCAATCCTTATAGTACCTGGTGCTCTGCCTTCACCTGCTGGTAGGTGAGGCATCGAGAAATGAACTCAGCCACAACCTTATTCATGCCCGACCACTAGTGTTGTAGTCTGAGATCCTAGTACATCTTCACCACTCCAGGATGTACTGCCAAAGGGGAAGTGTGAAACTCTCTCAGCACCTCCTTCTGTAAGGCAACTAGTACCAAGGTACGTCCTCTAAAAATGACGTCATGCTCTTCTCCTAATGTGAAACCATCAGGTTCCTGTCCTGAGGATATCTGCGCATGCCGCATCTCACAGTCGGCGTCCCCACTCTATGCCTCTCCGACCCAATGTAGTAGTGGAGAAGTGATTGTGATTGACTGAAGAAAGGATGGTCCATCTCTATCCACAAATGATATCTGAAAAGCAGCTAACCGTTATGTCACCTCTCCAAGTAGTTGTATGCCTGCCCTCCTACTGAGTGCATTGAATACTATGTTCCCCTTTCCAGAAGTATAGACTATCTCAAAGTCATAGTCCTGGAGGAACTCGAGCCATCACCACTGTCTCATGTTCAGGTCCTTCTGTGAGAAGATATACATGAGACTCTGGTGGTCAGAATAGACTGTAAAGTTCTCGCACATCAGATAGTGTCACCACATCTTCAGAGCAAAGACCACTACTGGTAACTCCAGGTCATGGGTAGCATAGTTCTGCTCATGATGCCTCAACTGAAGTGATCCATAGGCGATCACGACCCTCTCCTACATCAGGACACATCCGAGTCTGGTCCCTGATGCATCGCAGTAAACCACGTACCCAACTCCCTCCTCCAGTAGCATCATGATAGGCACGCTGTTCAATCTCTGTCTCAGCTCTTGGAAGCTCTGTTGACATCTGTCTGACCACACAAAGGGTTTCCCCTTCTTCTTCAATGCTGAGAGTGGTGCCGCAACTCTAGAGAAGTCTGGCACAAATCTCTGGTAGTATCCGGTTAGTCCCCAGAAACTCCGCACCTCTGTCACGCTCTTGGGTGGCTCTCAAGCTAGCACTTCCTCAATCTTCGCAGGATCCACCGCAACTCCCGCCTCAGAGATGACGTGTCCTAAGAAGTGGACCTCACGTGTACAGAACTGACACTTCTT
This sequence comes from Viscum album, assembly GCA_963277665.1. Classification (NCBI taxonomy): domain Eukaryota; kingdom Viridiplantae; phylum Streptophyta; class Magnoliopsida; order Santalales; family Viscaceae; genus Viscum; species Viscum album. The sequence continues at coordinate 1,862,817,177 of OY728157.1, forward strand.
GAGCTTACCATACAGCTGGTTCTCTTGGAGTGTGTCCAGTACAACCCGCAAGTGGTAGGCATGCTCCTCCTCTGTCCATGAGTAAATCAAAATGTCGTCGATGAAGACCACGACAAATCGATCGCGTTATGGCTGAAAGATCCTGTTCATGAGGCCCATGAACACTGCTGGAGCATTGGTTATGCCATATGGCATAACCAAGAAATCATAGTGGCCATACCGACATATGAAGGTCATCTTCTGCACCTCCTCATTCCGAACACTGAGCTGATGATAACCAGACCTGAGGTCTATCTTCAAGAACCACCGTGCTCCATTGAGCTAATCGAAGAGGACATCAATCCTCGGTAGTGAATACTTGTTCCTCACTGTCACCTAGTTCAGGCGACGATAGTCGACACAAAGCTGTAAGCTCTTGTTCGCCTTCTTGGAAAACGATATCGGGGAAGCCTAGGGTGAAACACTGGGTCGGATGAATCCCTTGCCCTGAAAGTCCTCTAATTGTACCCATAGCTCACGAAGCTTGGCAAGAGCCATCTGATATGTTGGGGTGGATATCGGGGTTGTCCTGTGGTACAGATCAATATAAAATTATACCTCTTTGCGAGGAGGTAGTCCTCTAACGTCGTCGGGGACAATTTCCGCATACTGATCCACCACTACAGGAAAACCAGGACTCCGCACGTCAACTGCTCCTAGGATGAGGCTAGCCAACTGATGATTTATGGGCTGTCCTCTCCTCTACGAGAGTCCATCCTGTTCTGTGAAGGCTCCCTTCTTTCCGGTGAAGGTGAACCTGCTCCCGTCGGTGCTTACACACCGCACCTTGCGCCTAATACAGTCAATCTGATCATGGACTGTAGATAACCATTCCATGCCCAAGATGATGTTGTAAGGCCTTGAAGCCGCTACAATTAGATCCCAGCCGAATCTCTCGCCTCCTAGAGTATGCTCACACTGCCAGCACCAGTGCGTGATCGTCGAGTCTGCTCCCGTAGGAGTCTCTAGCCGTAAGGATTGAGCCAACGGCTCTGTCAGAATCTCCGAGCTCCAAACAAGGCCAGCTGCAATGAATGAATGACTCACTCCTGTGTCTATAATAACGAAAACAAGTGTGTAATAGACACAGATAGTACCTAAAATCATCTCTGGCACGCCGTGGTCGTAGGCCTCCACTGCCTGGAGTTGTGCCTGTCTCTGCCCGCCAGCTCCCTGTTGTCGGGGTGGACCTCCTAGGGGTGGTGGTGGTGGAGCTTGAAAGCGTCACCCACCACCTGCTACTCGGCCAGCTACTCTTCCTTGTCCGTCTTCTCCCTGTGGACCGTCACGGTCGACCCTGTGCCTCTGCCTTGGTGGTCCCTCAACCGTCTTGTACTCCTCCGTACGGCGGGTCGGGAAGTCACGAGCCACGTGGCCCTGCCCGCCGCATGCGTAGCACTGTCTGCCTCTCGAAAGACTGGATCTGTGCTGAGTGCCCCGAACCTCTGAGCCAGTTTCCTGAGGACGTCTTCCTGAGGGTCTGGTCTTCCTGGACCCATGTGTCATCCGTTGACTGCCAGCTGCAGAAGACTCCGCTACTTGTCGCCCTGTGGTAGGTCTCGACTTTGGTGTAGACTCTGCAAGAAAGTTCTCGATGAGGAGGGCTCGCTCCAGTACCCCTACCTATGTCAGAATGATGAGGGAGATCAGTGATTCCCTGATCTCCTGCCTCAATTCATGCTCGAAGTTCCGGGCCTGGAAGAATGGGTCCCGTACCATGTCCGTCGAATAGCGCGAGAGATCGGTAAATCTCGCTGAGTACTGGGAGACCGTCAAGCTGCCATGCCGCTGCTGTAGAAGCTCCTAGATGTGAACCACACAGAGGGTGGATGGGACGAACTCCGAGAGAAAGAGGCTCTCAAAGTCCGTCCAGAGAAGAGAAGCCTCGTTGTGAACCTGGAGCATCAAGCTCAACCATCTGCCTGTTGCCGCATGCAGGAGGCCCGCTGAGAGGATCACCATGAGGTGAGTCGGTGTCCTCACTAACCTGAAAACTCATACAACTGCCTCCAGCTAATCCTCGGCTGCCTGAGGGTCCGTCTCCCCGCGGAAACTGGGCAGTCGCTGACGCTGAAACTCGTGCAGTGCACTAAGGTGACGTGCATCTTCAGTGGCTGTGGATGGAAGCATCGGTGGGTAGAGGTATCGCTGGTGCCTCTGCTTTCAAAGGGCCCTGTACCGAGGCCTCATCGCTCGGTGGGCATTCGTCACGCACAACGCTTGGAAACCTAGCTAGCTGCCATCGTGGGGCCATCCTGAAAAGAAACAAGTGTGCCACGGTCAAACAGTATACCTGGTGAGCTGACACAAAGTAATCACAAAGAAAACTTGAAACACACATGCAATCAATGTTTTCATGGATTAAGTCGGAAATCAGAAGTTAGGGTCCTGCTGTACGGATACGTAGGCTGCCGCACCAACACTTGGCTCCCTGGACTGATAACCACACTCAATACTCTTAACACTATTTCTTCACCTAGAAAAATATCTGAGTCCTGAGTTCTGCGGTAGAACCAAACTCCTCTAATACCAATTTGTCACGACCCGTCCTCGGGGCCCATGTCGTGACTACCCCAAGACCTCCTTCCATAGGCCAGGGGCTGGCGACTAGCACCAAGGCGTAATTCTCGGTAAAAAGGGAAGGCATTGCCTTTTTAATGTAAGAAAAAACCATAGAGAAATCAAGTAGAAGTAAACACTAAGTAAAAACAGGGTACAATAGTAAGTGCGTAAAAGTAAGTGTGCCAGAATACAAACCCAAACTGAAAGTAAAGTACAACTGAAAAAGGGAGTACAACAACTGAAAAGTAATGCCGCAGCCTCGAGCCGTCCACTGGAAGTCCCACATGAAGGATGGGTGCATATTGACTCCACAGCACCTCGGGTCCAGCCGTCTGCTCCGAGTACGTCCCGACCAGTGGTCCTCCTCTAGGTACCGACCTGCTCCGCAAGCCTCAACCATGATCAGCGTTGTCCGTCATATGCAACCAACAGAACGTAGTGCGGGCATAGCCCATGCAGGGGTGAGTATAAGCTACACAGTAGGGACCCGAGACCCATGAAGGTCTCCCTGAATCCACAAAGAATAGTCCACAAAGGAAAGGTACAATCACGAAGTAACATCCGAATCTACTTAGGTATATGCCCATACATATCCCTAAGTTATCATTTCTAGTTCGGCTCTAACATCTGAGCCCACGTTCGATCACATCCACACAGGATAGCACAACACAATCCACATAGGAAAGCAAATCAAGATTCTTCTCACACAAGTATACTTCTTCGTATGACGATAGAGATGATCAGATGTAGCCACTGATTCATCTAAGACATCAGACCCACGCAGTATCGATAGGTACTAACCCCCGCAATCACCCACAAAAGATCGATAGGAACTAACCCCCGCAATGACCCACACAGGATTAGGCCCACACAGGAATAGGCCCACACAGGATTTGTAGGCACTGGCCCACACAGGACCACTGAGCGCTGACCCACACAGGATCTGGCCCACACAGGATCGGTAGCACTCATCCAAGTAGGATCACTGAGTGCTGTAGTCGTTGCCGTCGAATCCACGGAGGATATCTGTACAGTCGCCATCGTCGTCGCAGTCGCAGCCAGCTCTAGGGTTCCTGCACACAACAAACTCGTTCGTGAGGGTCTGCTCCATGAGCCGAAAGGCTGATACATCAACTGACACATAGTCCGGAGCTGATGTAACCAAAAGATCCGTATCTTCAACAGGAACTCAACGTCACAGACGGCGCATCAATCGGACGCCCGGTCTGAGAGTTATTGTCTTTTTCGTCCCAGGGGCCCGATTGTTTTTTAAGTCAAAACCAACCTGAATATACTCCAACTACATCCAAACCTCAACCGTAGTAATCCCAAAGGTCCCTCTCACTTAGAGGAATCCATCAAAATCGACGGTATGTCGATCGGACGTCTAGAGCTCAAGTTATAAGCGTTTCTTCTCCTAGGTCCCGGTTGGTTTTATGTACGAGCCAACCCGGCCGAACGCAAAGTTCTCCGAAACCATGAGTGAAAAACACTGAAAAGACCGTCTTGATCCAAGGATCGCATCAAAGCTAACGGTGCATTGATCGGAGGGCCATAGCCCAAGTTATGGGAAAAAGACCGTGAGAGGCCCGATATTAGGGGGTTCGGGCCCGGTCCGACCCGGCCCGGTACCCCCTGGGTTGGACCAAACCGGGTCGACCCGACCCGGGTCCGGTTCTGGCCCGCTTGGGCACGGTCTGGGTCGGCGTTCATGGTGCGGCTCGGCAACAAGGCCTGGTGGCTCGGCCTGGCCAGCGAGCCAGGCGGCTCGGCCATAACGGCCGAGCGAAGAGGGGGAAGGAGGCGCGTTTCCCCCCCGCGAAGTGAAACTATGGCCCCCATGTGGGGGGCCGCACCTGCTGGCCATTCGGGGGTTACAAAACCCTGGAATCCCCCCCTGACCGACAGGCCCGCTCCGGCCGGCCTGCTGCTGCCGCCATGGGACAGGGGCGATCCCGTCCCCCTTCTCCGACGCTGGCGGCCGTCAACCGGCCGCCGCTCCCTGCTTTGCCGCAGCCTTGGTCTGTCTGGCATGGCGTGACGGCAATGCACCCCTCCGCTGTGGCCCTGCTTTGGCCGCAGTGCCTTTTTGATTCTCCGGCGCGGTGTGACGGTGCTGCGCTTTAGTTCTTCTTTAATGGTGTCGCGCTTCTCCTCCCTTCCTTTAATATTTCTGACACGGTTCTTTGGCACTGCGTCGCCTTACACGTGCCGCAACAAAATCAAAGCAACAAGGGGGATGAAGGGCGGCCATGTTCGTGCGGTCCAACCTCCTCCCATTATTGCGATATCAGGTGGCTCAACTAGAAAAGAAGAAAGCGACGAAAGTAATCATGAACAAACAATTAAATATAAACCCCTACCTGGAGCGTAGTCGTCGAACATGGTTGTCACAGTAAGGGACGTTACAGAACTGATCACTGCAGAAGAAGACGGATCATCGCGTCGCGGAGGGACGGTGTCTCCCTTACTTTGACGCAGAAAGAAAGAACGAGGTGATGGGCGTCGGGTCGTCGATCTCTGAGGAAGGCGTGTCTCACTATCGTCCGTCGTCGGAGGTCGGCGTTCTTCGCGTTCTTCGTCGAGGAGGAAGAACTTCAAGAACTTGAGCAAATTCTCCCAAGCCTCTCACAACCCAGCAACCCTAAATAAAATAAGAGTTTGTCTTATTTTATTTCTCAAGCCATGCGTTTTGAAATTCAAAAATGTAACAATCAATTAAATGAATTAATTGCAACGTTTAAACCACCAAATTAATTGATACATTTCATAAACAAAAAAACGCAAGGGTTTATTCCCCTTAATAGGGGTGCAGGTGCATTACCTTATTAAGAGAAGGGGTTTAGGAAGAAAACAAACGGTGCGGCTCGTGTGGGTCCCACCTCACAATTATCCTACCTAATGGGTAGGATATTGTGGGTCCCACTTCATCAACTTAGCTTAGGTTAAACAAAAATAAAATAAAATTGGTTGCACCACTTTTATTTTATTCCTTTACTTAACCCCAAAAATTTAAAAACCACACCCAAGAAAACGCAACTCCCGAAAAAGTGTTTCTAAGCAATTATTGGTGCTGCGATTCCATAGGTTCCCTCAGAATTCGATTCCGAGCACCGGTTCAAATTTTAGAAAAACCCGCTCATTCGTTCACTGAACGTACCCAAGCTAAGCTTCAGAAAATGATTCCGGGCACACCGGGCCTCGGAATCAGGTGTCGTCAGAAACTGCGTTCTTGTAAAATCCCAAAGAAAATTAAAAAAAAATTCTTGAATTTTATGGGTCTTTACATTAAAATTTGCTACTGTTGACTTGTTTTAAAAAATATAAAAGGTTTAATTTTTTTCACAGTCACGGAATGAATTGAAAAGTAATCTATCATGACTATCCAATTTTTTGAATATTTATTTACCTATTTATATATTTCATTAAAAATAAAAATACTTAAATAATAGTTCAAATAATTTTAAAAAGTGATTCAAATAGAATTTGGTATTTTGATAAATAAATTTTACAATATTATTTTTAATTTATTTTCATCAATGTAAATATACAATAGTGAATCATATTATTTAATAAAATTATAATCAAGAGATACTATGTAACCATATTTCATTGGAGGGAAAATTATCAGTTTGAGTAGGTAATATATTGACAATATGTATTCTAGTTCTTATAAAATGATATATTATTAATTAATATCATGTGTTGATTAAATTGTATTATTTAAACATATAATTAATTAATTTTATTTTTTATGTGAAGGGTAGTTCCGAAAATTACGTTTCCCCTAGATGAATGAGTAGGCCTCGAGAAAAAAAAAGTGATCGGTATTGGGCATATGCCATACCCATTTATGAATGATTCCAAAGAAGAATTAAATAAAGGTGACATTATGATTTCAATCATTATGAATTCCATATAAATGAAACTTGTAATTAAATTACAAGTGATTACATGAAATATTATAATATCCATGGATATGTTTCAAGATCTCTTAATTGTTTGTACAACATTATTGGATCATTATTTATTCAATCCGTATTATTATTTCATTATTTATTTGACGTTACCTTCTGATGTATATATACCGTTACTGATCCATTGAAAAAATTACATTCTTATGTTTCCATTCCCAAGATGCTAGTAAATGCGTTTTTAATGATGTTAAGTGAACTTATATAGATAAAAATGAAATTATCAAAGAATATACTATTCATTAATTTATGTCTTATAGTCTAATGTTAGATTAATGTATGTATCTAGTGTACGTAGACAAATAAATTATTATATCCCTCAAGAATTCACCTATTATATATAATTATATTTGAACAATGTGAGACCCAACCATGATTTATGGTTTTCTAGGTCTTTCAATTTGGTTAACATGAATGTACATAGATGATTATTTTTTGTTTGACCCAAAATAGATCTATATTAACAGAATGAAAATTTTGATAAAATTACAATGGTGTTAAACGAATATTGAAATTTTGATAATATAAAATAAAATACAATAGATTAATTCCCCATGTGTTTTCACAAGTCTACTATGAATGAAAATTATAATCTTAGCTAGCATTTTCTCTAATGAAATATACTTATTAAGAAAAAATTAATTTTATTTAGATTAGTGAATTTAATAATTTAGTTGAATAAAGAATAACCTTTCATGGAAAATAAAAATTACATTCCTTTTAATATTCATAATAAAGTCACATTCAAATCTATAAAAAAACGATGAATAAGAAGGCTAAGAAAATGAGATTGAACATAAAGGAGGTGAATGTATTTATAGTTATTGTTTTTTTCAATCATTTGATTTGATAGAGACTCATCGATTGGATCATCTTATAGCTATAAAGAAATTATTGACATTCCAGGTAATAAATAATTCAAGTTTTTAATTACAAAATCATGTATTTTTTTGAAACTGGCTTTAATGAAGGTTTTTTATATGTAATGATGTCTATAATAGTAATAAAAAATGATACATTAGAGTATAAATAAGACACCAATGAAATGGAAGACGAATTAGCTAGGAAGGATGGAAAATCCAAAAAACTCTAAATATTGGTTCAATTAAATTATGAATTAGTTACATATTTAAATGAGAAACATTACATGATATGTGATGCATTAAAAACTACTTCATGTGATAAAGAAGAGACTAAATAGTGTTTTCATTTAATTTAGAAAACATATAGAAATTATATGGATGTCTATGAGGACAATTTAAATGTGAAAGGGACTAATATTAGTTGTAAAACATTATTGAGATCAGATAGTAAATCCCCTAACTGAGGGAAATATGAAAATGTTTCCTATGACTAATTTCATTTTGTTAGTGTTACATCAATATGCTAAGAATCTGAAAGACACATATAAAATTATATAAATATATAGAAGAATAAAAACATTTTAATACTCACCAATATTTCATAGAAGGAGGTCATTCTGTCCAATAAATGTATCTATAATAATAGAAAATAGTAATTTGAGTTTCTATACTGGAAACAACAAGAAAGAAAATATTTGTAGATTCTATGAACTACAAAATGATTATGATTAATTGTAAGGTGATGGTTTTTTTAGATTACTTGGAATTGGTAATTTTATTGTTAATATAACATGTCTATATATTTATATTATAAAAGGCTAAAACTTTTGGCAGTAATGTTTAATATGAGAAGAAACATAATGTTCAAATGATGGAAGATCCTAAAAGATATAATATGACATTGAATAGTATATATTATTATATATAAAGTTTCTATGAGATTTAAAATCTTTTTTGTCATTTATATGAAAGATTATGTTATAAACCAGATTTTTATTACTGCAATGGTGAAAATAATTAATATTTTGTGAAAGAATAGAAAGATAGTAAAATATTTCACCTCAAAGATTTGGTATAAAAAGTGTTATGATATTAAAGAAACTCAAAAAAATAAAAAAAAATTAATGTGAGATTTTTCCAATGAATGGTAGATAAAAATTGAAATAATATGTATGTGGTGAGAGTAATATTGTTGGACACACTCTATATATCTATAGGACTACTCTACTAGTGCTGATGAAGATATTTATGAAGATATGAAAATCACCAATGGTTTATAGTAGAAAATTTAACAATACAATGAATAAATATACACCAAATATGTAGGAGATGAATTAGAAAAATGATATATTAATCATATGTCTAGGAAAAATAGATGAATTAATGAATATTTATAAATAATCAATAAATCATATAATAACTCTAGATAAATCATTGACGTTCATTGCATCTATAATAAAAACTAATAACATTATTATAAATAGGGTTCCCCGATAATTATTTTTATGGAACCAAAAATATCATCAATTTGTGAAAAACATCATGCTTTTGGAGATTCAAATAACGAATTAACTATCTTCATAATGTTGTTTCATCCAAAGTTCAACAAATAAGGACATGTGGGAAGCCAACCTTATTCGAAAAATAAATGGGCTTCTACTTCAATGTTAGGTATTAAAGGTGATATCTATAGGATGGTGGTGAAATTCATACATCCATTAATAAAAACCATCAAGGTGGGTACAAATATTTAAAGGTTTTCATTTTAAATTGCAATCATTCATCAATGCGTAGCAAAATTTCATCAAAAATACTTCAGGAATTAATTTCCATAGTGATAAATTATGGAGAAAACCCATTGATGAAGATAAAATGATGAAATGATGTCTATAATAGATTCCTCATATTCATTAATGTAGGAAATATACAAATCATAATCATTAATATATTATGAAATATCATATTTATTATCCCTTTTTGGTTATGGGGTATATTTTTTTGAAATTGTTTTTTGTCTAACAAAAAACAAGATGAGATCCCATCACACTAGAATGTATTACACTATTTGTTAAGATGGGAGTAGGTTTATATAAAATCATGAAAAAATTATTTATACTACCCTTTAATATTTAAAATTCAAAATTGAGACTATATTGAAAAATGTAAATCACTACTTATGTAACTAGGTTATGAACTCTAGATTTATTTACAATGAATACTATGGGTGATAGATTGATTGAAAATTTATATTAATATTATGGTTTCTATCTCCTCTTTGATTATTGGAAAAATCATAGAGATAAGTTGTGTTGTTTCACGTTGAAATGTCACCAATATTAAATTATGGTGGATATGTTTCTTCCTCCATTTTTATTTGTTTTCATTTAATTCGATTATAAATTTCACTTACATTGGTGATTGAAATTAAGCAATTATTATTGGGAGAAATATTTATTAAAACATAAATCTAGAGGGGTATATTGGAGTTCAATTATGATTAAGTATTGTTCTTGTTAATGATTATAAAAATAGTTTCATAAAATATGATAGGTGATGGATTAGATTATCCACCCACTAAATACTAATTTTTCTCTCTCGTGATTGGTACATGGTAATGATGTTTGAAAATGATGTCCATGTATTATGATTAAAGATTATGAGTTGGAATCTCAGAGTTGCTGTTTTGATAGTTTTTTAGAATCCCTTTATATTATAATATTGAATTATTTGATCATTATTTATACAAGATGTACAAATGTTTGTATTAATTTTCATCAACAGGATATATGAATAAATTTGGGATGGTAAATAATTGGTTGAAAATCTTTTACGGATATGGAAAGAATGTATCAATCATGTTCAAATCATAAATGAATGTTTGATGAAAGAGGATAAACCATCAAAAGAGTATAAATTATATTTATTTCTTCTATGTATGTTTTTAAACTTCATGAAGATTGTAAAATTGAATAATGATGGCTTACATTTTATATAAGAAGAGGTGCACCTAACTATAAGATATTAACACTATTTTACTTTTATTGAAGTACACTGTATTTTTTAATACCAATTAATTTTGTTTTATTATGTCTTAAATTATTATTATAATTCCAATAATCATTTAAAAATGTTATCATATGATTTGGCATGGTTGGATAATCCTCGGATGCATTAAATATTCATTTTGAAGCTTATCCCTAAAATTTTCATCACCAGGGATCATGAAAATAGGGAAAATCCTTGAGAATAATGAATTAGCTAATTATATTACGAAATCACTACAAATTAATTTCCCCAAGAACTTAATATAATTATTTATAGTCTTTTATAGATAAATAAAGGGAAGACTGAATATATTCATCCAAAAAATATTTTTTAATTATAGGACCTCATTGTAAGACATTGATGCTACCACACGATTTTTAAATATGTAAGACATAATATAAAAATAGTAATTATTTAAAATAAAGAGCATATGTCTCCATCATTTCACATCTCAAACTTTATACAACAACATCCCCAGTGAGAATATTTTACTGAGTATAAATCTACAGAACTCAATATTTTTAAAGTGTGTGTGAGGATATGATATTGAAGTATGATAATTTAACCAGGAACAAAATCATAAAGAATAATGATATTCTACTTTTATAAATATATTGGAGATTAATGTTCATATTATTTGTATCAAAATTCTCAGGTTGTAAATATATGATTAACATGGTGATCTTAATTTTTTTTATATGTTTATGGATATAGATATTTCTATCGTTAATTTTTTAAAAATATTTGTGTAAGAAAAGGGCAAGAATGTTTTGTGTTATTATCTGATGTTATTATTTATCTGAGCTAATAAAAATGATAATGAATGATGTGAAGAATAATGTTTTCCTACTATAGAAATTTTTTATTGATCAATAAATTCATGATTTAAAATAAAATAGTGTTTTAATAAATATGGGAATGAATATAATTTCATTTGAGTTGAAAATTTATGTACATGAAAAATGATAAAGGCTAATGTGGGTATTTGAAAATACCACTTTTCATATGACATTGAATAGTTTTCAATGTATTCAATTAATGGATATAAAAAATAAAATATTACATTTAATTCAAACACTCAAGACTATGATATTTTATTGAAATTGAGGAGGGATAAAAATAAATAGAATATGTTCTTGTTTCTACTAATGAAGAATTCAGAATCCAAATTCCAATAGCTGAGATGTATTCCAAAATCTAAAGATCTCTTTCTCAATGAAGAAGAACCCATAGCATGTTGTTGAAAAGAAGAATAATATGAGATAACAATAAATATGGGCGAATATTGAGAGAGATGAAATTAATGAAAATAGATTAATCGATGTGACCATTTCTATTGAAGAACTATGAAATGGAGTTGAGTAGATAAATATTTTCATATAGTCTATCAAGAATATCTGAATACATTGAAAACTCTACAATGAGTTGAAAGATATATATCATATTTTTGAAGATGAATCCTCTACATAATCAAATATATACTTATAAGTGAGTTAATTCACTGAAATTACATCAATATATATAAAGGGACTATATAAAACAAATATGACTCAAAGAATATGTGGAGATCACCATTCTACATGGTGAAAAACATGTTATTTAGATTACTCTAATGTACCTTTGAAAATAAAAGTCATGTGAGATTAAAGAATTTTAGAAATTGTGGGGCATATTGTTGGTGTGTTTAACACCACAAATTATAATCAATATTTGATTATTTTAGAGAATCCTTGATTCGGTACAATAAATTATCAGATTAGGGGCATGTCATTCAATAAAAACTTTTAAAAATATTGTGTGATTTATATATTCCAAATTTAATGTGTATTATTTACGATTTCAGGGTGGTAATAAAATATAAATATATGAACTAAATGGAAATCATGGTATAATAAAAAAGATATTTCATGATGTTATGAATTTTTTTTAAAGAAGAAGATTGAAATAGCTATTCCCTCCCCACCCTACACCCACTCTAAGGTGTCGAAAACAATTTCATTGGAATAGTTGTATATAAAAATTTAATAAAAGTGGAAATAGTTGGGAACATATAGTAAATATTACAATATTTATTAATTATAATGGATATAGATTAAGAAAATTTGTACCATAAAAGTTGATATATAAAACAATCCTTATGAACCAAACATGATTGGATTCATTAAAAATATATTTGTTCTTCAGACCCATTCCACCAATCATTTTTTCATTATAACAAGTATTCTATGGGACTACGGTAATTTTAATCTCAATGATCCTCCCACAAAATATAATGTTTCTTATGTTTACATTCATTATCTAGAAAAGATAAAGAGTCCATTTATAAATCATAAATGAATAAGTGAATTTGATAATGAACATACCTTTAATAAGTTACATTATACCAGAATGGGTTAGGGACTTGCATGTCGAAGCACTAGGTTAATAATTACAATATCAAGTATTAAAATTGAATAAGGATTCCATTTTTTATATATAAAAGTGGTATTACCATGTTTTTTAAGAGAATATTTCCTTCTTTTATATTAAAATTCATTTTAATATTTATTTTTTTCATACATTAATAGTTGTTGATGATGAAAGTGACAGATTTCATCAAGATATTAATATTAAATGAAATATATCTATAATTATCCAATACATTTATGGGGGACTGAATATTTCCTAATATCCAATTATATGGTAATATTATATAATCCGAAAAAAATATGTGATCGATATATCAATACTCTCCCAATCTAGAAATGAAACATTATCCCCCATTCAACCAGTTTGAGAATATATATTTTACAATAAACATCAAAAAATCTAATGTGTATAAAATAAAAAATATATTCTTTCCTAAAACTACATGAATATAAAAACTGACCGTGTAGGATGCAATTTCCCAAAATGGATAGCCTAATAAAATTAAAAATTATCCACAACCACCTAATAAAAATATGACTTAAATAAACCTCATATAAAAAATAAAACATGAAATCCCAATTGACTATGTCAAAACCCTTCATTAATACCAAAATCAAATAAATACATTAATTAATTATATATTTTATCATTATATTTATGTATTTAGACATTTTTATTATATAATTATGATTCATTAAATAATAAACCAATTTATTTATTGATATAACCCTATTAATGATGATATAAGCCTACTTTCCAAATTCATTATCCTTATTTTTTAGACACTATTATCTAAACCAATTTTCCTGAATAGGTGAAGATAATACGATCACTAAAATTTATATATGAGAACAAGAAAATATGAAATGTTACTATTAGGAATAATTTCATTCATAAATAATATATTTATCATCCCCATGTTATTGTTATATACAATATCATAAAAATATTATAACAACATGTCTGTAAATCCATCTTGAACATGAGCTCTAGTGAAGATGAGAGAAAATTTAAATACATTACCACCTCAAGGTCAATTATTTTGGTTAATAAATTATCATTTTCATATAGGTATAAAGGGATAACTTTAATAATCTTATGAACATTCATTATTATGTTCTTCATAGTGTATTTTTTAAATATTAAAAATCACACTATTATTTATTTATTTATTTATATATATAACCTCATTATCATTTGTGCAATAAGTAATGGGTTTATTGAACATACTAAACATACAAATATTAGTGAATATGAGGTATTTATATCACCCTCTATGAGCCATTGGTCCCTAAAATTATCATTATTAATTACCTAGTTGGTTCCAATATTGGAATTCAACAATGAGAACTATTCAGATTATTAGTTAAATATGGAGTTACAAAACTCATCATAATGAAAAATTTGCATCATTTATATATCATTTACAATTAATATTTATTATAATTTATTTAAATAAAATTAAACTTAGTCCAAACTTTGTGATTGATCTTCATATTTCTCAACATAAAAAAACAGACATATAGGTCATTGGCATTGACTATGTAAGACTTGGTTTCAAAAGAATCACATACAATATGGGGGTTAACACAATAATTTTTGATTCTAAATGGTAATAAACCCCCTATATTTTCCTTCTTAAATAAAAATGGGATTAAATAATTATTTAAATTTATCTTCTATATATTTATATATTGAAATTATTCAAATTATATCATTCAATGAATGTTTACAAAGATTATTTTAGCCATCTAGTATAGTCTATTATTAACAGATATTTAGTTAGAGGTAATCTTGTATCCATGAAAAATAAAATTCCAAAATTTCATTATATATTTTGTAGTCCCTTAACTCACTTCTAATAATACCAAATTCAAGCACATTATTCTTTTCATGGATACCACTAGGCACATTTAATTATATTGTGGGAAACGAGGAACCCTCCACTATAGGTTTAAGGCTCAAAATTCCCAACCATAAAAATCATTTTCCATGATAATTATATGATAAATTAAGAAATAAAGAATATAAAATTTAAATGTTAAAAAATAGATTCATAATAAAAATCATCTATAAAATAAGAATAAGAATATGTTTAGCTACCTCCGTAGTCAAAAGAACCTAAAAAGTCTTCATATCAATAATATATTGATTATTCCAAACATTGTCATATAATAAGGCCCTGAAATTTATCCATTCGACTCATACCAAGTTGTAACATCTCAACTCAATATCCACCTAACCGGTTCCTTGAGCCAGTGGGTCACATGGTGTCAAGAACGCCTCTTAATATACATGATGTTATTTACTAGTAGTCATGGTATAAGGATGTATAGTGGGGATAATATAAACTAATATCAAAATGAAATAATTCTTATAATGACAACAAATAAAATGGAAGAAGAATAATATAATAAATGTCCCCAAAAATACACATATAATAATAAACTATGAAGCATGCATAATGAAAAATAATAAATAAATTTTCCAACACCCAATGGAAGAGTAATATACAATGATATCTTGTCATGTTGATATAAAAAAGGAAACAACAGACATGAATATACATCATGATATAAAAAAGGTAAAAATTACAAAATACTTCTTCACTAACATCAAGAGAATATGTTTGGTCCTCAACTCTTATACTCCATGCTATAAGTTAAGTGAATCAGGAATCTGTAGCTGGGTACTTTCTTTTATCCATACCGACAGACATGATGTATACTCATGTACCAATGGTGGATCTTGTAGGGTATCAAATAAACTCATTAGGCCACCACCAAAAGTGTCTTGAAATAATATAGCTTAAATAAATAGCATATTAGCATTCTGATATAAGGAATTTAAAAACTAATAAGAAATATTATTACCATATGGCTTATGTTCCAACATACCAACTAGCTACCTCTTCCATCATCAACATAGGATATTGTAAGAGTGTGATTAGTAACCATATATATAGCGGTAAATTTATATATATATAATTATATGGTCATATATTGAATACATATATATTCACTATGAACGTGAGTAAATAAGTTGGAATATACATGGATACATGGTGTTAGTTAGGCCCGATGTATAGCTCAGGAATCCAGAAAAATTCATACATTACTATAGGATAAAGAAAATGATACTTTCTAAAAATCCCATAATGAATACAAGTCATAATTCCCCCCATTTTAGATATGTGGGATGACTTTCCATACCCAACACCTGATATAAAGGAACATGGATTATAATTACAATCAACTGAATAGAAGCAAGATGGTGTGAGACAGAATGATCTACACCCTATGTAAGGGAGTGTGAAATTTCAATATCACCATGTCCCTTAACAATAATTCAACAACCAATAAAAATTTCATAATAATGACAAAAAATATAATGAGGGGTAAATTTATCCATTTCCGTTAATAAAAACCCAAAACAACTAAGGGAATCACAGTTCATATAATGATAAATAAAAGTATACATTACATCGTATGGCCACACAACAAATTATCGTTAATTATAATAATAAAATTAATTAATTATAAATGAAAAATTCATTTAAGGTAAATGAAAACTCATAGAATGTTTTCCCATCAATTAAACAATTATATAATATACGATAATTCCACTTCCAATCCAAAACGAACACTTAAGAGGTGTTAGGTCATTTAAAAAATTATTTAGAGACAATCCAATTCGGAACACCCAAATGAGTGGATACAGTTGAGGATGTCATCCTCTAAATACATTGCAACAATCTACATGAATATAAGAAAATCATAATAATTATTTTGATAGGAAGAACACATTTGAAGGAGATGTGTAAAAATTTCTAGCATGATACACAATAGGATAAGCTATGAAACACTATACCATTATTTTACTAAATGTAAAAAACTGTACATAGGGTCGTAGATTACTTTTTATCCAATATCATCATTATTTTGGAAGTTAAATGGATCAAATCAGTGAAATTTTACAATACCCTGCATATACGGTTCATGATCTCACACCAAAATAGAATATGAGATGGGATGATGAGGGGAAGAAAATAAAGAAAGAGGATTCAAGTGATTACTGAATTGTATATGATGCTTGTGATTGTGATTTTTTTTGAGTCGTGACGTTGGAACAATCATGATCCCTGACATGGGATGTGGAATAACCCTGGAGATGGTGAAGGAGGCATTACACATGAGAAATGAGAGTTATAAATGACAGGGTAAGATCATAAGCTCAATAATGAAAAAAAATGATAAAATAACCCTCCAACAGTGGGTCTCATTATTTGGATTCATGGTTTTCCAAGCCGCACGCCAACAGTGTGCTAGGGTCTGGCTGATGTGAGGCCATGTATGTGATAGGGGAATGGTTTGGTTGAGTTGGCCTTTTATACATGTAAATGTATACTAGTTCTATAACTTAATCTAGTTCATTAAATGGTTGTACATAAAATTCCATAGGATATCATACACCTTATTGAACAAAAGGACTGATGATTCCCATGGAGAAGTGTTGTGGAATATAAAAGCATTATCAAGTAGGTCCA
The DNA here is from genome assembly GCA_963277665.1 of Viscum album. Lineage (NCBI taxonomy): Eukaryota > Viridiplantae > Streptophyta > Magnoliopsida > Santalales > Viscaceae > Viscum > Viscum album. The sequence goes on from OY728157.1 coordinate 1,862,834,615, forward strand.
CCAATTTTTTCTCGAACTATGTAAGATCTATTGGTTCCATCATGTATGAAAAAATGAACATTGGTGCCACTCTTAGAACTATCTCAACTGTGAGTTCTACCTCTCTCACAACTAGTATCCTAGAAAATATTTCATCAAATACCCCCTACAATGTTCCAACACATAAAGAGAAAAATCCAGTTGTGGCTCATGATAATCTAAGAATATAATAGAGGTATTGTATGTCACACTTCATACCCCTTGATTCATAAGACTATCTTGGGACCCAAGTAAATCATATCCCACCTTATGGATATGTCTACCCCTTTTAGGGATCTAGAAATCACCCACTAGGGATAATATTCAATATGTTTTTGATAGATAACTAAATGATCCATCCAGATAATTACATCAATCACAATCATGTTAATGACGAAGATATTCCATAATAAAAGATATATCATCCAATATCAAGGGGATAATTTCAACATCAAGGAACACATTGTGATTAGATACCTAATTAGGTATCAAAAATCATCATGCCACAAAATTGTTCTCCCTCGAGAGCTAGACACTCCATGTTTTCCTTAGATATATAAGATTGTGGAACAACATGGTAAAATATAAAAGATAGTAAAGAAGAAGCCTCTAGAATAGTACCATGAAAATTATAAGGGATGGTTCTGCAGTCATTCGGCAAAGGCTGCACTGCCTGTTACTAGCTTGCACCGCAACCATAATTCATAATCTGGGTTCTCTGAGAAGGACCTCTCTTCTAGTGTTGCATGGACGGTATCTGAATACCTCTACCTCATCCACCACCATATCCTAATCGGATATTGGTATTCCATCTACCTTCAATAATAGATAATATTGGAACAACTCATGAATGTTGGGTTGAGGTTGATCACCTCTAACTAGGAATTTATTGGATGTTCCTACTAATGTGAAGGATTTGCCGCATCTTACTACAACCTCTACATTACACATGATCCCTCATACACTTGGGTATCATGTGACCCATAATCCCACATTTTATATAGATAAGGAAGTTTTATATATGGACCATATAACTACTATTACCCATGTTAGAAACCTTTAAATTTTTAGATCACATTCAAGAAGAAACGCTTATTGGTTTAGTGTTGAACCACCCTTGTCCAAATCCTCTTAATCCCCCAGATTCATCTTAGTGATAAGGGATTAGTTGAATATCTCATAAATTTTTTCCATCCGAAATTCATTGACATTCGATTGGATTTATACACCATCCCATCTTTGAAATTCATGGAATTCATAAGAACATCACTAGATAATGTTTGTGAGAATCAATAAAATTTTCTTAAACAAGAATAATACTTTCTAACATACATGTAGGCCTAATTCCAGTAAATAAATTCTCTTTAATAGTCACCCCATTGATTATGTAGAAAATATAACTCAATGAATATGGTCTGGAAATATGCCAAGATCAAATCATGATGTTCGTATTCAAGGTTAATTACATGCCATCATTTCATGGTAGAACTGTGATGAATATACGATGTGCTTTTTTCTATTCTCTATAGAGGAATATAATGATTATTGAAAATATTAATCATATCATTGATCCATGACTAGGTAGTACGGGGTCTTAAATCCTTCAATAAAAGTGGGAGGATTCTATTGCTAAAAATCATTATTGAATCATGCTATAGTCGGGGAAGGCCATCGTTTACCGGCATATTTTTAATCATGTGGAAGTATTATTCACAAAATGGTGTGTCAGTTCCCATATCATGAATAATAGTTGGTGAAAGTGGTGGAACTATAGGAGGAACCACTGACTGCTTAGGGACCACCACTTCTGGTGCATGATCATCACTTCCTTCCTAGGATACCACTCAAGGATATCATTGTTGAATGATTCCCTGGTTCCAAAAAAAATCTTAAAAAAATAATTCCCCAGTATAAATATTTGTTGATATATATCAAGGGCATGTACATAGCCTCCCTCTAAATAGATATCCCCTCTCTGAATGTTCAAAATTTTAGGTCTAGGTGAGTTAGTAAAGACCATAACATGATATAAAAATGTAAAAGTAACTCTAATTACACACTAATAAATCTATTTTGATGTCCATGTCTCATATTTAATGATATTGGTTTTGATATAATGATTATTAACTGTAGGGTATAGTGGAAATTCAAAATTATTTTAAATAGGAATTCCTATTTAGGTGTATCCATTTTAATTTAAAATTCAATTTTCTTAAGTTCTAATCATATATATATATATCATTATATAGCTATACTCTTACCAATTAAAAATTAATAAAATTCATACATCATATAGATTTCAATTGAATCATAATTTAATTATAACCTAACCATTACATCTGATATAATGCCTAAAATGGTTCATATTAGAGATAATTCAAAAACCCTTAAATTTGTATATTAAGAAAATAAATGATTAATCTCCAATATAAGTGTGAAATACCCATTTTTATTGATGTATTCACTTTGACAAATCCAATTCAATTTTCCCTACACGATTCCACACAAAATTTCAATAAAATAATAATTAAGGACTAATTATATGAAGCAAGATGATGAATGGAAAAAAAGTAGATGTCGCATTGAAAAGTGTATACCATATTAGCTCTAATGTGAATATAATGGTGCATGAGATTCTAATTCCTTCTCGTACTAGTACATTTGACGAATTTAGTATCTATAAAAATATTATTAATAAGAACCTCCAAAAACATGTTCACCACAGAATGGTGATGTTTTATAAAATGTTTCACATGAAAAATAAAAACAACGATAACCCATCCCATGTAATTTTAGGATCCCCTATATGTGGGATAGCTCCTCCTAGGCATAGTCTCATTACCAAATTACATCATCTCCTAGTCTCCTATCTAATACCCCAATAATAAAATGAAAGTACATATAGGTTCTAATACCACATCCTAATTCCATTACCCATGATCATCTTACCTGGTCCCCCGATCTAGTGGGTCCCCTGTCCTGAAGAGTGCCTCCCTATGTTCTAGAGTTTTCAACTAGTATAGAGGGTGTAAGGTGGTACATTGAGATGACTATACCCTCATACAAAGTTGAACTATGGATATAATAAATAATACAACTATACGAGAAGAATAATATAACAAATGTCCCACTGAAACAATATATAATAAATATATACAAAAGCATGAATAACCATTAAAAACCACTATATAACCAAACATCTAATGATTGATACATATAAAATTATTTCAAGGCATACTGATATAAAAAATTAAAATAGGGTGTGGAAAAATATCATGTTATACAAAAAAAATAAAAAAATAGAAAATACATCACCACTAAAATCAAGAGCATCATCGTAGTCCTCTACTCTCATCATCCATGATATATATAAAATTAATCACTCATTTGTATCAGGGTGATTACCCTTATCCATATAGGTAGACATGAGGTCTACTTAGGTACCAAAGGCAGCCCGAGTAGCATGTCTGAAAAAACTCAGTCATCCACCACCAATGGATTCTATAAATAATTCAGCAAATATACACAACATTTCATTTTGAGGATATAAATAAATAATTTACCAAGATAAAATGTAAATACCAACTGAATCATGTTCGAATAAGACACCTAGATGTCTATACCTGCTTCAACATAGTCTAAGGTGAAAGTATGATCAGTAACCATATATATATAGTTATATAATATTTACACATATATGATATATGTACATGAGGACATATGTAAGAATATGCATGGATACTATATTCTATCTAGACATTGGGTATAAATTTATATCCATAACAAGTCTAATAATCCAATAGGATCAGGAAAAGGTTATATTCATCGAATCTCATAATGGAGGCTATACATCATTCCTATCAATAAAGATAGGTGGGATGATTCTTCATTTCCAACACTAGAAACATAGTAATGTGGAACAAGAAACACATCACCATAATAGAATATTAACATTGTGAGACATCATTATCTACATCTGATGTAGGAGAGCGTGAAACATAATGTTCACAAGTCCATTTACCACCATTCAATCACCAATAATAATTGATTAATCGTAAAAATAATTATATCATGAGGGGTTACATCAATTCATTTATAATCATCAAACACCAATACAACCAAGGGAATCACATTTAATATAATTTATAAATAAAATTATGCCTCGCCTTTTATGGCCTTTCCACCTATTATATTTCATTATAACAATCCATTTAATTAATTACACTGTTAAAATCCCTAAAGGGTCCTGTAATACAGATAAATGATGTTAAGTTACATTGACCAATAATATAAACATGTGAAATTATATTTGGAATCCAAGAATAACACTTATGTAGTGTTTTGACATTTAAAAAATTTTGTTATAAAGAGTGGATTTCATTTGGAACACCCAAATGTGTGGATATAATTTATGTCGACACCATATAATCATATTTCATGGTTCTATGGGAGTGTAAAAATATGTGTTTAAATATTTATAAAGGAAGAACTCATTTTAATGTGATTATTGGAAATGTCCAGCATGTCACACAATAGTGAAAGCTATGAAACACTAAAGCATTTTGGAATGAAATATTGACCACCTTCCTTAGGAATTTATATGACCCCTCATCCAACGTCATCTTTATAATTGGTGTAGAATGGAAAAAATTCTAGAAATCATGGAACCCCATAATAATAACCATACCCCATAATAATAACCATAAAATGAATGGGTATGGTTTTCTGTTTAATAACGAAATAACCATAAAACACCCAATAGTACTAGGTTGCATGGTTTGGTCACATAGTTTGACAAACCATACTCTAAACATGTTCTAAGCTCTATCTAATGAGGAACCCACTAGAGCTACATGCATGGTTCGGTAAACCATTCACAAGAAATACATTAAGTCACTATCATCCTACCTCTACAATATTACTTAGGCATGCACCTTGACTCACATATTTGTCGAAAATTGTATGGCTCCCAACTCACCATTGAAAACCTCCCACATGTTTAAAAGAGACTATACGAACATCATAACGCAATTTCTATTTATTGTGTGTCCAAGTCTCATTCCCCATATTCCATGGCGCTAGGATCTGAACAAGCCACAAACAACCTTTTTCCTTTTGTGACTCCATTAAGTCCCATTTTGTGGAAACTTTTATGTAATATAAACCGAAAAAATGATAAGTACCTTCTCAAAAATATGGTTTTATTAAAATAAGGTCAATATTTTCAAACATCATATTCATCAGTGAATTATTATTTTGAATATTTTTTTAGAGTACTAGTAGTGGAAAATTTCTGAGCCCCTAGATATTCTGAAAGATGAAACATATTTCTACAATATTACTCCTTAGTAGTAAAGTAAACTAATATATCCCAATCCACTAAGGCTTACATGGATAGTAGCGAGATTAGTGTGATCACCCTAATACCACCTCTAAAAGAATATTGTCTAGCAACAAGAAATGGGAATGATTTACTAAAATGGGAGGCCTTTTCCTATTTACCTTTACGAAAATCAGAAACCATCTCCATGAAAACTGAAATTGATTAATAATGAACAACAAAATCTTTAGTATAACCATGACTAGAAATAACATAAATGAAATAAATCTATGTATGATAAAATGATCATTATAAAAAAGGATAAAAATAATTTTCCAACAGGAAATGATGTCCCTGCCGAAAAAAATGGGAAATAAGTAATGATTTTCTAGCTATATAACTCCATCTCTGACCATCGAACATGGCCAATTAACCCATCTATCACAATGATTGAGTGATTTCATCACAAATATTCCAAAATTTTGTGTAAGACTCCAAATGTGTTTGAAAATAAAATTTATGGATTTGTATATACATACCCAATTGGATTCCCTGAAAATAACAAAGGTATAAATAAAATGATAAAATATTAGTCATATTGATTTAATGAAAAAGGGAAACAACAACCAAAATATATATTCTCATAAAGAAATCCCAAACAAGATAGAATAAGGATCCCAATACCTTCATACACAAAAAGATAGATATTTATACCTACAACTCTAGATGTACATCACCGAATCCAAACCAATGACATGACATCACTTGAATTATTATGGAGATCCAACACCTCAACATTATACTAAACAACCAATGGGGACCTATATTCAATCCATTAAACTCTCGTTTACTCTAAAGAATCTGATTGTAGGGACCCACTCCACATTACTATGCTATATATCCACGGATCACTCAATCCCATGGAGTACACTCTCACTATTGGAGCTAAAATATAAGGGAGTACCACTCTGTATATAGAGAACTTTCACCCTTCTATAGTATGTGGTATACTATCATCTATTTTATAAAATGCATGGTGGACCACAAGATGGTGTGATAGGGGGGTACCAACCCTGACATAGCTTTAATGATCATACCCAATCACTTTAATTAGTCAAGTATCACCAGAGAAAGAATCACTCTCAAAACTTCTCTAATATTATCTCATATACAAAAATTAACACAACAATCATATTCTACAGAAGAGAACACCCTCGATCACCTACTCATGGGACAAAATTATATTTCTAAATAACTTGATATGGAAGGAATATGGCCATGGTATAATTGAACAAAATTTATAAGGGGTCACTCTATGTGTAACTTCACCCCTGTCCCAGGGTGTGTCGTAACCTAGACATGTCATGGGAAGCTCTTTCAGAGTACATGGAGTGTAATAGTGGCACATGACATGGATAAACCACCAAGATAATATATTTCTCATCTTGTATGGTTCCCATATAAATATGGTCATGACCCTACACTTCGAGATGTTCCCTCTTACTTACAGTCATGTCCGAGTACTAGGTCATTCCAATGTACTCAAAACCATGACCATATTCCAAGCCATGTTTGTTCTCAATTACACATAGAGCACACTCCAAGCTTAAACCAATAGGTTTCATGCAATATATGTTCCACACAAACTGTTTGATCCTAAAATTCACTTAAAACCATGAATTCCGAATCTAGAAGACTACACTGCATGTTATTTTTGGAACATATCATTTATTATAGTGTTTCATAAGTAATAATTTTTGGTCTCCACATAGTTTCCAAATCAACCTTCTTCAATATAAATTGTGATTTTTGAAAACACATATTTAAAAGGAAGCATATCCATCCATCAATACTAAGGATCAGATGGCCAAAAATCATAATATAGTCACAAATGCGGGAGTCTGTCATGTATCCACTGGAATTTTGAGTCACTAATCACATATCCATCATCTGAAACCAATATATACAATATGATATGTTATTAAATCATATGTTTTTTCAATTTATATTAAAGAACAAAAAATATGGGGATTTGATCAAGATCAAAACCACCTTCGAAATATCTTACCACAACTCCATGGTCAAATTGTGACGAATGTGGAAAATAATTTTTGAAAATAACAGGAATAGAGATTATTAGCATCGTTTTCCAGTGTGATCCTAGATAATGATCATAAAGTGTCGGATTATGGGTGACATTATTAAATGAAAAATATAAACTTTTATGAACAATGAATTCATAATTTGAGAACATACAATCAAAAGATATAACATATTATGATAATGTAGATTACAAATCAATGCATATTAAATGAAAATTATGGATAAAAAAACAATGATCCCAACATTGATTTTTGATTGATCATTGGTGAAGAAACCATTATCTAGTGATATGGATGATATTCTATGCTCACTGGGGGCCTCTTGATTTACCTAAATCTGATCATCAACATTATCTAATATTCATCCTCCACTGAAGAATGCACCGCCTGCTATCAAATCCCTCTAGGGTTATATAGCTAACCATGCTCATTTTACAAAAATAGTTATTTATTAGGACAGATTATGATATGGAATAAAATATAAATAAATTTATCATTTTTTAATTTAATAAATGTTCCCATTAATGCTCACCTCCCATAGAACGTCTAAAGCTAACCATCATTAGTTCATGCCTATAGTAATCCCCATGTTTCAGAATCAACAGTGCTTTCAGATTTTCCATTAATTGTATCTATTAATGGAAAACCCATTAATTAATAAATAATGTGTGTGAATGGATTATAATATATCATTATTTTTAATATTTTTATTAAATGGGACCATGACACCGAAACATGTTGCTGACTCTAAAGTAAAAAAATACATATATATTAATAGATATATTAAACGTAATAATCCAAAAAAACCTATGGTAATAAATTCTCCACTCATTCAATTATTTTTACTTAAAAAGAATTATATATAGAAGATGGTGGGGGTACGGAGTCTATAACTGACCCCCACACTCCTAAGATCACACCATCATGCTCTCATGTTGCCAAATCACACAAACTATATGGATGGTCTGTCTGTGTAGGATCTTCTACTACCAATCCCCGATCAGTATTGGGTACTCCTTAAAGGTGGATCCATCGTAAATTTTCATCTCTCCCTAATAAATAACATGCATAAGGTCATTAATTTTTCTCCTTAGTTAACACACATTTTATATTTCTTCAACATGAACCAAACTTGAGAGAAAAAATAATCTATATGTAAACCTTACAACCCTCTACAAGATCATGAATGGCCCAATAAACCCTCATGATATATTTCATTCTAAGATGAATTTTTGAAATCTTTTTCATGGGAGGAATCTAATAATATACGGTCTCCAAACATGTACTCTAAAAGAATATTATGTTTATATTGGTATGATTTTTGTCTAATCTAGGATTTCATCATAGGCCCATCGATCTAATGAACATTATCTAGAGTTTCATGAACTATATATGGCTGAACAATAGAAGTCTCACTGACCATAGTCTAGCATAAGGGTGACATAAAGGGATTCCCATATAGGGACTCAAATAATTTCATTGTTATTGTAGAGATATAGTTGTTTTTAAATGAAATATAAATAAATTGAAAGTTTTCCACTCAAATTTAGAAGAAGTTCAACATACATGACCTCATAATATTTTCAAACAACTGGATAGTCTACTCATTTATCATACACTTATGTGTGTGAATCATTGGGATAGTCTACAATTGGACCACAAAAAAAATTCTATGCCTCAACAAAACCATTAAATAATGAAATAATGATTTTTGGAGATTCACTTTGAGGGTACCCCCGTTAATACAAATGACATACTACAAATACTACTACCCTAAATGATCAAATGAGATCAACTCTTGGGAAGAATGAAAGTGCACCTGCATGGAATGATTTTTAAAAAACAACAATATAACTTCATTACCTCTCACAGTCATTTTAATACCCAAAAAAATATATATGTAGATGTTGTCTCATTTCCAATATGGGATCTCAAGAGGTTATTTCAACGAAAAAAAACCTAGTGATCACCCAATACCATCTACCTTGAGAGACACTAAGAGAAAAACTCGACAACACTCTATCACGTGTGAGCCTATAAAAACTGCCACTAACAGTTCATGTACATTCTCTAAAAAATAGGATGTATAGAAAAAGTGGATGTTTGAAACTCCCTCATCACCAATAAAAATAGTGTGACTAGAGTATCCTTACATACATGAAAAAGGATGACGTGATCCGCCCCTTTAAAAAAAATCTAATATATCTCATGAGGATATGTGGTTACATATAAAATATCCTTTGATGTCACCCAAAAAAGAATCTCTCACACACTGAAAATGTGGGGCAGTCCCCATCATTAAATGAAAAAAACCAGTTCACGCTCTTTATCCAGTGTTAGCTTTAATGAAGCCAACTATTCAGACACCTCATCCACCAAGAGTTAATGGGAAATACTACTAAGGGAATTTTCTAACAAATTTCCCTTCCTAAGATGATAAATTATCATAAACACACTATACAATATGAAATACAACAATCACATCTATATTATTTTCATATCTCTCTATGTGAAGATGTACATATGGATTTTTTGATCTCAGTATACAACAATAAACAATTCCAGAATATAGTGCCTCCATATCATCAGGGTGACATATACTGCAACCATATATTGATGAGAAGTCTCTTAGTTCTTATAATGGGGTATCAACTACCTCAAGCCGTATTTGATCACGTTCTACATATACAAAAACTTGAAACTAATCCTTTCTCTAGAGGGATCAAAAAATAGTGTATACTTTGTTGGATCAGATTACACCAAATATACACAAGAAGGGGTGAATTGTGTCTTTTCAAAAATCATTGTGAGATTGTGTTCTTCCTTTTAACTTTAATCATATAAAATGATGCAGTTGAAATTTAAATAGCACAAACATAAGATGTATATTGGTTCGGGGAATAGAAGTCCCCTAGTCCACTCCTCCAACACTCTACTCCAAGAGCATGATGATTTTCACAATCTGGTCCTCGTTTCAACAGACCAGTTCACAACTGAGTATAGGCAGTTGACACCTTTACAATCTAAGGAAAAAACAAAGCCTTCTGGTTTACTTATAGAACCTACAAAGCATAGTAAGATAAGATGATCACTCAAGAATGGAAAGAAAAGATTTTCGTATTTTGGAAATACTTTCCAGATGTTCTTCACAATTGCAACAGCATGCAATTGATAGTAGATGGATCGTCGCCTTCAGAAATAATAATCATCACATCATAAATCTTCTATGTCGATCCCGTTGCAGTAGATATAGAAATATAATTCACAACATCAGCAGTATAAAATTCACAGTAGATCATCATTGTAGAACAAGTGGATCTTCTATCGCGTTCCTTCCTCTTTTTAACAAATAGAGCTTTGATTCATCTTTTGAACCAGCAAATCGGTGTGATTCAGTAGTCTATGTTTTTCTTCTCTTTTTTGAATATTCAAAAGAGATCACATGATCAATAAATCATCGATGCATATAAATAAAACAACGATAATAACTTCTCCTGTAAAATTAGATCCACAAAAGTTTTCATTTTTACTCGTGATATTCAAACATTTGAATTTACAGAGCAGTCATAACTTCCCTGAGACTCGTCATAAAAATCTCTTTTTAATTCTATTATCAAATCATTGATGAAACTGTTTTGAAACAGTAAATGTCATACTATAAAATAATCATTAAATTTGGTTTCAAATCCGCCAAATAATCAGCGTATTGACCATTGCATAAAAATATCGACATTAAATTCTCTGACGCCAAACGTAAGGTTAAGTTGAACTGTATGTGTCCTATGAACGTAAGGTTGATGACATTGTCTTCAAACGTAAGGTTCACAACGTAAGGTTGACAACGTAAACTTGACAACAAATGTAAGGTTCATTCCAAAAGTATGGTTGGACATCAATACTTTTATCTTCAACTTTCAAACGTACGGTAAAAGATTCATACTTTTACTTGATCCATACTTTTCCAAGAATGTATGGTAGTTTAAAAAAGTAAGGTTTAAGAGCCATACTTTTGAGAAACAATCGTAGCATTTAATATTTACGTATGGTTCTCCTTCCACACTTTTTTGATATCCCAAATGTAGGGTTCCTTCCTAACGTAGGGTTCTTCTTCCATACTTTGCCGATAAAATATGGTTGTTTAACCATACTTTTTCCTTATCTCCAAAATTATACATTGTTTCTATCCTTATGCTTTGTTTATCCACATAGTGTATGAACAGTGTTTCCAGAACACGCTAAAGCAGATTCCGAATAAGTAGAGCATGAACATTTTTTTTCAGAACACACTAAATATGAATAAATTAACAATAAATTCTCGTAATTTCAAGAGTAAAATAAAATGATAAATTCCTTGAAAATGCTTAACAAATAAAATCATTAGAAAATAATTAAGGGTATTTGTGAGCATCAAAATTAACATAAAGAGATATATTTTTAATATAAACTCCCCCTTTAAATAACAATTTTATGTATTGTTGAAAACAACACTTTCTAAAAAATCCCACCTTTTTGATAACCACAAAACCCATAAAATAATAAAATTAATTAAATGAAATTATCTTTCAAAATTAGTTACATAATGTATTATAATTTTTAGAGGATAAAACAATATTTAATTTTAAAAAAAATTATTTCAACAAATATAAATTTCTCCCCCTTCATGAAAATAAAATAATTTTTCATTAAAAATAAAAGTTTCTAGTTTTATCAAAATTTCTCCCTCTGAATAAAAAGAAAAAGAAAATTTTCCATTATAATAAAAAACTGTTAATAACTTAAAATAGTTTTCTGTATAAGTATAAATCTGTATAAATCCAAAACATTAAATATATAGGAATTAATAACCTAAAATAGTTTTTTCTATAATTATAAATCTTTATAAATGAAAAACAATAAATATAGAGGAAATCATTTAAATAAGGTTTTTAAAATAAAATGTTGTGTTTATCCCAATTTATCCCCCCTTTTGTGATATCAAATAGAATGATAAATCATGGATTTTAATACATTTATTGTTGCACTAAACTATAGGTAAATTCTATTATTAACTGTTTATAAATAACTAAATCTAGAGTAATGGAATATCAAAATAAATATAGTAATACAAATGGATAGAAAGTAACAATTTTTCATTAAAAATCAAAAAATAGATACATGTACGATAAACATAGGAATCATGGTTTTTTTGCAGTGAATAGGTAGGGTTTATCATCATTGGACTGTAGACTTGATTTATACTAAATTTTCTCTCAACCTTTTCATTAGTCCATCAGCAAGATTAATAATAAAATATTTGGCCTCTTGAGTCATATGAATATCTTCAATGAGATTGACTCTGAAAAACATGTGATTCCTTTCTTCTATATTTATAAACAAAGACAGATTCTCTGTGAGTTTTTCTAAGACAGAACAGATTCCTGGCTCATTGGATGTTAACTGATCAACTAAGACTTTCTGATTATCTAAGAGAACTGATAATGGACCACTATTGCACTAAACATCTTGAAACCTGTCATTTATATTGCTCATTGCAACAGTGATAGCTTGAAATCATCTAATTAAATTAGGTGAAGTTCCTGATCCACTAGAAACACTATTTACAATTGATGAGAGTTGTGAATCCATAATCAACTTAAAATATGAGAAATCTGACTTCATAACCATTTCAGATTTCAATTTTTCAAAAACATTTAGCATATCCTATTTAAAATTTTAACTTCTTGTCTTGAAACAGTGCCCTCCATAATGTTGAGTCAATAAGGTTTTCCTTATGACTTTTCCATTCCTTCATGTTTTTAAAATCACAAAAACCTTATACATAAGTAAATATTATTATTACACAAATAAGGAAAATTTACTTCCTTAAGGAAATTTACCTTAACCTAGATTTTCTTATACTTTGCCATTTTTTCCCTTAAAATCAAAAACCGGAATCACAACCAAATTGTCGGAGCCTTATAATGAAAAGTTGGAGTATTCTATTTTTAGGATCCGAATCTTGGATGTGATCTGTAATATAGTTTTAATCCGAATTCTAGACTCCAAACTCTGAAGCAGTTCTAATTCGAACTCTTAAGAAGTTCGACTCCGAACTCTTTAGAAGTTCGACTCCGAACTCTTTAGAAGTTCGACTCCGAACTCTTTAGAATTTGACTCCGAACTCTGATTTCCTATAAAATAGAATCCGAACATTTCTTAACATAGACTCCGAACTTCTTTTTGGTTAGACTCCGAACCTTTGACTTTCTTAACAATCCGAACTATTAATTAGTCTTTACTTACATTTGCTTCATTCCAAAACGATGTCGAACATTTAGTTATACAAAGTTTGTTATAAAGTGATGTCATCTATTCTGTTTCTTATTAACCGTTGGTTGAGTTACACGTGTACAGGTCCTTTCGAATTTCATGGTAAATTTGACCATTGGAAGAAGGAGCCGACCGTTGGAAATTTTCCTATAAATAGGAGCTCATTTGAAAGAGCTCTGTGCTAAAAGGCTGACTGATCTTCGACTCATGTGATTACTTGCTTCAAGTGAATTCTAGAGAGAGAGTATATTATTAACTCTCAAATCTTCGCGCGGCTCCGAATGTTGGTGATTACATTCGAGGACTTCCGGAGATAGGAAGATAGAGGTGACAAATACCTTGAAGTTCGAGGTCATCCTTGCTGAGGAAGACAGAGGTTGCCAACTACCTTGAAGTTGAGGGCTTATGGGGATAGCAAGACAGAGACTCTGATCTTCGTATCGAGGGCTTACCCTGATGTGGGTAAGACAGACTTGCGAGAAAGTAAAAATCAAGGGACCTTTGTCCAAGGTTGTTGGATACCCTTCTCTTTGGGTTAAAATACTTATATCATGTTACTAGTAGTTCTATTACTTGTTTATATTCCGCTGCATTTTGTATTGTAAGGAAAGTAAAACTTTCTTATACATCCTTACTTATGCTCTGTTTCTTTTAGATTCTATACGCTTTAAGGTAGAATCTCATATTCTAATCTTTTGTTAAGTTTAAATTTCCGGAACCATATTTCCGGAACCTACTTTCGGAATCTCTTTCCAAGTTTGCATTCGGTGTTAGAGGTGTTGTGAATTTTCATAGTTTAACTTTGTTAAACTTATCCCTTTCCTTTTCTTAAGTAAAACTTAGTTATTCATAACTAACTTTAAAAGTTCCAAAGGAATTTTTAAAGTGTACAATTCACCCCCCCCCCCTCTTGTATATTGAGCATCTACATCACTATTTCGATCCTACACTTACGCTTTTGAAATTTCAACTATTCGGATTCTAAGATGCTTCTTAGAGAATCATTCTCACATTGTAGTTGAGACAACTTTTTGTAAAACTCGTCGTCTTCCATGTTCCTTGAATCAGAATCACCTGGTTCTTGATTCGCATTTTTAGTTTCTGGGTGATGTAGTAGTATTAAAGGTAATGATTCAGTATTAGATTTTTCGTTCTCCTTGGCCTGAGTAGGTTGGTCCACAGAGTTTTCCTTGGAGTCCTCAGACTCCTCTATAGAAAAATCCTCTTGAAGTACCTTTGTTAGAGCATTAGGGAGATGTTCATTACAAACTTTAGCATCATTGTCTTCCACTGGAATTTCGAGAACAATATTTTCAGGAGTTTCCTGAGGTCTGGCCATTTCCTCACCACGCTCTGCCTCTTTATCTTGTTCCTGTTGAAGTGTAACTTCAACATCATCTACAATATGTTCCTGAGTCTCCCTTTCAGCTTCTTCTTGAACTCCTGATCCCTTTACTAGCGTTGTCCTTTCACTAACATCTTCCATGGTATTATTAATAGCAGCTTCTCTTAAAAAAGTATAAGAAAATAATGCTTCTGTTTTGGCCCATGCAAGGGAAGTAATATCCCCATTAATAGGTCTAGTTCATTGAGATTGAAGTCCATCTTGACTTCTTTCTTCCTCAGCTTCTTCCACTTCAAATCGGATCCTTCTTGCTACATTTCTGACTCTCGATTCTTCTTGTCCCTCCTTGGACGTAGTAGGTTGATCCTGAGCACTCTGTAAGTCATCCTCAACTCCTACTGGAAAATTTTTTCCTTTAATGGTACTCCATAAATAGCCATTTTTTCTTAATGTTCCAGCATTAAACACATTACTGTGATGGTAGTGTACTCGGGCATCCACTAATCTCCCCATGTCCTTCTTAAGAAATTGCTTGGAAATGAATAGACCAAAAAGATAAAAGTTCATTCAGGCATAAATATGAAAACAATATCTTAGATATCTAACCATATACCTAGGAAAATTGAGTTTGAAATCACTGAGCAAAAGATACATTATATACATATCAGGATATAATATTTTTTCCACCTCAGACATCCGCGGTGCAATTCATGTTTGCACATATTTGAACAATATTTTCTAATCAGGCTCCAAATCCTTGATAAACATTTTCTTTATACACTTAGTACAAAAAATAAATGACATTATGTCCTCAGATTTATGTACAGTATCTCCAATATTTTTCAAAACAAAATGAAAAACTCCCTGATTAGGGAAGTTGAGAATCTGACCAATTTCTACTGACGAGATTGAGAAATTTCTATCCCCTATCTTAGCCATCGTACTATCCTCTGTATCTCCAAGACTAAAATGTACAGATTTGAAGATGTGTCTAAGTTATACCTCCTATAGAAATTCCATATTTTCACTGTTGAACGCCTGTTCAAGGTTCTGAAACGACAGCGCTTGTTTCAACAATAGATTTGTCTGAAATAATCAGTCGATATTGATTACCTTGCCCTGTAAGATTTTTCTTCATTCAGAGCATTTTCTCTTGGTATTTCTTGTCTCGGCTTCACTGGCTCTTTTATTCATTACCATCTCTGTGAGAATCTCTGTAGGTTTGAAGGTTAGGGTTTCAGAGGTTCGAAAATTAGTGTTCACGAATAGCGGTGCGGTTTGTGGGTTCGAAAAGGTTTCAATAGAAATGAAACGGTTTATAAGTCGAAAGGGTTCCTAACAACCTTGATTTCCGTGTTTTTAATTATACTTACATATATTTAAAAATAAATAAAATAGATTACGTTGGGAAAAGAATATTATTCTGTTTAAAAAATAAAAACTGGAAAATTAATTTATGTAGAATTAAAATAAAGAACTAGCATTGTAAAATAAAATATTATTTGAAATAAAATAAACCTAACTCCCCCTTAATAAAATCAATCCTTTCAGTGGGAAGTGGTTTACTAAAAATATCAGCTAATTGAATTTCAGTACATACGAATTCCAAAGATATATCCTTTTTAAGAACATGATCTCTTAAAAAATGATTTCTGATATCAATATGTATAGTTCTAGAATGATTAATAGAATTTTATGAAATATTTATAGCACTAGTATTATCCCATAAAATAGGAGTATTATTAAAATTTAGTCCATTGTCCATAAGAGTGTTTTACATCCACAACACTTGTGCACAGTAACAGCCAACAAAAACATATTCTGCCTCAGCTGTTGACAGGGAAACTGAATATTGTTTCTTACTTGACCATGACACTAATGATTTTCCTAAAAAGTGACAAGAACCTGAAGTGCTTTTCTGATCTAATCTACAACTCCAAAATTTATCATTTGAAATTGAAATCAATTTAATATAAGATGTTTTGGGATAAAGAAGAGATTGGAAAACAATTCCTTTTAAATATCTAAAAATTTGTATAACAGCAGTTAGATGAGATTCTATAGGATTTGATTGAAATATTTCACAACAACATACTGAATGCATTATATCTAGAATTCTTGTAGTATGTTTTAATAAACTACAAATAATACCTCTATATAAATTTTTGTCAACTGACATTATATTTTTATCCAAATCAAGTTTTATATTAGTACACATAAGAGTTTTATAGGTCTTGCTGTTTTCAAGTCCAAATTTCTTCAACAAATCTGTAATGTATTTTCTTTGATTCAAAATATTTCCCAAATATTTTTGATAAATTTGATGTCCTAAAAAGAAATTTAGTTCTCCCATAATACTCATTTCAAATTCGTTTTGCAGTAACTTTGAAAACTCGTGACAAAGGGTTTTATTAGTTGATCCAAAAATTACATCATCAACATAAATTTCAACCAATATAATATTAGAAATCACACTTTTCTTAAATAGTGTTGGGTCTTCCATTCCAACTGTAAAATCATTTTTCAAGAGAAAAGAGCTTAATATTTCATACCAAGCTCTACGTGCTTGTTTAAGGCCAAAGAGAGCTTTAGTATGTATAAAAACAAAATCAGGTTTTTGAGAATTTTCAAAACCATGAGGTTGATCAACATAAACTTCTTCAATTAAATAACCATTTAAAAAGGCAGACGTAACATCAATCTGAAATAATTTAATGTTCATATGAGATGCATAGGCTAAGAGGACTCTAATGGCTTCTAGTCTAGCTATAGGTGAAATGGTATCATCATAATCTATACCTTCTTCCTGATTATATCCTTTAGCTAAAAGTCTAGCTTTATTTCTAGTTATTATTCCTTTATCGTCTTTCTTATTTCTAAAGACCCATTTGGTTCCTATTACATAAGTGTTATGTGGTCTTTTAACTAATTCCCAGACTTCATCTCATTTGAATTGGTTTAATTTTTCTTGCATTTCTATCATCCATCTTTCATAATCTAAAGCTTCTTCTATAATCTGGGGTTCTAATTGGGATATAAAAGCAGATAATTCTACAAGATTTCCTATATTTCTTATAGTTTTTATTCTTGTATCTAATTCGCCTATAATATTTTCTAAAGGGTGATAATTTATGGTTCTAGTCTGTCTAGGAAACACATTCATATGTTCTTCAGTATCATGCTCTTCTAAATTGGAATGAATTTTATTTATATCTTCTTCAAAATCATTTTTTATGTTCTCAAGCCTCATATTATCAATAGAGTCAGATTGATCCATTTTATCTGTTCTTTTCTCAAAGGGATTAGATTCATCAAATTCCACATTAATTGATTCTTCAACAATCCTTGACTTCTTATTATAGATTCTATAAGCTTTGGATTTAAGTGAATATCCTATGAAAATTCCTTCATCAGATTTTGGATCGAACTTACAATGATTATCCATGGTGTTTAAGATGTAAACCTTGCATCCAAAAACATTAAAGTAGTTAACTTTAGGTTTTCTGTTTTTCCAAAGTTCATAGGGTGTCTTTCAAAAGAGGTCTAATTAAAACTCTATTCACTATATTGCAGGTTTTGCTTACAGATTCTTCCCAAAAGTAGGTAGGAAGGATGTATTCATTTAGCATAGTCCTAGCCATTTCTTGAATAGTCCTATTTCATTATTCAATAATTCTATTTTGTGGAGGGTTTCTAGGTGCAGAAAAGGTGTGTTTAATACCCATATTTGAGCAGAAGGAATTAAATTCCTGATTTTCAAATTCTCCACCATGATCACTTCTTAATGAAATTATTTTAAAACCTTCTTCATTCTGAACATATTTACAAAAACATTCAAATAATGTAAAAGCATCATTTTTAAATTTCAAAAATAAAATCCATGTAAATACAAAAAATTCATCAACTAAAAAAAATAAATATATTTTACCAGCCATGCTTGATACTCTTGAGGGTCCAAACAAATCCATATGAATAAGTTCAAGAGGTTTAGATGTTGCAATTGTGTTAACAGATTTGAAGGATGATTTGTGTTGCTTTCCATGTGGACATGCATCACAGAATCTGTCACTTTCAAATATGAGACAAGGAAAATCAGAAACTAATTGTTTCTTAGATAAATTATTTAAAAAATATAAATTTCAATGTCCAAGCCCCCTATGCCAGATCCAAGATTCATTCATTTTAGTAGTTAAGATATTTACATGTTGTTTACAAAAGGAATTTAAATCCATGGTAAACACATTATTAGTTCTCGGTGCTCTAAATTTAAGCAATTTATTTTTGAAAACAGAACATCAATTGTTAGAAAAATCAACAACATAACCATCATCACATAGTTGAGAGATACTTATCAGATTGTGTTTCAATCCTTGTACATAAAGTACTTTATTAATTGAGACAACATCTTGATCTCCAACTGTTCCAATACCAATGATTCTTCCATTAGCATTGTCACCAAAAGTGACAAGTCCACCATTTTTTCAGTGAGTGTAGTGAAATTCATTGAGTTTCCACTCATATGTATTGAGCAGACACTATCCATATACCATATGTCCTTTTTTCTCTTGTGACTTTCTTCTTGCAAAGTAATTTACACAAATTTCTTTGGTACCCATATTTTGTTGGGTCCAGTAGTGTTAGCTAGCAAGGATCTGGGAATCCAGACTTGCTTTGTTTTTCTAATATCACATGATTCAAATAGATCATTTCATACAGAAGCTTTATTAATGTCGCTTATTTGGGATTGTCTTAAGAAACAGTTTTTAGAAATCTGTATCCTTATTCCACAGTAATTACAGTTTAGTCTTTTTCACTTGGAATAAAATATTTTTTGTACATTTTGCGTTTTTCACCTTTACTTCCAATTCCAAATCTCTCATTTTTAATTAATTTTTCCGAATAATTTAATTTAAATTATTATCTCCATTAGTCAAATCAAGGGATGAAGTTTTATAATTTTCTACTTCACATTGCAGTGATTTTATCTTTGATTCATAGTCTTTATTGTTAGAACTAATTGAATCAAATTTTTCAGTTAACTCCTTATATTGATTCAACATTGTATATATATCATCAGAAACTTCCTAATAAATATTAATTAAATACTTATCCTTCTTAAATAGAGATTCATATTTTCTTCAAGAATATTGTAGTAGGCTGCATATTTTTCATTAGAGTAATTAAATTCAGAACTAGAATCAGAAGAGTGGTAAGATTGTACCTCATCTGCTTCAACCATAAAACACATGTTGGCTTTCAGATTGGCTTCCTCTTTATTTGAGTCTGATTTACAGGTTCTACTGGAGTCTTTAGATACACTCCGTGTAGCTTTTATGTCTTTCTTGTCCTTATGCTGACAGTAATTTCTTTTGAAAAATTTCTTTTTCTTGTCTTCTTTTAGCTGAGGACAGTTAGGTCTGATATGCCCGTTTTCTTGCATTCATAGAATCTAACATCCTTATCTTCTCTATTAAAGGATTTTTTGTAGCCACTTTTCTCTTTATAGAATATTGTGAATCTTTGAGCGAGCTGAGACAATTCCACATCAGAATTAGTTAACTCAGAACTCTCTGACTTTTCTTTTTCATTTTTCTTCATCTTTCTACTTTTACTATGTGATGATGCTTTCAAGGCAGTATCTTCTCTTTTGATAAGCACTTTATGTTAATTAGCTTCATCTTCCATCTTAGCTTCATACATCATTAATGTTCCAATCAGTTCTCTCATGGTTAAATTTTTGACTGGTGTCGACTTTCTGATTGCTGAAGAGATTCCATTCCATTTTGTAAGCAGTACTCTCAACACATTTAAAGCTTGATCATCTTGCATAATGGGATCTCCCAAGGCAGCTATGTTATTGACAATATTTGTTAATCATCCATTAATTTGAGTAATACTCTCACCTTAAACCGTTCTTAATGTATCAAATTTAAGCTTAGCAGTTGCATATCTCATTTCCCTGAAATTGTTAGTTCCTTCGTAAGTAATAACAATAGTTTTCCAGATTTCATATGTTGTTGAGAATTGAGATACTCTGTTAAACTCATCAGGTCCTAGACGAAATAAAATTGCATTCATTGCCTTCAAATTCATATCATATTCAACTTCAGTTGCTGCACTCCATGTTTTAGGTTTTTTTAGTATTTCATATGGAGTTAGAATCTTAGAATAGACTCGGTATCTAAGATTTTTCAGATACATAATCATTCGAGACATCCGGTATCCATAGATTACTCCATTTAAGTATGGTTCTTTGACCATAGAAATTCCTTCTATAGTATCAGTCATCTTGCTCTGTATATAATCACTTTTAGCTTGTTAAATCTTTGTCAGAAAGCTCAACCTCTCATACCAATTGTTGGATCGGATTACAATAAGTATACACAAGAGGGGGGTGAATTGTGTCTTTTCAAAAATCTTTGTGAGATTGTGTTTTTCCTTTTAACTTTAATCAGATAAAAACATCCAGAAGAAATTTAAATAGAAGAAACACTAGATGTATAGTGCTTCAGGAAACATAAGGCCACTAGTCTACTCCAGCAACGCTCTACTCCAAAAGCATGGTAATTTTCACTATCTGGTCCTCGTTTCAATAGACTAGTTCACAATTGAGTACAGGCAGTTGACACCTTTATAGTCCAAGGAAAAACAAAGCCATCTGGTTCACTTACAGAACCTACAGTGCTTAGTACAAGAAGTCGATCACTGAAGAATATAAATAAAATATTTTTGTATTTTGAAAATACTTTCCAGATGTTCTTCACAATTTCAATAGCATACAATTGACAGTAGATAGATGGTCGCATTTAGAAATAATAATCTTCAAATTAGAATCATTCTGAGTCAACCCCGTTGCACTAGATATAAAAATATTATTCACAACTTCAGCAGTAAAAAATTCATAGTAGATCTTCGTTGTAGAACAGGTGAATCTTCTATCGCGTTCCTTCCTCTTTTTAAGAAATAGAGCTTTGATGCATCTTTTGAACCACCAGATCGCTGTGATTTAGTAGTCTATGTTTTTCTTCTCTTTTTTTAATAATAAGAAGATCCCACATGATCAATAAATCATTTATGCATATAAATAAAAGAACGATACGAACTTATCATGTAAAATTAGATCCACATTAGTCGCCGTTTTTACTCAACATATTCAAACATTTGAATTTACAGAGCATTTGTAAAATCCCTAAAGACTCATCATAAAAAGATCCTTTTAAATCGATTATCAAATAAATGTTTAAAGGGTTTTGAATCAGTCAATGTCGTACATTAAACCAGCTTTAAATCTTTCCCTGAAATCCGCCTAATAATCAGCATATTGACCGTTGCATAAAAATATCAACATTAAATTCTCCGACGCCAAACGTAAGGTTATGTTGAACTATATGCATCCTCTAAACATAAGGATGATCAAATAGTCTTAAATCATAAGGTTCGCAATGTAATTTTGACAACATAAACTTGACAAAAAAGGTAAGGTTCATTCCAAACGTAGGGTTGGTCATCCATACTTTTCTCTTCAAATTTCAAATGTACGGTAATATATCTATACTTTTAATTAATCCATACTTTTCAAAGAACGTATATTTCTTTACAAAATTAAGGTTGATGAGTCATACATTTTAGAAACAAATTTAATTTTTAATATTTACGTACGGTTATCCTTCCATACATTTCTGATATCCCAAACGTTGGGTAACATCCTAACGTAGGGTTCTTCTTCCATACTTTGCCGATAACGTAGGATTGCTTAACCATACTTTTCCTTATCTCAAAAAGTATACAATTATTGTATCCTTACACTACATTTATCCACGTAGGGTATGAAATGTGTTTCTAGAACATGCTAAAGCAGATTCTGAATAAGTAGCGCATGAATAGTGTTTACAGAACATGCTAAATACGAATAATTTAACAATAAATTCCCATAATTTCAAGAGTAAAATAAAATGATAAATTCCTAAAAAATGCTTATCAATTCAAATCAATAGAAAATAATTAAGGGTATTTGTGAGCATAAAAATTAACATAAATAGATAGAGTATTACTATAAACCACCTTTTAAATAATAATATAATGTATTGTTGAAAACAACACTTATTCAACATACTAAAAATCCACCCCCAGTAGTCACAATGATAAGGAACTGTTAAGCCTCGAACTCATCTCTTTGAATTCTCTCTACCACTATTAATACTAGGTAAATGTCACCCCTTTCTGTATTATGGTAGTCAATGGGGATTCAATATTGGAGATATCGTCCATATATCTCTTATATTACCTCTCCATTTTCGGAAACATTTCACCTATGACACAGGTCTTGGGTGGAATATAATCAAGAACCACATCAATATTCACTAGTTTTATAGTAAATCCACACACAAAGATGATATAACCTAATATTTGAACCTCATGGATCCTAAACTAGATATTTTGGAGCTTTCCAAGATGAATTAATAATTTTTCATCATGATTCCATAGTTTTCCCTTTAGAAACTCTATTTTACATGTTCTATCTAATAATAACAATCGATCATACATATCAAACAATCACACCATGTAGGAACCTCTATAGAAATATGTTGGAATATGGTATCAACGATAAACTACAGATCTCAAATGAGGGGTAGAGGTATAAATCAATAACTCTCCCCCATGGGTACAATTATTTTATCATGGCTATAAATGACACAAATTTCACCTTGAAACTTCTAATTATTAGTTTGGTCATATCCCACAATAGCATAAATCCTCTAATGTCCTTGACTGTTATCTCTATGAGCCTTGATTGGGACACAAGGTCGTGGTGGTGGAAGAATCACATAGCAACAAATTACACCAAAATCATCCACCCCCAGTGTTCCACTTAATTATCTAGGATCACCACCTCCATTGGTGTTACTAGAACAATTAATGGGAGATAACTAATCAAAGATTTGTTTATGTTGTGGTAGACCACCAACTATCTGCATAATCTTATTAACATGTCATGTTATGAAATACTGAGTCATGTATCTTCTATAAAACTAGGATGTTTTTAGGAAATATTTTGTTTATGTAATTTTTATTCTTTAGAATCTTGCTTTGCACGCAGTCATGAGTTTAAAAGAGCCATGATATTCCCTTAATATAAAATTATCGTTATAGCCCTGTTGTGAGGTTAATAGAAATAATTATTAATAACTTATGAAAATACATTATGAATTAATTGGAAATTAATTATTTATGATAAATATAAATCAATTATATATTCATCCAATTGATATTTTCGTCATATGGTGTGAATAAAAACCTATTTTATGAATAAGAACCAAATTTTTTTAAAAGGATAATTTTACACAATTTAATGGTGAATCCATTTAAAATTAATATATTGACACATTAATAATCTCTATATGAAAAAATAAAAATATTATGTTTTATTAGGATAAAAAAAATTACTTTAGATAAATTTATGATATTTTTTTGATAACTTGCATATTTTGATAAATAGTAAAAATACCCTAAAATTTAATTTAATTTTTTTTTCATCAAGAAAATATATATGTTTAAATAATAATATTTATTGGCTTTAAATTATAAATAGATTATATTTTTATCATTTAATATAATTTATGTAATTTTCATTAATTTTACATTAAATTAATATGTAAAAACATTTCAATCTTTTCAAATGTTTTATCTTTTAAAACTCATATTCTCATTTCATCAATGGGATTAATTTTAAATTAATTACTGAAACTTAAATGTTTTGAATATGGAAAATGGATTCCATATTTGAAATGTGTATTTGAATGTGTTCTTTTTATTTTCGGACATTATGAATAGTAACTTCAGTAATTATTTTATTTACCATAGTTACAGGGTAAATTTGGTAAATAAGGGTAAAATTAATATCTAAGAAAATAAAACTACCCTAATCCTATTGGATGAAATAATTATGAACGTTGGTATACTTTGGTCGATTTTGGGACCCCATGGATTCACATGGATGTGAAAATGACATTTTATAAGAATTAATTTAAAGTAAAGATAATTATAACCTAAACATATATTTTTTACTAAATCTTTTTTAATATAGCATTATATAACTGATATCTCTGATAATAAATATTCATTATAAATATAGAATAATTTCCTACATAAGGTTATTTTATTTATAATTTAATATATTATATATATTGTTTTATTTATGGCAAAAATATGATGTAGTGATTACCTCATTAATGAAAGATTTAAATAAATGAATTTATCAATTTAAAAAAATTAATATGGTAAATTTGATGTCATAAAATAATATTCAGGATGACATTGACATATTTTCTTTGGGTTAATGCCTTATTTTTTAAGGAATAATGTTTTTATGAATTTTTAAAAAGTCCAGTATGAATAGTGTCCAAAATTGACAAAATTCCTAACTTAAAACATAACATAGTTTATTAAATGATATTAAATTCCTAAAAATATAATATTCTGATAAATGGTCAATATAAGTCCATGTATATCACATAAAACCTCTTTTGGGGTCTTTTATATGATATGGTAATTACATTAACCCACAATGTGTAAATAACATGATATCACAATAAGATTAAAAAAGGTAAAATTTGGGTTAAACAAAAAATATAAAGGGAAAAAAATATTATAAACCTGCCGAAATTTTATTTGAAGATTGTTATTCGAACCCAAATCATCTAATATTTGAATTAAATATGTATTGGACCATTTTTAGTCAAAATTAGATTTATTATAAATTAATATTTTTGAGAGTTTCCAAAAGATCCCATCTCATCTCTTTTAATAGGGATCCTCCTCCCTTTCCTATTAAATAAATTTTGAGACTTAAATCTAGGCTTACCCCTTCCCATTTCTCTTTTAAACATCACTAGTTTCATTCTAGTGGTTCTGGTATTTTCAAAAGGCCATCTCTAGAGCCTGAAGAGGAAATTGAAAGGAGGGTCATCGAGGAAGAGTTAATATCTTCTACTGAAACCATCAAATTTATATCATCTCATACTTCCTCTTCTTTAGTTGTTTCATTATATAAGTAATAAAATCAGTATTACTAATATTATGATATGTTATTATATATATGAAACAACTCTACTTCACCTTCTATTCATTCTATGAAAAACGAAATCAGCACGGGTGTGTAGGTACGACTTACAGCCTCCACGGAGGGATGTGATTTGTTCTATATAATCATCCTTAAATAATGATTATGTAAATGAATTTAATGAGGAAATATTATATATATTTTACTAATAATATGATTTAAATTATATAATTATAACAAAAAAAATTCGAATAAGTACTTATCTGACAAAACATACATTATAATGAAAATCAGTTAATGCCCGAATAATGAGTAACAATGAAGTGTTACTAACAAAAGAATGAAAATTTAATCATAAATGATATCAAAATAATGATTATGATTCTGTAAAAATCATTAACATTATTTAAATCATTAAATAGGAATTTTAGATACATACAAATCATATCAGCCATAATTTAAGGGATAACTTTTCCAATCTCATTTTATCTAAGATTGTTTATTCATAAGTATCTACAAGAGATATATTTTCCATCCATGTCCATGTTTTCTAAAAAATATTCTTATATAATTTTTACTATTTTTCTATTAATATTGACTGTCATTATACTCATTTTGACTTTGAATACATGGTTTGGAAGGAATCTTCCATTTGTTTACCATACGAGGTATTATTGAATTTTCTTGAAAATGTATGAGGGTAATATTATTTTTAACTTATACTAAATTAATGAATTTTTACATATTTATAACGCATTATTTTAGTGAATCACCCTCTACAAGTTACAATAGTATTTTCAACTCAATTCTTTTATTTTAAAATTTCATGATATATTGATAAAATAAAATATTTTTGAAGAAGAAATGATATTTTACTTACGATTGAAGCTCAAGTGTTATATAAAAATTATTTTCCATATTATATTACATAGGTGTATGTTATCATCACTGACATCAAAATTATTTTATTGACATTATGATGGAATTTTGTTTAGTAAATCCATTCTTTTATATCAACTATGATGGAATTATGTTTTAGAAACCCATTTGATTTCATGGGTTATGCTATGATGAAAGTTTCTTTATTTTTGTGCCACATATATGAATAGTTTTATTACGAGATTGGTGGGACCTATATCTCCCTCTGTTTATTTCGGTAATGTTTTATATCTGATGAAATATAAATTTCGAGAATGAAAATTTAATCTATTTCAGTGATATAGGGTTGGAATGGGGAGAGAAATCCGTTCAGTAATGGACATTGTCCTCTGTGATGATCTTTGAAAATAGACTTGAATAATATGAAATGACTTTTTATTCATAGGTGTGTGTGCCAAAAAATTTGATAGCTTATCTTATAACAATTGTGATTGCGTTGAAATTTTATTATTTATCCCATGATATGATATTCTGACCTTTTAAATGTTGGATAATATTTACAGATGTTATGTTCTTTGGAATATGATATGATGGTTATTTCAATTATATACCCTCATTGAGATTTTGATCTCACCCTTTTATATGTTTCCTTTCCCTGGGACAAGAAGAGGGGTATTAAGTATGGTATTCCAAAAATTATTCTATATATGATGAATGAAATGAGAGGCAATGTACGTGTTTTGTGAACGAGCTGTCTATGATTCCCATTTTCTAAAGAAGTTATACCTATATTGTCCTATCATGTTTTTGTTATATGTTGTATTACATATGCATCAATGCTGATGTGATATCACTATATATAAATTATGGGTCATTATATTTTGTATCATATGAAAGGTATAGTTGACCTTTGGAAACTAGGATGAGAAATCATTTTTAAGAACTATAAGGATATGTTCAAGTATAGGATAAAATCCTAGTTATTCAAAAACAGCCATGAATAAACTAGGTTAAAAAATAAAGTGTATTAAATTTATATTTTATTCTAGATTATGTGGTTTTCCCATTATTATTAGTGTTTCTCACATTATTCTTCTTGGTTATAGTCAATAGATGGAACCCGAAGGAATAACATTAATGCTTAATGCGACTGGAAATGCAATTATTTTCCCCCTGATCAACCAAATGTTATGGGATCTATAATGAAAAGTCATGTAGTAATGATCACAAAACATTATCCAGCTATGAATCATGCAGGAAATCCAGACAAGCAAGGGAAAGAGCAACATTCTGTTTTGTCATTCATGAGGTAGTTTCCACCTTCATTCAGATGCTCTTATGATCCATTAGTGGCTAAACAATGGATCAATACCACTGAAAAGATATTTTCAGTTCTACAATGTTTTTACCATGATAAAGTCGTCTTATAAGTATATTTTTTAGAAGGTGTAGTTGATCAATGGTCGACTCTTATCAAGAAAACAAGGAAAAGAGATGAAATTGAGTCCATGGAATGGGACGAGTTCAAGAACATATTTTTCAATAAGTACATTTCTCATATTCATTAGAAAAATACGGAGAAGGAGTTCTATGATCTTAAGTAGAAGTATGATGAATCTTTTCATACCTAAGAAGAAAAATTTTACAAGACCTGCAAGGAACTCTTTTGGAATTATTATCCAACATGATAATGAGATTGATCGATTCTATAGTGGCTTAAAACCAAGTCTCTAAAGTGTATTAGCCATATGAGACTTCAATAAATAAAAGGAAATTTTTAAATGTGCTATCAAGGTTGAGATGGAGATTTGAGTAACCCATTAGTCATATGGGTTTGATAAGAAAAGAAAAATGGAATTAAAAGGAAAATTTAATGACCACACTGAAAAGAAGATGAGTTTTCCATTATGATCAATATGTGGAAAGAAACATTGGGAGAATTTCCTTAAATGGATTAGTAAATGTTTTATGTATTGAAAATAAGGTCATTAAAAAATATAATGTTGATGTGATGGTAAAAATATTTCTAAGGATGTGAACAAATAAATGGCTACATAGAATGAACCTCACACACTTCAATGTTAATAGAGAAAGGAACTAGAGAATTAGGTGAATCAATGCCCTAATCCCAGGGTTATTGATGATGACCGACATCAACACACTCTTAAGGCCAACGAAAAAGGAATGTCACTTTCTATTACTATCTGTGACATGGAGTATGATAATAAAGTGGTAAAAGGTACACATACTATCCAGTCTAAAGTATATATTGTTTTATTCGATTTTGGATCCACTTATTCTTCTATTTATGAAGAGTTTTCTAAGGGTATTGTCTTATTACCTCAAAAATTAGACCTTGATTTAGCCGTGACAACTCTTAATGGCACAATGGCTGCATAAAAGGTTAACAGTTCTACTCCAAATGATGTTTTTGGGAATGTGATTCCTGCAAATCTTGTGATCATTCCTATAGTGTAATTTCATGTGATTCCGGGAATGACTTGTATTTCATTATATGGATCTCATATCAATTTCCAAATAATGGAAGTCACATTTCTTATTAAAAATCAATAAATGTTCATCTATCTGTGTAAGGATGCGTATAACCTTATAGTGGAAATTTATTCAATCTTCTGTGACATGATTTCAATAAATGAAGGTTATTTATCTCAAATGTTTTGGGAGAAAATAATGATTAAGAATATGCCCATTGTACTGGAGTTTGATGATGTATTTCATGGGAAATTTCTAGGTCTTCCACCAAAGCATGAAGTTGAGTTTTAAATAGAACTCATATCATGTTATATGCATATTTTAAAGACACTTTATATAATGTCCCAAATTTAGTTTCAGTAATTGAAGAAGGAAATCTGAGAGAATATTTATTAAGGATTCATATGCCCTGCTGTGTCATCTTGGGGAGCTCTAGTTCTGTTTGTTAAGAAGAAAGATGGATCAATGCGACTTGACATTGATTATCGAGAACATAACAAGATCACTATAAAAAAATTTCCTCTTCCCTGTATTGATGACTTATTTGACCAAATTCGTGGAGATCAATAATTTTCAATGATTGATCTTTATTTAGGATATCATCAATTAAGGGTAAAAAAGGAGGTTATAACAAAGATAGAATTCCATACAAGGTATATAAACTATGAATTTATAGTTATGCCTTTTTGTATTACTAATGCCCATACTATTATCATGGATATGATTCATAGAGTATTTTGTGGCTCTCTTGATCAGTTTTTTTTAGCCTTTATAGACGATATTCGTGTATATTCAAATAGCATGGAAGAACAATATGATCACTTGAGAATTGTATTAAAGAACTTGATAAAGGATAACCTTTATACCAAAATTACCAAATGTGAATTTTGGCTTCAAAAAGATTCATTTTTTGGTAACATAATCTTGACAGAGGTTATATCCATGGATCAAATAAAAACAATTGTTATTGATAGATGGTCGAGACCAACAACATTAATAGAGATCTAATGTTTTCTTGTTTTGGACAGATATTATCTAAGTTTTTTTAAATATTTTTCATGATTATCTAGTCCACTCACCACGTTGACATGGAATGGTGTTCAGTTTGTTTGGATGAAAAAATGTGAAGATAATTTCAAAGAGCTAACAAGAAGTTTAGTAAGTGCACTTGTACTAACACTGTGTTGTAGTGGAAAAAGTTTTTTGATCTACAGTGATGCATCCAAAAAACTGGAAGTGGTGTGTCATCATGAAAAATGATATGGTCAAAGCATATGACTCACTAAATTTGAAAATCTATGAGAAAAATTACCCAAATCCTGATTTGGATTTATCTGCTGTAATCCTTGCATTAATGATATAGAGGAATTATCTTTATGGTGAAAGGTGGGACAATTATACAGATAAAAAAATTGTAAATTATATTTTCACACAAAAGGAGCTGAATATATGGAAAATAATATGGTTATATTTGATTAAATATTACGAATTCTCAGTAAAGTAACACCCTGGGAAAGCGGACAAGTTGGTAGATGGTTTGCGTCAAAAAGACCATGCTAGATTATTCATGATGAGAATCACAAAAGATGCAGTATTTAGGGATTTACAAAGGACGGATCTTGAAATGTTAATGGGAGGGGATAAATATTATCTTTCTCTAATGAATGTTCAACCATCAATAAATGAGAATTTTAAATATGCATAAAATGAAGATATATAGTTATAGAATACGGTGACAGACATTAATGAATTAAACCTTCATTGTGATGAAATAATAAGGTTTAGGAACCGAGATTTTGTTCCTACTACACCAGAATTAAAGAAGGATCTATTGGATGAGGCTCATAGTTCATCAATATCTATTCACCCTAGAAGCATAAAGACATATAGGGACTTAAAAGAGAACATATGTTGGGATGGAATGAAAAGAGATGTTTTTGAATATGACTCTTGATGCATGGTTTTTAAGTAAGCTAAGGATGAGACACAGAAGTCTAAGGGGATGTTAAAACCATTACTCATACCAGAATGGAAAATGGAAAACATCACTATGGACTTTTTCATTGTACATCCCATAATATCTGAAGGCAAAACTGTTATCTGTGTTATAGTTAATCACCTTACGAAGTCATCACACTTCACAATTATTTGATAGTATTTATCTGTTGATCCTCTTCTTGGATATATGTTAAAAAAGGTGTAATATTTTATGGATTAAAACATTCCATTATATGTTATCAGGGTTCTGGGTTGACCTCGATGTTCTGGAAAAGTATTCAACATGCTCTGGAAACATAGTTAGGTTTTAGCACTGCTTATCATCCTCATAAAAATGGTCAGTCTAAGAGGAGAATATATAATCATAAAGACCTGTTGAGAGCTTGATCTATGGATTTAAAAGGTGTTTGGGATCAACACCTACAATTAGGGGAATTTTCTTATAATAATAGTTGCCCCTCATGTATCCAGATGGCTCCTTATAAATCCCTATATAAAAAAAGTGCAGAAATCCAACTTGCTGAGATGAATTTGGGGAATGAAAGCTATTTGGGCATGATATTTTTGATGAAATTGCATTAAAGGTCACATATATTCAACAACACATTAGAACATCTTAGTGTAGGAAAAAAGTTATCTTGACAAATAAAGAAAAGACCTAGAGTTTTAAGTGGGTGATAAGGTGTACTTATGAATATCTCCCTAGAAGAGAGTAATGAGATTTGGAAGGAATGTAAAATTGAGCTCTAGGTATATCGGTCCTTTGGAAATACTATATTGTGTTAGGAAGTTTTATTACCTATTGGCTCATCCACCGAATCTCCCTTTGGTTCATGATGTGTTCCATGTATCCCTCCTAAGAAGGTACAAACATGATCCTTCACATTTACTAATCTCATAAGTCATACCACTAGAGAAAGATAATTATTATGAAGAAACCCAATAGAGATTCTGGATCATAGTAAAAAAGTTATACAAAACAAGACCACTAACATGGTTAAGGTTTTATCGAGAAGATAACAATTTGATTATGCTACATGGGAATATGAGGATATGATGAGGTAGAGGTATCCTCGCTTATTTATTTCCATGTGATGAATTTAGAGGGTGAAACTCGGTTTAATGGGTGCATAATGTAACACCTGGATGATTTTATGATAGAATTTTTAAATAATTTTTATTGAGAATCTTTCTTTTCACACAATCTTGAGTTTAAATGAACTGTGAGATTCCCTTAATATAAAATTATTGTATAGCCTAGTAGTTAGATTAGCGGGAATATTTATATCTAAATTATGAAAATTCATTATGAATTCCTTGGATTTTAATTATTTATGAAAAATATAAATCAATTAGATATTAATCCATTTGATATTTTAGTCATATTGTAGTAATAAATACCTATTTTATGTATAAGAACCTATTTTTAAAAGGTTAATTTTATACCTTTGAATGGAGAACCCATTTTTAATTAAGATTTTGAAACATTAATAATTTCTATATGAAAAAATTAAAATATTATAATGAAACAAGATATAAAAATTTACTTGGGTTAAATTATTGATATTTTTTTATAATTATCATGTTTTGATGAATAGTAAAAACATAATAAATTTTAATTAAAAAAAATTTTTCTTCCAGATAAATGTTATGATTAAATTATAATATTGAATTGTTTTAGAGTATAAATATTATATATTTTTATAATTTAATATAATTTATGTCATTAGCATTAAAATTATATTTAATTCATATATAGAATAGTTTATTAAATGATATTAAATTCATAAAAATATAATATTTGACCAGATGGTTATTATAAGACAAAATATTTCATAAATAACTTTTTTGGGTCTTCTGACCTAATTTGATTATTATATCAACCCATAATTTTTAAATAAGATGATATGATTATATGATTAAAAAATGTAAAACTATTATTAAACAAAATAGATAAGGATAAATATATTCTAAACTATAATAAATATTAGTGTATGATGAGTATTCAAACCAACATCATCTTATCTTTTAATTAAATATGTTTTGAACCATTTTTAGTCAAAATTGAATTTATTATAAATTAATATATTTGAGGGTTTCCTAAAGTGCCCCTCTCCCCTCTTTTGAAAGAGCACCTCCTCCCCCTCCTATTGACATTATTTTGAGACTTCAGGCTCAGAAAACTCAAAAACATTACTCTTCTAAACTTCCCCAGTTACATTCTGGAGGTTTTGGTCTTCTAAAAAAACAACTGAATTCATTAAGAGGGAATTTAATAGAGGCACGTAGAGGATGAGGTAATCTCTTCAACTGATTATTTCAAATTTATATCTTCTTCTATATCCTATAATCTAGTTGTTTAATTATAATGTAATAACATTAGTATCACTAGTATACTAATACATTATTATAAATATTAAACAACCTTATTTCACCTTCTATCCATCCTACGAATGATGAAATCACTGTGTGTGCGTATATACGACTTACCGTCTCCACAGTGTGATCTTATTCATTCTACATAATGTTTATTAAGTATTATTTTGTAAATAAATAGAATGAATAAATATGATATATATATTACTAATTCCATTCTATATATTATATAACTATTCCAAAAAAAGGAATAAGAACTTTTCTGGTAAAACATACATAAGAACGTAGAGTAGTTAATGTCGTAATAACGAGTCACAATGAGATGTTATTAAGAAACAGATGAAAATTTAATCATAAATGATATCATAAGAATGATTGTGATTCTAAAAAAAAATCAGTAACATTATTTAAATTATTATTCAGGATTTTCAAATACATACGAAGCATATCAGGTCTATGGTAAGGGATAAATTTTCAAATATCGTTTTACCCGAGATTGTTTTTTCGTAAGTATCTAGTGGAGATATATTTATCATTCATGTGTAGTTTTTCTAAAAAAAATATTCTCATACAATCTATACTATTATTCTATGTATTTTTAATTTCATTTTTACACGATTTTACTTTGACTACATGGTTTGGAAGGAATCTTTCTTTTGTTTACAATACAAGGTACTTTTTGACTTTTTTCAAAATAAGAATGAAGATATTGTTTTTTAACTTATATGGAATGAATGGGGTTTTACATCTTCATAATTCTTTATTTCCATGAAGAATCCTTTATACTTTTATTAGTTTATTTTCAAACCGTTTTTTTTAAATTGCACGACAATTTGAGAAAAGAGTATGTTTTTTAAGAACAATGTTTATTATCTTCAAGAATGAAGCTCAATTGTTTGATAAAAATGATTTTCCATCTAGGATTACATAGGTTTATGTTTATATCTCTATTATTAATATGATTT
Source organism: Viscum album (assembly GCA_963277665.1). NCBI lineage: Eukaryota > Viridiplantae > Streptophyta > Magnoliopsida > Santalales > Viscaceae > Viscum > Viscum album. Next base: position 1,862,869,479 of record OY728157.1, read on the forward strand.
GATTGTCTTTATGATGGAATGTTATTTGGGAAATCCATTTGTTTTATATCAATTATGATGAAATGATATTTAAGAAACCCATTTGATTTCATGGGTTATGATATGGTGAATGTTTATATATCTTTGTGGCACTAGTATGAATGATTTTATTATGAGATGTGTGGGAACTATATCTCTTTCAAATGGAATGGTTAAAGTCATATATCTCATGATATAGACATCACTAGAATGACAAGTTTATCCGATTTTGTAATACATGGTTGGAATGGGGAGAGAACTCAGATCAGTAATAGACTCTTTATGCTATGATGGTATTGGAAAAGAGCCTTGATTAATATGAAGTTATTTTATATGCTTATATGTGTATGCCACAAGATTTCATGTATTATATTATTACTATTAGGATTGCATTTCACTTTAAATATTTATCCCATGACATGATATTATGATCATTTATATGTAGGATAATTGTTTAAAATTTTATGTTCATATGAATATGATATTATAGTTATTTCATTTTTTAGACTTTATGAGAATTTGAGCTCACCCTTTTATAAGTTTATTTTCCCCAGGACATTAATAAGGGTATTAAGTATAATATTCAAAATAGAGTCTAGATATGAGAAAACAAATGGGAGACAATGTAGAATTGTTCAAAACTAGTTGTTTATGTTTCCCAGTTTCTAAAGACATTATTCCAATATGGTCCTATCAAGGTTTTGTAATGTATGGGACGTTATATCCTTAAACATCACTAGAATAAAATCTTCCATCTCGTTGATCACTATATCTGATTTGTGATCATCAAGTTTCAAATCCCCAAATCCAAGATTAACTTTAAGTATGCCTCCTACTTCAAAACCCTAACATGTTCTTCCTGAAGCTATTTCAGATGACTCTAAATCATACTGGAATCACTCAGTGTCCCTATTCTAGGATACTCTTTTTCAACAACACCCTCTCTAGGACTCATGAATAGCATGAAATTCATAATAAGACTATGAAAGAATTGATATATCACGGAACAAGAGACTCTATCAGTTTCTCATGGAAGAATCCATCTCATACAATATTAAGGATGTAATGTGTGAGGTTGTTTAACATGAAAATATAATAAAAAATTATCATATCACCCTATTTTAGATCATAAAGTTCTTGAATCTATATGAAGTGAAAAAAAAACAAAGGGAAACACTCATTATAAAATTTCGTGTAGAAGTCTGACCATGAGAGAATAATACCATCAATTATTTGCATCATCAAAATCCATTATCTCCCTTATTCCCAATGTGAATGGTTTCCTATAAGAAAAAACAATTTTTTGATCGAATCCAGGAGAAGAATAATGAATTAGATCACCGACTCATAAAAACCGTATGTTACCTGAGGATCTTAATCTCCATACAACCTCAGTCATCTCCGATGACGAAACTCGTATAAGATTATAATCCTAAAAACATAATCTACATGGGATACTATTAATATCTACATATCAATATTTTTTTCCCTGCTCCCTTTCATCCAATGGTAAATACAGCATCACATGACTCAACAATTAGGCCTCATCATGAAACTAATATTTTACATGATTTTATAGGGGTATCCCGTCATTTATCTCCACATGGGAATCCTAATAGATATCAAGAAATTACATGTCTATATGGGAAAATATATCCGGATATTACTCAATTAGGGATGTCAAAGGACACAATCCTATATGATTCATGATGTATTTGTTCCTTGTTATTGATGCCATGGTGTTTCTAGGAAAAAGGTGGCCAATGTCATAGTGAATAGATACATTGGTCTCCACACCCACACTATGTTTCATATCCTATAAGAATCACATGAGACACATTCACACTATATTATAAGTTCCTTATTAATACTCCTAGTTGGTATAACATTACTCCAAACCGAGGATGAACAACCATAGATACCACTCTTTTACAATCAGGTCCACTAGGGCCCACTTCCCTAGAAGAATTTTGGGTGTGCCCCCATCCCCCAAGTCCACCTCTAATGGGATATGTACTACTAATAGGCCTCAAGAATGAATAAAAAAATGCATTCAACCTTAACGTAGGTACCTATACGAATACAAAAAACTATATCCATGAAAAAGTTCAAAGTAATAATAAAAGATTACAACATCTATAGGAAAACCATTCATGAAAACAACCTCTATTAAATACATTAGACAATGAAGGAATAAACCCAATTTCAATGGTAAAAATTCACACATAATAAGAAAGAATAAAATAATAATAAAATAACTAGAAAAATAAAATATGAACAGTGCTTAGCTCTAGATATCCATATATGACAACCTAATAAGGTCAAACCTCCCCTGTATGGCTATGCTCCACCAATGTTACCCCTGATTTTTCTAGGATATTCATCAAAATAAAACTTGTGGGGAAATCTAATATAAGTGTGAGTATACATATACCTTGTAAGGCACCCCAAAAATCACAAATGCAAAAATAGAAATATTCAATAGTAGTTAGACCAAACATAATAAACAGGGAAAAACATAACATATATAAGATAAAAAACACATATGATAGAGAAATGGGATCTTCATATCCAAAAACAATCATGAACTATAAGTCTATTTGAATCACCGATGGTCCTTCATTGATGCACACCATTAAACACAGCCTCATTGGAATCCTTGTGGAGCTCTCACACCTTTCCCCTACTCTATATAGATTATGGTGCCCATCTCATGTAAAATTTCAAGAATACAAGTGGAATGACCCTCTTCTACCTACTACTATCCACATTCGAAAGAGAAATGACTCCTATAGAGGTTCCTCTTAGCACTAGAGCATGAAGTTGGGGGATTACCAATCCCATCATCTATTTAATGATATTTCCTAGTCAATGTCATCAGTTAAGCATCACATGAAGAAAAATTATCATCTAATCACCTCACATCAAATAATCTATGACACAACATAGGATACCATTTTATTATACACAAATGAACATTTAGGATAGGATTCTCATCAGGGAAAATATGACTACAAAATAAGGAGATAATTATGGTATAAGTAATGTGGGGAAGTCAACGGTGTGAATGAGGGGTCTCATAGTACATGATCACCCCTTTTCACCTTGGTGTGTTATCCCATATATAAGGCAAAGGAATTCATGTCTCAATACATGGATTGTATATATGGTACCAGACATGTCTCAAAATCCCAAGGTCTTTCGTTATCCTCTCATCCCATAACCATATATATCTGGTCAATCTCATTAACTTCGGGTCATTCCCATGTACATCTAGTTTATTTACTACCATGTTGTTCTCATTGACCACAAATTTTTCCTATGTTCCTGGATATGCTTTTACCATGTACTCTGTGAGTACAATATGAGAAACCATAAATGGGTCACAGTCACATGGAGAGTATGATCTATACACAATGTGTGATTAATATCTTCTAATAAAAACATATCCTCATTCACCACCCATAACCACACATTTTTACTTCCCAAAATGAAATAGAGACATCACCAACAGTCGATTCTCAACCTCTGGAGGTTTGAAATCTTAACCAAGTCATGAGTGCAGGAGTATGACCCTTGTCAATCATCCTTCAGGGTCTCAAAAAATTTAATCGTCGTATAAAACCCAAAAAATTATCTCGATCCCTGACCAAATCATTAATTAATCTCTTTTCAATAAAACACCATTGATTTATGGGTTTGATCATGCTCAAACTTACCTCATATATGTCAAATTAAAACCCTATAATCCGATGGTGCAGAGATGAATAATAATGGTAGAAAATCATCTTAGACAATGTGATTTATTTCATGATATGATGTAATCTTAGAAAAAATTTATAAATCATAGTATTAAGGATGATATCATGTAATAACAAATTCCACAGTTTATAAACAATTAAATTTTGAATTTGGATAATATAATGAATTTAAACTATAGATCAAGATAAAGCATATAAGAATTCCATTATTATCAAATATAAAATAATAGAAAACCCAATAATGAGCCCTATATTTATTATGGGTCAATATTTGCTGAAATAACTTGTTCTACAGTGACGAAAATCACCCATTACATTTTATCCCTACATCACATTTCATCTCAATCTGATCATCATCATTATCTAATCCCAATCTAAAAATGAACCACTCTCATGCACCTTTTATATCCTCATAGGGTTATGTGGCTAACCCTTCATGAATTTATGTAACTCGGTATTTATATACATAGGATTTGGTTAGTTAATTTAATACAAATAAATGATTAATTTTTTTTATTAAATTCCCCCACCACTAGTCACCTCAGATGAAATGACTAATTCTTTCCCACATTAGGTTGATCCTAGGGATTACCCAAACATCCATAATGAACTATGGCATGGGATTTCCCATTCAACGTCTCTATCAATGGGAAAACCATTGAATAATTTTTTTAAAATGATTATATATATATATATTATTTAATATGTTAATTAAAGGTTATTGATATTGAACAACTATATGCCAACTCTATTTAAAAAACACCAGATTTATACATTGATGTATTTGAAAGACATTTCCAAATAATCATGATACTTTACATAAACATCCAACTCAGGAAGATCAATAGATGTATATTTTTTATATGGGATGCTTGTCAGTCAATTCTAAAAGCATATCTCAGTTACCAACATGGTTAGTTTAATCCATATTATTTGGTGGATTATATTCATATTGATCCATGGATTTTAATGATTTAATATCCTATATTTAAGTGGAAATTTTGTTATCTGTTAATTCACTTCTAATTTTTCTATTTATTTCATTATTATTATCTTAATACAACTACTAAACCATAAATAAATCCTTCAACTATAGATAAATATCATTGCAGGTTTTCAAATTATCATGATGTGGATCCCCATCATATTCTATCTTCCATCCATCTCTCCCACACATCTCTCATGAATTATTGTTTGGTTTATCAAAATTTTCTAATTATATCCTATCTAAATTATCATATCATGTTGATTTTATTTTTAAACGTCATTCCCAAATTAAATTTGAGAGGAATAACGTTTCAATTAGAGTTATATGATTAAAAAAATCATATTTTTTTGTAACATTATTTACGACTATCTTTTGGTAATTGTAAAAATTATGGATGAATTATTTCCATACAATATTTTCTATATTATCTAAATGTGTAATAATCTTTGACAAAGTAATCTTAATATCATTATACATAAACACCTAGTAATATTTTCAATGATTTTTTAATGGTATTATCATCTATATTAACAGGTTATCAAATATATGAACCAGTGTAATTTATGATTTGTGTGTCACTAAACACGCATACAATGTAGTGAATCTGTAGATAAATCTATGAATTTAGGTCAAATTAGTGTATAATTATTTGTTTAAATCACAGGCCATGATTCGAAAGACACATATGTTGATATTATAAAACTTGATAAATATGACGTATAAATTTCAGAGGTATATTGAAAACAAACATTAACTATAAATTAACAATTAGAATTATGCTTCTCTTATCGAATACCCCAATCTGAGTGAGTTTCATATTCAATTACCCCATAGTAAGTGGTTTATCTCACATTGAAAATATGAGACTACCTAATAGGGAGAACATAAAATCCACAACTCCCACCTTCTACACATAATGGTAAAAGTCTCACAATCAAATCATGATATGTGTGATCCATTCATATCCTGAGCCAACTTTTCTACATTCATTATAACCCATTTGTTCAAACCCAATGCAAAAAATAATCCCTAACTATATGGTTTATTATCCTATAACACTCCAATATTTTTGTTTAGGAATACTATAGAATTTAATAGAAGCAACACCAAGAATATATGAATTGTGATATACTAGGGAAATATTATTATTAAATAAATTTGATATTTACAACATAGACATTCTGTTGGTATATATGAATATGTAAAATCGCATTATGAAACATTTGTAGAGATTTTTTTTAAAATATTTACTAATTAATATGGAATAATTGTTCAATTTTTTACTATGTAAAATTAATCATATATGTATAATGATAGTAAATGTTTAAAAAATGCATCTTTCTATAAAAAAATGATTTATTTATATTATATATACTTCATTTAAATGATAATTTTCCATTATTTTTGGAAATTATTATTTTTATTATATTTCAAAACTAATTAATAATTATTCATACATTGACTACCATTTTATTATAGATGAGGATATATAAATTTAATATTAAAAAAGATATTTTTCTGAAAAATATTTTTAAGTGCCAAATCTATTTTTATCATAATAAATTATGTTAATTGATATTAATTAAATATTTTGATGAAATTTGTAGATAATATATTCAATTATGTACATTAACCTAATATTATCTATTTTTATTAGGATGTGAATGTGAATAAATTATTTTTATGCCATAAAATTACATTTTTTGTAAAAATGGATATTACTACATTTTTGTGGATATTTAAATTATTTTTTCCCACATTTAGAAAGATTATTTGGTAAATAAAATATAGTTATATTTTTTCGTCATATAAAAATTATCTAAGGTTAATTTTTTTGGGTTCTTCAAAACTAATTGACTATTAGTTTAATAGTAAAAAATTCCATATTCATTAAAAGAGTAATTTATTTTCTTTAAACAAAGTAATATAAAATTACCATTATGTTTTAGATTTTTTATAATATTATATAATTTCCATTTTTAAAAATACAATCTAATTAATTACATGTTAATCATCATTAAATTTTTTTTTGTTACATTATTTTTATTCATAAGAATTTTTTTAAAAATGACTGTTTTCATTCGTCACACTTATAATACAATTAATATATAATAATTATGAAAATTAAGTCATCAAACATGAATAAAATATTTTTAATTTGGAGGATCAAATATACAAATGATACATATTTTTATTTTTTCATTTGGAATTTTAATCATGGTAAAAATTTAGTCCCCAAGAAAAACTTGTAAAATTAGATAACAATAGTCAAAATATTGCCGCATAGTCATAAAATTTTTTATTATTTATTATTGTGTGAGGGGATTTCTACCCTTATAAACTTACCATATAAATTTAATTATTTTTGTTTCACTTTCCCATGAGTAAGAAACTTGTAAAATATAACAGTTAAAAATAATTAAAAGTGGGTCCCTCACCTCACCTATCAAAGGGAATAACCACTCCCGTATTTCCCACACTAATTGAGCCAGGTATCACAACAATGAATTCAAAAAATAAATTCCCAATATCATGACCTATTTTTTATGTGTCTTGGTCTCACTAAAGAACAATTCAATAATGATAAATTTTTAATCCAAAGGAGGTTACCAAAATAGGATGTATATGATCTTGCCCTGATTTTTAAAATTTCATTTCTTATAAAATTAGCTCCAAATATTCAGTCAAAATATTAAAATATTTATATCAATATATTAAACATATTGAGATATTTTAATTATAATGGTAAATCCAGTTTCTATCTTTTTCCTATCCTATAAAAATTAAAAACATCACTCATACACACATATGACTTACTATATCCGTGTAGCGCTATGATTAATTTTTCATTGGAAAATTATATATATGGTCATAAATATGTAATTAATGAATATATGTATATATGATATTTTTTACATAATAATTAGTCTATAAAAACAATATATCATATACCTTCTTATTATTCCATATTTTTTGTAATGATAAAATTGTTTGGGCGTACATGTGGACTACCACCTTCGTGAGACAACCAGATTTATTTTTTCTACTAACAAAATGAATGAGTGAATATGAAAGTTTATTTAATGATCAAATATTAAATTCCAAAAATTATTATAATTTCTAAAATGATGTAATGATTTCAAAATACCTATAACCAAGGTCAATATACAAATGTAATTTTTGATAAATTGATTAAACAACCTTATGTGGTCAATGTAAATAAGTATCATTCAATGAATGGTTAAAATATTATTATAAAATGACTATATATAATAATATAAGGATTGTCTTTTAAGTCAATTAATTAATAAATAAAATTGATTATTTAGGAGTATATAATGAATCCAACTTAGAAAGTTTCCATGGTAAGTGTTATTTGTCGCAATTCCACTATATTGATACATATTTATTTATTATGCACTAAATTAATTTTATGTTCTATATATACCACATAATTGAAATATTATATAATTATTTTATATATATTTATGTTATTTTATTATTAAATTCATAATTTCCCATTTAATGGTTTTTATTAGAAATTTAATAAATTGTTTTTGGTTTATTTTATAATATAACCATCATTTGGGATTAATGATGTGTAAATATATATGAGCATAATTATTTACTCCTTCAGTTTTTAAATGATAAATAATTCGTCCTAATATATTTATTTATGGAGTTCCCATATTTTCATCAAAAAAATACCCATATTTGGTACTAAAGGGGAAAAAGATTGTTTTATAAGAAAAAGAAAACTTATTTCATTTTTTATGTTTGGAATATTTTTCAACTATATTAATATCTTATTAATTTAATCACGTAATTTTTATCATGACATTAAATATTTGGTAAAATTATATTATACTTCATTTCACAATCTATAATAAGTTTTAAATGGAATTCTTGTCTTGTTTTTGGAAGAATTCATTATTTCAAAATAGTGTGAAAGTAATTTTTTTTTAACATTTATGATGAGGAAATATTGTCCATCTTCCATAACCATTATTCATTATTTAGAAAAATATACTATATTGAATGGGTTTTTAAAAAAAAATATTATATATATTATTATAATAATTTTTTTATATTTTTATAAAATTGAAATTTATTATTTTCTAAAAGGATGGAATAAGATTTGGTTGTAATTTATAACAATGTTTATACAAAAAAAAATTGCAAATTATTAAAAAACATTAATTGTGACAAATGAGTTTAATTTTATTCTCAAATTAGAAAATTTAATTCTTTTTTTTAAACATTAATTTCTTTTGAATTGTATTGCATCAATCATCATTAAAGTATTATACATTTTTTTGTGGCCACTCACATTCTTCTAATCATGTTCACTATCACTCTCTAGTATCTATTTGACATTATTTTTTTCCTTCATGTCCAGGATTCTAGAACCATATATATATTCATAATTTTGGTTACCATAAACCATTTAAATAAAGTGTTAATTTATGGAAGATTATTTCTTTCTTTTCCTTGGTAAATATAAATGTTTTATATTCTTCATTCAAAAATGATATTTTCTTACTAATAGGTAATTTTTATTATGTCTTCTTTTATCTATTCATCATGTGCATAATACATTGGTCATAAGAAAATTATTGGTGGTTCCACATTAATGATAACCCCTTGATGTATCATCCTTTCTCATGATAAAATAATGGATGTCATATTAGTTGGATAATAGCAGTATCAATTCCAAAAAAATGATTGATTGATTTCCAAGGCCTTAAGTGTATGATTCATTATGTCTTCTTCGAGGAATTATTAGAGACATCATGACTTTGAAAATGTATATATTTATTTTAGTAATAATTTAGATACCATTTTCTAGGTACTTACATTCATCCATGAATGTAGTTCATTATCATGTTAGTGATAAAATAGAATATGTATTTAATATTAAATATAACATACTTTTATTCCTTATCTACTAATGATAGATTTCATTGTAATATTTCCATTACTAATCATTTGATTTCCCCCACTGTTTTTCTTCCCTATTTCCGAGACATGGAAAAGGAATCCTAAACTGATCATCAAGGGTACACTAAATTTTTCCCATATTTGATATATTTTCCCAAGGTAATGTGGAATCATTTATATATCTAGTCTCCCAAAAATACCAAACTAATAAATAGATTTTGTTAAATTCCATTTTATAATTTTATAGTGTAAAAACTTATACCCCCCATACTGGGTTAATTGAGTTGGGTTCAGTGTAGTTGGTTTCAAAATATGTTTATCATGGCCCTTGGGCTATAGATTTTAGATGAACTTTACTTTCATGAGAATCAATATATACACCTAGAATTTTTAATAAATTTTAAGTAATTTTATGATATTTCTCAATATTAATGATGTCATGAGATAATTATGTCTGTTTTATTTTTTAGTGATGGTTCCTAGTAAAATAAAGGAATATCATTTCAACAACCATAGAAATATCTAGGATTTCCCTTATGATCTATTCATTAAAATGGGTATTTGAGCACAACATATATTTTCCATATTTGGGAAACTTCTCGAAGTTATGAAAACTAACCTTCCCCACATGGAGGAAAATATTATTACATGGTGTGATGTTTTATTGGATCAAAATATTCTATAGAATCTTATATAATTAATTTGAAAAACTATTTCAATGGTTTTTTAGTAATGAGACATGTCCTATGAAAAAATAACTCTGGATATGGGATGTAATGAAATGAAAAATGTTGCAATGGACGATAATTTTTTAATAGTTGATAAGGATAAATGGTGTTAATGAATTTATAATACTATAGAGGGGGTGGATATTGAGGTAATTGAATCCAAATCCTTTTTGGTGATTTTAGTTAATAACATTTTTTCTAAATAAGAAAAAGATGATTTGAAAATTAAATTCCAAAATTAAAGATAGAAGGAAGAGGAAAGTGTCATTGGGTATGAGAAAAACATTGAAACATTATAATGGAATGATAAAAACCCACTTACATAAACTGAAAAGTATGATTTACTATGTCATTGATGGACATAAGATGAAACTCTAAATGGGAAAAGTTTTTTAAAACATTTTATAATTTGACGATATGGTATCATGATCCATTAGTATAAAGAAATAATTATCCAACTACTTTATCTTCAATGAATATTAATAGAATAAAAGATGATTGAGATCCAAGGAAAATTCAA